>OY723394.1:24705352-25385352 GCA_963210295.1 Ophion ellenae | reverse complement strand
CGAAAAAGAACTTTCGTTGCGTTCCAACGATGCAAATTTCAACTCCATGGGTTTAATGGGAGTGTTAAAGTTTACAGAGAAAACATATTTTTAGGCCAGATTTACTTGACACTTGTAGACAGTAGAGTAGTACTTTTAACCCCTTAAGGCCTTATATCCACTTGTGATGGTCGGAAAAATGGAAACCACCCTCTGCATCCACCAGAGAAAAATGGTGGATGCAGAGGAAAAATGAAACCAGCCTCTGCATCCTCTGCAGAGGCTGCAGAGGATGCAGAAGGATTACTGTATGGCCCTGGAATCGACGACTTCATGTTGGTATGAATAAATTAACTTTAAATGTAAAAGAAACATACTTGAATCTTAACGGGCCAGTCCACTTTGAACATTTAAAAAAATCAATTTTTTTTTTA
Organism: Ophion ellenae; assembly: GCA_963210295.1. Lineage (NCBI taxonomy): Eukaryota > Metazoa > Arthropoda > Insecta > Hymenoptera > Ichneumonidae > Ophion > Ophion ellenae. The sequence continues at coordinate 25,384,939 of OY723394.1, read as the reverse complement.
CTGTTTTTGAAAGTACGTACATTCAGAAATATTGTGTCAAAATAGGTGCAGGAATTGCCGATTGAGTTTAGGTAAGAATTTTTCACAGTATAAACTTCAAACGCGTTTTTCTCGAAACAACGTTTTCAAAATCTAGCTCCATCGTATCTCTAAAACTAATAAACCGATTCTCTTGAAATATGAACCACATATTGTAAACATGATTCGTAACAAGATGACCCTCGATGGTTTCAAAATTTGGATTTTTGCTCTTTTTTGCAAAAAAGACGGTGAAAAAACGCGTTTTTTTAAACTTTTTTTGTTTTTCATCCGCCATTTTTTGATAAAACTTCATACCCGAGGGTCATTTTGTACCTGGTGTCATACCGAATCTAATGGACTTTGATTTTTTGTTTCAGACAAGCCGTTGCAGAGTTGTGACTAGGTGGCTCCACCTAGCCCACCTATTTTTAAGGCGTGCGTTAAACTATAGTTTTTGCACTTAAAAATGAATAAAAATATTTTTTAAAATGTATTTCAAGACTTTATTTATCAAGCCCAACAACTTTTATATTCATATCTTTTATAAAATCCTCAAAAAAAAAATCGCGAAAATAGACTTTTTTTCGTGGCTCCAAAGTGAACTGGCCCCTCAAACGCGATTGTCTCAGAATCGTCTTTTTGAGAAACACCTTTGCAGTGGACACGATTACTAAAAAACTATTGATCCGATCCATACCAAATGTATACCGCTTATTTATTATGATAAAAGCTCGGGCCTGAACAAAGGATTTTGAATTTTGTTGAAAAAAAAATGTGTAACGAAAAACCCGAAAATTCAGCACTTCAAAAACTGAATTTTTCGTTCATATTATCGTCATTTTTTTAAATCAAATTTTTTACAAATCCTTCGTCCAGACCCCAGCACCTGCAATATCCTAATGAAAACTTTTTCAAATTCTGATTTCAGATGAACCGTTCTCGAGTTATCATGTCCACCGCAACCGATGCTCAAAATACGGCGCTCCTGGAAGACACCTGGAGTTCCGCCATTTTGAAATATTTTTGAAAAAAAAATTGTACATGTACATGAAAATATGTACGAATCGATGATGGTCACAGTTTTTCAATAAACATTTATTGTCCCGGCGAAAAAAAATCAAGAAAATCGCGTCCCTTCGCCCGCTACGAGTGTACATAATGCCTTAACTGTGTATGTCACACATATGGGCAAAAAAGTCGCGCTACTTTTGCATTATGACACATATGTGAGCATTATAAAAAAAAATTCTAAAAACACGTTTTACCAACATTGTGGTATGCACGGCGAGTGTGTGCATGTAATGTTGGTGAGCGCGGGTCCCCTCGAATGTGCGTGTAAAATTGTGGGGTGCATGGAACACTGGCGTGGGCACAGGGCACCTCGGATCTGCGTGTGCAATCGTGGGGTGCGTGGAGCACTGGTGTGGGCGCGAGTCCTACTTTCTTACTCCGCGCCCCTGAGCCGAATATAGACGTTTGTCACTCTTGACAAAAGTGTTTCTTTCGGTCGAAATATGAAGGCCACGTGGTCCAAATTAGGGGCCACACATTTCCCAATGTCCCCTGACTTCGGAACGGACAAACGGTAAGCGGCAATGCGTCATGAAAAAAACAAGTCCGATAAAAGCAGTATTTTATAATCATCAAAGCATGCGCTAACTCTCGCGAGTCCTTCCAATTTGGGAGAGTGCAATTCCGCAATTCGAGCGCACTTTCGCATGGGATCGAGAATGCCAATTCTTCTCGTACTTGACGGCATGGCTGAGATTGTATTGTGTGCGTGTGAAAATATGCCATTAGCTTCCACTGATGCTGCATTGTTTTCTGTACATTTTTTTTTTTTGTATAGGACGAAATAAAAAAGTTTCAGGAAATCACAGTAGTGCCGGTGGAAAAAAAAACGACGAAGAAGAAAAAGACGAGGAAGAAAAAAGCTATTTTCCATGTGAAGGAACTTGTCTGGCGTGAAACGAAGAATAATTGCGAAAGGTCGCCTCCGGATGATTCATCGGGTGGAGAACGAAAGAAAAAGAAACTGACGATTATCGGAGGCCAAGAAACGACCCAAGTAAAGCGTTGCAGTTCTATAGTTATAGAGAGAGAGAGAGAGAGAGAGAGAGAGAGAGAGAGAGAGAGAGAGAAATAAAGAGAGGACAATGAAGATGAGTACGAGGCTACCAGATGCGAATAAGAAAGAATCATCACACTGTCTATGTTTCATGAAACGGTATTTCAAATTCTATTCGTAGTACAGTGAAAGAAACGAAAACCCAGCACTTTTTATGGTGTTGAAGTTTGCATCGTTGGAACGCAACGAAAGTTCCGTTTTACATTTTATTTTCCATATTTTTATTGTTATAGGCGATCTTTTTTGATAGATTCATAATATAAATCGCTCACTAAATATCTTAAAAAATAATTGAAGAACTTTTGTCGGTGAAACATGCCAAATGAAATTAAATTCGTTGCAGTCCAACGATGCAAACTTCAGCATCGTCACTTTTTAGCGTAGAATATTTGACCTGAAAGTAGATGGTTGCGCACTGAAAGTAACCCCAATAAAATGTTGCCCCTCGACTCGCCCCAACCCTAAAAAATAGGGGTTGAAAACCAAAAAATCGCTGTATCTCGTTAATTAATAGCCCGATCAAAAAAGCTTTCAAACAAATTTTTTTTGGAATAAGAAAATTCGTATAAAGTTATCTGGCATCGAACGCCCTATCTTTGAAAATAGCAGCACAAAAACCATGCATGCCGCTATTTTCAAAGATAGGGAATTGGACGTCACATAACTTTATACGTATTTCATCATTCCAAACAACTTTTGTTTGAAACATTTTTTGATCGGGCTCTTAATTATCAAGATACGGCGATTTTTAAGTTTTCAACCCCTATTTCTTGGGGTTGGGGTGAGTTGAGGGGCAAAATGTTATTGGGATTATTTTTAGTATGCAATCATCTACCTTCAGTCAAAAATTCATATTCTACGCTAGAAAGTGCTGGGTTTTCGTCTCTTTTACTGGACTATCATCCGAGTCGCTTTAAATTCGGCCAGGTCAGAGCTTATAACATTTTCTATCGTATGCTCGCATGCTTTTTTTCGAGTTCATCCATGTCTCAATAACAAATTATAATTTCCTGCCTTCCAACGTATATCCTTGCGTGTTCTTACGTATTACCCTTCCCGATTGAAGCCTTTCCTAACGATGTTGAAATTTGCATCGTTGGAACGCAACGAAAATATTTTTTTTCCAATTCCCAATTTTTTTTCTGGCTAATCAACGGTACTGTGAACTTTTCGAAAATCCTTATCAGAGACCTACAACTGAAATCTATCGAAAGTGATTCTCGATAACAATGAAAATGGAGAAAAAAGAAAATGAAAAAGAATTTTCGTTGCATTCCAACGATGCAAACTTCAGCAACATTCCTATCACTCCCTACCCTCACTTCGCTCATCTAACCTAATGTTCCGGTGCGACTACAGCCGTTTTAAGGTAGGAGATACATTTAAGCGAGGAAAAAATTTGCTGATTTTCATGATTTTTTTTTTAAAGGAAAGATTTCTTCGCCATTTTTTAAACTTACGGTATGTCTTGTCCCTACTTTTGACTGTTACATGGTATTTTTTATTCGTCATTGTTCTTTAAAAATGGCGGAGGTACGGCACGGTCATCTGCACTGCATTGTCAAAACTGGCGTGACGTATAGCTGAAAAAACGAATCGACCGATTCTGATAAAATTGATTATAAATATTTCTAACCTCACTGTCTACAGCATGACCCTAAATGTTTGTGAAAAAGAGTATTTTCATTGCAAAAAGTAGCAATTTTTTTTCGGAAAATTCAATCTTTTTGTTCCAAAGCGTACCATTTCATCGATTTTCAACATTTCTCACTTTTTCTTGGTTCATATTCTGCGTATGGGTGTCAATAAAAGAAAAAACCTCGTTGGATTTGTTTTAGATTAATCCCGACGACGCTACGTGTCACGGCGTCTCAACATCTGCCGCAACCTGTTCAGAAGACCGTGCCATACTTCCGCCATCTTGAAAATTGATTGAAAAAATACCATGTAACAGCCATAAGTAGTAATGATACATACCCTAAGTCTCAAAAATGGCAAAGAAATCTTTCCTTTGGAAAAAAAAAAAATAATGAAAATCAGCTTTTTCTCCTCGCCTAAACGTATCTCCCCCCTTGAGCTACACTATACCGCATTTTCCGAGGGTACGGGGAAACTGTGGGAAACCCGTACCATAATAGATGGACCCCCATATTCTTTTGATTTTCCGATGCACATACTTTCGTACTAAATCATCTACAGCAAGTTTTCAAAAGTATTGGCCTTTCGCTGACTAGTTGATGCGCCAGCCGGTCCACGTCTAAGCGGTCACCGCTCCGAGTATCGGCCGTGCACAACACCCACCCACCAGTGTCCATGAGCCTTGCAATATTGAATGCATAAACGACCATTGTGCGAGAAACTTCGTCAAAATCGGTAATTGCCACGGTACTTTGACTTCTATGACATTAAAAATAGCTAATCCAAGTAGGTTATGCGAGCTCGTAAGGTAGGAAAAAGGGGAAGAAGAAGAAACGAGACGAGCAACACAATCTCTGTCTTTGTCTTATTACATCTATAATCTTCGACACTAATAATATTTATTAGTGAAAGTTCCTTTGTCCGAAGTTACGAGGTGTTGTAAACGAAGAGGTTGCCGTCGATTTCTACATCGACCATTTTTCATGAAAATATCTCGCAACGGAAAGACCAAGGATTGGCGTGATTAAAATTTTCATGATTTGGACGCGTTGCGAGGAAACGTCGCGGTTGAACGAGAGAGAGAGAGAGAGAGAGAGAGAGAGAGAGAGAGAGAGAGAGAGAGAGAGAGAGAGAGAGAGAGAGAGAGAGAGAGAGAGAGAGGGAGCAGAGAGAAAATCGATTGCAGAAATTCCGAAAGGCTTTATCGACACGCAACCATTCGTTTATACCCACGAGCTTACGTTTCCATAGGCCACATGAACATTAATTTGGAGAACTTTAAAATGGAGTTATTGGCACATTTGAGCTCACGGTCTCTCTCTTTCTCTCTCTCTCTCTCTCTCTCTCTCTCTCTCTCTCTCTCTCTCTCTCTCTCTATTTTATAAATCTCTAGTCGGGTCACCTATCTATTATTATTTTGTTACTACAATTTTTTATTCTTTATTACTCGTATTTACACATGAAGACTCCCAATTTTTTATTTTGTTCTCTTATTTCTTGATCAGCTTTTTCTTTTTTTGTAACTGATTTTTTTTTTTCACCTGTGGTAATATTTCATGTAAGTACCGATGGATCCATTTCCCCACGTTCGTTTACCAAGGTACGAATTTATTAGTCAATCAATCAATACATTAATTCTTTCCCTCCCTGTGTCTTCGTCTATTATCGAACGTGCATTGTCAAAGATGGCCGGCCGTTGCGCTAAAAGTATATAAGAGGGCATCCATTAATTACGTGAGGTGATTTTGGCGATTTTTCGACCCCCCCTCTCCCCCTGGTGAGATGTGAGATTTTGCTCGACCCCCTCCCCCCTCCCCTGATCTCACGTGAGATTTTTCAAAATGCATACGTTCACGGAAAATAAATTGTAGTAGAAGTAACTCCGGTTGTAGTAACATATACTCCACCATGTAAAGTAGCAGGGAGACTCTCCCTACGTGATAAAAATTACGTGATTACTAAAATTACTAAAATTACTAAAATTATGTGATATTTGCCGAAGCCCCCCTCTCCTCCACGTGAGATTCGGTGAGATTTCGCTCGACTCCCCCCTCCCCCCTGAACGCCTCACGTAATTAATGGACGTAACTAAAGTTCTTTCAAATTTAGAAAAGGAAAACAAAAGTATTGCCAAATCTTAATAGAATAGGTCTTTTAAAGGCCTTGAAGGCCGCAACGTGATATCGTGATACTGCCTATATCCTTATCAAAGTAGGCTTATTAAGGGATCGTCAAAGTGGAAAATTTAAAAAAATCGATTTTTGACATTTTTTAATCAATATTTCGGCCGCTGCAGCCTTTCTTAGAAAAAGTGATTGGAGCGTGAGATCCCGCACTCCGAACTTTGTACGCGTTTTTCTCGGAATGGTGTTTTTCAAAACGGTGGCCACTCCCAAAGGAAGTTTTCAAGCTATCCGTTTGAAATTGCAACGGAACATTCTTCATTATGTTGCTATGGAAGCTTTTTTTTAATCTTCCCATTTTTTTTTACGAGAAACTGTCGAGAAAAGGCTAAATGTGATCATTTCTGGTAAAGCCGCCGCCATTTTTTCAAATTTCACTAAAAAAAAACCTCCATAGGATCATAGCGGCTTTCCAACAGATTAATAATCATTTTGAAATTTTTGTTGCCAATTTGACACCATTTTTGACATTTTTGACACCAATTTGACACCATTTTTGACACCATTTTTTTTCACGCATTTTACCGCGAACAAAAACAATGTCAAACAATAAATGAAGAAATTTTTTAAAAATCATTTTATATTCTCTATCGGTGCTTCAATTTGTAAAAAAAAATTAGACCGATTAGATTAGACTATCCACCTTAAAAAAATCACGAAAATCGGCTATTTTTCGGGCGGTCACACTGTGATCATCAAGAAACATTATAGATAGAAATAGAAACATTACAGTATCATTTCAGCGTAGTAGAATATACATTTTCTGCGTAAATATATTAAAAGTTAATTTTTCTTTAAAGTGTCCAGAATTAAGTCCACTAGTGTAGGTATTTAAAAAAAACGTTCTCTCTCTCCCTCTCTTTCTCTTTCTTTCTAGAATACATCAATGATCGTGTTGGCGTTTAGGCAGCCGGGTGCGGCGCCTCGGTAGAAGTGCACGCGGGGGAACCCACGAAAATCCATATCCCGTGCCAGGAGCGAACCGTCACCGATGAAGAGAAGAAGGGGTGCCAATAAAGCCTCGTCACGAATTTATATCGGTAGGTCGGTTCGGTAGATTCGTTCCTGCACTTTTCGGACTTTTTTCGCATGGCACACGAAGCCACCCCGAGTCACGAAACTGTTCGGATAACCGGAGCAATAACATGGACGACAAAGTCCGGTTGCGCAGTGCTCCAATTGGCTTGCTGGCGCAAGCAGTCCACCGATTTCAGTGAAAGAGAAACGAAAATTCTTCAAACGCAATCAAAAATCCACTATGGGTTAATTGAAAACGGAAAAAAGTGATAAACCACCCCCTGGTTTTTCTCTCGCCCCATGCTTAAGAAGAGGTGCATGGAATTGAATAAAACTTGGGAGGGAGGATAAAATCAAAGTTTACGTATTTTTGCCGGATAGCGGGCTTAAGGGGTTAAACCACCCCTGACTTGAAGTTGTTCCCCATAACAGACGTTTTGATTTCTGTATTTCAAATGTGCCTGTTGATTCAAAATATTTCTAGAACCTCTAAATTAAGGGGTAAGGCCACTGTAGAAATTCAAAAAAATCAATTTTTTTTTTCTTAAAAGATGCCTTAAGGTAGTTCCTCTGCGAAAATCTCAACCAAAAGTTTACATACCATGTTCATGTTTAAAAGATTGATAATTGGTTTAATTAGTAATGAATAAAATTAAAAACTACGCAATATTGACTCGGTACTAGTAGATAATACGATGGATATCATTTATTGCCGTAAAATATATTTTGTATTGTGTTTTTGATCGACCATTGCCAGTAAACTTTTTGCCGGGACTGTCCAGGCTTTGCTCCAACTGTTTTTTTTTTCAGGCTTTGGCAGGCTTTGCACCAAAATTGTGAAGGCTTCTCATGGTTATATCTTGGAAACTAGATGGTGAATTATTCTCATTTTTTTTTCACATTATTCGTGATATCTTACGGTGGCTTATCTTCGTTTTTTATCAATTTCTTAATTTTAGTTTTGACGGTAGAATTAATGATGCTCTGTTTGCCCATCATAACGCATTTGTTACGTCTAAACCAAGCCAACTTTAAGTGAAAATATCTCAAGTTTGGGGTGGTCAAACTTATTCAAATTGCACAGATGTTTGGATAATGTATTAAATAACGTATATGTCAAATTTCAACCATTTCTTAATTCAACTCTTCTGTGGAGGTACTACCTTAATATCTTAAGAATGACATACTCAAAGGATTAAGGTGTGACAAATGTCCAAATACTTCTATTTTGAATTTTGGCGCAGCCCCTCTCAGTCCAATGCAATCCGTACCGAAAACTTCAAATGCGTTTTTCTCGAAACTACATTTTTCAAGTCGGCCGGACTCATAACTCGAACAAATCTTGCCCCATCGACTTGAAATTTTAACTGTATATTCACAATTACATTCTGCATAGAAGTACCTAGGATTTTCTCGATATATCACATAGTTATTTTTTTATAAACAATTTTCGAACGATGTTTTTTTGTGAATTTTGAACTTTTATTTTAAAAACGCGCTGTTTTGAAAAAAATCGATATATAAAAAAAAACTTAGTACTTCTGTAGCTATTTACATGTATAATCGAGAAAAAATAAATTCATTCACTGTAAATTAAAAATTGCAGGTGCCGTTGGTCCGGCCGCGCTTTTGAAAAAAAGGCTTCGTCGAAGAAAAGCTGTGCAGCCGCCATTTTGTTTTATATTACTTTGAAAAAAATAGTTCATACAGCTTATGATATGTGCAATAAAGGACCCTTTTCAGAATTTTTATTTGTTCCATTGTCCCGCTAAAAAAATCCCAAAATATGCTTATTTTTTCCCCCGCTACAGTGGCCTTACCCCTCAAGAGTAAGGAAAAATTGGCGAAAATCGATGCTCCGTCTTTGAAATTCTGCTAAAAATTGAAAAAATCATCGCAGCTCAATAAATAAAACGGCATTTTGAAGAGCAAACGATAATGAAGAGAATGAGCTCAGAATGAAGTTCCAAATCGAGGCAGAAAAGAAATGATCGAGGATTTAGTGAAGCCACTCATTTTTAGCTAAGATGGTAAAAATTACGATCAAACATTTTTTTTTGTACAAGCCCATATCGATTTTTATTTACTCCCTGAATACTAATTCACCATTCATTTTGCCCAAAAATCCTGAATTTCCATTAAAAATAGTCGAAAATATTTTCGATTATGTCGAAATCGTGGAAAATGAAGTTCGATGAATCACGCGCGAGTCATGAATCTTGCGTAAACTATTTTTCCCTTCTACAACTCAAGGTCGTAAATTCTAGTCAGGAGTATTTCTACGAGTCGCTGAAAGATAAGTTGGTCCCTTTGTGAGAGAGAAAGAGAGAGAGAGAGGAAGAGAGAGAGAGGGGACTAAGCACTGGATTGAGGAAGGAGAAAAATTATCTCGATCCCAGCAGGCTAAGTCGAAGAGATAACGATCTGTATGAATAATCCGTCTATTTTTTTTTTCTTTAACGAACAGCCTCGTTACATCGAGCTCCGAACACACTTTTATCGAGTTCATGATCCCATTGATGTCATTAAATGAATTTTAATAAACGATCATCAACAGTCATTAATTAAATACTGATATATACATGAGCAAAATATTTATAGGTGCAATATATTATTTCTTCTATTGCCGAACATTTCTCCTATTCTGAACTGAGAAAGTATTTACTTATATGAGATTGAAATTTGCGTCGGCGAAAATCAATATTTCTGAATTCCTTGGATTTCTTTTGGCAGACTTTGCCGACAAAAACCCTTCAACAATTTTCAAAGATATTTACTTAGCAATCTACAATATAAATTTATAAATAAAATATCCTCTATAGTAATAAGAATAAAGAAACTAACATGTAAAACAGCATTTGTTGCGATGGTATTGACGTGTGCATTGTTGGACAGCGACGAAAAAATATTTTCTTCGTATTGCCGATTTTTTGGCACATTCAAACTACGAAAATTATTGAAACATTTCCGAAAATCCCTGTTAAAAACTTATAACCAAAAGCGTAAAAAAAAAGATTTTACATGATAATCAAAATTAAGAAATGAAGAAAAACGAAAATTTGCGCTGCATTCCAACGATGCAAACTTTAGCACCATTCTTACCATTTCAACGATGCAAAGAAAATTTGCAACTTCTTTTCAATTTCTTATTTTTAACAGAATCGAAAATCAAATTTCGCAGATTTAGGTTGTAGATCGCTGAATAAGGATCCAAAAAAATGTTCGCGTGATTTTCATACATCAAATCTGTCAAAGGAAATTTAGGAAATTCAGAAGAAAAAAATATTTCGTTGCATTCGAGCGATGTAAACTTCAACGTCATTGTTCACCAGAGAATCAGAAGAATATGGGGGCCGTCTAAACCAGTGCGGGTTTTCCACAGTTCTCCCGTACCTCCGGTAAATTTGGTAAAGTGTAGACGACTGTAGATTAGCCAAGTGTAGCCAAAGGTAGCGAGTGATAGGAAATACTTAAATTAGTAAGGGTAATGCTCAAAAATCCGCAAGGGTATACTTTGAAACTCAGGAAATAAATATTAATGAATTTACGGTAATAAAAATAGATAAAACTCAAAAACTTGGACCTCCATAAAGCTAGCAAAGCAAAGTCCTCAAAATGAATTGAATTTGTACAAAAATGTTGTGTTTTTGGTGTGCTAATTTTGTGCTCTTATCATTTAGCAAGTAATTGGAAATTAAAAGTGCTGGCTCATCATCAAGCCAGCAGAGCACCTACTATTTCTTGCCAAATCCAAGAATAAAACCACACGATATTTATGTGCTTTACAAATATCGAACAACTAAACCCCTTTTTTTTATTTTGCCACATTTAGACCCTCAAAAACGCTCGAAAAAGAGAACGGACCATTTTTTCGACATTCCGAAATCAAAATACACCACATTTACGTGCTTTTTATGTGCTCTTTGAATATCCAAGAGTCAAGCCCCAAATACGAAAATTTCTTCAGATACCACCCCTGAAAGAACCCAAGCTACCCTCCAAAACGAGCATGGGCCGTTTTTTTCCATATTGCACAATCAAATTATTCCACATTTATGTGCTTTCAATGTGCTCTTCGAATATCCAAGAGTCAAACCGCTCAAACTGAGTCAATAGCTCGAACACAATATGCCCGTAACAGTTGTAATTCCCCAAATCAATGTTTTGTTTTTTCCCCGAACCAAGCAAACCCAGCACTAGCACGAATCACCAATGCTCACTGCAAAAGCCATTTTCGAAAAATAACGATAAGGTTTATAGTCTGTTTTCACTCGTGGTGTACGTAGTTCGATTGCACTCGCAGCGAAACAATCAAACGCATTGGCTTCGGTAGGCTTTTCGCATCGGGCGCTATCGCCACCATACTGTGCATTCGATCATTGTGCAACGCACATCTACGCGCATAAGCACACAAGCACACGTGCAGGGTATATGGTAAAAGGTATATACGAAGCCATTCGACTTCGAGGACCGTCCTGACAGCAGCCAGTCCTCCTCATACTCAACATTATGCAGGCCTCGATGTCTTCAACATCAGCATTGGATCAAGGTGCCTTCTGCCCCAAAGTCAATGATAATGAAGTTTGCATCGTTGGAACGAAAGTTCCGTGGTCCAATTTTTTGTTGGCAGATTTAGACCTCCAAAGTCGCTTAAACTTTTTTCAAGATCCTTTTTGGTGATTCTCGGTCTAAATATTCAAGGCGGGATATACATTTGGACAGGAAAAAAATAAGCAATATTGAGGGATTTTTTAAACTAAGAAATCATTATTCTGCAATTGTCAAACTTCACGTATACTTCAATAGTATATTTAAGTATACGAAACAATTTTTTTTAATTAAACCCAAACATTTTTTCAGTTAAAACATGTATAGTTTCTATGTGACGGTAATTAAAAGGAAGAAAATGCAAATTTGAGAAAATGGCACGCATTTACAACAAACATTTCATGCAACATTTCTGTAAAATGTGGATTAGAAAAGTAGTTTTTTTTTCCAATTTTTCCAAAACAATTTTCGTCAAGTAGAAGGTACCAATATTATCAATATTTCTACCAAGTTTCAACTCAATCGGCTTAATAGTTTTCGAGTAATCCTGCACGCCAATTTTGATAATGCAGTTTTGAGAAAAACGCGTTTAAAGTCCACGCCCGCTCCGAATCCGGGCAAGAGGGACAGCGTTGACGGGCTGTAACGCTTGAAGTTTTTCGATTTTCGCTTTGAAACTTTGGGATAATATTCCACACATGAGGAATTCTCCGTCAATTCAGCCACTTTTTTCGACCATCTCAGATCTACCCCATAATTGGTTATATCAAAGTACTACTAAAGGCATTCTATGTGAATTTTTTCAGATTTTTTAATTCAACATTTTGGAAAATGCCGTTTTTTTCCAAATGAATATATCTCGGGAACTAGAAGTAACTGAAAAAAAATGTCTGTACATAAAAGTTGTAGTTTTGTGTTAGCTTTCGAGCGGACGACTTGAAATCATTTTTACGTTCCGGTAACGCTGATTTTTTACCAAAAAAAGGGGGAATTTTTTTTTTTTATAAAAAAACGGCCATTTTTTGCTGAAAAAATAACAGAGTCTTCCAGTATATCTGACGATATCGCAAAAAAATCGCCAGAGTGGCACGGATCAAGGTTCTAGGGTAAAAAAAATAAAACCACACAAATTAATTTTTTGTACCGGAACCTCGCTCCGTGCCACTCTGGCGATTTTTTTGCAATATCGTCGGACATACTGGAAGACTGTAATTTTTTCAGCCAAAAAAATAGCCGTTTTTTAATAAAAAAAAAAAGAATTTCCCCCTTTTTGGTAAAAAATCAGCGTTACCGGAACGTAAAAATTATTTCAAGTCGTCCGCTCGAAAGCTAACACAAAACTACAACTTTTATGTGCAGACGTTGTTTTTTCAGTTACTTCTAGTTTCCGAGATATATTCATTTGGAAAAAAACGGCATTTCCTAAAATGTTGAATTAGAAAATCTGAAAAAATTCACATAGAATGCCTTTAAGTAGTAGTTTGATATAACCAATTATGGGGCGGATCTGAGATGGTCGAAAAAAAAAGTGGCTGAATTGACGGAGAATCTCTCATATATAGTTCTATCGTTTAAAGAGAAAAAAAAAGAAATCGACTTTTGATCGTTGTAAATGTATATCCCGCCTTAAGAAGGCTGCTCAGGGTCTTTGCTGAGCAGGCGGCAAGACGTTCCCCCCCATTTAAGCATATGCTTAAACACAGGCGCCTGTAACGGCTGCCAACCCCGAATAATCAAATTTTCAGTTCGGTAAAATAAATAAATTTTAGCTAGAATGTGAAATCCATATAATTGACTGTTCAGAAATGTTATTCATCTTTTTTGTTTATTTACATCGCGAATAAGTTATCAACCAAGTTGAAATGAGGCAAACGCGCGCCAATTTACTTCTCAGTAATTGGTATCACTGAGAGCTCAGATACGAACGTCCCATCGTGAGCGCGTAGCTATCAAACATCCTTCGCGAATTTCGTTTTTTTTTTGTTCGGCGAAAATGAAAAGATGGAAGGGAAAAATGCAAACCGAAAACCAGTACAATGGACGTTTGGAGAAATTACAACCTGGAAAGCGGCAGACAAAAGTAGTTGAGCCGGAAAATGAATGCGTAGTCGAGCGATGACGCGTAATTGATTTGAAGGTTATGTCGAAACACATGCACTGCAGCTTCTGTGAACAACGATTCAAAATATTTACATACTCTTTACATACTCTTACATAAATGTCACGCCGCGAAGCGGTTTAAAAAAAGATAAAAGAAAATATTAGTAGTCGGCCATTGTGTACACCGAAAAAAAATATATATATTTTCCAACAGCTTGACATTCATACTAAATAGAAGTGTAATCAATTTTATGAGTGAACCACTTTTTCATGCGAAAAAAAATTGTTAAATTTGCACATGATTTTATACCCGCTACTGTGGCCTGAGGCCTAAAGGAATATTTCGAATGATAATGAAAATGAAGCAATCAAAATAACGAAACTGAAACTTCGTTGCATACCAACGATGCAAACTTCAGCATCGTCCAAAGTGAACGGTTCGATTGGCGGAGATTCAAGGACCGTCCTCAAAGCAGCCAAGTGTCCCGATAGCCAACAATACACAGCCGCAACTTGTTCGAAATGTCCTTTTCACTCACGCACACGCGTATGCGCATGCATACGCGCCTGTATTGGTAACGAACGCGCGTCATCGGACCGCAGATCGTTGAGTGAATGTAAACCGACCGCAATGCGATACCGTTACCAATTTTTTTTTCTTTCTTTTTTGTTCTTTCTTTTACGCAGGGTCAACACGCGTCCGTGCTTAATACCGAAGTCAAAACCACGGTGGACACGTGGTTTCTTCTTTTTGTTTTATAGCGGCTCCTGCGGTCACCCGGTGGTACATTGGTCACCGCCCAGTGTCCATTTTATTGTTGTCCTCGGCGAGCAACTTGGTATTATTGGAGATAAGATCGAATGTCGGATCGAACAGATCCCGATCGGCGTGTGTCGTAATGCACGTGCAAAATGATTTCTCGCAGGAAATTAAAAGTAAGACTTTGGGGCGGGGACGTGGTGGACGGAGGTAAAACAAGCGTATGATGAAGGCTTACCCGGAAGTGCTGGACCCGATTGCCGCAGAAGTCGCGCTGCCTGTAAAAGATTCACGTGTTCCTTCTTGAAAAAAGCGCAATGGCACGCTTCGGGGCTCGCTTTCCCTTCGAGCTTGTAACTCCGCGTACGTTCTGCGATTAATGACAATCGTATATGCACGAACATACAGCCATTGTTACGTTCGAATGACAATTGTGCCTCAGTTGATTGAATGGTGACTATAGGGTATTACACCCCTTTTTTTGAAAGGTGTCCCAATGTGATCCTTCGGTGGTAATAAACTACTAGAATTTTCATTTCTATTTTATGACATTGATAAGTGACCTGAAAATGCATGTAAATTTTACGATTCAAATTTCCGCGCGAAAACGCTAGCCACCATCCCAGGTAGCGATTTCAAAATGGTTGTCTGTCAGTTGTCCAAATGGGTACCAAATGTACGCTTGGAAGTTACCTATACGTTATCATGTGTCCAACAGTTATCTTTTTGGATAGTTGTTGACTTTGAGATAACTTCCGGGCCGACATTTGGCACCCTTTTAGCCGACTTTTGGACAACTTTTCGATAATTGCTACCTGGGATGCTGCTCCGGTTTGTGACGTCACTTGCATAGTATGTACGTCAATTGTGAATACGTACAATTTTTTGGTTAAAGGTGAGCTAAGATCCCTATCATTGGTATGTTGTTCCTAAGTGTAAGAATCCTACCCGTGAAAAACGACGCAACCGACCCAACCTCGAGCCAGCGTCACGCCAATCACATTCTACCATTGGCCGATGAACGGCAGCACTGCCGGCTTAGTGTTGCGCCACGGTAGGAGTGATCTCTTCGGCCCAACGCTGGGATGTACGGTTGGCCAATAAGTAGGCTTACCGGAAATCCTAACGGTTGGCCGGGTATTGGCCCAACATTGGGCTAAAGAGATCACGATCATTGGCTGACGGTTGGCGTGATCACCGGCCCATAGTAGGGCTAAGGTCGGCTTCGTAATGTTGGCGCAATATTCGGGCTGGTGTTGGCCCAGTGTAGGGCTGTCAAAACAACCCAATGCTTAGCCAACAATCGTTCAGATTCGCAAGTTTCTGTGCTCGATGATTGCTCATCGAAAGAATTATTAAATTCACCGACATCGCTATGCACAATCACTTGTTCGTGGAATGTTTCCAAATTTGTTTCACTATCTAATTGTCTTTTTGTTTCGTTGCCTTTGATCCTAACCCGCTGTAAAGAGTCTTCTAATTTTTGTAGTCGTTTTAACACTCGACGTTTCTTAATACTATCATAATAACTCGGCATTTTTTTAATACACCACAAAACTTTAGTATAAATCAATTTTATTTTTAATAAATTGAATTTCAGATAACAGTAATTATGAGTTTTTATTATCACAGGACGTAGAAAATTGCACGCAGCGATGATAAAAAAATATATAATAATAATATACGTAAAAAAGCATTATTGTATATATGTATGGACTATACCGTTCAAAGCCAGTGTTGGGCCAGGATTGGCAATTCGTCAGTTTGCCATGCTGAAAATAAGCATTGGCGAAACCACGGTCAACGATTGGCTCAGACTCGGGGCCTGCGCTCGCCCCGACAATTGGCCGACGGTCATTAATTAGTACTGGCCCAACGTTGGCTCTTCGATGGTGTGTCGAGCTTCGATTCGAGACTGGCAAACCTATGATCAACCGGTTGGCCCATGTTCGGGGCCAACACTAGGACCCGATAGTTGGCTGACAGTTGGTAATCGATATTTGGCCCAAGGTTGGGTGTTCGTTGGCTTGCCATACTTCAAATGAGCACTGGCAGAATCATGGCCAAATCATTGGCCCGTATAAAGGACCAACACTGGGTATTGGTGGTTGGTGCTGAATATCGTGCCAAGCGTCGGCCGCATCTTAAGCGCCGCCAAATTTTTCACGGGTAGTGTCAAAACACCGGGAAAGTTTTGGATGGAAATTCCAATTGATATAAATATGAGGAAGACTTGGTTAAGGGGTTAGGCCATAGTAACGGGTATAAAATCATGTGGGAATTTAACAATTTTTTTTCGTATGAAAAAGCGATTCACTCATGAAATTAATTACACATCTATTTAGTATGAATATCAAGCTGTTAGAAAAAATATAAATTTTTTTTTTTGATGTACAAAATGGCCGACTACTAATGTTTTCTTTTATCTTTTTTTAGGCGTTCCACGCGTAACATTTAGCATCCACAATTTTTCGCCTAGAACGAAAAACAAAAATTCTCGTCAATCTACATTAGAATACCTACAGAAGTACGTACGGAATTTAAAAAATATTGTTTTATTCAAAAGTTGTAGGTATTCGAACTCAAGAAATGAATTTTCAGTGAAAAATTTCGTTATAACTGCTCATAAACTGCTCATAAAATGAAAAGTTTTCGATTAATCAGAAATTCCGTACGTACTTCTCTGCGAAATGCAATTAGCAACATAACTTTTAAATTTCAAGTAAATCGAGTGAAAATTGTTGAACTTATTTGTCACGCCAATTGGAAAAAAGCTGTTTCGAGAAGTTTCGAGTAGTCGGCCATTTTGTACATCGAAAAAAAAAATGTATTTTCTAACAGCTTGATATTCATACTAAATAGATGTGTAATTAATTTTACGAGTGAATGACTTTTTCATACGAAAAAAAATGTTAAATTCGCACATGATTTTATACCTTTTACTGTGGCCTACCCCCTTAAAACTTGCGCGAAGAGATCCAAAGTCATCGTCCGAAAAAAAAGCTCATTTGTTCTTTTTTAAGTGCAGATAATTATTTGAAAATTTGCAATTAACTAAGACAAACGAGAATATATAGGTGTTGGCGCTTCCTTTCACAGGTCAGAGAGTAATACGTCTATCGCTTTCTTTGTTCACTACGTCAATGACGTCACGTCGGAATCCATTATGGCAGCTACCGTTTCGCATGTTCGTTGAACAAATGAAAAAAGTATTTTTTGAAAAATGAATTATAAAATTTATTTTGTGTTTTTATAAAATAAAACCAACATTATTCGATTGCTTGTTGCGAAAAATCACCTTATTTATACGTTCTTAGTATTTTCCTTACATAGAGTAAAATACCCTATTACGAAGAAAAAAAAGTGCAAAAAACTGGGCGACGTGAAAGGGTACATTGAAGGTTGTATCGTCGAAATGTAACGAGATGACGTTGAAGTTTGCATCGTTGAAATGCAACGAAAATGAATTCCTTTTGACCCTTTCTTGACACACTTGTATTTGGCCACGATTTTGACACACTGGGTAAATTTGACCCGGGTAGCAGTTCATCCACCTGCCCTTAACAACCCTACGGTCGGTTTTTATTGAACAAAGATCCGCCATATCCTTTAAACATTTCTCAATATATCTGCATAATAAAAATTCGGAGAGTATAAAAATGAATTGTAAAAAATTATTGAAAACATTCAATTTTGGGAAAGTGAGCATTTTATTTCAAATTCGTCCGGGTCAAAATGACCCAGTGTGTCAAGGAAGGGCTAACTGCTCAAATTGTTTTGGCCGATTAAACGTTGAACATCGCTTGAACGTTTCTACGTATCAATTTATTTATTTATGATAAATCATTATTTATCATAAATAAATTGTTATTATTTTGTTACGATAATTTTTATTCTTTATTACTCGTGTTTACTCATGAATTGTCCGTTTTTATTTATTTGTTCTCTTATTTCTTGATCAGCTATTTCTTTTTTTTTTGTGATTTTCTTTTTACCTGTGGTAATATTTAATGTAAGTACCGATGGATCCATTTCCCCACGTTCGTTTACTAAGGTACGAATATACACTGTAAAAAATGTCTGTATAAAAATTAATACACAAGTGTAGGAAGTTTGTATGCGGATACCGCTTATGAAATTTCAGATACGATTTTGAAAATCCAAAACAGGTTATTTTTAAAATAAAAGTGTAGCTCCGTAATATTAATATACTTGTGCGTTTGAAAAATAATGCACGTGTAAAAAAGTATTCACATCGATGTATATTGAAATCGGGAACCATTTGCTGATATCAATATACGAGTGTATATTAAATTCGTTCGTATATTGAGTTCGTAAAATTCAATTCTTTTGTGCCTTAAATGTAGTGTAAATTTAATATAATTTTCACATTGTTACATGTGATTTTCATCAGCGTTTATGAATTTTTTTTTCAATTCCAGTTTCGCACTTTTAAATAAATCTGTTGTGATCATGCATTGTACGTATCGTTAAATTCAGTCTCACATATATTATATTTTTCAGGCTGCTGTAAATAAATTTCAAACTTGTTTTGTATTTTTAATGCTCTGTTTTTTTATAGTTTTTATAGTATTTATTATACATCTGTAGTCATTTTCAATTGATGACACGGGTTAATGCAGTACATTTTCCACAAATTTACAAACTCGTTTTTGAAATTCCATGTTGCATCTATTAAATTCTATATCCACGTTAGAATGTCATGTTCCTGTTTTAAATTTACGGTACAAGTGTTTCAAATAAAATGCCATCTACTGATTTCGTAAAATTCAATTCCTTTGTATCTTAAATGTATTGTAAATTTCATATTTTTTTTTACAGTGTATTAGTCAATGAATCAATACATTAATTGTTTCTCTCCCTATGTTTTCGTCTACTATCGAACAAGCATTGTCAAAAACCGCCGGCATTCGCGCTAAAAGTATATAAAGTTTTTTCAAATAAAAAAAAGGAAGAAAAAACATCGCCAAATCTTAATAAAAGAGGCCTTGAAAGGCCTTGAAGGCCGCAACGTGAACATTCCGAAATATTAGCCCCCGATTTTCATTAAAAAATAAACACAAAACCACGTTTTGCTTATTTCAGGGCTTCGTAAAATATTTAGTGTGTCAAAAGGGTTCCGTCGCCAAAAAAAGTTTGAGAACCGCTGTTATAGATCTACAATCAAAATATAAGAGAAAATAATATCGCGGTTAATCATAAAACCGAGGAAATGAAGAAAAATCAAAAGACTTTTCATTGTTGACCAACGACGCAAACTTCGGCACCTTTGACGTGGATATACTTTGATGAAACTTCGAAAAAAATAAATAAAGGAAGAAAGTTCCCGATCATTGGAAGATTAATAACGAAACTTAGGGACGACGACACGCCGTTTCCCTCGACAAAACAACGTGTGGTTTATAATCGCGATGCCGCAAAAGTCTCGAGTTCGCGAAACGTGCACGTGAAACACAAACAAGAGCTTTAGTTGTAAAAAGAGATAAAGACTGCGATCGGGAGAGTTTACGAAAGGAGAGAGCGGGGTTTTGTTCGATTTTCTTCGACGGGCGCTCTCTCGTGACGGTTATTGGATTAGTCATCGGGCGCGGTGGATGTGCATGTAATCGAATTCTCCCAAAACCGACACCTATTACAAGGGTTATCAAAAAAAAAAATACAAAACAAACCTGGTGAGCGAAGGAAAAAAAAAATTGTTTACCTAAAATAATTATTCAAAATGAGCCACTGTTGTTTAAATTTAATCAAATATATTTGCGAATGAAAGTCACTGCATTGGAAAAAATAACTTGTAATGACTGAATCCGTAATTGAGGGATACCAACGGATTATCTATTGCAAAAATGGAATTTAGGTTATTTTTAAGAATTATTTAGTTAATCGAAGTAACGAATGCTCCGAATAACGAAATACTGTAGTGTTCCATGTCAATATTTCATTAGCCACATGTGACTGAAATTTCTCGTTAATCCGAGAGACTTTTTGTCTCTGTAGATTGCAAAACAACTTTACTTTTTTTTTCAAAATATACTGACGGTTTATTGTTTATATATTTTCAATTTATCATGTTAAAGGTTGCACCCTTAGAATGTTACACAAATAAATTGAAAATATATAAACAATAAATCGTCAGTATATTTTGAAAAAAAAGTAAAGTTTATTTTTACTATTCCCTTATTTTTACTTTACTATTCCCTATCTTTACTTTACTATTCCCTTATTTTTACTCCCTTATTTTTACTGTTAGCCAAAATATTTTATGTTGCTGAAGTTTGCCTCGTTGGAATGCAACGAAAATTCTTTTTCATTTCCTTTTTTCTCCATTTTCATCGTTATCTAAAATCACTTTTAATAGATTTAGGTTGTAGGTCTCCAATAAGGATGTTAGAAAAGTTCCGGTAGCTTTGACATGACAGAAAAAAAATTGGCAATTGGAAAAAAATTATTTTCGTTGCGTTCCAGCGTTGCAAACTGCAACATAATAATATTTTTCTGCAAATTTGGGTATTAGGATCCTCTCGTGAGGATCCAAGAGTGTAGTTTAAGTGAATTTTATACACCACAGGTGGCGAAAAAAATTAGGGCAATTAAAAAAACCCTATCGAATAATATTTTGCCCAACAATAAAAATGTAGAAAAAAGAAATAGAATAGAATTTCCGTTGCATCCCAACGATGCAACGACAAACTTCAACAGCATTTAGCATTTGGGTCCTGGTATATTAAATTGGGGTTCGTCAATGATGAAAATATTAAATTATCCCAAACATGGATAATTTTTCAAGTACGAAATGCAAAAAACTTGTTCAAAAATGGTTTCCAGCTGCCCTAACAATAACCAAAAGTCTTGAATCATCCCCCGTACTCGACCTTCTTAAAATTAAACCGCCGATCTCATGTGCCCTTAAGGGAGCCTCTAGTTCGGTTGTATTGTCGATATTCCTATTGATGTTGACCCAAAGTTTCGAAATGTCGGTATTCTCGTGCATCCATAAATGGACGAACACATCCAACTATGCCAAAATACATTTGACAGCCCTCAATGACCCTTGTGTGAAAAAAAAACAAATGGTAGATGGATGAGCGCCAAACCGAATTCTGTCGTATCCAAGTTGGGCGTTCAGCGCGGCAGCAAAGTAAAGGGGATCGCCGGCTATAATCGAGCCCTCTTCAGCAACGATATCTCCCAGGGTCAGCGCATCGCGGGAGTCCTCCAAACTGGCTTCGACTGCACTCGAGATCATCATCGTCGGTGGAGCCGGATGACCAAAGACTCCCGAATCCGTTGATAAATCGTTCGCGATCGAAGAGTCGCCTAATCGAAGATATCGAATGTCAAATCCGCGTATCGATCCAACAAGCATCTTTCAATCAACCGCATGACTATCGGTGTGTTTTTTTTTTTTCGTTGTCATTTCATTCGTTTCCATTTACTTGCTCGTGGATCGGAGAGCGAGGCGGAGGTCGAAGCCAGCGATGGAAGGGTCTGACTCTCGTTGAAATTTGACTGAGAATTCCCAGGAGGGTGATCGTTATCCTCATCTGCGATACGAATAAGATATTCGTGATGTGATCGCACGAGGGAAACGCACGAATACGCCAAATATTTAACGACCTACATCCACCTAAGTGGGTCAAAAAAATGTTTTTTCCACAAATATTCTTATTCGATAATGTCCCCTGAGAATTTCATTGAAATATTCCTAAAATCGAATGAGCTTGAAGTTTGCATCGTTGGACTGCAACGATAATATATTTTCTTCAAACTGGCGACGTTTTTTTGGCACATGTGGATTACGAAAATGACTGAAACATTATCGGGGATCCTTATTAAAAATTTGTAACCCAAAACTACAAAACGATATTTTAGATAATAACGAAAATAAAGAAATTTAAAAAATCATGAAGAATTTCCGTTGCGTTCCAACGACGCAAACTTCAGCACTATAGCAGCACTTCATTGAAATATTCCTAAAATTGAATGAGCTTGAAGTTTGCATCGTTGGACTGCAACGATAATATATTTTCTTCAAACTGGCGACGTTTTTTTGGCACATGTGGATTACGAAAATGACTGAAACATTATCGGGGATCCTTATTAAAAATTTGTAACCCAAAAGTACAAAACAATATTTTAGATAATAACGAAAATAAAGAAATTTAAAAAATCATGATGAATTTCCGTTGCGTTCCAACGATGCAAACTTCAGCACCATAGCAGCACTTTAGCAGCATAGCAAACTTTAAAGGCGATTTTCTCGAAACACTGTTTTCAAAGTCGGTGGACATGATATCTCGAGAACCACTCGATGGATTCTTTCCAAATTTACAGGCGATACGATGAGAAACATTTAGAGATCGTTGACGATCTTACTTTTCGAAAATCGATCTTCATTTTTTAACGGTTACGTAAAAATGACGACTTTTTTCATAAATGTTGTATGCTCGAGTTTCAATTCCTCGCCACGTTGTTAAAGAAAATGATTTTTTGAATCGACGATCGTCAACGACTCGTATTTATTGTCAACTCGAATAACCCGTTTGATTTTTAGATTTAGGATGAACCGTTTAAGCTGGAGAGCGTCCACCGCCAAACATCGCGACAAAAATTTCATCTGCCGGTGACCATGTTTTTGTTGTTTCTCTGTATCTTTTGGTGATGTTTTTTCAAAGGCTCTCAATATAAGCGGAGCTGGCGAACAAAATCGAACTCCACACTACGTCAATTTTTTTTCCGTATTTTTCCAGCACCCTTTGATTAGCTCCCGAAATATTTGGGCTGACATCCGGCTCCAAACGCCTCAAAATTTGTTAAAAACTGCCCTTTCGAGCGAAATGGCAATTTTTCGGCACAAAAATAAATAAAATTGAAACAAAAATTGAATTTAACGTAGTGTGGACAAGTCCGCTTTTGTTCATCAGCTCCTCATTCGTACCTTTGTGTTTAAAAAATGCTCTTTCTTCAACAACTGTTTCTCAAACCAAAAAAAAAATCGGAATTCGGCCATTTTTCGGGCCTCTAGGTAAATGTAGCCCCTTAAGTTGTAGTGTGACTTGAGAAGAAACCGTAATTAGAACATGATTGAAGGTTGATGGAGCGATGAAACCGACGTTCGCATCATTGGAATGCAACGACGTTTTTTGTTTAATTTTCGTTCCTCTATTTTTACCATTACCCAAAGCCCTTCCTTTGCAAATTGAAGTCGCAAATCTCCAATAATAATTCGTAAAATCGTTCGAGTGATTTTCACAGCCCAAGTTAGCAAAAAAAAAAAAACAATAAAAAAACTATATTTTTCGTTGCACTCCAACGATGCCAACTTCACCACCATCCGGAGGGGCACTAAAATTCGATAGCGTCCAAACCTTCGTCGCTCCGTCGAATTTTCGTAGCAACGTCGCCATTGAAGGAGGCCACGGGGACGGGAGTATCCGGTGTGGACCGGTCGGTCTTAGTTTCTCGCTGACTCTTCATTTTCATGAAGCGCCTGAGATGATGACCGACACTCGGTAGACTCGATCTTATCTGTCGATTCATGGGCTACGCGTGAATAATCGTCCCTACGAGCTTCAATTAGCGAGTAACAAGAGAGAAAAGAGCAAAAACGTCATCGTGCGAGACCTTTTCGCCGAGGGTCCGCGACAGCGACGATCTTTTCCCAACTTGTTCGGTCTCGACGAAACTCTCGGAAAAAACGTTGCTGCTGTTAATAGGTGGATTTTTCGAAAATATCGTCTGTCGTTCTTTCGAGTTTTTCGACTTTCCCGGGGACGTTGTTCCCCCGGTGGACTCCTCGGTTTCTTCCTCCGCGTCCGCCATTTCTATTGATCTTCTCATTCGATGTTTTGACGCAAAATTTTCATGCAGATCCATCAGCTAAGCCGTTGAATCTCCATTATTTCACGTGCTTCCGTGTCACGGAGTCAAAATTTTGCCGTGACATTTCTTTCGTATATCATTGCCGATCACTCGTCGTTTTTCACCAACAGATAGCGCCAACTATGTTCACCGATTCCATTTTGTTTCCATATGCCGACAACTTCATTGCAATGGACATTTGATGCGCCGACCGAGGTAGGAATTGACGATGAAAAAAGGGCTCGCCAAGCTCTGAAACAAGGCTCACATTTTTTAATTCAGGCTGAGCACCAGCCTGATTTCAGGCCTCGCTGAACCTCTGAATGATAACGCGGTTTCAGGCGCTTGCGCACAGGCTTGACCAAAGGCTGGTAGAAAAGCCTGTTCTAAGCCTGAAACGACGAAACAACAAGGTTCAAAACGAGCCTTAATGAAGTCTTCATGAGGATTTATGACCAGGCTTATCCCAAACTCTTCTCGAGGCTATATGAGGCCTATTTTTAGTTTTCTATATTCTACATTGGGGTAAATTTAATAAATTTGTAAAGAATTCATTTTATTTATTATATATATTTATTATTCATTATATTATTTGTTATAAAATATATATAAAAAATATTTTAAACACAATACTTTATTTTATTTATTGTTTATGGGACACGTAATACACAGAGTGTACGCAAACTCCAGAGAGTGAGTATATACGAAATCTGTGTGACGAGAAAAAAACTTTTTTGTGTACCTCATAAATATCGATAAGGGAATATGTTTAAATGTTCTGAGCTGCCTCCTGCGCTTTCGTTTTTCGTGCCTTCGCACCCGACAAATTTATTGCTAATTTTTTTTTCATAAAAGTACAGAAAAAATATTATTTAAACTTTATTTTATTTTATCACAACCTGAAACAAGCCTGCATCCAGCCTTGATTTTTTAGCCTTAAAATTCACTGGCTGAATAAAGCTTGAAATAACCCTGAGTTTAGGCTAAGCAGCCAGTCTTGGTTCCAGGCTGCTCCAAACGATGCAATGAAACCTGGCCCAGGTCTGTCTCACTCAGGCTCGGTGAAACAAGGCTCGCACTAGTTTGTTTCCATCGTCAGCCTTTTGATTTCCTACCTGGGCATTCGCGTGATTTGTGCTCAAAAATTAAAGTTCTCATTAAAATCTGCACTAACTTTGTTGAAAAATGTATTTTCTAACTTCCATACGCAGGTCCATAGCTTTTCGTATGTATTGGAAAGATTATTTTTCGCCTTTCGTTCGAGGCTGAAAACTACAAGAGAAATGTTTCCGTCCGCCTTATCCGTCCAAAAATTACAAAAAAATGTAAACTTGAAACTATATATATATATATATATATATATATATATATATATATATATATATATATATATATATATATATATATATATATATAATAAAGTTTTCCAATTCAATCTTTAACTGCTTCCATTGTACTCGTTAAAAAAAATCTTGAAATTAACCTTTTTTCAAGCTCAAGACGGCTGTGTGCGCAACGGAACTTAGGTTAGATTACACATGCGTAGGGAGTGATAGGAAAGGCTCCAAGTGGGAAGAGTGATGCGTAAAAACCTAAAAGGGCATACGTTGAAATTAAGGAAAAAATTTAAATTGTTCATTTTCAATGTAAAACAAAAACGAATGAAATGAAATGCCACGGTATGGATTTTAAAACGACGTTCAGAAATATATATATATATATATATATATATGTGTGTGTGTGTATGTATGTATGTATGTACACCCACATTTATGTATGGGTGCACGTACACATACACGGACACACATACACGTATATGCCTGACCATTCAATTTGAACGACCAACGTTCACGATGTTAGTTATTGCTATCGGATTTGATATTGATTGCTCATTCAATTTACAAACAGTATTCTCGTAGCACTCTGATTCGTTTACCTAGGCATACATGCACGCACAAACACACTCACACACATATATGTGCATAGTGTGAATAGTTGTTTGTGGACAATAGTGCAGGCTACTAGGCCAAATAATAATGGTACAGTCTCAGGCTACCAGTTATCCCAGGTCGTAGATGAGGATGGTATGGTAGCGGGAAAAAAAGACTATATATGTCGTCGAGAGACAGCTCAAGTCGAAGATAAATGGGATTTGAGCGTTCTCAAAAAGGATGACTGATATATATATATATATATATATATATATATATATATATATATATGTGTGTGTGTGTGTGTGTGTGTGTGTGTGTGTGTGTGTGTGTGTGTGTGTGTGTGTGTGTGTGTGTGTGTGTACACACACATACACACACACGCGCGCACACACGCACTGTCCCATGTGCATCGGCGCTACTTTTAAACGACAGCCATTTTTCATTTCCCTTTATTGGAAAGGAAAATTAAAATTATACGGGCTCACCACTCGTCGAAAAAGTGTATTCAATTTTTAGAAACTGTTTCCACAGCTGTTGCTCTGCGGAAGAGGTTTTGTTGTTTTTTTTCCGGCGAAACGCACGTGCGCATGCGCGTATACAAAGAAATACAAATAATCCGAATAATTACAATTTTCTCGAATAACTCAAAGCCACATTACAAGATTACTTTTCTGCAAGCAACATGAAAGCAGAAGAAAAAATTGCTAAATTTAATGTGTACAGTCTACGAGTGTATGTTCCCACGAAGTATCGTGCACTTTTTACCTGAATCACCCACATTCCTCCAAAACATTATTTTAAAGCCGAGATGGCTGCTGCAGCCTCGCGCATATAAATACCACTGTGCGAACATTTTAATGATAAATATTGCGCAATGTCACGCGTGGAACGCTCTCGAGTCTCTCATTACACTTTGGGAACTTTGCAATCCAAATAACATAGAAAACGCGTTGGTGTTGCAACGGCACAGTGACTCGCGTGACTTTTACCCGCTCGTCGAGATGACACATCGATATCATCGTGGGGAAAATAATTGCGAATCGTAAGGATTCATTCCGGAGCTATATATTGAAATAAAAATATTCGTATTTTTTTTTCAAATGAATAATTAGTTTGATTAATTAATTAAAATGTCAGGTCATTTTGAGACACCCTATACGTAATCGAATATGCAGCAAAATATTGAACTTTTACGCGTATACTTGAAATTTTATAATACATCTTTGCGAATTCAATACTGTATAATAATTATCGTAATTTGTTTTTTTTTTCGACTTTACTACTGATTAATAATAATAATTAGTGTTAATATTATTATTATTCAGTACTTAATTCGCAAAATTTTATTTCGTAACTTCAAGTATACATGTGAGTATTCAATATTTTGCTGCATATCGGATTACGGACGTACGCACTTTGTTACATCCCTTATTCGCAACGTGATAAAAAGTAACGAAATTAAAAAAAAATTACAGAAATGATTTTTTCACGATAGTTCCGATGTGTCGCAAAGTTTAGTGTCAAATTGCGAGTTAATAATAATTAATAATTGTTAAAACATCTATACAATATATTGATAAATAATCAATTTAAGAAACTATATTTATTATTATTGTCATTAATTAACATAGTTGCATTCATTATATATTTATTATAATTATTATCAATCAAAGCGAGTTCTATTTGCACAGCGTAAAAAAGGTTTTTACGAAACAATAACTTTCCGCTTACATATTCCTTCACTGATTCACTACGCAACGTATTCTCGCACTTCGTACTATCCAGCATTTCTCGATTTTTTTAAGGGAAGATATACACCCAGGAGCCGGAAAAAAAGGTCATTTTTGTGAATTTTTTCAAGGAAAACTATTTGAAATTTTGGATTGTGGTTTTAAGTATCTAAAAGTATATACATTCAAAAATATGTTTAATTTTCTTTATTTGAAAATATAAAAAATATACAAGGATATTGTATGTTCCTTGGAGCGTCGTAAAAAAATCTGCATATACGGTACCCATTGGCGTTTTTTCAAAAATCATCTGAAAAAAAAAACCAAAGAGATGATTAAATTAGATACTATAATCTAGTACTTGTCATAGCTGATTTTGAAAATATCGATTTATGACAAAATGGCGGACGTTTGAACATAAATAGTGATTTTTGGGCGAAAAATTAGTTATTATTTTGGCTATAAAACCAAAACTAAGTAACGGAAAAAAAATCCTATGACAAGTACTAGATAATGGTGTATAGAATAACCACAAAAAACCTCAAGGCAATCGGTTCATTGGTTTTCGAGAAATTTTGGGTACCGCTTTGAAAAACGTGATTTTGAGACAAACGCGTTTGAAAATTTGGGAATGAATAAATCATGAAATTTGTCAACTTACATGGAATCATCGATACCAGGCCCATAGTGTAGGTCTTCTACGGTCGACGGAATGTTCATAGCTTTTAAATCGATTTTTTCGACCATCTAGGTGTATATCTCCCCTTAATTCATTCCTTCACTCCATCTATTTTTCCTCCCCCTTCCTCCTTACTCATCTTTTTGCAAACTTCCTCCATTTCCCTAAAATACTCACGTATCTTTTTTTGCATTTCCCAACCCAACAAATTTGTATTTTATCGTAGTTATTTTTATTAATATAATTATCGATTTGTTGTCTTTAATATTACAGTCGAACCTCGATATAACGAATCTCTAGGAAAGTTCGTTATACCGAGGTTTCGTTACATCGAGATCATGTTATTCAAAATGTTCTTTAAAAAAAAAAAATTCGTGGTATAAATACAGGGATATTTTCGAAAGAAAGAAAAGTTCAAGTTAGAGCCATTTTTACAAGCAATTAGCAATTAGGGCACAATGTATATTATGTTGTTGTATAAAGGTTTCGGGTGCCTATCGGAAGGGAATGGGCAAATCTTCGTTATATCGAGGTTCGACTGTATTATTAATAATAATTTAAATTACGTCATTGCAATGCAACAAAAATATATATTTTTTTCTATATTTCCTTTCGTAGGTTTGAGCTAAAACGATCATGCAAACATTTTTCAGGATTGTCATTTAGCAGTCAACAAGAAATTTGCCAAATATTATTTTGCATAATGATGAAAATAATAAATCGAAAAGAATTTTCGTTGCATTCCAACGATGCAAACTTCAACCCCATTTATTTCCGGTACTCCCAATTCTTGCCATCGCACTCTAACGTCCAAAAATGTCTTCATCGTCGATATGCACGTCAGTGAGTGCAATTTTTTTTTATCCCAACGCGCGCCAAGTCCCGATACTGATTTTCAAGCGATACGCATTGAAAAAGCCCTGAATGGACAGGTCGAACGGTCTCGGGTTTGGAGATGAAATTCAATAACGAAGGGAGAACAAAAAGCGTGCGACATAGGGGTAACGTCGAGGGGTCGATAAACCTTGTACCCTTATACGTCTGGGTAGAATTAATCAGTGTAGGAGCGTGGCAAGGAAGGAGGGGGGGGGGGGGGACAAAAGGGCGACGCCAGTTCGCCCACGATAGGAAAACACATAAACGAGACAACAATGACGAGTCTGAAGGGACGACGAAACGAAAGAAAAAAAAAAACAATGAGCCACGAACTCTTGTGGAGGTGACCCGTAGAATAAAAACATCGTGATGCGGTCTTGGTTGGGAAAGAACGCATGGAAAGTTCACAATTGTCCGATCGGCGAGTGAAAATTCGAATAAATTCATAGCTTTGTCGTAAAGTTAGACTTTGGTGACCCGTCAGTTACATTCCAGACGATTGATTTCCATGACTATTATTATTACTAATATTTCTGTACTCCTTCGATCCATTTTCGCATAATTCGCCTACAACATTTTTTGAAGGTACTTATTTAACGATCTACTATATAAATCTACGAAAAAAAAGAAGATCTTGTATAATTATTAAAGTAAGAAAATTGAAATTTAAAGAAAAACTTTCGTTGCGTTCCAACGATGCAAACATCAACACCAATGCCTTACGAATTGGCGCGCAATTAACGGAATTAACGTTTGCATCGTTGGAATGCAACGAATTTTTTTTTCTCCTTTTCCTTTTATTATTATCAAAAATATTTTCTTGCCAATTTATCTTGTAGATTTTGAATAAGGATCCTAATTTTTTTCTTAATTTTTGTAGCCAAAAATTCGCGAAAAAAATGCTTTGGCAGTCTGAAAGAAAATTGTATTCGTTGCGTTCCAACGATCAACTTCAACATCATCGCAATCACCACTACTGCCATATCTTCTTCTACTTTAGACGCTAAAAAATGCTATTTTCATGATTTTTTTTTATAGGTTTATATTATAGATATTGATATAAAAGATATTAAACTTAATAAATACCCTTTCGAAATACATTTTTTTAAATATATATTTATTTAAGTCACTATTTATAGACGAAAATCATAGTTTAAAAAATATCATAAAAAATTGTCAGTCTTCGCTGTCGATTTTTGATATATGCAAAAATATCAAAATGGCGGACATTGTTCGAAAAAAAAAACTGTTTTGTCACCGTTTTTGGCAAAAAAAAAGTAAATGTCAAAATTCAAAAAAGCCTGCAAAGAATATGTGGTTAAAATGTTATAAGGATCGGTTCAGTAGCCGTCGAAAAACGTTGTTTCAAGAAAAACGGCTTTAAACTTTGTTTGGGTTACATAAATACACAAAAAAATACTTTTTATGTATTTCGAAAGTGTATTTATCAAGTGTAACAACTTTTGTATCAATATCTATAATATAAACCAATCAAAAAAATGCATGAAAATAGCCTTTTTTAGCGTCTAAAGTGAGAAGACCCTTTAAAACGTCTGTACACCGGGGAATCAAAAGAGAAAATTTGTAATTTTTCTCTTCATTGGTCTCAGTCTATCCGTTAATTTTCTCACACCGCGCTCTGCACAAAACGCCAGATGGAGCCGAGGGAGATCTGATGTTCCCTCTACATCATCGGCTCAACCGACACTCGAGACTTTGGGAGAACTCCCTTCCTCGTTATCCTTCCTCTTGTCTCACCCGAGCCCGGTGTACTCTCGAGGTCTTGAGAACGGAAGACGTCCTCGTGAGACTTTTCGTGGCACACTCTATATTCAACAATTCACCAAAAATCCGCAAGACGTTTTTCAACCGTGAGCCTCCATCAAGGAACACCAGAGTTCCTTGTACCCTTAAGGGGAGGCACCTGAGTGAACGGCGAGAAAAACAGGTAAACTTCGGGAATTTTTATCTCAAAAACTAATGCTTCGATTGGATCCGGGTTTTTTTTTATTGGAAATTATGTACATTGAGGTATGTTTACGATTTTTTAAATATAAATTCGTCGACCGGAAGCGATTGAAACGCGATTATCCCGAAACATAGTTTTCAAAGTCGGTGCCGGATGTATCTCGAAAACGGCTCGTCCGATTTTGTCCAAATTTGGATGCAATATTCTTCGATAGTTTTTCTCGTTCGCCACGTAGGGGTTTTTGCGTTTGATTGAACCATTGCTTTTTTACAGGAGAATAAAATGAACAATTTTTTTCACTCGAGTTTTTCAATAAATAATTTATTGTGAAACCAAGTAGATTCTCTTAGCATTTAACAAACATATATAAATATAATCGAAAACGTGAATTATCTGAAATCAAATTTTAGTGTTAACGAACGGAACCTTCCGAGCTTTTTTCGCCGAAAAATCGTTGATGATTTCGCTGAAATCCAGCTCCCGAAGTAAATCACTTCAATGCTTAGGAGCGATAGCTTTGATAGATGGTTTTGTCCCATCGTGGTTCGCAGTCAATTTTTTATAATTTTCATTTTTGAAAATGAGCGCTCTCCAGTGCAATTCGACACCATTAAAGCCAAATACATTCTCAATGCAATTTGGAGGTTTGGGAATGTAGCTCTGAAATTTTGGTCTTCGAGAATTTGGTAGTAAAATAGCTCCGGAGATTGGTCTTTTCCATAGTCCTTTTTGTACACGTCGATCAAAGATACAAATTGAACCAACTCATTACCAAGACTAGGTTCGATATCAACAGTTCTAAAAGAGCGAAAAAAATATCAAAGGAAAAGTTGTTTACTAGTGTTTACTAGTTTACTCGTCGGAATTTGAATGATTTTTTTTCCGATGTCTTTATTGTGGGGGGCCCCTCTATTGTGGAGGCCCGGGGCTGTTTCATATTTTATCTTGCAAAAATCGATAGTTAAATCTTTAAACGCGTTTTTCTCGAAATGAGATTTTTCCAATTTGCTGACATTGTAACTCAAAGAGCAATTATCCGATTGACTTGAAATTTGAACTGAGTACTCTCGAATATATTTACTCTACAATGACGTAGGATATTTTTGATTGGATGAAAATTCACGGTTTGGCATTTAAGAAAACGACCATTTTATAGGCAAAAAAACAGACTTTTTTTTCATAACTACGCCATTTTGTTAGATTTTGATATTTTTCGAAAATCCTACGTCATTGTACAGGAAATACCTTCCAGTTTAACGACATTTTTTTCCTTTTTCGGTTTCAGCTACTCAATCGTCCGGAATCATGTCAGCAGTGGAGGAACTTTTTTTTTTTGGCGCCTCCGAATGCAGCGCATAAGTCGCTTGGATCTCAATATTTTTCTATGAAAAAATTATATAATATAGGTCAAATACAGCCAAATACATTCTTAATAGTCCGAAACATTTCATTGAGTACTTTTCTCGCAAAAAATTCCCGAAAATGACCCAAATTTTTAGCGTTCACACTGGTATAACCCCTTAATGGATTTCCTTTGTTTTTTTTTCATAATTATCCGAAAAATCCGGATATCCGGATAGTACGGTTCGCTACTATCCATATTATCCGAACACCGAAAACTAACGGATAATGCAAGCCCTAGTCGGTGGACATGATATCTCGAGAACCACCTGAAGGATTGTTTCCAAATTTACAGGAGATACGAAGAGAAACATTTAAAAGTCATTGACGATCTCACTTTTTCAAAATCCATCGTCATTCTTTTATAGTTACGTAAAAATTACGACTTTTTTTTCACAGATTTTGCATGCTCGAGTTTTAATTCATCAGCACGTTGTTAAAAAAACCGATTCAAAAAATCGACGATCGTCAACGACTCTTATTTATTGTTAACTTGAATAATCCGTTTGGTTTTTAAATTTCGGATGGAGCGTTTAAGCTGGAGAGTGTCCACCGCCAAGAGACGCGAAAAAAATTTCATCGTCGGCCGGCGGCCATGTTTTTGTCGTTTTTCTGTATTTTTTTCTGATTCTTTTCACGTCTCTCAATATATGTCCCTTTGTGTAAAAAAATGCGGAAAATTTTTTCGGAATTTGTCTTTTTTTTCGGCCTCTAAGTAGATGCCCCCCCAATTGTTTTATTTCACGTATAACGTGCGTGCTACATCCACGAAATCGGTCAACTAACACGACTGCCATAATCAATATATAAAGGCAAACACGAGCGTGCTACGTTCTATATCTATATAAAAACAAAATTACTCACCGGATATGCGTATTGAGCGCAGGGTACGTAGAATTCTCTGCTCATAATACGACGTGCACGTGCGACAAGGAAAGAAAATTAAAAAAGAAAGGCCAAGGGGTATTAAAAAAGCTAACGTTTCACCGACCGAAGTTATTAAACGACGATAACGCCCGTGAAATATTCCAGCTGATAGCGTGGCTGCGAGAAGTTGCGCGGGGAAAAAGGAGGGGGGCGGGTGCAACTTTGTGTCAAAACTCCAGTGGCGCCATCTCGCGATCGGCAGCCGATCGTTCTCAAGCTGTCACGAGGACGACTTTTCGGAGTTCCAACGATAAACGCACCATCGTCGCATTTAATTTTCTCGTCTCGCTTTTGTACTTTTATCGCACAATGAGCTCTTCGCACTGACACGAAGACTCGACACTCGAAGGGCGATTGGGGAAAGAGGCGCGGGGTGGCAGGGGGGGGGGTCACCAGTAGTTTCCTTTGGGAACAATTGCCACGCGATGCCCAACAGTCAGTGCGTGAACGATCGAGCGCATTGATGCTTTTCGCCGCGAATTGTATCGCGAAGTTATTCGAATGGAACGAGCCACCGCGAAAAGCAGCCCACTTTCGAGCCGAAATTTTTTCCGGGCCTTTCCAATCGCGAAACACTGCACATCGCTTATACCCGATGAGAAAGGACACGCGCACTTTTACCGGAGAAAACTTTGCGCTATAATCACTCGCTTTTATTCGACAATTGTCGTGTCAACTTTGCGAAACGAATATCACGAGATTTCCCGCAGTGTTTCGGGATTTCTAAAGACACGACACTCTCAGCGCGTTATTATTTCTTTGCGAAGTTCGATCGCGTTTATCGCGACGTTGGCTGTCTGTCTGAAAGGCTACGCCATTTTCACTGTGAAACTCCAGCGCGCGTGACTGTAGGTATGTGGTTTTTTTTTGTGTACGCTCGGATACACGTGTATGCGTTAGTGTATACGTATATGTCAAGCGCTACTGCTCCTGCGTTGGCTCACATATACAAACATCGCGTGCGCGCGCGCACACGCTCTCTCGACGTTCGACAAATTGAACCGCCTCCGTCCAATGGCAAGCGCCGACTGATGCCGACTGCCGCAAATCCGTGTGCCTGGGAGCGCGTCCACGAGCTCATGGGTTAGTGCGACGCGCCACCGCTGACGGCCGCGGCGCTGGGCTCCGATTCGACCAGTGGGTTTTATGCATTTCCACCGTCGATAAAACCGGGAATACTCGTTAAGGGGAGATACACACCTGGATGGTCGAGGTCGAGGATTTAGAAGCTATGAACATTCCGTCGACCGTAGAAGACCTACACTATGGGCCTGATATCGATTATTCCATGCATGTTGACAAATTTCATGATTTATTCATTCTCAATTTTTCAAACGCGTTTTTCTCAAAACCACGTTTTTCAAATCGGTACCCAAAATTTCTCGAAAACCAATTAACCGATTGCCTCGAGGTTTTTTGTGGTTATTCTACACACTATAATCTAGTACTTGTCACAGGATTTTTTTCCGTTACTTAATTTTTGTTTTATAGGCAAAATAATAACTAATTTTTCGCCCAAAAATCACTATTTATGTCCAAACGTCCGCCATTGTGGCATAAATCGATATTTTCAAAATCGGCTGTGACAAGTACTAGATTATAGTATCTAATTTAATAATCTTTTTGGTTTTCTTTGTCAGATGATTTTTGAAGAAACGGCAGTGGGTACCGTATACGCAGATTTTTTTACGACGCTCCAAGGATCATACAATATCCTTGTATATTTTTGATATTTTTAAATAAAGAAAATTAAACATATTTTTGAATGTATGTACTTTTAGATAATTAAAACCCCAGTCCGAAATTTCAAAGAGTTTTCTTTGAAAACATTTTACAAAAATTACCTTTTTTCCGGCTCCTAGGTGTATATCTCCCCTTAATTTGGTAACAAGCTGAAGTCACGCGAGAGTTATCGAGTGTAGTTTTGAGCTGTTTTTGCGGGGGATAAAAATAACATTAGTGAAGATGCGTCGAAATATTCATGATTTAGTGATATTTCCTTCCGAAAAAATGACATTGCAACCACAACCATGTATACAAAATGCTGGAAAAAAATTAATTTACTCCAACCAATGTGTTACTGGAAAAAAATGCATCATTCTGACCCTTTAAATTGAGCTTTCAGAGAGGGATACCCTGTTAAATTGTTACTAGCAGTTCTATCGTTATAACGATAAGTTTACCTACAATCCCCGATTCCTGCACCACATGTTAGACCTTCATGTTGAATTTGAGTTGCCTCAAGCGACCAACGAATGTTTGTCGTTTTCGCAGTAGCCAAACTCTTAATGCACCATAAATTACTCTCTCGGTGATATTAATTTCAATCGAATCCGTAGATTTATATTTTATTCGCGAAACTTCTTAAAAATGGAAGCCCTGTCTTTATCAGCTATCAATCGATCCCCAATACGATAGAAAACGTTTTCAGAAGTTTGAGCGAGCATCCGAGATTAATATAAACATTCTCAAGGGATGTACAAAGTCCGACATAGCGCATCCTATCAAAATCGCTTAAGGGGGGTACCTCCTCCAGACAACAGGTTTTTCAATAATTCTTTACAAAAACAAAATGAGAGCATTTATCGCAATGAATTAAATTTGTGCGCGAAAATATCCACAAACAAGCTGGTGACAAAGCTTTTCCAAGAACGCCTTTGGAAAAACACGATTTGCGGTGTTCACTGTATCTCAGCTAGAAATTATCTGAAATCAAGTGACATTAAAATTTAGTCAAAGTATCATCAAATCCTTCCCCCAACGGTCTTTGATAATTTTTTTTTTATTTCTAAATTTTTGGTGGTCATGTAAAGTGAAAAGTGCTATTTTTCACGAAAAATTCCGCCATTTTGGGGGTGGAAAACCCGCTCAATGTGAAAAAAAATCTCAAACTAACCGTTGGGGGGAGGTATTTTATATGTAGAAAGTGTGTACCAAGTTTGAAATAAATCGGTCATGTAGTTTTCAAATGGCAGTGAACACGGACTTTGAAAAAGTGGTTTCGAGAAAAACGCGGCACCGGCTTGTTTGTGGATATTTTCGCGTACAAATTTCACCGAATGTTCTTGGAATGACACTTAACAATGTACAAATGGTTTCAATAAATTTACTGTATCCATATAGATGAAAAAAATTCGCAAAAAAGTGTTTTTTTTACGCGGAAATCCCTACCCTCCCCTTAAAAAGTAGAGTTTAGAGTGATTTATAATGACTCAAGCTTAATCTGCGATGCCAGGGCCACAAAGCAAGCCTTCTTCTAGGAAATCACTAATCTGGACTGCATTTTTCTCTTTTTGTGTGATAACGAAAAACGACGGCTACACAGGGTGAATTTAGGCTTCAAACTTTGGGAATATACTCTTCAGATACTAAATGGATTTTTGAAGCAATAAAAAAATGTATATCCGGAGGAGGTTCCCCCTTAAAATGTACGTCCCGATCAGGCTCAAAATCAATTTGCGCTTGAATATGTTGAGACCCTCAACCGTAGGCTGGAATACGACGGAAAATTGGAACAAGCATTTAGGCTCAATATCCACCAATTCGAAAGTGCGGAACGTCCGAGCAGCCATACCTTATGATAATTTTTCTATGCACATGTATACACATTTACGGTGCTATGACTCAACACGCAAAAGAGAAGAATAGCGTCCATCGAAGCGTATGTGCAGCACCGTTAGCCATTGAATTCCTCAATAATTGTTTAGTGGAAAGATAGTTGCATTATTTCGTCTACATTCCGTAACACAATAATTAGTTGAGATGTGCACTGGCGGCATTCCGAGCGAATTCGGTAACTGCGCGATCGCTATTCGATCGTAATTTTTCCGTGCTGGTGCAATTTCACAAGACACTTCGACTTTCCATCGGTAAAAATTATCGTAAAGTTCTCTCGGCGAGCTTATAAAGTTATGGGGCTGCATCTACCTCGAGGGTATTTTTGTTCTGGGAAACGGCTGGTGAAAAAGAAGCCTGAAGAGAGCCTTTAAAAAAATCACCAATAAATACAGAAAACAACGAAAATATGACCGCTGGCAGATAATGGAATTTGTTTCACCACGTTTGGCGGTGGACACTCTCCAGGTTGAACGGCCCATCCAAAATCTAAAAACCAAACGGGTTTTTCAAGTTAACAATGAATACGAGTCGTTGACGATTGTCGATTTTTATAATTATTTTATTTAAGGACGTGCCGACGAATTGGAACTCGAGCATAAAAAATCTATGAACAAAGTCGTCATTTTTACGTGACTATTGAAAAATGAAGATCGATTTTGAAAAAGTAAGATCGTCAACGACCTCTAAATGTTTCGCGTCGTATCTTCTGTAAATTTGGGAATAATCCATCGAGTGGTTCTCGAAATATCATGTCCACCGACTTTGAAAACAGTATTTCGAGAAAAACGCGTTTAAGGCGGGATATACATGTACAAGGATCAAAAAATAGATTTTTTTCTTTTCTTCAAACGATGGAACTATATGTGTAGAATATTTCCCTAAAGTTTCAAAGCGAAATTCGAAAAACTTCAAACGTTACAGCCCGTCAACGCTGTGCCCCACCGCTCGGTTTCGGAGCGGGCGTCAACTTCAAACGCGTTTTTCTCAAAACTACATTATCGAAATTGGCGTGCAGGATTACTCAAAAGCTATCAAGCCGATTGAGTTGAAACTTGGTAGAAATACTGATAATATTGGTACCTTCTACTTGACGAGAATTGTTTTTGAAAAATTGGAAAAAGCCTACTTTTTTAATCCACATTTTACAGAAATGTTGCACGAAATGTTGATTTTTTTTGTAAATGGATGCCATTTTTTGGAATTTGCTTTTTCTTCATACATTACATAGTTTTTTTTATAAACAATTATCCGACGATGTTTTTTTGAGAATTTTGAACTTTTATTTTAAAAAAACGGGCTGTTTTTGCAAAATTGATATATCAAAAAAATCCTACGTACTTCTGTAGCTATTCACATGTATAATCGAAAAAAAAAATTTAATCCACTGTAAATTCATAATTGCAGGTGCCGTTGATCCCCCCGCGCGTCTATGAAAAAAAGCAGTGCAGCCGCCATTTTGTTTTATATTACTTTGAAAAAAATAGTTTATACAGTTTATAATATGTACAACAAAGGACCTTTTTCAGAATTTAGATTCATTCCATGATCCCGCTGAAAAAATCCCAAAATACACTTATTTTTTCCCCCGCTGGAGTGGCCTTACCCCTTAAAGTTTCCAAAATTGTGCTGCTACCGATCGCTCGGCCGACTGTTAGAAGATGTAGCCCATTCAATTTGAGGAATATTTCGATGACATTTTCAGGGAATATAGCTAAAAGGTAATACCATCGAATAAAAATATTTTACGAAAATCAATTTTTTTGACCTGGTAGATGAAGCCCGTTAAAAAAAATGGCACAATTCGTTTAAATCTTCATAGAACATGAATAAAATTACACGCACGAGTGCAAAACTGTCATCTTCGTGTGCAGTGTCTCGTGTATATAGGATTTTTCAAAACGTCCTGGAAAAATGCAAAACTGAATTCTCTTTTCAAAATTTCGTTCTTCACAGATATCGGTCTTACCCAACGTATACGTAAGTGTGTGTGTGCATACATATCTCTTTATATATCTCGTACGACAGTTCTGTAACAAACCACCTAAGTCGTCACAAAACCGCATGTTGACGTTCAATCCGTTTTTAAATAAATGCCACACGACTGCTAAAAGCCGTTGTATAATTTTTAAGTGCAATTTATGCAAACTAGATGGCGTTCGTTGAATCAAAATTGCTTCAAGATTCACTTATTGCGAGATTGCCAGTTTCAAGTGTGCGCAAGGTTCAGGAAAATTTTACAAAATATCAAAACGACAAACGTTGTGCGTGTGAAAAATGTAGCTTCGTTTTGGGCTACACAAGCAGAACAGCACGATATTGAATTTTACATCGCTGGAATCCAACGATCTTCTTCTGTTTCTAAATGTAATCTTATTGCTGGATCAATACTACAATAAATTTTTTTAACATCTCCATTAGAGACCTACCCCCTAACTACATCGAAAAATATTTTGCATAAAAATAAAAATGAAGAAAACGAAAATAAAGAAGATATTCCGTTGCATTTCAACGATGCAAACTGCAACAGCATAACACAACTGCTTTAGAGCATTTCACACATCGTGAAGGAATGTCACAACACCATGTAACATGTCTGTCAGAATCCCTTTAATACTTTACAACTAATCGGCTGATTAAATTTCTCAAAAACTAAATGATATTTTTTTAATTTTATTTATTTAAACCTATCATAAAGTCGACAATTTTTTATTTTTTGCGTTGATGAGTTATGAAGAGATATAAAGTGAAAGGATATTTTGAACCTGTTATATGTAAAAAAAGATGGGTATCAGCACACCTTGCAGAACATTTTTTTTAAAAGTTCAATGGTACAGGTGATTTTTAACACATTGGTTCTATATAAAAGTTCTGTATAAGAAGTTTTATATATATCTACATACACACACATATACATATACATATACACATACACATATACATATACACACACACACACACACACACACACACACACACACACACACACACACACACACACACACACACACACACACACACACACACACACACACACACACACACACACACACACACACACACACACACACACACACACACACACACACACACACACACACACAGACACACATATAGATACGCACTTGCTAGACACGGTCTCTTCGTATTGGATTTTTTTTCACACAACCAAAAATAGATCCGAGTAAAAATATTAGAGTTCAGCGTATTGCTGACCGAGATGCAGAAAAGCCTTGGAGAGACACGAGACACATCGACCAAAATGTCCGTATGTCACGCGTGGGATTTTTTACGACCTCGTCGCGTCTTTCACCCTTGAGGCGCCTGAAAAGTTGCTTTTTTGTTTCAATTTTTTCACTTCCGGGCCGGTTTTCATTTATGGAACAGCTATACATCATGAAAACGTTTATATATCCGTGATACGTCTATTTTAAATGCACTTGAATTATAATATCGAGTGTTCACATGTAGATTACAGCTAAATGTTGGGTTTGGTTGTCGATCTTTAAGGGATAGGGAAATTAATGAGTGGTCGGAAATAGATATCTCGATATGGGCACTTGGCACGAAAAGAAGGAACTGTGTTTTCAAGTACGTGCTGTTGGACGCACATCGGGTAAAATAGACGGTATATTGGTAGTTGAACGTTTCGAATGCTTTTTCTTTTAAACAACGACGGGCTATCCGGCTTTAATAAGGTAAATAATCAATAACCATCTTTTTAATGTGGGCTCGGAGAGATGTAAAATGTGCACACGCGAAACTTTTTTCGCGATGATTTTTTTTGCAGACGAACTCGTAGAAAATCTAACTTTTTAAAAATTCTTGCGTGAAACGTTTAAAAACGTTAAATATACCCATATTCTGATGGAGAGGAGCAATCTTCATCATAGGGAATTTCTGCTTACTGGAAGACGTCAAAAATAGTGATTTTCTAGACTTCCGAAAAACGTTCGATTTTTAAATATTTTTAAATTATATTTTATATTATTTATTACATTTATTCATTACTATTATTTTCATTATATATATATATATATATATATATATATATATATATTCCTTATAGATATAAATTATGTACCAACTGTACAAATTATTTTTTCTTTCTAATTTCTATTTTTTATTTCCTGAGTTCCGACGCACATCCTTGCAGGTTTTTACGTATTCTCCTTTCCAATTGAAGCCATTACTATCTTGTCCAACCCGCACTTCGCTAATCCAACCTAACGTTCTGTTGCCTTCACAGCCACCTTAAGGAGGGCTGTGTAAGATACCTTTAGGTGAGGGAAAAATTACTGATTTTCGTGATTTTTTTTTTAAAGGAAAGATTTCCTCGCCATTTTTGAGACTTAGCCCCTAATAATTTCACACCCCTAATGGGGGAGGGAGGGGGGGGGGGATTTTCCTTATCAAAGACCTTCAAAAACGGTCTTGTTTTGCAAAACGCTCTGGAAAAACGACCAAGACATTTTTGCGAATATTTGGATCAACCAGGCGAAAAGTTGATTTCTTTTTTTTACGGATTATATTCGCTGGCGCGCAGATTCGGAGTGCCGGGGCAAACATCCTCCGAAGGTTGCACAGATATATTTATGTACCAAGTTCGTTGCATATAGTTCGAAGAGAGTCGAAGCTTAAGTATGTATGACGCGTTATCCTGCAGATCCGATTAAATTGCAAATACAGAACATCTGTCATTGATCCAGTGAGCTCGGAACTTTTCGAAATTCGATGCCAACGCCACGGAAATGCGATACGCTCGTAACAAAGCCCTAGCGCATACGGGATATTCCATCCCAAGCGCAGCCGTTGTCAAGCCTCACAATCACTATTCAAATATCCATAAAGTTTCTCGAAAATTTTATTATTTTTTTCCCAAGGTTTCTTCGCATGCACTGGCGGTTTTTTATGATCTCATTTTTTACACTCTCATCCAACACTTGCCGCATCATTCTTCACCGTTGGTGAGCGGTCCCCGGTAGTCGGCAGGTCGCCCATCCAAGTAATGGCCTAGGTCAACGCTGCTTGATACGTAAGGTTAACCAAACTGACCGCGATTTCAATTATTTTTATTCGCATTCGATATCATTAACTTTCTCTCTAAAAACTGACTCGGTGTAGGCAGGATGAAAGAAAAACAGCATAATAATCGAACATTTTTACAATTTTATCATACGACGATTTATTATTAACTCTTTGAAAATAAAAGAAAATTATATTTTTAAATGGCCCCTCGTCATGTGTTGAGGCCTAGGCCACTCTAGAGGCCGAAAAAATAGGCTTTTTGGGATTTTTTTTCAGAAAAACTACCTAATAAATCGAGATTGCAAAAAGGGTGTTTATCATACACATCAGTGACTGTGTACAATAATTTTATTGAAGCGATTAATTTCAAAATGGCGGCTGTGCAGCGTTATCTCAAGACAGCATTTTTTAAGTTGGCCGGAAACATAACTCAGACAATTTTTAACCGATTTACTTGAAATGTTGAATATATCTTGAAAAATATGTTGTCTATGGAAGTACGTAGGGTTTTTTTAATATTGCATAGTTCATTTGTTATTAACAATTATGTGACGATTTTTTAGGCAAATTTTTGGAAAGCGAAAAAATAACCTAAAAAATCGTCAGATAATTGTTAATAACAAATGAACTATGGAATATAAAATAAAAATCCTACGTACTGACATAGACAATGTATTTTTCAAGATATATTCAACATTTCAAGTAAATCGGTTGAAAATTGTCTGAGTTGTGTTTCCGGCCAACTTAAAAAATGCGATTTGAGATAAACGCTGCCCAGCCGACATTTTGAAATTAATCGCTTCGAAAAAGTTATTGTATACAGTCACTGATATGTATGATAAACACCCTTTACGAAAATCAATGAACCGATTGCCTTGAGGTTTTTTGTGGTTATTCTATACACCATTATCCAGTACTTGTCATAGGATTTTTTTCCGTTACTTAATTTTTGTTTTATAGGCAAAATAATAACTAATTTTTGGCCCAAAAATCACTATTTATGTTCAAACGTCCGCCATTTTGTCATAAATCGATATTTTCAAAATCGACTATGACAAGTACTAGATTATAGTATCTAATTTAATAATCTTTTTGGTTTTTTTTTCAGATGATTTTTGAAGAAACGCCAGTGGGTACCGTATACGCAGCTTTTTTTACGACGCTCCAAGGATCATACAATATCCTTGTATATTTTTGATATTTTTAAATGAAGAAAATTAAACATATCTTTGAATGTATATACTTTTAGATCATTAAAATCCCAATCCGAAATTTCAAATAGTTTTCCCTGAAAAATTTCACAAAAATGACCTCTTTTTCGGCTCCTAGGCGTATATCTCCCCTTAAGGCGGGAGCCTGAGAAGGTCCAAAAAAGCGTTCTTCCGGGAATTTTTTTAGAAAAAAAAAGAAACAAGTGAGCCCAGTAAACATTAAGGTATCTTTTCATGTATATTTGAAATGTATTAAAAAAAAATTCAACATGAAACAACAAATGACTGCAGATTTAACAGCCTATTCCAAGTGCGTCTTGCCACTGCAGTCCCCAATCGGCGGGAAAGATGCAGCTCGTAATTCTTGACTGAAACAACGAAACCAGTAAAATTGTCAATTGTCATATATTTTCTTTCTTCGTGAGTAAGAAGAAGCTTAAAAAAATCGCGAAGTTATAACTTTTCTCGGGTGTGAAAAAAAAACACTTTAACGTGCTATAAAAATTATTTTAAAAAACTTTTTCAAAGACTTTTTTAATTCACTTAAAAGAGATTTTTATAGTGAAGAAAATAAATTTTGGTTTGATTCGATAGGTCGTTTAGTTTTTTTGCTATCACGCGCGCCAATTTGGAAAAATCGTGAAAATGAAAACTGGAGAAAACGCACTTCAACGTTTTCAATAGGAGAAAATATCAATACCAAATATCAATCGCTTCTCTGCTTTTGGCCTTGTACATTCAAAAATATTTACAATTCGCCTCTGTAACTTTCCAAATATTTTCTTGGATAGTTTATCTATCGATTTAAGCAATAAATAAAAACGCTTTTTGGGACCTTCTAATTGAGACTCCGGCCTTTAAAATGATTTATTATTCCTTTCATAATAGATTATAATACTTTTTTAGTAAATGTCAAAGAAAAACTAATACGAATCAGTATCTGGCATTCAAAATTTGTCGCATAGTGCTATAAATATGACAAACAAAATCTTATTAAATTAAAAAATGATTTTCTATTTTTTCCGAAATCAGTTATTTCACGTTGTTTTACGTTCCATCAATAATTTTACCAAAAGTACCCACCTTGTGCTGTTTTTTCAAACACAAATGACTTCATATATTTCCAAACGTCAAATGCAAACAAGCAGCAAGTTTTGTTGCTCCGTTTTGTCAAAATCGTATCGTTTGACGGGAAACGCCCCATATGTGTACGTAATGGAGAATATTCTGCAATCTGCTCGTCTATTCTTTCCCTTCCGTACGTTGTGACAATGCTGACGAACGGTCCCGTTTTCAGGATATACAGGGTGTCCCTCTTATCTTTGCCACCCGAAATAACTCGGTAATTA
Source organism: Ophion ellenae (assembly GCA_963210295.1). Taxonomy (NCBI): domain Eukaryota; kingdom Metazoa; phylum Arthropoda; class Insecta; order Hymenoptera; family Ichneumonidae; genus Ophion; species Ophion ellenae. Next base: position 25,339,946 of record OY723394.1, on the reverse strand, counting down.
TCGACGTCACAAAAAAATGTTCCAGACAAAAGTCGTACGGTGTGAAGGAGGCCATCAAATGCGACCAATTTTTTTTTTATTTCGTTAGAGACGCTGACGCACAGTGAAGGTCACCTCCACTTTTTATAATGGAATGGTACATTTTATTCAACCATTTTGTGGAGCACCTCAAGTTGCATAAAAAACATTAGAGGGTCAAAGTCGTTTAAGGTCATTCAAGGTCAGTAATATTACCGAGTTATTTCGGGTGGCAGAGATAAGAGGGACACCCTGTATATAGATTTGTGTTTCATGAACTGGTCTATATGTATACAGAACAATGCACAAACACTGCACGTCCAAAGACGCAGTGCCATGCATGCAATATCCGATGGCTCGATATTAGCCCGAGCAGTACAAATTACACGAGCTGAAATCTTGCGCGTATTTAATACATCATTTATACTCGTTGAGAGATCGCAAATCAACTAGGAACGAAAATGACCAATTGGCGAGGAGGAAGTGGAATATGGTGGGGAATATATTAAGGGGGAAGATCCCGTACATGGAATCTACGGTTGAAAAATGACAAATTTAATGACGTTGAAGTTCGCATTGTTCGAACACAACGAATTTTGGTCTTTTTTTACTTCGCAAATTTTCTCGGGCAAATTCAAGCTGCGGGCATCAAGCAAACATTTTTTAGGATTCTTATTTAGCGGTCTACAACAAATCTACAAACGTGATTTTGGATAACACTGAAAATAAGAAATTAAAAAGATTTTTCGTTGCATTCTAATGATGCAAACTTTAACATCAAATTTAGATGATGTTGAAGTTTGCATCGTTGAAATGCAATGGAAATTAATTCTTTTTAATTGCACACATTCTTCTTTCGCCGATGTTCGACCATGAAACGCTTAATTTGTTAGAAAAAAGATGTTGGATAGTAATAAAATAATAAAGAGAAAAATAATGAAAGAAATCGTTGCATTACAACTATGCAAACTTCAACGTCACAAATTCAGGACCTTATACGTTCGATTTTGTGGGATAGAGTTTTGACGAATTTTAATGTGTTCTATGAGATAGGATGTGAGTGAAGATCAAGGCGTTACCCCCACTTGTAGCGCAAAAAGGCCTTTTTCATGAATTTTTTAAAAGAAAACTACAAAACTTTTTTAATCGATCAATATACCATCTTAAAGAACACATCTTGAAGAACTTTCAGTAATTTTTTTATTGAAAAATATTACATTGTTTAGTGGCAAATGGCCGTCAATGAAATAATGTTTTTATATACACGGTTTGCGGTGACCAACATTGCGGCGAAGTGGATCATCTGAAAAAAAACATGCGGATGGATTTAGTCAAATATAAGTATAAACTAGTCTTTAATCGAAGGATTTTAAAAAATATTCATTTTTCACAAAATGGCGGACAATCAAAGTTAATGGTTCGATTTTAACGAAAAAAAACCGCCGTTTTTTGGCTATAAAACGGCCATTTTTTACGAAAAAAAATATCGATTGAATAAAGACTACATTTTTATGTATTAAATAAGCCTGCAAAATTTCAAGAAGATCGGTTCATTAGTGTTCGAGTAATCTTGGTCACCGACTTCAGAAATGCCATTTTGAGAAAAACGCGTTTAAAGTTTCTCTTTCAACGCTCTTTCAACGCGGATTCTTCTCTTTCAACGCTCATATCTCAGTCAATTTTGTTCGGATCGACTTGAAATTTTCAGGACATATTCTCAGATACTTATGCTTCAAAAAAATGCAATAAAAAAAAATCGATTTTTTCAAAATCGCAAGTGGGGGTAACCCCTTAAAGAAATTACTGAGTATTGCGTTCTGTCGTTCAGACATTTGAGAGGTTATGCCTAGTTGTAAAAGTAAAAGAATCACTTTTTTTCAAAACCAAGAACAGTATATTCACTATAAATGTTGCCCGAAAATTTCAAGGTGATCGGATCAATATTGACAGGTTTATAGGCTGTTATGTTGACGCCCGTCGGAACGCTGGGAGCGTCGTTCGAAACTTTAAGGGCTTAGGCCACAGTAACTGGTATAAAATGATGTGCGAATTTAACCATTTTTTTCGTATGAAAAAGTGATCCACTCATGAAATTAATTACACATAATTTAGTACGAATATCGAGCTTTCAGAAAATTTATATATTTTTTTGATGTACAAAATGGCCGACTACTCAAAACTTCTCGAAACAGCTTTTTTCCAATTGGCGTGACAAATAACGTCAACAATTTTCACTCGATTTACTTCAAATTCAAAAGTTATATTCCTAATTGCATTTCGCAGAGACGTACGTACGAAATTTCTGATTAATCGAGAACTTTTCATTTCATGAGCAGTTTATGGGCAGCAATAACGAAATTTTTCACTGAAAATTCATTTCTTAAGTTCAAAAACCTACTTAGAATAAAACAATATTTTTGAAACTCCGTACGTACTTCTCTAGGTATTCTAATGTAGATTGACGAGAATTTTTGTTTTTTGTTCCAAGTCAAAATTGTGGATGCTAAATGTCACGCCGCGAAGAGCCTAAAAAAAGATAACAAAAGAAAATATTGGTAGTCGGCCATTTTGTACATCGAAAAATATATATTTATATATTTTCTGACAGCTTGATATTTATACTAAATAGATATGTAATTAATTTGATGAATGAAACACTTTTTCATACGAAAAAAAATTGTTAAATTCGCACATGATTTTATACCCGTTACTGTGGCCTAACCCCTTAAACGCTTTCTTCGCGAAAGTACGGTTTCAAAGTGGGTGAGCAAAATATATAAAAAAACTACTGCATCAATCTTTCAGAAATTTTTAGACCTTTCTACATTCAAATATATAGTACTTGATAAAAAGACTCTTTTTCCGATGTACAATTTCGATTTAATGAATGAAAAATGTCAATTTTTCGCAAAACTCAAGACTCAATTTCAACCCGCGCTATTTTTTTCAATTTGATGGTTTGGAAATTCCTTCGATTAATCATAGGATAAACTAATATACTAACGAAATCTGTTTGATTTTTTCTTATATTAGATAAGCTAGTTCAGGAGGGCATTGTTCACTGCAAAAGACGTTTTCGTGAGGTGCTTCCCGGACATCGCCTATGAATCGATTATAATTAAATATATATGTACACAAAACAATTACGAAGTGTTCTTCATGTGATACTTTTTGAAATGCCTAATATTTGTAGACATTTATGATAACGCTTTTCTAAAAAAAAACATCCCAAAAAATGAGCTGCCTCCGACTGTCACAACTAGACATAACCCTAAAGATCAAAATGTCTCTGAGAGAGCCCAAATTCGTTGGAATTCAGAAAATTCCACAAAAAGTAAAATTAATGGACATTGGTCCCAAAGAAACCGAAATAAAACTCAAGACATCTTAGAAAAAATGTTATTGTGATTTTTGCCAGCAGCTACAAAGAATTTTTCAAAAAATTGTTCGAACTTCAATGAAAAGACTTCGAGAGAATACGCGCGACTGAGAAACGAGGTGGCTTTTTCGACATTCTGCTGGTTCAAAAGCTCGTCCGCTGCAGTACACGGTTGCAGAGTATTTTTTACTATTTTTTATTCGAACATTCAGCAAGGCAGCTTTGATTTTTGATTCTTCTTTTGTCTTTCCGCGCGGGTACGTTGGAGGACGGATGTTTTATCTGCGTCCGTGGCTCGATGACGATATTCTTAGGTACCAAAATGGCGTCCCACGGTACTTCGATATCCTCGTGCGGGCACGTTTCGACTTCCGGTGATGCTTCGATTCTCAAAGTTCCTTCGAGGACCAGATCACTCCAGGGAATTTCCAGCGACGAATCACAAGCGACGATTCCATCAAATTTACGTTCTTCCACTTTCGAAAGAATTTCCTCGATAACCAAATCTCTCCACGGTAATTCCATGCGATCCGACGATTCTGCTCTCTCGAGTTGCGAAATTTGGTCGCTCTGCGGCGCCTCGGCATCGTCACACTTGGCAACGTCACCCGTTCCCGCATCCTTCGCGTTAACCGCGATATCTTGCCACGGTAATTCGATATTCGAGTCACACCGCGCGGATATCGTTGGAAATTCATTTTTCAAAGGTTCCATGTAGGGCTCGTGCCATACTTCCTCTTCCGGTTTGTAAACGAGATACTGACGTTTCTTCCGATACTTTTGGCTCTTGAGACGATTTTTTTTCCTAGACTTCTTGTCGACGTTGTGCAATTTTCTCAGGCGAGCCGGACACTCGATGTGACAATTCGTCCCTTTCGAGCTTTTTGTCGTTTCCATCTCCAAAAAATGAATTGCCCGCATGATCTAAGTACCGTACGTACAGAGAGGCAAATTTCCCTTCATCGCCATAAACGCGGAATACATTATTTTCGTTGAAACTTGGTCGACTGGCATGAGAATTTCCTAACCTCCCAACTCATCTGGACGTGTTGACACATACGCGCGTCAGTTTTATACCTCGCGAGCAAACGTCGTTGTAGACTGTCGAGAAGCCCGAGAAGTGACGAATAAATGATAACAGGGAATACCGACTACGATGACGCATTTCGTTTCTGATGTCAGAGGAAGGAGAAAAAATGTTTTTTTTTGTCAATTTATTTATATCGATAGATAGACTGTACATTTAATATTGTGTATTTCCGACGAAAGAGCAAATTTGTGAGCAAAAGAGTGAAAGTGAAAATAAAAACGAGCATGTTTCGACGTGAGGTTTCCGGTGACATTGTAAGGTTCATCAACTGCGCCTATTCGGACCGAGTCATCGAACGATGACGTGACACTATTTGCTCGGTAATATGACGCTGCTTCTCGTTCCCCGGCGTTCTCTGGGAACTTCCGCGAATATCCGAAAATTTGTTCGTACGAATCCTTCCAATACGTAAAATAATGAGCCCGAAATTTCGTAAAATCGAACGGAATACTTTGTTTCCGATTGTTCCTCGAGTAATACGAAGCGTGAAAAGTGCCGGCGATTTTCTCAAAAATCCTTTTCGTATGTCCCGCCGTTATTCGGCAGTGGCGATACTCTCGCCATCTGGTGGGGAGCTCTCGGACAACGTTAAAAATCCAACTGGGTTGCCGATAAAAGGAAATCCGTGAAGTCACCAGCGCGAGATATATCCGAGATCAAAGTTTCGACAAAAGAATCCAAAGTTTGGGCATACAACGCGACGTACAGTCGAGTGCGAATGAAAATTAACGAGTATAACAGGGCGACACGCTAATTCGTTCGTGTTGCGGCGAAAAAATTGTATCGTTGAAAAGGGAACTACGACCACGACGACGACGAGACATCGAAAGAGAAGAAGATAAAAAAAAGAAAGAAACAGAATGCGAGCTCGAGCTTGATTCGCGTAGTCGAACGACGTTTTGACCGAGGGCAGCCATCTTGCAATCCCTAATCAAAGATCTTGTGGCTAGCGGGTTTCGTTGTCCCTGGGTTCTTCGGCCAGTTATAATATCAACACACACAGTTCTTCATTTTAAACAAAATGGCTTTAAAACGAATTAACAAGGTACGTGCGACGAGGACCGGTCGTTTGAGCGTTTTATCGATTGGAATCTCGTCATATTTGTGCTTTTTCTCATCGTGTGCATCGCCAAACGTGTGTCCCCGAACGCCCTTAACGATTTTTTTTTTCCTCGCTATTCAGGCAAACTGGCAATGTGTGATGTGCTCGTAGCATTCGGGAAAAAATTATATTCGCCTTTGCTACTTCGTCTCGCCACATATCTCTCTCGCTCTCTCTCTCGCGCGCGCTCTCTCCCTCTCTCTTGCTCTCCGTAGACTCGCTTTTCCATCTTTTTTTTCTCTGCTCGTTCCCACATCGCGATTAGGCTTTTTTTCGGGGTTATTCGCGTTTTTTTTTTTTCATCCACGGATCGCGATCGCGAGCTCGTCGTTACACGATTTTTTCCCCTCGGCCCGAGGTGACAGTGGAGAAAGACCAAAAATGAATAATTATTCAAGAGCCTGGCCGAGAAATTGCCGGAAGTAACGTAAAACCGTGATTCAACGTGTATATATTCGCACACATATATTCACGTCTTAATATACGTATATATACACATATATGTCCAAAGTGAGCATACCGTTCTATAGATGACACGAAAAAAATTGCTCCGCACTTTTTTCCCACCGGCAAGGTTCGTTTCCCCGTCAGAAATAAAAGTTTCGTCCCTCCGACCGCGATCGGCTCTTCCCCGTAGTCATTTCGAATTCGGAATTTCCAAGACACTCCGGTCGGAACTACGGTTACGAAAGTTCCCGCCGCGGTTGCGGCAAACCGGCATCTCGCTCGGCCCGGCGTTCGGAACTTGCCTGGTGTTCGTATGTATTCCAGGCACCCGTACTCGGAGATTCGATGTCCGCGATACGTGGTAAAGGAAAACACTCCGAATTATCGAGAAGATTGCGTAGGGGGCGTATCGTCGTAGGTGACGAGTTGACGAGCGTCTGTGGAGTCAACAGAGCTTGGGCGTTAGCGAGATTTGTGGGAGTTCGGGAGACGAGCTCGGCTGATTGTCCAAGTCGCGTTACTCACGCGTGTTGGTTTGTTTTTGCAGGAACTTCAGGACCTTGGAAGAGATCCACCTGCACAATGCTCGGCTGGACCCGTAGGAGACGATTGTGAGTTTGACGCATTTTCCCGCCACGTTTGCCAGTCTCGGATCTTCCAGTTTCGTCTTTTGTCGCTTCTCCGGGGCGAGACTCGCTCGGTTGTATCGGAATGCAAAAATGGCCGTTGAGTTTCAGAGGACAGTAAACTAGAAGTCGGGGAATATGCAATTTTTTGGGATACTCCGTTACGGAGCGGATGATTTAGAGACGAACGGGTAGAAATGCGCGGAAGCGTTTTGTGAAGGAAGAACACACGGAGTGGGAAATAACGAAATACGATCGCGTTCTTTCGCGAGGTTGAAGTTTAAGAGCTGGAATGGGATGAAATTGAATCTTTGTGAATTTCTTTCGGCCGAACAAAGCCGTGGAAATCACTCGAACGGTTTTTAGGATCCTTATTTGCAGATCTACGACTTCAATCTGCAGAACGCGATTTTGGATTGCGATGTTGAAGTTTGCATCGTTGGAATGCAATGAAAATCAATGCTTTTTAATTGTTTGAATAATTTTTTACTGTGACAATCGTCTAGACGTTTTCGCGTGTTATAAGAAAAACTGCGACCCCCATTTGCAAAAAAAAGAAGGCTGCGGATGAGTATACGAATGAATGGCGTTGAAGTTTGCAGCGTTGGAACGCAACGACAAACTTTCTTTCTCATTTCTCAAATTTCCTCAGACAAATTGGAGCTGCGGAAATGACGCAACGGGATTTTGAGGATTGTTATTTAACGATCTGGGAACTGAATCTGCAAAATATGATTTTGGGTAATAATGAATAACGTTGAAGTTTGCTTTGTTGGAAAGCAACGATATTTTTTTATCTTCATTTTGTATTTCTTTTTCTTTTATCATTATGCAAAGTATTTTCTTTGCAAATTGAGATCGTCAATTTGTAATAGGAATACGTAGAAACGTTTGGGCGATTTTCACACTCCTAATAGACTAAGAAGAATGAGAAATAACGAAAAATCGTTGCATTCCAACGATGCAAACTTTAACGTCGTCATAATGAAAATAAGAATACTAAGAAGAACTTTCGTTGCATTCCAAAGATGCAAACTTCAACGTCATTTTGGATTGGAGTAAAAAAAATTGGAATGAATTGTCGATGTATTCCAACGATGTTAACTTCAAGCTCGTTGAGGGGCCAGTCCACTTTGGAGCCTCGAAAAAAATACTATTTCCGCGATTTTTTTTTGACGATATCATAAAAAATATGAAAATAAAAGTTGTTGGGCTTGATGAATAGTCTTGAAATACATTAAACAAAATTTTTTATTCAGTTTTATTCATTTTTAAGTACAAAAACTATAGTTTAACGCCTCATAAATAGGTGGGCTAGGTAGCTCCATCACAACTCGGCAACGGCTTGTCTGAAACAAAAAAATCAAAGTCCATCAGATTCAGTATGACACCAGCTACAAAATGACCCTCGGATATCAAATGTTATCAAAAAATAAAAAAAATAGCAGATGAAAAACGAAAAAAGTTTTAAAAAACGCGTTTTTTTTCGCAGTTTTTCGCAAAAAAACAAGAGTGAAAATCAAAAATTTTAAACCATCGGAGGTCATCTTGCGAATCATGTTTACAATATGTGGTTGAAATTTCAAGAGAATCGGTTTATCAGTTTTAGAGGTACGATGGAGCTAGATTTTGAAAACGTTGTTTCGAGAAAAACGCGTTTGAAGTTTGAAAAACTCTTACCTAAACTCAATCGGCAATTCCTGCATCGTACAAAGTCCCTTCTTATTGCTCTTCATCGTCGATTTCTTGAAGTCTTGCTCGTTTTCGATTTTTTGAAATTTTCAAAGTGGACCGACCCCTTATATTGTTTGATATTTATTCAAAAGCATTTATGTAAAATTGTTTCGTACTCTTACTCCATCTTACGTGTTAACTCGTGTCGTTTCACTCTATTCCAATTTTCAATCTCAACACATTTGTGGCGAATGAACGTTTAAAAATTTTCAAAATACTCAAAAGATTACATTTCATTATATCGCTATAAATAATAAAATTTATTCTCGAGCCTCAGACACAAATTGTCGAGGACAGTTCCAATTGCGCATACGTGACTCGATCGCCTTGTACCAGACTCGTCTATTCCCGTGTAAATTCTTTACAAGTTTGCCCATCCTATTCGAAAGACGATCCAAAAAAGTCTACACCGATTTTAGAAATACTTATCCAATTTCGACCGATCGTATCCCAAGACGCTGAAGTTTGCATCGTTGGAACTCAACGAAACTTTCGTTCGGTTTCGTTTCTTTATTTTTATCATTATCCAAAGCCTTTTCTTTGCAAATTGTAGTCGTAAATCTCTAATAAGAATTCGTAAAAACGTTTGAGTGACTTTCGCAGCGTAAATCGCTCGAAAAATGAAATAATTGAAAAGAATTGACGTTCGTTGCACTCGAGCGATGCAAACTTCAACATCATCGTATCCCAAGAGACGACAAGTTCTTGAAATTTTGCGATGGCTCAAAGAAGCTTTTTCCAATACGCAATTCACATACGACAGTGACATTGGCACCTATGCATATGAATTTCCATGCAAAAGTTCGTCGACTCTGTCGGCAAAACGACAGCCGCAGTCGAGATGTAAACGTTTTAATTTTTAACGCGTACCTATCTTATTTCAGTATTCCACTGGCAGGCTACTATTATGGGACCAGTGAGTAGAATTATTCAACTTATGCAGCTAAAACGCTCTGGCACACGCTATGGCCAGGGCAGAAAAGAATCGAAAATCAAAGAGATGGCGGGAGAGCATTGAAACGAGTGTGCCTGAACGTGGAAGGTTAATGAAATTTAACAAGCATCTTTTTTTTTTACAGCCTGACAGCCCGTATCAGGGAGGGGTATTTTTCCTCACAATTCACTTTCCCACAGATTATCCCTTTAAACCTCCTAAGGTACGTTGCATAATGATTATATGTATATGTATACACACCCACGCACACACATATATATATTCAGATTTTGCGTGACGATTCTACGTCGTGTGATTTAACGTTTCTTGAAATTTCTTTTTCCACAGGTTGCTTTCACAACCAGAATTTATCATCCTAACATAAACAGTAATGGAAGTATTTGCTTGGACATATTGAGATCGCAATGGTCCCCTGCACTTACTATTTCGAAGGGTATGTGAAACTAGTTACGTTTTATTTAGGTTTACTGTGAAAAGAATTGTCTGCTGTTGTATGCTTAATTATTTGTGAGAACGCATTGGACTGTCCAAAAAAACTTGCCCACGTTATATTCGCTCGCATGGAAAATTCGCCGAGTTCGAAATTTATATCGGACGGTTTTGAGGGGGACTCGAAGTCAGGTGAATTCTTCGTGGGCAAAATACGAGTAAAAATGCCAGAAATATCTTTTGAGCCTTATCACGGTAGTAGGAAAATCTTGAAAATAAAATAAAATCTGACAAATTGCTCGAGGGTAAGATGCGAGTGAAAATGCTGGAAATATCTTGCGAGCCTCATCAGGGTCGCTGAAAAATCATTCTAAAAATAAAAGCCGATAGATTTAACTTCAAGCGGGCATGGTCTATGGGGAGAAACTGTTCTATCACTTTTGTACAATTCTCAATGAAGTATTGAGTTACAGTTGTTGGCACGGTTTTGTCGTCGGTTTTTGAAATTCCGGTGGTGGATTTTTCGGTTCACGACGAAACAAACGTAGCTGTAGGGCGCTGTATCAATATTGTCTACTTTAGAAAATGCATTTTTTATTTTTTATACACATTTCAATTTCCGTAGGAAGGATGAGTTGAGAGAGGCACAAGACAATGTCGGAAAAGTATACCGGGCGACTTTTTTACCTGCCAATAAAGAGGGGATAGAAATGTCCGTAGCTAAATTGAGAGACACGCATTTCAGGCGTTTGATTTTCAAAAAGTAGTAAATTAAGCCACGGCTCCGCTCCAAAATCCGTCGGAATATTCTTCAACGACTGTTATCCCTTAAGGCGTTACACGCAGCTGCAAGGCCAAAAAAGTCGTTTTTTGACGATATTTTGTGGAAAAGGATTTCATTTGGGCAAAACGAAAAGTATTAGGCAGCGTAGTGGCATCTTTTAACTTTAAATTGGCATTTTTCATTTTCAAAAATATTCATTAACATTGCTCCTGTAGGAAGTCTCCTGGAGGTCCCCGAAAAAAAAGTGTCCGGCGGTGAGCAAAGTATCTCCGGTTTGGATAATCCAAAATGAAAAAAAAACCCAAAAAGATTCTTTTAGGGGATAGATGAATCCAGGTATTGATCGAAGGAATCGCCGAAATTTTAATTTTTGACAAAATGGTGGCTCCGGAAAGAAACAATTTCGATTTTCGACCAAATTATTTTCGTTAAATCGTTGAAAAAAAATAGAAATAATTATCGAAAATCTTATTCCTTGGATCAATACCTGAAGAATATATCGGACAAGGTTGTGTTAAAATTGAAGACCGATCGGTTGAGCCGTTTTTGAGAAATCGTGCTCACCGACTTTGAAAACACCGTTTTGAGAAAAACACGTTTGAAGTTTCTCGGACGCTCGGAGACGCGCTCCGAGCGTGCTTACAAATATGTGCGTATTTCCGAGAATATTCGCTGGATCGATTTGAAATTTTCAGGGAATATACTCACATATTTGTACATTCCGAAAATGCAATAAAAAAAATCGATTTTCTGAAATTTCTAACTGCGTATAACCCGGTAAGGCGGGATATACATTTAGACAGGAAAAAAATAAGCAATATTGAGGGATTTTTTAAACTAAGAAATAATTATTCTACAATTATCAAACTTAAGGTATACTTTAATGGTATATTTAAGTATACGAAACAATTTTTTGCAGTGTGCAGTCTAGCGTGCAGTCTAGCCTCCCGTAGACTTTGATTTGCAAAAAAGTTCAAACATTTTTTTCAGTCAGAACATGTATAGTTTCTATGTGACGGTAATTAAAATGAAGAAAATGGAAATTTGAGAAAATGGCACACATTTACAAAAAAAAAATCAACATTTCACGCAACATTTCTGTAAAATGTGGATTAAAAAAGTAGTTTTTTTTCCAATTTTTTAAAAACTACTTTCCTCAAGTAGAAGGTACCAATATTATCAATATTTCTACCGAGTTTCAACTCAATTGGCTTAATAGTTTTCGAGTAATCCTGCACGCCAATTTCGGTAATGCAGTTTTGAGAAAAACGCGTTTGAAGTTCACGCCCGTTCCGAATCCGAGCGGTGAGGCACAGCGTTGACGGGCTGTAACGTTTCAAGTTTTTCGAATTTCGCTTTGAAACTTTGGCAAAATATTCTACATATGTAGATCTATCGTTTCAAGAAAAAAAAAACAGAAATCGATTTTTTGGTCGTAGTGAATGTATATCCCGCCTTAAAAAAGGCCGGCTATTTATTATAAGGAGGGGAAGCACAAAAGAACTGCAAACACGCTACTGTTTGCAGAATACAAAGCTAAACCCTTTGAAACAGACTACTGTGTAATGCAAACTTCAATGTCATCGATATACCTGCGTCGCTCCCGGCCGGTCTTTCCCAACGAGGGGAATTCCCAAAGGCTCTCCCTCCTAGACTTTTATTCCGATTGACTTAAGGCTTTATATACACTTGTAGCGGGCAAAGGGGCATGATTTTCTTGATTTTTTCTCGACGGGACAATAAATGTTTATTGAAAAACTGTGAACAACATCGATTAGTACATATTTTCATGTACTTGTACAATTCTTTTTATTCAAACATATTTACAAAATGCGAAACTCCAGGTATCTTCCAGGAGCGTCTTCTTTTGAGCGTCAGTTGCGGTGGACATGACAACTCGAGAACGGTTCATCTGAAATCAGAATTTGAAAAAGATTCCATTAGTATATTGCATTGGCTTGGGCCTAGACGAAGGATTTGTAAACATTTTGATTGAAAAAAAAATTACGAGTTTTACCAAAAAAATCATTTTTTGAAGTGCCGAATTTTCGGTTTTTTTAACAAATTTTTTTTTGTTTAAGAAAATTCAAAATCCTTCGTCCAGGTAATAGCTATTATCATAATAAATGAGTGCTATAAATTTGGTATGGGTCGGATTAATGGTTTTTTAGTAATCGTGTCCACCGCAAAGATGTCTCTAAAAAAAGACGATTCTGAGATAATCGCGTTTACGATTCAAGTATGTTTCTTTTACATTTAAAGTTAGTTTATTTATACTAACATGGAGTCGTCGATTCCAGGGCCATACAGTAATCCGTCTGCATCCACTGCAGCCTCTAAAACATTGATTTGATACTGCCTACGAGCCATTCTGCCTTCTCTTGTGGCTGCTTGCGCCACAAGAAATTTGGTGAGAATATTCTTGAGACATTGTACTTAAAGAATATGCAATCAATTTTTTTTTACATTTTTCCGACCATCACAAGTGTATACAAGGCCTTAAAACTTTGGGAGAACATTCTAGACATATTGTACTATTAGATAATAAAATTTAAAAAATGGATTTTTTGACATTTTCAGACCCATGTAACCCCTTAATACACATTTTCATATATTTGAACTTGAGGGGTTAGGCCACAGTGACGGGTATAAAATCATGTGCGGATTTAACCATTTTTTTTTCGCATTTGTATTTGTATTCGTATTTGTATTTCATACAAAACTGCTCATAAAATGAAAAGTTTTCGATTAATCAGAAATTCCGTACGTACGACGCGAAATGCAATTAGAAACATAACTTTAAAATGTGAGGGAAATCGAGTGAAAATTGTGGAAGTTATTTGTCACGCCAATTGGAAATAAGCTGTTTCGAGAAAAACGCGTTTAAAGTTTTAGGTACTCTACGGCCGTGCCAGAGGCGAACTTACGTTATACGCTCAAAGTCGGTGAAAAAAAAATGTTTCTTGCTATAAATCGAATAGTAACTTATTCTTATGATGATAAAGCACCGTTTAGCGATGAAAAATCGATTTTATGAAAATTCCACTGTGGCCTTACCCCTTGAAAAAGAATGTTCTTTATTTGATCCCAATCGTATAGTTTCTACCTGGAGTACCCGAGTTTTTCGAGTACTCGTCTCACATCGGGTACTCGATAAGTCGTGCTGCCGGAACAAAATTTCGTTTCATTGTATAGATAGCGCCACGGAAACGTACCAAAACGGACGAAATAGACTCCAGCTTTATGTGCCCTACCCTTCTCCGATAGGTTGGAGTTCACAAGAAATACAAATAATTGGATTCTACCCTTCGCCGATAGGTTGGAGTTCACAAGAAATACAAATAATTTATTTAATAATTTCAGTATTTTTGTTATGTATATATTTACAATTTTTTTCCGGCAAACTTCTTTTCAGACACTCGCATTTCACGAAATATCGAGATATTTGAATGTCGAAAAACTGAATAAAAGCAAGATTCTTCGTCGAATTTTCATTAATTATGTCTAATGCTGACCGGTAATTTCGGCGATTCATTCTTCTTAATTTAATTTTTTGTCATTTTTTCATTTTTTTTTTCAGGTAAAGCTCGTTCTTCAAACGCTTATATCTCTGAAACCAATCAACATATTTTCAATTTTAAAATGTCAAATGGAAGCTACATTCTTTTCGCTTCGAATAAACGCAAGGCGTTGAATCTTGGTCTTTTTTCTCCATTCAAAACCCACGTTAAAAAATTCAAAATTTTAAGGCGTTCGCCGGAACAGGAGATATTTATTGTACATTTTTTCCTTTCGCACACTTTTTAGTGAAGCCAAAACGCAACTTTCCCGCGCTATTACAATACGATCCGCCAAAAGTGACCGTTTTTCACTCCACCCTAATACACACACACACAGGATAGAAAAGTGAGACGAAAAAAGTTTTTATACAGCATTATCATTTATTTGTTTTATCGCCTTTTTCGACTTTTCGTTTTCTTACATTATTTAGTCGATACACCTAAATAAATAATAAATATAAATAATAGATACGGATCTCCGAGTCGTTTACGAATATTCGAGGTTTAAGAGTACTCGAAATTTGAGAGTACCCGATTGCCAAATTCGGGTACCCGATAGTGGCGGGTAATGCAAAAACGTAACCCGGACCCGACCCGAACATCCCCAATATTTTCAAAGCCTGTGTGGAAAACCTGGAAAAGTCAGGCAATTTCCAAGTCAATAATGCGTGTAACAACCACGATGAAGAAACTTCACACCCGTAAAAATCTTCGTTTTTTACATCGTTTCAAATGCGTTCTTCGTTGTGCGATCCAACGTGAGATCGAGAGAAAAAAATCCAACGAAAATTCGTACTAACTCCGTCTTCTGTTTTTGCTTCCAGTGTTACTCTCAATATGCTCTCTGTTGTGCGATCCAAACCCCGACGATCCGCTCGTACCGGAGATAGCAAGGATATACAAAACCGACAGGGAGAAGTACAACGAATTGGCGCGCGAATGGACGCGCAAATATGCCATGTGATGAGCCAATCTTCGCTTACATCAAACATCCGAAAGCCACCAGAGAGCCACAGAAAAGAGAGAAGCCCCTCCCCCCGCCTAAAACAAGCCACTTATCGTTCAGCACTGATTTCTTTAAAAAAAAAAAAAAAACATCAAAATACAAACATCCGAAAACTAGCCACGGCTAGGTGCGTTTTACAAAAACGTTAAACAAAGAGAGAAAGAGAAGAAAAAAAAACATTAAATTTAAGCCGCAATTCAGGCCCTCGACACTTCTCCCCGGCCGCAGCAGCGCGTTCTCCAGGCGAGCAGCGAACTTTTTTTTTTTTTTTGTTTTCTTCACGTGAATTTCCTCCGTCCTGGGTAGCCTGCGAGGTTGTTTTATTCTGAATATTTTGTTCTTTTTCTCTTAACAAGGCAGCCGCGCGATGGCTACCGAGGCAATTGTAATGGTGGTCGAAATAATTATATATCCGAGTCGAGAAAACAAAACAACAACAAAAATATTTAACGAAAAAGAAACCATTGTCAGCTTTGAATTTTCATGAATAAAAAAAAGATACGAAAAGGAAAAAGTATCCCCCGACACACACGAACACGCGGACACACGCCACACACACACACACGATCAATTTAAGGAAGAAGAAAAACATAGGAGAGTGAAAGTAGGATTTGTATTTGAACTTGATAGTTTAATTTTTAATGATTGTGCTTATAATACTGTAATATCGTATACCTACTTTCTCAGTGAAAAAAAACGAAACAAAAAAAAAACACGAAGAAATGAAAAAAAGGAAGAAAAAAAGATGGATCCCTCGGAACTGACAGCACACCGAATGTTAGTTGGAAAAAAAAAAGCAGGAAAAAAACGCAACTGAGCGATTTTTGCCCGTCCCTTGGAACAGTGCGGTCACTTTTTTGTAAGACTGGGCTCTATATAAATAACTACTGAAACTATAATCGTGACGTTTTGTTTGATTATTAAAAAAAAAAAAAAAAAAAACAGAAAAAACCTCACCTCGCGATAATCTCACGAGTCTTACGTACCGTTTGTCTCTGTAGCTCGCTATATTTTTCTCAAAGTCATTAGGTTATGCGAGAATTCTCAGTGGCCTGGAATTTCACGGTTTGAGGGGCGGGGGAGTGCTTTAAAAGCTGCGCTTCTAATTTTCCCTTTTGTTTTCAAGCGCGTTAATCGTAATCACGAATTATTTTCCTAAATGTATTCGGTGATTATTTTATCTTCCGTTTTTTTTTTTACTTCGGCGACGTTTTATCGTTCAGTCTCCGAGTCTCAAGTCTGCAACTTTTTGCCTCCAGCACCCGTGAGATATTGCTCATTAATGGGCTACTTTCCTTACCTTTTTTTTTTACACTTCGTTTCGAACGACGGTATTTGATTTTTTCGTAATTTTTCCAACCGAACGAACTGCATTGCTCGTCAATTCACGATAATAATTATATACGTACGTGTAATTATTGATTACTCTAATGGGATGATGTGGTTGCGAAGGATCATGAACGAGCTCAACTTGTATTTCCCCCGAAGGAACTGTGCGTACGTGTTTGTCGTTGAAAGGAAGGAGAAAAGGAAAAAAAAAACGAAAATTGTTAAGCGTTTAAATAAAAATCTTTTTTTTCTCACACGCCGAAGCTAGTGGATTATCTCGAGCGGCGCGTGGCGCGCGGCGAACTTCCGGTAGTCGAACTCGAAAGGACGAGAAAACGAAGGCTTTTTCGCGCGCACGAGCGTCGAATGGTTTTCGAAGCTTAAGGGGGTCGTCTAGTGTGAAGGCCGTTTTTAATGCTCCCGGGGATTTTTTTTTTTGACAAACCATTAAAATAAAATAATTCATAAATTGTATATCATTTTTATTAACATTTAAACAAACTTTGTGAATTTTTTGAAGTCATTATATAGAATATGCTCGGAGATACACCGCCCAACAGGAATACATATACAAAAAGAGGTGTTCCACTGCTGCCATGATTCCGGCCGTTCTGCTTATCAGAAATAAAAAAAAACCAAACGCAATTTTAATCGTGAGACTCGAGGCTCTACATGGAACTAAAATAAAGTTAGAATTCCAAAAAAATAGTTTTTTTTTACGCTTTGGAAAAAAAAATAATTTTTCGTATTTTTTTGGGGGTCTATATAGCTGATAAAAAGAAAACTAGAGCAGAATCGATCGAATAGTTTTTGAAATATCATGGCAGCTGTTTGAAAAAATCGTGTTTTGAGAAAAACGCGTTTGAAAGTTGTTGTATATAAATGATAGTAAAAAAATTGTCTCACCATCAATTTTCTATGCCTGGATAATAGAGTACACCTTCCTCTTCTTCAAAGAAGTCATGCAAGGCCGTTTTCTCTTCTTTTCATCTGACACACTAGACGACCCCCTTAAGGCCTTAGGCCACAGTGACATGTGCGTATTTAACCATTTTTTTTTTCGTATGAAAAAGTGATTCACTCATCAAATTAATTGCACATCTATTTAGTATAAATATCAAGCTGATAGAAAATATATATATATATTTTTTTCGATGTACAAAATGGCCGACTACTAATATTTTCTTTTGTTATCTTTTTTTTAAGGCGCTTCGCGGCGTGACGTTTAGCATCCACAATTTTTTACCTACAACAAAAAACAATAATTCTCGTCAATCTAAATTAGAATACCTAAAGAAGTACGCAGAGTTGGGCTTAATTCTATTTATAAATACGAATACGAATTTATTTACATCGTGATTTTCATGTGAATATAAATACAAATTTATTCATACTTCACTTATCTGTATTCACATGCATGCATACAAATACAATTGTATTCACAAATATTATGAACATACAAATAAATTCACAGAAAAAATTGTGAATATTTACAAAAAATCCTGTGAATTAAAAAAAACTCACATCAAAATCTGCGAATGCAAATGTATTCACAAAAAATTGTAAATACAAAAAAAATGCACAAAATAAGTTGTGAATTTTTTCGTATTTAAGACAAACTAAAATCAAATTCACAATGATTGGATTAAAATTTACACCATAAGTGAGTTCTTGTTGAATTGAACACAATGTTTTTTCTCAAAATACGTAAGAACTCACTTGCGGTGTAAATTTTAATATAATTGTCGTGAATTTGATTTTAATTTTCTTCAACTTGGAGAAATTCACAACTCATTTTGTGAAGCTTTGCATATTTATAATGTAATATTCGAAACCCACAACTTTTTTTGCAAGAATTTCTTTGCCTCGACGCAATGTTTTCTCTCAAAATACGTAAGAACTCACTTTTGGTGTAAATTTTAAACTAATCGTGAATTTGATTTTGATTCGTCTTAAATACGAAAAAATTCACAAATTATTTTGTGAATTATTTGTATTTACAATTTTTTGTGAATACACTTGCATTCACAGATTTCGATGTGAATTTTTTTTCAATTGACACGATTTTTTGTAAATATTCACATTTTTCGTGAATATTCACAATTTTTTCTGTGAATTTGTATGTTCAGAATATTTGTGAATACAATTGTATTTGTATGCATGCATGTGAATGCAAATAAGTGAAGTATGAATAAATTTGTATTTGCATTCACATGAGAATCACGATGTGAATAAATTCGTATTCGTATTAATAACTAGAATTACGCCCAAGTCTGGAAGTACGTACGGAATTTAAAAAAGATCGTTTTATTCAAAAGTTGAAGGTATTTGAACTTACGAAACGAATTTTCAGTGAAAAATTTCGTTACAACTGCTCATAAACTGCTCGTAAAATGAAAAGTTTTCGATTAATCAGAAATTCCGTACGTGCTTCTCTGCGAAATGCAATGAGGAACATAACTTTTTTCATTTGAAGTGAATCGAGTGAAAATTGTTGAAGTTATTTGTCACGCCAATTGGAAAAAAGCTGTTTCGAGTTGTCGGCCATTTTTTACATCGAAAAAAAAAAATATATTTTCTAACAGCTTGATATTCATACTAAATATCTGTATAATTAATTTTGTGAGTGAATCGCTTTTTCATACAAAAAAAAAATTGTCAAATTCGCAAATGATTTTATAGCCGTCACTGTGGCCTAGGGCCTTAAGAAACGAAACAAAAAACAGAATCATCTCGACGAAATGTGATCAAATTGTTCGACCCCTTAGCGTGTAAGAGTGAAAAAAAAACGAACCTCACGATGATACCAAGTTTGTACGTTGATTATTGTGTAAAATTTGCTCGGAACTTTCGTAGTCGGTGGCCCAAAGCAGAAAAAAAAAGTAGTTCGGGGCTCTCGCACGTCACGGTGGGATAAAAAACGCCAGAGAACAGCTCCCCTTTTCTTTTTCTTTCTATTCGAACAGTTCGAGAAAACACTCGCGCGGCACGCTTAGGTATTTAAGAACGAAGTTTCTTCGACTAATCAGCGTTCGGATCTGTGACTGCTGAAAGAACCGAGAAACAACGAAAAAAGAAAGAGTTACAAAAAAAAAACGGCAACAACACGAAGATACGATGGATTCATGTGTGAACGTTCTTTTTTAGCGACGCAGTGACGAACATTTTTAATAACTTGTCATGCAATGTGTACATTTTAGCGTTTAGCCCTTTATATAATAAAGTCCACATAACGATGAAGCGTTGAAGGAAAAAAGAATAAGGAAAAATCAGTCGGAACTCCATTGGCCGTTTCGCGTGGCTGGGAATGGTCGACGTTACCGGAAAGAACCGTTGTACGTTGTTTTGGGAACGAGACGCTGCGTGCGTGTTGGGTAACGAGTGAGAGCTTGTTTGCCCAAGTTTCCGCTATTATCGCTGTCATTTCGTTCGTTAATTTATTTTTGCGGTTTGCGATTACACGTAAGTTGACTGGAAAATTGATTTCCTGTTGCACAATTGAGCACACACGAATTGTTTTTTTCTTTTCTATCGGGCTGATGAAGTAGGATCAAAAGGGGGATGGATATGGGGGCGGGTTGAAATTCCGAACTATGAATGCTCCGACGGTTTGAAATTCCGAATTTTAATATTCCGAAATGCAAGATGGGGACGGGTTGAAATTCGTTAATGGTGACGCATAAAGTGACGTGTGGTGGGTTTCTAATTATTCATTTTTTATTGAAACGATAATTGACGCTGGATCGTTTTCGTGAGTCCGGTGGTTAGATTATTTGTCGGTCTTCTGGAGATGTTTCTTCTGTCCAGTGAATAAATGCTAATGCGTTTGGGTGGCGGTCGAGCCTCATATTGTAGCTTGTGCACAATGTGCTGAAAGAAATGTTGAGAATTTGACAGGTCAAAGGAATGTTCGTTATTTTCGTGGTCTTCGTTTGAGTTTTTGGGTCTTTGCCTATTGACTATTTTTTATACTTATAGTGCAAAAATATCGACGAAAATGCAACATTTGTGGAGGGAATTATTATGAATGTTATGATACATTTTTTCTCTCCGGGTAAAAGCGTTTGATTAAGGGGGGATTGTCTTTTTTTTCGCAAAATTTACCGCTTTTTGGGAATTTTTTTGTAAAGAAAGTATACAACGGAAAACTTGTGAAACTTGGCATATAGTTTTATTGATCTGTTTACTACATACAAAAAAATTTTTAAACAATTTCATCAAAAAATCCGCCTCCCACCCCCCTCGACGCGCGATGGTCCTTTTTTGATGATGCGCACGATTTCTCAAAAACTATTCAACCGATTGCCTTCAAATTTGGACAGAATGCTCAGCTGACATCCTTTTATCGTTTGATGAAGCAAAAAAGCAATACGTTTAATAGTTTTTTATTTATAACAAAAAATCGATCAATTTTTTTCGAAAAATCGATACTTCAAGTTCAAAACGTCACCAAATCGTCAATTTTTTTTTTCCTCTTCATCGAACGATAGCTATATGTGTCTAAAGTAAAATGCTTGTTGGGTTTTTGTTGCAGGATGAACGTGAAGGCTGTAATCGTGCACACCATCAAAAAAGGACCATCGCGCGTCGAGGGGGGTGGGAGGCGGATTTTTTGATGAAATTGTTTAAAATTTTTTTTGTCTGTAGTAAACAGATCAATAAAACTATATGCCAAGTTTCACAAGTTTTCCGGTGTATACTTTCTTCACAAAAAAATTCCCAAAAAGCGGTGAATTTTGCGAAAAGAAAGACAATCCCCCCTTAAGGCCTTAGGCCACTCCAGAAGCCGAAAAAAATCGGCTTTTTGGGGATTATCTGACGATTTTTTAGGCAAATTTTTTAAAAAGCGAAAAATTTGCCTAAAAAATCGTCGGATAAATGTTAAGAACAAATGAACTATGCAATATAAAAAAAATCCTACGTACTTCCATAGACAATGTATTTTTCAAGTTGTATTCAACATTTCAAGTGAATCGGTTGAAAATTCTCTGAGTTATGTTTCCGGCCAACTTCAAAAATGCAGTTTTGAGATAAACGTTGCACAGCCGCCATTTTTAAATGAATCGCTTCAAAAAAAATTTGTATACAGTCACTGATATGTATGATAAACACCCTTTTTGTAATCTCGAATTATGTTGTAGTTTTTCGAAAAAAAAATCCCCAAAATGCCTGGTTTTACGGCCTCTAGAGTGGCCTAACCCCTTAAGGGATTATGCCTAGTTGTAAAAGTATGAAAATCCACCTTTTCAAAACCAATGTGTTTTTACATTATATCATCTTGTGAATGTAATCTTATAAATCATAGTATCAGGACTTTGGTAGCTTTGTTGGGAAGATGCACTTTTTTGGAGATTTAAGACGTACATTGAGTTGAAATGCACATTCGATTGTAGAAAGATCTTGCAACTCTGTAGATTTGTCGGATATGACGTTTTACATCTGACAATTTCAACCATAACCTCCTGGTGGGGCCATCTCTTTTGTCAAACGGCTGAGACTTATTTGTACTCCCAATACCGTGCTGATGGGATGCCGTCAGTTTTTCATTCTCGTCTACGGGATCAAATCCCTTTTTACACGCATCTCTGTATTCCCTTTTACAATGGCTTTCTAAATTTTCATCGAAGACTTTTATTTGGGTATTAGCCAGTCATCGTGCTTCATGCGAGTGCTCAGAGTAACTTTATGGTGGGGAAGTTTGCATTGATGGAGTAGACGAAAAATCTTTTTCATATTTTTATTCCCTTGTGTAATTTTATACATAACTTTTATTGCTTATTGAAGTTGTAGATTACTAGATAAGAGTCCTAAAAAATGTAATGTCATTCCATCGATGCAGACTTCGATGGATTCTCAAAATATAAAGTTTCAAAAATATTCTTTAAAAATCTCAAGTCTACTTGTTCAAAATTGAGGGAGTTATGAGCATTTATAAGTAGATTCCGCGAAATGACGAACTTTGAATGCGTTTTTCTCAAAATGACTTTTTCAGAGTCGGTGACCACGATATCTTAAAAATCACTGCACCGATCAACTTAAAACTTTACAAGCTACTTTTACATATCAAAAAGCAGTGCTCGAACGAAGGAATTTTTTTTTCGATGCATGGTTTTTTTTAACGAAAATAGACCGTTTTTTTACCCAAAATCGATACTTTTACTTTGGACGGCGACCATTTTATCGAAAATCAATTTTATTAAATACTTCGACATTTTTTACACGACGCTCAGCACCAACGATTCTATCTACTATAAGGTGTCTCAAAATGGCATGTCATTTTAATTTATCAATAAAACGTTTTATTTAATTGAAAAGTGTGAATATTTTCATTTTAATATAAGGCACAAACATCGAGGTTATGCGGCCAATTCACATCGCCGCGGCGCGAGACCACACGACCATGAAACTTCGTCTGCAATAACTGCAATGTGCAATAAGTGCAATAATGCAATTTCTATGCGCTGCTCGATCGTGTAATTCTCCGTGACTAAACCTCAATACTTCCTGATTCCAGATGTCACAGATTAGTAGTACTCTACGTTCGCCGCAAACAAAATGGCGCGCAATTTGAAATGTGAGGCCACTTTGAGACACCCTTTACATTGATAAATATTTTTAAATACAAAAATTGCAAAAGGTACTTAAATACATACTCTGCAAGGTAGAAAAAATCATTTGAAAACCTGTACATGTGGTCCCCGAAAAAAATTACGCAAATTCCTCTTTTTTCGGCCATCTGCTAGGTGTTACCCGTTAAGAGGGGAGAAACCTTTAGACAAGGAAACAATTGCCGATTTATTTTTTATTTTTTAAGGAAAGATTTCTTAATTATTTTTGATACTTAGGGTTTTTTGTATTACGTTTGGTTCTTACATGGTTTAAAAAAATTGCATTAATCTTTCAAAAAGGCGGAGGTATGGCACGGTCTTCTAAACGGGTTGCGGCAGATGTTGTCAGACGATGTGACACGTAGCGTCGGCGGGATTGATCCGAAAAAAAACGAACGAAGATTTTTCTTTCATTAACACTCATACGCAGAATATGAACCAAGAAAAAGTGAGAAATTTTGAAAATCGATGAAACGGCACGCTATAAAACAAAAAGATTGAACTTTCCGAAAAAATTGCTACATTTTGCAATAAAAATACTTTTTTTTCACAAACATTTAGAGTAATGTTTTAGACGATAAGGTTAGAAAGATTCATACCATATTTCATCAGAATCGGTTGATTCTTATGAAATTTCTCTTCTTCTGATTTAGTTTTTCAGCTATACGTCACGCCAGTTTTGAAAATGCAGTTTAGAAGATCGTGCCATACCTCCGCGATTTTTTAAGCTTAAAAAAACCATGTAACCGCTGAAAGTGGTAATAAAACATAACCTAAGTCGACCGGTGCGATGGTCTAGTGGTTAGCGTGCTCGCTACTAAACCAGCGGACCGGGAGGTCCCGGGTTCGAATCCGAGTCGCGTACATTTCGTCGTGAAATGTTTTTCTTCGGCATTTCGCGGCGAAATAAGATTCCACGACTCGGGGGCGAACTCGTTGACCGGCTGTATATTGGTGTCAGGTTTTCCGCAGTTTCCCTATACCCATGACAGGAATGTCATGATGAATATAATACAGAGGGAGTAGTCGGCTGCGACCGCGGGGGGAACATGGAGAAAGATGGAGAAAGGAGAGTAAACAGTAGAGGAAGCACGGTCATAATGAGGGGAAGAATAGGTAACAAACGCGAAAGCGTGTACCTAAGGAAAAAACCAATAAAAAAAACATAACCTAAGTCTCAAAAAGCTGGAGAAATCTTTCCATTAAAAAAAAATCATGAAAATCAACAAATTTTTTCTTCGCCTAAAGGTATCTCTCCCCTTAATGGCGCAGGGCTCCAAAAGGTGCCTCGAATTTCGTCTTTCACGAGGATAATGAGCGACACGAAGCATTTTTGGCAAAGTCCATACTCCCCGATTCAACCATTTCCATAAAGTCAAATATTCCAACCCCCTTATTTCACCCATTAAGGGGCTATACCAGTGTGAACGCTGAACATTTCGGTGATTTTCGGGAATTTTTTGAAGAAAAGTACTCAATTAAATGTTTCGGAAAATTAAGATATATATTTGGCTACATTTTACCTATATTACATAATTTTTTCATAGAAAAATATTGAGATCCAAGTGACTTATGCGCTGTCTTCGGAGGCACTAAAAAAAAGTTCCTCCACTGCTGACATGATTCCGGCCGATTGAGTAGCTGAAACCGAAAAAGGAAAAAAATTTCGTTAAACTGGAAGGTATTTCCTGTACAATGACGTAGGATTTTCGAAAAATATCAAAATCTAACAAAATGGCGTAGTTATGAAAAAAGTCTGTTTTCGTGCCTGTAAAATGGTCGTTTTTTCAATGCCTAATCGTCAATTTTCATCCAATCAAAAATATCCTACGTCATTGTAAAGTAAATATATAAACTGCCGAAAAAGGCAAAAAAAAAATCGTTTTTTTAAAGTGTCACACTGGTATGGTCTTAAGCGTCGAGCTAAAAAATTTCTCAGTAGGTGCGCAAATGAGAAGCGTACGTCCCTTGAGCCCTTAGAGAAAAGTGTCAGATTGTAAAAGGTCGAGAGTGAGGGCTACACGTAACGTGTTCTCGTGCGCGTTATTCGAAGAGAGGAGAGAGTGCCTAGTGACGCAAGACAAACTAGCAGAACAGCCGAGCGTATATTCCCGCATACATCGCGAGTTACGAATATGCCGCGCACGGATTATCCCGAGTTCGCGTTCACTCGCAGATCGGCGACACACGTAAATTCACGAACGTGGCAAGCGAATCCGCGGATGGCGGTAGATATGTAGGGGTGGGGGGGGGAGGGTTCGCGTTGTTACCGCTGGCGTAGACACGAGTGTCGGGTCTTTCGCCGCGCTAGTGGTCAGTGCAACGACGTCTCGTCCGACCATCGGACTCGTCGGATTGATTCTGCCGTCCCCGTCGAGCGTCGTTGTTTCTCTCCCTCCCACGCATTTGTCCCGCGCTCTTCTCCACTGTACCACGCCAATTTCAAATTCTTTCCTACGTATTTACAAATACTCGGTGATACTTTTGTCACTTAATAATCTGATGTCGTCCGTGTCGAACTGCGAATTTCTACGATAAAAATCTCCTTCAACCCCACGAGGTGAGTGACAATTTTACCGAAATTATTAGTTCGATAGAAATTGTCGATCGTTTTGTGAATTCCGCGAACTTGTGAATACACTTTTCAACGTCTTCTACCGACAAGGACGTCCTTCGCAAGTGGAATTATTCTTTTCGTATTTGACTGCATTTTTAAGTGATCCCTCGGTCGAATGATAAGTGATTTGAAACGAGCGAACGTGGATTCTAAGGGGTACTGTGTCGACTCGAAAATCAGGGTTATTTAAGAGGCTATATCAACCTAGAGGCCCGAAAAAAATCGCTAAATTCCGATTTTTTCAACACAAAGGTACATGTATTGAGATCCTTAAAAAAGCACCAAAAATACAGAAAAACAACAAGAACATGGCCGCTGGCAGATGAATTTTTTCGCGATGTTTGGCGGTGGACATACTCTAGCTGAAACGGTCCATCCGAAATCTAGAAACCAAACTGGTTGTTCAAGTTAACAATAAGTACGAGTCGTTGACGATCGACGATTTGAAAAATAATTTTTCTTAATAACATGGCGACGAATCTTAACTCGAGCATACAAAATCTATGAAAAAAATCGCCATTTTTACGTAGCTTTTAAAAAATGAAGATCGATTTTGAAAAAGTGAGATCGTCAACGACCTTCAAATGTTTCTCATCGTATCTCTGGTAAATTTGGAAACAATCCATCACGTGGTTCTCGAGATATCATGTCCACCGACTTTGAAAACAGCGTTTCGAGAAAAACGCGTTTAAAGTTTGGAGTTTGGTGCTGCTACCGCTCGCACGGTGGCTCATTCAGTTTCAGGAATATTTGAATGAATTTTTCAGGGAACATAGCTAAAAAGTGATGCTATCGAATAAATATATTTTTGGAAAATGCAATTTTTTAACCCACCTAGGTAGATGTAGCCCGTTAAGGAAATTAATTTTGGATAAATAAGTAAGATGATTGAAAAATCGTTCGAACCTTTGATTGTATGTACATTAGCAAATTTGTGTACAAAATTTCATAGAATAATATTAATAATTAGTTATAAACAATCTCGTGGAGGACCATTGAACGTGAGTACTTGATTTTGGCCACCCGGTTGATCCGAACCAAAGAAAACGAGTTTTTGCTTAAGGGGTGAGGCCACAGTAACGGGTATAAAATATTTTTTTGTATGAAAAAGTGATTCACTCATGAAATTAATTACACATCTATTTAGTATGAATATCAAGCTGTTAGAAAAAGTATATATTTTTTTTCGATGTACAAAATGGCCGACTACTAATATTTTCTTTTGTTATCTTTTTTTTAGCATCCACAATTTTGACCTAGAACAAAAAACAAAAATTCTTGTTAATCTACATTAGAATACCTAGAGAAGTACGTACGGAATTTATAAAATATTGTTTTATTCAAAAGTTGTAGGTTTTTGAACTTAAAAAATGAATTTTCAGTGAGAAATTTCGTTATTACTGCTCATAAACTGCTCATAAAATAAAAAGTTTTCGATTACCAGAAATTCCGCACGTACTTCTCTGCGAAATGCAATTAGGAACATAATTTTTAAATTTAAAGTAAATCGAGTGAAAATTGTTGAAGTTATTTGTCACGGCAATTGGAAAAAAGCTGTTTCGAGAAGTTTCGAGTGGTCGACCATTTTGTACATCGAAAAAAAAATTCCAACCGCTTGATATTCATACTAAATAGATGTGTAATTAATTTTATGAGTGAATCACTTTTTCATACGAAAAAATCGTTAAATTCGCACACGATCTTATACCCGTTACTGTGGCCTAACCCCTTAAAATACATAATATTGGCTGAAACTCGATCGAGCCTTTTTTGTCATCGCATTTCAAGCGTAAAAAAAAAATTGTTGCATTTTTTTCTTCGATTTTTCGAGGGAATATGACATAATTATTGTTAATAACTTATGAAACAATTTTTAAGCAGAAAAACATCGGTCAAGACTAAACTACTATTACGCTGAGCAAGTATACCAAATTTCGAGTCAATCCGTTCATTAAGTGTCGAGAAATCGTGTACACCGTTTTGGAAAACATAGTTTCGAGAAAAACGCGTTTAACAGGGTCATCCCATATGATCGCTATTTTTTTTTTTTTTTTTTTTTTGATGAACCATTAAAACACACTATCTTTGAATGTTTACCACACATTTATGAACATTTTACAGTCCCTCAGAATTTTAACATACAAAAATATCGAGGTGCATCGAAGTTACATCGTTCGGAAGACAATTATGTGTAAAAAAGTTGGTTGACGGCTGCCGTGATTCCGGAGGTTCTGCTTATATGAAGAAAAAAAATCAAACGGCATTTAAATTTGTAGACCTGAGGCTATCGCCGGAAAGGAAGTAAAGTAGAAATATCGAAAATTGAATTTTTGGCACGGTTTTAAAAGTTAAGTTCCAAGTTTCGTCATTTTTTTTTACTTTTTCAGCTTAAAAAAAATATGGCGAATATAAAAAATATTCTAGTTCGGGAGAACTATAGATATGCTGATTATTTCATAAAAATTAAAGCGAAATTCGTCCAATAGTTTTTGAGATATCATGGAAGCCAATTTGAAAAACACAATTTTGAGAAAAAAAAACGCGTTTAAAAGTTCAAGTACGATTTACACAAAGGAAATCTTGACTCACCATCAGTTTGCTGTGCTGGGTCTATATAACACGCAAACATTTTTTGCAATTGGTGCGAATTTTTTTTTTTTTTTTCGATTTGTTGGACCTGTCACATGGGATGACCACCTTAAAGTTTAACTAGCGGTTTTATCGTTGTAATTATAAGTTTACGTTCAATCTGAGATTCCTGCACCATACGTTGGAAATTTCTCAATGTGAGTTGCCACAAGCGACTATCGATCTTTTTTAATTTCCACAGTAGCCTAACCCCTTAAAGGAATTCGTAGGTTTCCAGTTTGCACCGAACGTTTTTTTCTTTCTAGATTGGTAAATCCCAAAATTCAGTTCAATCGTTTAAACGCGCAAAGTTTGACTTTCTAATGTCTAGTTTCCAGCTGATTCCAAATTTGCGTCCATGTGTATTTTGAATCACTTGCATTGCTCGTCAATTCGTTTTCTCCCTTTCTTTTCTTCTTAAGTTCGTTTCGAACGACAGTATTTTATTCTTTCTTAATTTTTTAACCGAACGAATTGCATTGCTTGTCAATTTACGATAATAGTTATATACATTTTTAATTAAATTGATATTAAGGGTTGGGTTGACATTAAGGGTAACTTTGACAGTTTTCGGGGCTACTTTAACAGGTGGCGTGCGAGAACACAGACTAATTCTTTTTTAACTTTCTATTGTTGCTCAAATTTGTTGTTCACGTTTATTATAATGTTGTTTAAGTTGATTGTAATGTTGCTCAAGTTGATTTTGATCTCAACGATAATTATAAGACTGATTAGGTGCCTATAATAGTACCCCTGGTACTTGATATTTTTATGTAAAATGTTTCCTTGATAAAGATGACAATTTGATTGTAAAAAATCGTTGTTTTTTATTTATGCCATGTTTAATGCGTGAAATATTAAATTTTCTCATCAAAATGATGTCAAAGTAACCCTTAATCTTTGATATAAGTTGCATTTCAATACCGTGTCAAAGAAACCCCAGACTTGAGGTTACTTTGACACTCAAAAAAAAAAAATGAAATTGTGGGGAGTGATAAGGCTTGACTTTCTTATACATTTGATAGCCAAAGGTATAAGAATTATACACTTATTGATATTAATACTTATGGATATTCGGTTATGGAAATTCGACTTATGGATATTCTACTCCAATCATGCGTACGTGTTTGTCATTAAAAAAAAAAGGAGAAAAAGCGTAAATTGTTAAGCGTTTAAATAAAAATATTTTTTTCCCACACGCCGAAGCTACTGCATATCTCTGGAACGGACGAAACAAAAGTTTGGTAATTCTTCAGATAAGTGACTTTTTCGAAAAATGAGCCGACATTATTTTTTTTTACTATTTTCTCATTTATTGGGTTAGACATGATTATATTTAGTAGGGGGAAGCTGAAATTCACCCCCATAAGAAGTAATGGGGTTCCAAAGTTCGCGGAAACACGTGATAAAAAAGGGCATTTTTTAAATTTTCGACCCCTATATTGAGTTTGCTTGTTTGGGTTTGTTGTTTGGAGCTTCAATATTCCATTAACAAATTTTTTACGAGCAAAAAAATCTTTCAAAATAATTTCGAATTAAAAAAAATCCAAACAAACCCAATATAGGCATCGAAATGTTTAAAAATGCCCTACTTTATCACGTGTTTCCGCGAAAAACCCCATAACTTGGGGGGGGGGGGGGGGTCGAATTTCAGCTTCCGCCGACCGATTATCATCATTTATAACCCAATAAATGAGAAAATAGCAGAAAAAATAATTTTAGGTTCATCTTTCGAAAAAATCACTTATCTAAAGAATTACCCAAAGTTTTTCTGCGCGCACGAGCGTCAAACGGTTTGCGAAGCTTAAGGGGCTATACCAGTGTGAACGCTGAAAATTTGGGTGATTTTCGGGAATTTTTTGGAAAAAAAGTGTTCAATTAGATGTTTCGGCAAATTGAAAATATATTTGGCTATATTAGACCTATATTACATCATTTTTTCATAGAAAAATATTAACATCCAAGCGATGTATGTCTTCGGGGGCGCCAAAAAAAAAGTTCCTTCACTGCTGACATGATTCCGGCCGATCGGGTAGCTGAAACCGAAAAAGGAAAAAATGTCGTTAAACTGGAAGGTATTTCCTGTACAATGACCTAGGACTTTCGAAAAATATAAAAATCTAACAAAATGGCGTAATTATGAAAAAAAGTATGTTTTCTTGCCTTTAAATTGGTCGTTTTTTTTTCAATGCCAAATCGTCATTTTTCATCCAATCAAAAATATCCTACGTCATTGTGGAGTAAATATATTCAAGGGCACTCGGTTCAAATTTCAAGTCAATCGGATAATTGCTCTTTGAGTTACAATGTCAGCAAATTTGAGAAATCTCATTTCACATTCTTGAAAGTATAAAAATCTCATCTCATATTCTTGAAAGTATCAACCGTCAAAGAAGGCAGAAAAAGAAAATCGATTTTTTGAAAGTGTCACACTGGTACAGCCCCTTAAGAAAGAAAACGAAAAACAGAATTACCCCGACAAGATGTGATCGAATTGTTCGCCCCCTTGGCGTGTAGCGTGAAGAAAGAAAAGTAAAAAGAACCTCACGATGATACCAAGTTCGTACGTGACTATTGTGTAAAATTTGTGCCGAACATTTGTAGTCGGTGATCCAAAGAAAAATAAAAGTAGTTCGGGGGTCTCTCGCGTGTCACGGTTCGAGATACGTACGTGGGAACCGCCTTTGTTGTTTCTCTTTCCATTCGATCCTTGTTTAGTTCCAGATCTTTGAATCTCCAATTTGAACGTATAGTAACGAACAGCAAAGTTTCACTCTCGACCGTCTAGTTTTATTTCCAGTTGCACGATTCCAAATTTGCGTCCATTCCTGTGTTTGAAGGTCGAATTATTCCGATTACGTTCTTCGCACACGAGTAGAGAGGTGTATCGATTTTTGATTGTCCATCCCGCATGTATGCACATGCTTGGATATGCGTTGAAGGTGTTTATTATGGGCAAACAAACGTGCGTACTTATAGCTGGACGAGCATTAACGAAACTTAGACGCGTTGTCGACGCCCGATGAGCGAACAAATAACGGAGAGAAGAGAGGATACGGCGGGCGTCGTGGGAGGCGTAGAGATAGCCGTGTTCGAAGACGTTTAAATATGACTTTCAAATGAAGGCAATTATCGGTGCTTAACGAGCATTCGCCCCGTGTCACGAAATTCTTTTTGAAAAAACTGTCGTTTAATGCTGCGCGAGTCGAAACTCGTGAAAGCTTAAGGGGTTAGGCTACCGTGACGATCGGAAAATAAGGCTATTTGAAACAATTAATTTTGATGAATCAAAAAAGATGATCGAAAAATCGTTTGGACACTTTTTCGTATGTACGTTAAGTTGCGTAACAAATTTCCGTAATGAATATGAACCATTAAAGAAGTTATAAATAATGTGAAGGAGCTTCCAAAGTGAGGGGCTCAGCGGTGTATTTGATTCTGGCCACCCGGTTGATCCTAAACAAAGAAAACGAGTTTTTGCTCAAGATAAATAATATTGGCTAAGATTTGACCGATATTTTTTTTGTCATCGTGTTTCAATAACCGAAAAAACATTTTTGAACTTTTTTTTTCTCGATTTTTCGAGGAAAAATTACATCATTGTTGTTAATAACCAATGACAAAAAATGTTGACGAGAAAAACGTCGGTCAAGACTAAAATACTATTACACTGAATAAATGTACCGAATTTCAAGTAAAATCCGTTCAGTAGATGTCGAGAAATCGTGTACACCGTTTTGACAAACATTGTTTCGAGAAAAACGCGTTTAAAGTTTAGGGTGTCTTAAAACGACCTGACATTTAAATTGATTAATAAAACGTATTATTTATTTGAAAAATGAGAATATTTTTATCGTAACATAAGGTACGGACATGGAGGTTATGTGTGGAACACAATATCCGATAAATGGCCACCTCGTCCCTGTTTGCAAACGTTCACTCTTTTGACGAAATTTTCAATAACATTTTGACGTAATTGCGGACTGTTTTCATTAATGGTGCGTCCAATTGCATGGTCTTGAAGTGTACATTGTTGGAATGCAAGGGAAGTTCTTTTTTACATTCTTATTACCTTATTTTTATTATTTTAGAAAATATTTTTTCGCAGATTCAAATTGTACAGCTCTAGATAAGCGACTTAAGACATGATCGATGAATTTTCGTAAAGACGATTGGCCAAAAGTAGTTCGAGCAATTGAAAATAATAATTTTCGTTGTATTCCAACGATGCACACTTTAATCTCATTCCAATTGCATCCTTGAGCCTCGCAATGGTCTGTGGACCATGGGCATAGACTTTTGCTTTCAGCCCAAAGAAAGAAGTCCAATGGCGTCAAATCGCACGATCTTGGTGGCCAATTCGCATCACACGAAACTTCGTCTGCAATAACTATGCAGTAACAATGCAGCATATGACAATTTCTATGCGTTGCTCGAACGCGTAATTTTCCATGACTAAACCTCAATACTTCCTGATGCCAGTTGTCAAAGATTAGTACTCTTTGTTCGGGGCCGGGTTGAAATTCCGAACTTTGAATGATCAGAACGCTCAACACTCCGAAAATATACTACCCCGAAAGATCAAAACTCGGAATGAATTTTACACGAAAGACCAAAACTCCGAAAATCTGAACACCGTCAAAATAATTCGTCTATGGAAGTTTCAAAAGTTTCAAAATTTTCAATAAACCGACGAATTATTTCAAGAATTTTTCTTTTATTGAGAAATGATTTTGCGTCAATTTTGACATTTGTCTAGACAATGTTATCCGTTCTACATCATTTACGGTCAACGGTGTAGACTTTCGCTGGCATAATCTTGACGAACCTTGTAATTTCGGAACATTGAAATTAGGAATTTTAAACCGTCGGCCCATTCAAAGTTCGGAATTTCAACCCGGTCCTCGTGTCAAGATCATGCCAGCGAAAGTCTACACAGTCGACTGTAAATTATGTAGAACGTATAACGTTGTCTAGACAAATTTCAAAATTGACGCAAAATCACTTCATAAAAAAAATTCTTGAAATAATTCGTCGATTTATTGAAAATTTTGAAACTTTTAAAACTTCCATAGCCGAAATATTTTGACGGTGTTAAGATTTTCGGAGTTTGGTTTTTCGTGTAAAAATCTTTCGGAGTTTTGAGCGTTCTGACAATTCAAAGTCCGAAATTTTAACCCGGCCCCATCTTGAATTTCGGAACATTAAAATTCGGAATTTTAAACCGTCGGAGCATTCAAAGTTTAAAATTTCAACCGCAATTAAAAATGTCCGGTCTTTTCGAGACCCCCCTTATTAAAATTAACATATTTGTACTTTTCAAATAAATAATACGTTTCATTAGTAAATTGAAATGTCAGATAATTTCGAGACACCCCTTATTACTAGCATTTCTATCGTTGCAATAATAAGTTAACCTTCAATCTGCGATTCCTGCTCCATCCGTTGGACCTTCCTCTACACTTCGACTTGCCTCAAGCGACGAACGAGTGTTCGTCATTGTCACATTAGCCTAACCCCTTAATGAACCGACTTTTCGATATTCGATTACTTCTTCCATTATTATCATAAAGCTCCAATGGTCCTTTGCACGCCCTTTCCGGATCTCGAAAGAGTCCGCGCGACTCGTTTCGTCCCAACTTTCACGCAGAACAGACCCTCAGAAAGTCACGTGGTCAATTTCCGCGTTCAGATGCGAGAGAGTGAACGGGCACCTCGACACTGCGTGACGGGGCTACGGGGCCAATCGTTTCGTACCTGCGCGTATGAAAAACGCTACGTCGGGATAAACTTTTTTTTGTTGCCCATTCGTCTACGTTCTTTTATGTGTCAGGTGTTTCGGCAAATTTCGGTCATTGCACAAATGAAGTCTACATTTTTTTTTCTCATCCACGGTCGAGTGTCTTCGGATCGTGCTATTTGGGTATCTGGAAAGAATGGGTACGACCACTGTCGTTATTCGACAAGAGAAAGTTTTAATCTACCGGGAATGAGTCGCGAAAGTTTCGTTTTTCTCTTGCCCTGCCTGCAAATTGAGAAGAATTCCGATGCTGTGCTATGTTGGTGATGAGCATGCACAAAAACTCGTATCGTGCAAATTTCGTAGTCTTTTCGGCATTGCGGTTAACATTTATATTTTATTGATTAACGCGTTACCCCCACTTGCAGCGCAAAAAAAGGCCTTTTTCATGAATTTTTTTAACGAAAACTACAAAACTTTTTTAATCGATCAATATACCATCTTAAAGAACAGATCTTGAAGAACTTTCAGTAATTTTTTTATTGAAAAATATTACATTGTTTAGTGGCGAATGGCCGTCAATGAAATAATGTTTTTATATACACGGTTTGCGGTGACCAACATTGCGGCGAAGTGGATCATCTGAAAAACAAACATGCGGATGGATTTAGTCAAATATAAGTATGAACTAGTCTTTAATCGAAGGATTTGAAAAAATATTCATTTTTCACAAAATGGCGGACCGTCAAAGTTAATGGTTCGATTTCAACGAAAAAAACGGTCGTTTTTTGGCTATAAAACGGCCATTTTTTTTCGAAAAAAAAATCGAACGGTTAAAGACTACATTTTTATGTATTAAATAAGCCTGCAAAATTTCAAGAAGATCGGTTCATTAGTGTTCGAGTAATCTTGGTCACCGACTTCAGAAATGCCATTTTGAGAAAAACGCGTTTAAAGTTTCTCTTTCAACGCTCTTTCAACGCGGATTCTTCTCTTTCAACGCTCATATCTCAGTCAATATTGTTCGGATCGACTTGAAATTTTCAGGACATATTCTCAGATACTTATACTTCAAAAAAATGCAATAAAAAAAATCGATTTTTTCAAAATCGCAAGTGGGGGTAACCCCTTAACAATGTCAACAACGACGACAATAATAGTAATGATAGTCATAATAATAATACTTTAAATATAATATTAATTCATATTTAATTATATTAAAATTATTTTATTTAATCATTTATAATATAATTATATTTTATATAATAATAAATAATAATATACGAATGATATTACGATATTTTATTGATCAACAATTTCAACAACAACAAATACAATTATAATAATTATTTAAATATAATATAAGTTTACATTAAATTATATTCGAATTATTAAATAAAGGAATGTATAATATAATTTTTATTTAAATAATAATAATAATAATAATAATAACAATAATAATGCGATATTCCAAGCCATTGATAATGCGATATTAATAGTAATAGTAAATGCCAATATGAATAATAATAATAATGATAATAATACAACACTAGAGTCAAATATGATACACGTTCGAAGCAATGAAAGTGGGGTCCATCACTTGAAGAGGCGAATGGTCACCTCTGTGCGTGGTTCGATTCAACAGACTTCTGCATAAATGAAATTTTATCAGAGCACTTTTATCCTGGCCATTTCGTAAAGAAACCCAGCTATTAGGAAAATTACACGCATGATGACACGATTTTTTGACATTAAAAAATGTTTAACGCTGGTAGGAATAATATGTTGATATTCATTGTAATTCTCGTGTTTTTATCACTCGTAAAATGTTATTGGTGAGGGATATCGAGCGGAATTTGAATGGAAACGGGCTCGCTCGTTTTTGCAGGTATATAGCGCGGATCAACGCGCTTTTATCGATGATGAAACTACTGGCAGGTGTGGAGGAGGTGAGCGAAAAGGCCGAGACCGAGGAAACGCACAATGGAAAACATCAGAATAACAACAACAACACGGAGAACGAGAAACTGAATTCCGTCCAGCCGATTCGGGCGGCAGAAGTCACCAAATCAGCTCCCAATAGAGTAAGCTATCCAAATACAAGTCGATCGAAAGTTACTAATGTGGGGTCGAGATTTTTATTTCGCGATATAAGGATTTTGAGCGGGTGTAAGGATACAAGGATTTTTCCTAGCCCAGATACCTTTAGGCTAGGAAAAAATGACTGATTTTCATGATTTGTATTTTAAAGGAAAGATTTCTTCACCATTTTGGAGACTTGGGGTATGTATGATGTTGAAGTTTGCATCGTTGGAGTGCAACGAAAAATATATTTTTTTAATTTTTTCATTCTTTTCTGCCTGACTTAGGCTGCGAAAGTCACTCAAACGTTTGTACGAATTCTTATTGGACATTTTCGACTTTAATTTGCAAAGAAAAGATTTTGGACAATGATAAAAATGGAGGAATTGGAAATGAACAAAAAATTGGTTGAATTCCAACGATGTAGACTTCAGCGTCGTGGGTATGTTTTATTGCTACTTTTGGCTTTTACATGGTATTTTTTTAAATTATCAATCTTTGAAAATGCTGGTGGCATGGCATTCCAAACGGGTCGCGGCGGATGTTGTCAGACGGCGTGACACGTAGCGTCGGCGGCATTTATTTGAAAGAAAAACCAACAAAGACTTTCCTTTCATTAACACTCATACGCAGAACATGAACCAAGAAAAAGTGAAAAATGTTGAAAATCGACGAAATGCTACGCTTTGAAACAAAAATATTTAATTTTCCGAAAAAACGACTACTTTTTGCTATAAAAAAAATATTTTTTTTTTACTTTCACAAACATTCAGAGTCATGTTTTGGACGATAAGGTTAGAAAGATTTACACCAAATTTTATCAGCATCGGTCGATTAGTTTTTTTAGCTGTACGTCACGCCAGTTTTGAAAATGCAGTTTGAGGCGGGAAATACATTTACAACGATCAAAAAATCGATTCATTATTGTTACTTTCAAACGATGGAACCCTCCCATATAGAGGTTGCCATGAGTTGCCCAATGTTACGATCAGGCCAATATTGGCACTATCGTATAAGCCAACAAAAGAGAAATAATATTGGCCCATTACTGTTTCGCTCTCAACTGCAAACTGGCACAATATCGGCCCATCCCTAAAGCCTGTCCTGGCCCATCTTTGAAAACTAATAAACAGCCGTGATAGTTAAACTAAATTTGCCAATTTAAAAACTGGGGATACTAAAATATTGACAATTCCATTGGCCCAATATTGTTGCGTTATAAATTGAAAACCGGCACAATATCGGCCCATCGTTTAAAACCAATAAATAGCCGTGATGGTTGATCTATATTTGCCAATTTAAAAACTGGTAGTGCCAAAATACAAGCAATTACATTGGCCTATTATTGTCCCGTTATAAATTGAGAACCGGCACAATATCGGCCCATCACTGAAGATCATCCTGGCCCATCTGTTAAAACCAATAAACAGCCGTGATAGTTCATCGAAATTTGCCAATTTTAAAACTGGCAATGCTAAAATACTGGAAATTACACTCAATTAATGTAAGCCCTTTATTGGCTAAGTGGGTCAGACAATACCTGCTTTTATTTTATTTAAGCCTTAGGTTATTCATTATCTGTATATTGTGCCAAAATAGGCAAATAACTGGCACGTCATATATTAATCGTCCATATTTTGTAGTTCGGTTTTTGTAATCAAGTCTTGGCCTATTATTGGCATTTGTAAATAACCAACATAAGTAAGTGAAAATGCCAATCTTGAAACCTGTCATATACGCAAATCACAATTTATTTCAAGGTTATTCCATGAAATATGTATCCATAAGGACCAATCTCGGGCCAATCTTGGCCCGATATAGGTTGAATATTTATCACGCACTCAAACAAGCCCAAACAAACTCCGGCCCAATATTCTAGATAGACCAACTTCTAGATAGACCAACTGTGAAGGCCCATCATAGAGCCAGTGGTCAATTTCTACATAGGCCCTTTAAGAGGGCCCACATAGGGCCAAGTGCAATCGCCAACATTGCCGCTACAATGAATTTAATCATTGGCCCAATAATTGTTGGCTCTGTTGGCCGATATCGGGCCGTTCTTATCATTTCTACAAAGGCACCTCATTGGTAAATACTCACGGCCCAATATTCTAGAATGGCTAACTGTGAAGGCCCGTCCCAGGCCCAACCGTCAATCTCTACATGGGTTGGTACCTTTTACTTGACGAGAATTGTTTTTGAAAAATTGAAAAAAAAAACTACTTTTTTAATCCACATTTTACAGAAATGGTGCGTGAAATGTTGATTTTTTTTTCGTAAATGCGTGCCATTTTCTTAAATTTGAATTTTCTTCATTTTAATTACCGTCACATAGAAACTATACATGCTCCAATTGAAAAAATGTTTGAACTTTTTTGCAAATCAAAGTCTACGGGAAGCTAGACTGCAGGCCGATTCGCAACTCCTGCGGCGACCTTGCTGTAACACTCTGCCACCGCTCCGTCATTTTGATGATGAATTAATTTTAAAAAATTGTTTCTTCTACTTAAATGTACTATTAAAGTATATCTAAAGTTTGATAATTGTGGAACAATTATTTCTTAGTTTAAAAAATCCCTCAATATTGCTTATTTTTTTCCTGTCTAAATGTATATTCCGCCTTAAAAGACCGTGCGAACCCGCCGCCATTTTTGAAGATTAATTAAAATAAAAAAAATGTAACAGGTCAAATTAGTAATAAGATATCTCGCACCTTAAAGGTGATGTTTCGAAAAAGAATTAACTTTGTTTTAAAAATCAAAATTGCTAACTCAAAACAACTGCAAAGCCGAGTATGGCCAATTTTTTGGGTTTTTCCGAAGCCATATTTTCTAGCGGTAGGGTTTTTTTTTTAGGTTTTTACAATCAAGTTAGAACTCGAAGTTTCCTCCTACAGAACCGCCCGCGCCGACTACGTATTACCCGAAGTTCGAGTTTATAATTTATGCAGCAACCGTTCCGAAATAACGACCGCACGCGCGGGCTAAGAATTTGATCTCGCGTCATTAATCTACCTGACGATATTCCTCTGGTATGGATGAAAAATATTCGGTCCACGTCGTATGAAAACTTTACCTATTTCGAAACAATGTTGGCCGATCGATAAACGTAAATAACATGCATTCCTGCGGGTCCGCCATTTTTTCTACATTTCCTAATGAATCCGAGAGCCAATTCAGAAAAAGTCTCCGAACATCAAGTGTATTTTGGGTGGGAGACTCGAGGGCGAAGAGCGAGGAAAAAGTAATTTTTCGGTAGAAAAGATAACGAAATTTCAGAGTAACAAATTGTGTTTCGAGTATTCCAGAGAAAGCTTGGCGGCATGTCAACTTTTTCCTATTACTCCTCTAGTATTGGCCCAATTTTTCTGCTGCAGTGTCGATCGAAATACCACGTTTTTATTAAATACAGTCGGCTACCGCATTGCGCCTTTTCTGGGACTCCGCAGAAGGACTAAAAGCTCTCGAAATTTCGCTACGTCCGTTTGTCACGGCAGGCACCCCCCCCCCCGCGCTTCCGCTGTTATTGTGA
Source organism: Ophion ellenae (assembly GCA_963210295.1). Classification (NCBI taxonomy): domain Eukaryota; kingdom Metazoa; phylum Arthropoda; class Insecta; order Hymenoptera; family Ichneumonidae; genus Ophion; species Ophion ellenae. The sequence goes on along the minus strand of OY723394.1, from coordinate 25,300,281 downwards.
GCTTTTGGTTTAGAACTCTGAAATAATTCTTTAAAATATCATTTAGTGGGTATTTTTAGTCAAACTTCATTGCGGTTACGATAAAATAATTCGTTTTCGAAAGGAACGAGAAAAACGGGCTTCAAGGTAGTACAAGCACGTAATCTTGATTTCTATAGATTTGTTCAAATTTTGACCAGACATTGTTCATATCATTATGCATGTTTGAGTGAAATTTCAGAACAGTCGACTATTCAGATTGGGAGATAATGGATTTTAAAATTGCAACTTTTAACACTGCAGGCTCTGCATTGACATTTAGACAGAATAATTTCCCGTAGAAAATATTTGTCCCCTATAATAAGAAGACATATGACAACACCGCATCGTTCCACGTACCCAATGACGTGCGTTTGCGCGGCATATTCAAAATAATACTGCAACACAAATTTTTATTTGAAAGTAATTTTTAATCGAGCAAAGTTTTTAATTAGTTATGAATGAACCAACACTTTTATTTGTTAATGGAGATAACATAAACGATATAAAATATTAATATTTACAATGCAAATATTTTTTTATGACAACATTGTTAACTTTAGGAACACGATAATTATTTTTTTATCGAAATATTGAACAATACTGTTCTGCGGTGTTGCCATATGTCTTATTATAGGGGACAAATAATTTTTACGAATAATTATTCTGTCTTTACCGAACGTTTTTAGCAAAACGGAATAGTAAAGGCAATCCAAACTTTTTTCACGCTTTCCCTAACTAGTTTGCTATCTAAACATAATTTTTATTCGAAATTTATAAACAATGGAATGGTACGACGACACCCTGCAGTGTAAAAAGTTGCAATTTTGAAACCCATTATCTCCGAATCTGAATAGTCGACTGTTCTGAAATTTCACTCAAACATGCATAATGATTTGAACACAATCTATAGAAATCAAGATTGCACGCTCGTTCTACCTTAAGGGGCTATACCAGTGTAAAGGCTGAAAATTTGGGTGATTTTCGGGAATTTTTTGGAAGAAAAGTACTCAATCAAATGTTTCGGAAAATTAAGAATATATTTGGCTATATTTGACCTATGATACATAATTTTTCCATAGAAAAATATTGAGATCCAAGCGACTTGTGCGCTGCCTTCGGAGGCGCACAAAAAAGTTCCTCCACTGCTGACATGATGACGGCCGATTGAGTAGCTCAAACCGAAAAAGGAAAAAATGTCGTTAAACTGGAAGGTATTTCCTGTATAATGACGTAGGATTTTCGAAAAATATCAAAATCTAACAAAATGGCGTAGTTATGAAGAAAAGTCTGTTTTCTTGCCTATAAAATGGTCGTTTTTTTCAATGCCAAATCGTCAATTTTCATCCAATCACAAATATCCTACGTCATTGTAGAGTAAATATATTCAAGAGTACTCAGTTCAAATTTCAAGGCAATCGAATAATTGCTCTTTGAGTTACAATGTCAGCAAATTTGAAAAATCTCATTTCGAGAAAAACGCGTTTGAAGATTTACCTATCGCATTTTATACCTACGAGCGGTTGCTCTTTAGAAGGCCGCCATTCGGGGAGTATTAGAGATACGGCCTTGAAATTTTTACAGGATATTCGTGAAAGTATAACCTGTCGAAAAAGGCAAATAAATCGATTTTTTGAGTGACACACTGGTCTAGCCCCTTAAAGCGTTAGGCTACTGTCAAAACCCAAAAAGCAGGGTCAATTGAAGAAAACAATTGTAGGCGTAAGTAAGATGATGGAAAAATCGTTTAGCCATTTATTTGTACGTGTACTAAATTCTGTAAAAAAATAAAAATTGAATAAGTTATAATCAATCTTGTAAAGAACCTTTAAACGTTAAAGAAACAAAGGAAACAAGTTTAGTTTTCTTAAAATAGGCAATATTGGCTAAGACTTGACCGAGCCTCTTGTTGTCATCACGTTTCAATCATTAAAAAAATATGTTGAATTTTTTTCCTCGATTTTTCGAGGGAAAATGTCATTATTGTTAATAACTAATGAAAAAAAAATGTTGCGCAGAAAAACTTCGGTCAGGACTAAACAAGTGTTACACTGAGCAAGTATACCAAATTTCAAGTCAATCTCTCCATTAGATGTCGAGAAATCGTGTACACCGTTTTGAAAAACATTGTTTCAATTTCCAATTGCTGCACCATATGTTGGACCTTCCTCTTCAATTTCACCTCAAGCGACAAATCAGTCGGTGTCATTTTCACAGTAGCCTAACCCCTCAATTTGACAAAATTCAACCTGACATACTTACTGCACAATACGAAACATTTTTCGCTGAGTACTCTTGTTGCACAAAAACCATATTAATTGGCAAACTTTCAGAAGTAATTGAAGTTTATGGTATCGAAGTTTGCATCGTTGGCATGCAACGAAAATTCTTTTTATTTTTCAAAATTTTATTTGTATTTCTATATAAAATATTTCATTCGCCGATTCCGGTCGCAGATTTCTAAATGAACATTATAAAAAATGTTCGACCAACTCTCGTAGCTCAAATCTGTCAAGGGAAATTTGAGCACTTTGTACGAGAAAATCGCTTTCGTTGCATTCCAACGATGCAAACTTCAATATCATTCACGTTTGGAATAATCAAATGCGTACTTCGAAAGCTACGGAATATTACGTTACGTAATTCGACACGCACTTGACCGATTGCCGTCTGAATGTTTTTCCATAATTTGTAATGAAATAATCGAAAAGTATCGATAGCGCTCAGCGATCAAGTGCATTTCAGCGCTCCATCGAATTGAGCTCGAGGCGAAGCTGAATCAGCATGATTGCGATTTGTTCGGAAACATCATATCGAATTTCCTTCTGCACGAGACGCTTTCCTTGCGCGAGTTCGCTTCCTACAATTTCACAATCATAAGCGTGAAACTCGAATCGGCCGTTGTATTGCGCATGGACATGTACGAAGCAAACGCAACGTGCATACGGACACGCATCTGTCCGTTTCTGGGTTAGCCACTTAATGCCCGTGATTTTCGATGCAGAATTTTTCGCTCGACGATAAACTCTCTAAACGCTGATAATAATTTGTTTTGTTGTCGCTGGATCCACACAGACTCCCCTTACTTCGATGTCATTCTTTTACAACTACCACGCAAATACATCGATAGTCAACCTCGATATTTTCGAGCGTGTTTTTCAAGCGAGAAAGAAATACAGTTTTTTGGACACAAAAGTGACATATATTGTGAGTCTTAAAAAAAATACAGAAAAACAACAAAAACATGGCCACCGGCAGATGATGATATTCTTTTCGTAACGTTTGGCGGTGGACACTCTCCAGGGGGGAAACCACATTAGGAGGCTGTTTGACACTGATTTTTTGGGATTTTTTTTTAGTGGGAAGGATTAATTAGAATTTAATCAAATTTTGACATCATTTCATTCATATTTCGAACAGTTTTTGTGAATTTTTTTGAATAATTTCAGCCAAAAATAACAAAGTTACGCTGTGATGTCCGCTGAAGGTTGTGAGTATAGTTCTCCAATTGCGTGCAGTGTAGCCATTCCGATTTTCATCTGAAATCAGAAAGGCTTTGATTTTACATTGATAACTTATTTTCTAAGAATGTGAACCTCAATGCAGGTGAAAATAATGAAGATTAAATATTTTGCAGGCGTTGGAACAGTTTACTTCGATTTTCACGATTTTTTTCTTCTTCTAATTATGCAAAGAAAAATACCCTTAAAATCATGATATCATCTCACAAGTTGGTTCATATAATTCGTAATTTTATAAAGAATCATACTATCAATTTTCATAATGATCGGTTCTATACTTTTCGAGTTAGACTCCACGCAAATGTGAAAAAAGTCATTTCGAGATAAACGCGTTTGAAAAATAAATTCTCGGAAACTAGAAATTCAAGGAAGTTAACAATAATGTAAAATGCTTACCGATTAATCTGCGAATCCAGCACATTCCGATTTATGCAATGAAAAAAATCGGATTTTTTAACCTCCTAATGTGGTTTCCGACATCCAAAATCGAAACGAGTTGTTCAAGTTAACGATAAATACGCGCCGTTGACGATTGTCGATTTTTAAAATATTTTATGTGACGGTAACTAAAATGATGAAAATGCAAATTTGACAAAATGGCACGCATTTACAAAAAAAAATCAACATTTCACGCAACATTTCTGTAAAATGTGGATTAAAAAAGTAGTTTTTTCGAATTTTTCAAAAGCAATTCTCGTCAAGTAGAAGGTATCAATATTTCTACCAAGTTTCAACTCAATCGGCTTAATAGTTTTTAAGTAATCCTGCACGCCAATTTCGATAATGCAGTTTTGAGAAAAACGCGTCTGAAGTTGACGCCCGCTCCGAATCCGAGCGGTGAGGCACAGCGTTGACGGGCTGTAACGTTCGAAGTTTTTCAAATTTCACTTTGAAATATTGGGAAAATATTCTACATATATAGTACTATCGTTTAAAGACAAAAAAAATTGATTTTTTGTTTGTCGTAAATGTATATCCCGATTTATAGTTTGAAGTATGGTGCTGCTACCTGTAGCTCATTAAATTTAAGGAATATTTCAATGAAATTTTCAGGGAATACAGCTAAAAGGTGATACGATCGAACAAAAATATATCTTTGAAAAATGCAATTTTTTGACCCACCTAGGTAGATGAAGCCCGTTAAAAAAATCTTCACCCGATCGTTTTAATTCTGGCAATAATTTTCGCTTTAGAAAGTACCAGCAATCGCAATTTCGAAAGTAATTGAGCAAAGCGGGTATGGAATTACAGGTGTACTCTCCAACTTCTAGGAGAATAACTTTCGCAAAACAATTTCACAGCTAAAAACACAACGCGTAAACATATTTTGCGAAGCAAAAAATAGCGCCGATTTTATTCAACAACTTCAACTTAATATTCGCGGCAGTACTGTTGTCTTAAGCGCTGTTTTGGAGGTGATTTTCAGAATGGAATAACTTTTAACCTTCCCGAGTTTTTTTTTTTTGACATTTTTTATATATGTTTGTCGCTGCTCCAAGACTATGTATGAATAAATTAAAAAAATGTATTATCATGTAGTACGTTTGTTTACAACGGTGCGTGGAAAATGCCCCCAATTGGTCATCAGTATTACGGACGTTTTGTATGAATCTAAAAAAAAACCAAATATGTTCTTCGTCTGTATGAGTTCTCTTTGGTACCAGCGAAAAAATAATGTGTAAACATGGCGCGTGCTAAACTTTGATTTTCAATTTTTCCTATTTTTTTGACAATTCTACAAGTTATATAAATGAATAAAAAATACATTTCGTCTCAATTCTGCTACTACCAATGTTGCTAGACAGTTTACTGAAGGTGTATGCAAAATTTGAGGCAAATTGGTTATCGGAGGCTCAATCGGCCGATTGGTTATCGAGATATCGTCATTGCCGATTTTAAAAGCACAATTTCGAGAAAAACGCGTTAGATAGTAATATCATAAAAGTGCAACTTTGCATGTCTGAACATTGAAAATAATTGCGAAAAATCAATTGCGGGAATGAAGAATAAGTGACATAACGCAGTAAGATCATTTTTGGAATTTACGTCCGTTTGTCTGTTTGTTTGGGCGCGCATCACGTAAAAAATACTGACCCAATCTGGATACAGATTTTCCAAAAATATAGGGCTTGACTTGAAGTACCACATAGTTTTTATTTTATCGCAATCGTCAGTTTTTATTTTACCGCAATGGTCTGCGCGTACGAAGTTACGGGCACAGCTAGTCATTCCTATAACTCGGATAATTTTATGAGTATCATTAAACGGGTTTCACAGGCGTATTCAGAAAGGTCTGTAGAATAATAAAATAGAATAAGAAAAACGATTATTTCCAATTTCTCGACAATAGTGCCTTAAAGGGTCATGGCGACTTGTAACAGTCGAAAACGGCTCATTTTTTATTATTTTTAAATAGAAAATCGCGATGATAAATTTAATCAATCGATCAATTGATCAAAAATCGATCAAAAATCATAAGATAAGCTAATATCAATTAGGATATTAGCTTATCTTATGATTGACCCTTCGACTGCACACTTTCGGACACCAGGCGTTTTTCAGATCGTTGTATTTCGGTAAATATGCATTTTTTTTGTAGAGACGTTTTTTGTAGTTCGTTATCCTTATTTTATGGCCGAAAATTTATTTTTTAAGAAAAAAAAAAATTACGTGCCCATACATTCGTTTAAAGTGGGAGACGCGTTGAAAAAATACGTACTTGCACGAAAAAGATCGCATTTTTTTCTCTGAAAATTACAAAAAAAAAAACATTTTTAAACAAATTAAAAAATATGCCTATCAATGAATTCTAACCCATCAATTACGAAAGCATTCCACAATTTCGAAATTCTTCGGACAAATCTACGCAATTGCAAGATCTTCTCTACAATCGAATGTGCATTCCAACTCAATATACATCTTGAATCGTCAAAAAATACATGCACCATCTTAGCAAAGCTTTCTTAGTCCTGATACTATGATTTTGTGATTTGTATTACCGGTCATTATAGTTACTCGGGTCATAACTTCATCATGACTGAAGATGACTTGTTCTGCACTGAATTTACGATCGATCGATTCGTTTTCGTTCGGGAAGAGCATACAAGCCCTGTGTTTTCACGTGCAGTCTGTATTGAAAGTCGCTTTCAATGCTGCAAGTAAAATGCGGCAGACGCGGACGCCGGTCTCCCGGCTGCAACGCGTCGATAGTCTCGTGGAAGCGCCCGGCGCACACGCCGTGAACGGACAACGTGCAGGAAAAAAACATTCAACGCTGAATGAGCGATAGCCGCATTTTTTTCGCTCACCATGTCCTAGTCCAGTTTGAAGCTGAGAGACGAGAGGAAGAAAGAAAGAGAGAGAGAGAGAGAGAGAGAGAGAGAGAGAGAGAGAGAGAGAGAGAGAGAGAGAGAAGAAAGGAGCCTGAGGCTTTGGCTTGACACAGTGCGAAGATGAAAAGCAGGTCCCGTTGCTTCGACCCACTTATATCGTAACTCTCCTATCTCTTAGATATGCAGGTTTAAATACCTGTTTATGATGCTGAGTCTGTAAATGATTTCGTCTCTCTCTCTCTCTCTCTCTCTCTCTCTCTCTCTCTCTCTCTCTCCCTCTCTCTCCCTCTCTCTCCCTCTCTCTCTCTCTCTCTCTCTCTCTCTCTCTCTCTCTCTCTCTCTCTCTCTCTTTTCTCGTCATGGTTTCTTTGTCCATGTCTCTTTCTCCATGTCCATGCACCCCCACTCCACTCTGTCTCTCTGACGGTTTCTCTCTGATCGAAATCTCTGTCTGTAGTTTTTTCATCATCCCTTTGTCTTTCCGCAAGCCCTCATTTACTTTGGTACCTATTGGTCCTGCCTTTGTTGTCTCGAAATCGCACCTTCATTAAGGTCACCGTTGCCCTATATCCTCGTATGAAACAAAACGTCGAACACGGGATTACCGTTTTCACGGGCAATGACTTAACACTTTTTCTTTTGTGTATCAAATGCCAGAGGTCGATTTTTTGTTACCCAACTTGAACTATCGATCCAGCAGTTGGATCCACTCTTACATCTTTTCGAGTCAGCGAAAGAAAATAATAAAAAGTCAGTCGATGTCAAAGATTAATGAGGTACCTTAGACTCGAATGTACCCTGGTGAAGTTTACACGTTTCAATTATTGACCCGATTAACGTTGAGGGCTGTACCGCGATCGTGTAAAGTTTCAAGGTCGCTTACTGACCACTCGGAGGAATATTCGTACGTAAAAAATTAAGTTATAGGCCTTATCGATCTTGGCAATTGAACGTATCGTTCGACGATGAATTCGGTATCTTTTATTCCGAATTTTTTTTGAATAAGTGTTGTTAAGGCGTTACCCCCACTTGTAGCCGAAAAAAGGCCTTTTTCATGAGTTTTTTTAAAGAAAACTACAAAACTTTTTTAATCGATCAATATACCATCTTGAAGAACTTTCAGTAATTTTTTTATTGAAAAATAATACATTGTTTAGTGGCAAATGGCCGTCAATGAAATAATGTTTTTATATACACGGTTTGCGGTGACCAACATTGCGGCGAAGTGGATCATCTGAAAAAAAATGCGGATGGATTTAGTCAAATATAAGTATAAACTAGTCTTTAGTCGAAGGATTTTAAAAAATATTCATTTTTCACAAAATGGCGGACAGTTAAAGTTAATGGTTCGATTTTAACGAAAAAAACGATTTTTTTCAAAATCGCAAGTGGGGTTAACCCCTTAAACTATAGATGTGGCTGACGGAATCATTATCTGACGATTTTTTAGGCAAATTTTTCACTTTCCAAAAATTTGACTAAAAAATCGTCATATAATTGTTAATAACGAATGAACTATGCAATATAAAAAAAATCCTACGTACTTCCATATACCTTTTAGTACGTAGGAAAAATCCTACGTACTTCCATAAAATGTTTTCAGGATATTTTCAACATTTCAAGTGAATCGGTTGAAAATTGTCTGAGTTATGTTTCCGGCCAACTTAAAAAATGCACTTTTGAGATAAACGCTGCACAGCAGTCATTTTGAATATAATCGCTTTAAAAAAATTATTGTATACAGTCACTGATATGTATGATAAACACCCTTTTTTGTAATCTCGATTTATTTTGTAGTTTTTCTGAAAGAAAATCCCCAAAAAGCCTATTTTTTTGGCATCTAGAGTGGCCTTAAGGGATTAAGCTACTGTGATGACCCGAAATTCAGGGTTATTTAAAAATTAAATTTGAAGGAGTACGATGATTGAAAAATTGTTTGGACATTTATTTGTATATACAGTCGAACCTCGATACAACGAATCTCTAGGGCAGTTCGTTATATCGAGTTTTCGCTATATTGAGGTTTCGATATATCGAGGTCATGTTCCGTAAAATGTTCTTTAAGAAACATATATTAGTACATAAATGTAGGGATATTTTGTAAAGTAAGAAAGCTTCAAATTAGAGCTATTTTTACAAGCAATTACCAATTAGAGCATAATGGATGCAGTGAAACCTCGTTTATACGTTTTGCACTTATGCGTTTTCCACTTATACGTCAAATTTCTCTAGCCCCGTCAGATTCCGCTCATAAAGATAGTAATAAGTTTCATTTCTACGTTTTTCACTTATACGTTTTTCGCGCTTATACGTTATTAATTTTATTCCCCAGCGTCGGTTTCGAGCTTCGTTTTTTCTCAGTTATATGTTAATCACACGTGATATTCTCGCGCCGGAGAAAATTTCATGTGACTGCATTTTGATGTTTTGATGCTTCGGACCTCGATTATGCATGCATGTACGGTGATTACATATCTCTTATCAGTACGAACCTCTTTGTTATTTACTAGTCTAAAACGTCTAAGCTTAGTGTTACAAACTTGCATTAAATGAAAGTTCAAAACGGAAATTCGAAAACTTGAGTTGGCTCATTACTCAATTATTACCAATCAAATTTTCAATAGAAAAACCAAACATTAACATAATACAGGTACTGCTATTGAAAAACATAGGGAATTATGCACCAATCGCCATTTTCAAATGTTAAAGAGTTTCGCATACATACTATATTTCACTTCTACGTTATTCTCACTCATACGTCATATTCGATGTACCCCTTGAAAAACGTACCATCGAAGTTTCACTGTAATATTATGTCTTTGTATCAAGGTTTTGGGTATCTATCGACTGTACATGAACAAAGTTGAGTATGGAATTCTATAAATACATATTAATCATTAAGGAAGTTATAAACAATCTCGCGAAGGCCCTTTGAACGTGAGGGGCTCAATGGTGTACTTGATATTGGCCACTCGGTTGATCTGAAACAAAAAAAAAACGAGTTTTTCCTTCATATAGATAATATTGGCCAACCCCTGACCGAGCTTTTTTTGCTATCGTATTTCAATCGTCAAAAAAAAGGTTTGCATTTTTTTTTCTATTTTTCACGGAAAAATAATATCATTATTGTCAATAGCTAATGAAAAAGAAATGTTAAGAAGAAAAAGGTCCGTCAAGACTAAACTAGAATTACACTGAATAAGTGTACAAAATTTCGAGTCAATTCGTTTCGGAAAATTAAGAATATATTTGGCTAAATTTGACCTATATTAATATAACTATCGATTTTTGCAAGATAAAATGATATTGATATGAATTATATAAATGACAATGATATTTTTGAAAGAATAAACTGTCGAAAAAGGCGAAAAAAATCGATTTTTCAAAAGTGTCACCCTGGTATAGCCCCTTAAAATTTTACTAGCAGTGATATCGTTGCAATCATAAGTTTACCTGCAATCTGCCATTCCCGCACCATACGTTGGACCTTCCTCTTCAATTTGGGTTGCCTCAAGCGACGAACGTGTTCCGCAAGTGCATTAACAACATTGCAATCTTATCGCTTTTGTTCATTCGTATTAGTTGAATTTATCGATAGCAATTGGCAACCTCAAGATCAATGATATATATATATTTTTTTCATCTAGCACGATCAAATGTGAGCCTACTGCACGATCGTTCGTTCGAACACTCGTGTACAATCGAGCCGATAAATTATCATAAACGGTCAAGTATGTTAAACATTTGTTCTCTTTTGCAATCCATTGACGTTTCGTTCGAGAGGTCAGTTATACGAGAACCTCTCTTATCGCGAAACACGAAGTGTTGTATTGATTTCCGGTTTTCGATCATTTCGCATTACATCAATTGCTGCTCGCGATGTCTTTCCCCCTGTTATCGTTAGCTGCGTTATCGCAGGGTCGTGCAATTTTCCAGAGATAATGCAAGGTCGAGAATCAAGAAGCCGAAATAAATATGCGTCATTATGAAACCGGAATTGACTTTGGGCTTATTTTACAATCGTACACTATTCAGGTCATTCGAACTAGACACCTGGCTCACCGCAGTAATACTGCAGTCCATGTGTAAATCGTCAAACGTGACCCACTCTACATTGCTTCCTTATTTATTTTCTGATATTTTTCCTTTTATTCAATTCTTGATAATATGCACTCGATTCGGACCAGCTATATTTAACTTTGTCAGAATGTTTTTATTTTGAGCAACTATACATATTGGGTACCCATTAATTATTACTTTCCCTAGGGCATATCATTTTATATACAGCAATCAAAATTGTTTCTTTTTTACTTTCGTAATAAATTATAATAATTTTTAGTAAACGTAAAAAAAAACTATAAAATGTAGCATCAATCGTAAAATTACCACAAAATTATTCACGCGAAATACACAATCAATTATAACGTTTTCGGTACGATTATTCATGATGTTGAAGTTTGCTTCGTTCGAATGCAACAAAAATAATTTTTGTTTCGTAATTGCTCACATTTTTTGGCTGATGCAGGTTGCAAAATCAGCGAAGTTTTTTCGTATCGTTTCACGTTGTTAGTCCTTGATCTTGAGAAAAATGGTATAGTAATGAAAAGAAAAAAATCGTTGCATTCGAACGATGCAAACTTTAACGCCATGATTATTCATGTTCCCCATTTTCAAAAAAGCTTGTACGACTTGTTCGCGGAATATAATATTGGAGACACTCTCCCGGATCGTTGACGGGCTCGTTCTCGCAAATGCATACACGCGTGTGTGTGTAATCGCTCTGACATTACTATCTATAAAGGTGGAGAGCGCGGTCTACTTAGTGCTAGTGAAATCCTATGGAACCTCGACCTTCTTACGAAGATAAACGGTGGTTCGATGCGAACTCGATCTCTTCGATGACCGCAATAAGTGAAAATCGCGATGAAACCATGAAATATGTTGGCTAGCTTTTTTCATTCGAAGGCATTGCCGTTTTTTCCCTGCAGTGCGGAAAGCGAAAGATTCTCTCCGCGAAAATCGAAATGTGGGCTTGAGAAAAGTTGTTCACAATGGAATTTTAACGGGGTCATCCCATGTGACAGCTATTTTTGTGGGATTTTTTTTATGAACCATTAAAACACACTATCTTTGAATTTTCACCACACATTTATTCACATCTTTACAGTCCCGCAAAATGTTATCAAACAAAAATAAGGAGTTGAGTCGACTTTACATCTTTCGGAAGATACTCATGAGTAAAAAAGTTGGATGACGGCTGCCATGCTTCCGGAGGTTTTGCTCCTCTGAAATAAAAAAATCGAACGGCGTTTTAATTTGTTGACCTGAGGCTACAGCTGGAACTAGAGTAAAGTGAAAATGTCGAAAATTGAATTTTTGGCACGGTTTTAAAAGTTAACTTCCAAATTTCGTCATTCTTTTTCGCCTTTTTCAGCTAAAAAAAAATATGGCGGATATTAGAAAAATTCTAGTTCGGGTGAGAACTGTAGATGTGCTGACTATACCATAAAAATTTTAGGGTCATCCGTTCCATAGTTTTTGAGATATCATGGAAGCCGATTTGAAAAATACATTAATGAGAGAGACGCGTTTAAAATTTCAAGTACGATTTACACGAAGAAAATGTTGACTCACCATAAGTCTGCTATGCCGGGTCCATATAACACACAAACATTCTTTACAAATTGTGCAAAAAAAATTTCTCAATTTTTTTTACCTGTCACATGGGATGACCGCCTTAAGTATATATCGAGTCTATATATACATATATATACAGTCAGGAGGGCCAAAATCGATTTTTCAAGAATTTTTCTTGAGAAGACCTTTAAATCTATTACCGAAAAATGTGTACACATAATATGGTAATTTTTAACTGTATTTGAATATTTCTTATTTGTAAAGATAATTATTTTGAAAGCTGCTATAGCTGATCTCCGAGAGTACCTCTAAAAAAAGGCGTCTTGCGGTGGCTCGATATCTCTGGACTGGACGATCTAAAGTGAAAAAACCAAAAATATTTCGTTAATATAATGGTCTATCTCGTAATTGATCGGAGGAATAAGCAAAATAATATTTTTTGAAAGAATGGCGGCTTCTCAAAACAAAAAATTGATTTTTGACAAAAATGTAGGCCTTAAATTGTTTATAAAATGGAAAATATTTATCGGTGAGAAAAAACCTTCGATTAATTACCAAAAAATATACTTGAAAAGATTGTGTTGAAATGTAAGGCTGATCGGTTCAGCCGTTTCCGAGAAATCTTGCTCACCGACTTTAAAACACACAGTTTTGAGAATAACGCGGTTAAAGTTTCAAAAGCACTTTCGAACGAAAGCACTCTCTGACACGTCATTACAAATGTGCGTGTGACTTCGAGAATATTCGCCGGATTGACAAGAAATTTTCTGTCTGTGTGTACATTATTATTGATTTTTTTCCATGGACTGAGCAGTAGATTGATGGCGCGATGAAATGCTTTGAGTGGAACCAAGTTTTTCTTCTCGGAAAAATGATTTTTTTTTTGGAGTTTTGGTTGTCCCCGCTTGAGTTCTGTTAAATATCTTTAGAACTTTTCCTCATCAGATCAATATTTACAACGGTACACTCGAGTAAATTTTGTGAAATTGCCCCCCTCCCCCAACAAAAAGAATCGTTACTAACAACCGAACTATCAATGAACAGAACATAGAACTCCAAAACTATGTGAGAGGCAACCAGAACTGATTGTTTTGCCTCCGAATGAGGAGTAGATTGATGGCGCGATGGAATCCTTTCAGTGGACCAAAATGTTTTTCTTTTTGGAGTTCTGTTTGCCTCTGCACGAATTCTGTTAAATATCTTCTGAACTTTTCCTCATCGGACAAATGATTACAACGTTACACTCGAGTAAAAGTTGAGAAATTGCCACCCCCCCCCCCCCCCGACCCCCCAACGAACAAAATCGTTACTAACAACCCAACTATCAGTAAAACGTACATAGAACTCCAGAACTATGTGAGAGGCAACCACAACTGATTTTCTTTTTTTTTCCGTCGACTCAGCAGTAGATTGATGGCGCGATGGAATGCTTTGAGTCTAAGCAAATTATTTTTTCGGAAACATGCATTTTTTTTCGGAGTTCTTGTTGCCCCCGCAAGAGTTCTGTTAAATATCATTATAATTTTTGCTTATCAGACAGATATTTACAACGGTACACTTGAGTAAATTTTGTGAAATTGCCCCTCCCCCGAACGAAAAAAAATCGCTAGTAACAACTGAACTATCAATAAACAGTACATAGAACTATGTGAGAGGCAACCAGAACGCATTCCCTTTTTTTTCCTTCGACGGAAAAGTAGATGGATGGCGCGATGGAATGCTTTGAGTGGTCCCAAATTTTTATTTCGGATAAATGAAATTTTTTAATCGAAGTTCTGGTTGCCCCCGCAAGAGTTCTGTTAAATATCATTACAAGTTTTTCTCATCAGAGAAATATTTAGAACGTTACACTCGAGTAAATTTTGTGGTGTTCGCCCCCCTCCCTAACGAGGAAAAAAATCGTTACTCACAACAGAACTATCCGTAAAAAGCACATAGAACTCCAGAATTATGTTAGAGGAAACCAGAAATCATTTTCTTTTGTTTCCTCCGACTGAATTTTTTGAGTGGACCGACATTTTTTTTGGCAAAACAATTTTTTTTGTGGGAGTTCTGGTTGCCCCCGCACGAGTTCTCTCAAATATCTTTACAACTTTTTCTCATCAGATAAATATTTACAACGGTACACTCGACTAAAGTTTGTGAAGCTCCCCCCCCCCCCGAACGAAAAACAAAAATTCACTACTAGCAGGAGAAATATTGATAAAAAAAATACATAGTACTTCAGAACCATGTAGAGGCAATCATGACGGACTATTCTCAAATACATCAAACAACACCTAAAATATAGTATCTCGTACAAAAAGCACCCGGAACTATCGCCTATCCATCAGCAGAGCACTCTTGTATAGTTGAGATATTAATAAACATTTTTAACAATTATTCGGAAATAGCTGGAAGCCGGAACTATTCTCAAATATATCAAACCATACCTAAACTATAATATCTCACACAAAAAGCACCTGGAACTCACGCCTATCCACCAGCAGAGCACACTTGTATAGTTGAAATGCTGATAAACATTTTTAATAATTATTTGAAGATAGCTGGAAGCCGGAACTATTCTCAAATACATCGCCCATTACCAAAACTACAATATCTCACACAAAAAGCACCTTGAACTAACGCCTATCCATTAGCAGAGCATACTTATATAGTTGAGATATTAATAAGAATTTTTAACAATTATCTGAAAATAGCTGGAAGCCAGAAATATCCTCGAATACATCAAACAATACCATAACTATAATATCTCACACAGAAAGCACCTGGAACTAAGGCCCATCCATCAGCGGAGCATCATTGTATAGTTAAGATATTCATAAACATTTTTAACAATTAATTGAAAATAGCTGGAAGCCAGAACTATTCTCAAATACATTAAACAATACCAAAACGGTAATATCTCACACAATAAGCACCCAGAACTCATGCCCATCAGCATATGTTTATAGGAAGAAGCACAAAAAAAAATTCCGTCATTTCTTTTGGTAAAATCATCAGAACTATTGCTAAAAACTACCAGGAACCATAGAACTTAGCCGCATGTACAAAGAACTCCCGGTAATTTATGATTTTCTGCAAATTGATCTGCTACGCGAAGTTAGCAGATCATTTTTTCAATCCTTTTTTTTACAAAATCACCACAAATACTTCAAAAAACCGTCAGGAATTATAGAACTCTACTGCATGCGAATATTACGCTCACTTAATTTTGAATTGCTGGCAAATGTTCTGCTAAGTTCACTGACACTCAAATCTGCCGCAGAAAATTTGGGAAACAAGAAAAAATGGTTTTCGTTCCATACCCACGTAATTTTTTATTTATTTATTTCAAAATTGCCAACTCTTCTTCGTGTCGAGTGCTTCAAGTGCATTATTGTGGCTTGTTAACAAAATTTTCAGTAGTTTGGAAGACGCCAGAGGGAAAGGAAAAAAATGGTTGGCAGGGAAGGAATAAATTTGATTCAAAGTGCATTTTTGCTGCAAGTCGTCAATTATGCATCAGAATTCAGGCCCTCAATAAACGTTTGTTAATCTCGTGAATGGTTTCGTTGAACACTCGTTGCACAATTATTCTTTCTTTTCCTCTCCTCATATGCATCCTTCGATCCGGTTGAAAAATTATGACGTGCCTCTACAACGCCGATAACTTGAGGAGATCCATTGCACTTATACGCTACGCCTGAAGAGATGTATGAAGAGAGACAATAATTTTTTCAGGCAGCACATGTGCGTCCGAAAGATCCGGCGGCCTCGCCTCTCAATGGCAAAAAAATAACACTGGAAGATGAGGAAAAAATGAGACGGTTATTGGCCTACGAGGAAGCACCGGAATATCTACAGCACAATCCTTTCATACTTCACGGTTACCGTGGCTACCTCACTACGAAATTGTGCCTGGAAAGGTTCGTGCTCCGAAACGAAAAAAATAGAAAAATAACGCCGAGCAAAAAATGTGCGGCAAAATAATGATCCAGTTTATTTCGTATTATCATTGATTTGCGTTGTTTTTATTAATTTTTTATCGTCACAGCGTATTTTGGTGGACGAACGAAACCATAAATATATGGAGCCACGTTTTTGGATGGATGCTGTTTCTGGGCCTCACGCTGTACGATCTTTGTTTATTAAATATCCACGCTCCTTTTGGCGATAAGGTCATCGTTGCGCTGCTGCTAATATGCTTTCAGGTTTGTGAACGAACATCCCTATGATTCGGCCTAATGGGAAGGGCAAAAAAATGCCCTCGGCGATTTTGATGTGTCGAGAAAAAAAAATCGAATTCTTTCAGGCCTGCATGATACTTTCTTCGGTGTATCACACGTTCTCCTGCAGGAGCGAGAAGGACTACTGGTGCTTCTTGTCCTTTGATCTTTTCGGCATAGCTCTCAGTCTCCTGGCTATATACATGTCCGGAGTGTATTATGCCTTTTGGTGTCACAAGGTAATTCAACCATTCGCCTCCAGGCCTGCCGGAAATCGGCGTTTCGTGGCAAATTTTTTCCAAGACTGATCCCCAAAAAAATCCTGAAGTATATCCGTTGGATGATATTTATTATGGGGTTGAAGTTTGCATCGTTGGAATGCAACGAAAATTCCTTACAATTTCATCTTAATCATTGTCCAAAATCGTATTTTGCAAATTTGTTGTAGATCACTGAATAAGAATCCTGAAAAACGTTTGCATGATTTTCGTAGCTCAAATTTGTCGAAGTAAATTGAGGTAATAAAAAAAAAATCATTTCCGTCGCATTCCAACGATGTAAACTTCAACGTTACTTATTGGTACTTTGACGACGTCAAATTTTTTGATCATTTATTTTATGGTCTGATTATCGCCTCGGGGGTTGATGGATCTGAAAAAAAAAAACAAAAAGATCCTCATAAAGTAATGTCAATTATTGTCTGTCGAGAGAAATTTTTGAAGTAAAAAAAAAAACAAATAAAATATAATTTGAAATCAGCACTTTTTTTTCTCCGGGGAATTTTGTGCTTCATATATTTTAGAAAGGTGCTAAATAACAAAAAAATTTATATTCACTCTATTGGAAAGTCTATCCAAAGACTAAAAAAATACTGCTCCAGAGGGATTTAAAATTGTTCAACTCATTTGTAGATCGTCTTGAAAAATATAGCTTCGAGGACAATGCATTTGAACATATTCCAGAGCAAATTTTTCTCAAGCAACTTAAACGTATAGAGAATAATAAACAATTATAAAATGTATGAATTTCCTCCTTTAAGGGGTAAAGAAGGGTGCAATTTAAAAAACTTGGCTGCAAATTCTTGACGTGAAAATTCAGTCGGTAAACATACATTACGAAAGGCCAGTGGAAATAATTGTACTAAAAATACCCATGATAAAATGATTCAGCGTGAATAGCAGGCTTCGCTGTTGAATAAAAATTATCAAAATAACGTAATACATTTTTTTTTTTTAATATCGAAAAAAAATCCAGCTCCTCATGGGGCTGAAAATAGTGCAAACAACCAGTGCAGATTAAAAGTGAAAAAAGATGGGTTTGCAAAAGCCCGATGAAGCATCGAAAATGTTAATCATAACAACAATAACATACGTCTGAATATAAAAGTGTAATAAATTGTTTTGCAGGAACTCCAACAGTTTTATCTGACGACCGTCCTATTGATATTTGTAATAGCAATGGTACTCCAAATACCAAAGCTCGAGGTGAATGGCAACATAAAGCTCATCGTTTTCGTCGCTTGGGCTGCCTATGGCGTATTGCCAACCCTTCATTGGGGTATGGCGATGGGAGGGATGGATAACCCAATGGTCAAAATGCTCATACCAAGAGTGCTCGGAATGTACGTCATCAGCGGCGCTGCATTTGCTATATATCTGAGCAAAATGCCCGAACGTTTGTTCCCAGGTGAATATTGTTGCTTTTACCTTTATTATTTATAAATCTGCAGAGCTTCATGTCCGTGAAACCCGTAGTTCAACGGTGCATTAAGGGCTTACACGTGGTTGACATTTTTGAAAATATCGACTATTAACTTTCGACGGATTCTCGAAATATAAGATTTCAAAGATGTTATCTGAAAATTTCAAGCCCGCTCAAAATTGAGGAAGTTATGGGCGTTTATTGGTAGGTGCCGCGAACCGGCGAACTTCAAGGCGGTATATACATTTACAACGATGGAAAAATCGATTTCTTTTTTTTTCCTTTTAGGGGTTAGGCCACAGTAACGTATATAAAATCGGGTGGGAATTTAACAATTTTTTTTTTTCGTATGAAAAAGTGATTGACTTATAAAATTAATTACACATCTATTTAGTATGAATATCAAGCTGTTAGAAAATATATATATTTTTCTCTCGATATACAAAATGGCCGACTACTTATATTTTTTAAATCTTTTTTTAGGCGCTCCGTGACGTGACATTCAGCATCCACAATTTTTTACCTCGGACTAAAAACAAAAATTCCCGTCAATCTATATTGGAATACCTAGAGAAGTACGTACGGAATTAAAAAATATTTTGTTTTACTCAAAAGTTGTAGGTATTTGAACTTAAGAAATGAATTTACAGTGAAAAATTTCGTTATAACTGCTCATAAAATGAAAAGTTTTCGATTAATCAGAAATTCCGTACGTACTTCTCTGCGAAATGTAATTAGGAACATAACTTTTAAATTTGAAGTAAATCGAGTGAAGATTGTTGAAGTTATTTGTCACGCCAAGTGGAAAAACGCTGTTTCGAGAAGTTTCGAGTTGTCGGCCATTTTTTACATAGAAAAAATATATATATACTTTCTAACAGCTTGATATTCATACTAAACAGATGTGTAATTGATTTTATGAGCGAATCACTTTTTCATACGAAAAAAATTGTTAAATTCGCACAGGATTTTGTACCCGTTACTGTGGCCTAAGCCCTTAAACGATAGAACTATATATGTAGAATATTTTCCCAAAGTTTCCCAAAACTGCATAATCGAAATTGGCGTGCAGGATTACTCAAAAACTATTAAGGCTTGTAGCGCAAAAAAAGGCCTTTTTCGTAAATTTTTTTAAAGAAAACTACAAAACTTTTTTAATCGATCAATATACCATCTTAAAGAACACATCTTGAAGAACTTTCAGTAATTTTTTTATTGAAAAATATTACATTGTTTAGTGGCAAATGGCCGTCAATGAAATAATGTTTTTATATACACGGTTTGCGATGACCAACATTGCGGCGAAGTGGATCATCTGAAAAAAAAAATGCGGATGGATTTAGTCAAATATAAGTATAAACTAGTCTTTAATCGAAGGATTTTAAAAAATATTCATTTTTCACAAAATGGCGGACAGTCAAAGTTAATGGTTCGATTTTAACGAAAAAAAACGGCCGTTTTTTGGCTATAAAACGGCCATTTTTTTTTCGAAAAAAAAAATTCGAACCATTAAAGACTACATTTTTATGAATTAAATAAGCCTGCAAAATTTCAAGAAGATCGGTTCATTAGTGCTCGAGTAATCTTGGTCACCGACTTCAGAAATGCCATTTTGAGAAAAACGCGTTTAAAGTTTCTCTTTCAACGCTCTTTCAACGCGGATTCTTTTCTTTCAACGCTCATATCTCAGTCAATTTTGTTCGGATCGACTTGAAATTTTCAGGACATATTCTCAGATACTTATACTTCAAAAAAATGCAATAAAAAAAATCGATTTTTTCAAAATCGCAAGTGGGGGTAACCCCTTAAGCCGATTGAGTTGAAACTTGGTAGAAATATTGATAATATCGGTACCTTCTACTTGACGAAAACAGTTTTTGAAAAATTGGAAGAAAACTACTTTTTTAATTCACATTTTACAGAAATGTTGCGTGATATGTTGTTTTTTTTTTCTAAATGCGTGCCATTTTGTCAAATTTGCATTTTTTAAATTTTAATTACCGTCACATAGAAACTATACATGTTCCAACGGAAAAAATGTTTGAACGTTTTTGCAAATCAAAGTCTATTGGAAGCTAAACTGCACGCCGATTTGCAACTCCCGCGGCGACTTTGCTGTAACACTCTGCCACAGCTCCGCCATGTTGATAATGAATTAATTTAAAAAAATTGTTTCGTATTCTTAAAAATACAATTAAAGTATACCTAAAGGTTGATAATTGTAGAATAATTACTTCTTAGATTAAAAAATCCCTCAATATTGCTTATTTTCTCCCTGTCTAAATGTATATCCCGCCTTAAGGAAGTCGGGGCGGTCCAGTTGAGTCAAATGACGATGTATGCATTTTTTTTCAATGAACCTCAAAAAAATGAGTACGCAATATAGATTTATACATGACGCAATAATTTTAATATCAACAGCAATAATCATTATTATTAATGTCCCCGGCAGTTATTTCAAATCCTCTCTTTCGAAGGTTTAATTCCTAATTGCAAAATTAAAAGACAATACATCCGTCTTTGATCGTGTTTAACAATTCATACGGGCTCATTAAGAACGATTACATTTCCATTTCTTAAATTCAATTGCTTCTGTTTGGACCTGTTATTGGCTGTTATCGCTTCTATTTGAACCTGTCATTAGGCGAGACTGCTTTTATTCGAGCCTGTAATTGAGCTATTAGGGATATATGGGAATTTCGTTGTACAGCTGTTCTTTTTATTGGAATACAATGATTAGGTTGCGTCGACTACGTCGGTTCCTCTCACCAGTGGTGGCATGCTCTGGTCGTGCTCGCTCTCTACTACTGGCACAACACTGGTATGCTCTACGTCGAGTACAGGATGAACCACGGTTGTCCAAGCAACATGAGGTTGTGACACATCGAGGAGGGTAGCCTGATAGGTATTTCTTTTTTTTTTTTAATGCTCATAAATGGTCAGCTGTGAAAAATGCTTGCTCTGTATTTCCAGACCTTTGACGAACCACAAATCAGGGTTATTTGAAGTCATAAATGTTGAAGGAATACGTAAGATGATTGAAAAATCGTTTGGACATTCATTTGTATGTACATTAATAGTCTTGTGTAATTTCTAAAGGTAATTTAACTTCACAAAAAAGATTCATTCAAAGACTTCACAATAATTTAAAAAGTTATAAACAATCTCGTGAAGGACCTTCGATCGCGAGGGGCTCAATGGTGTACTTGATTTTGGCCACCTGGTTGATCTAAAACAAACAAAAAAAAAACGAGTTTTTCTCAAAATCGATAATATCAGCTGAGACTTGACTAAGTTTTTCTTGTTATCGTATTTGAATCATTAAAAAAAATGGTGAATTTTTTTCGATTTTTTTAAGGCGAAGTGACACTATTAATAACTGATGAAAAAAATGTTACGAAGGAAAACGTCGGTCAAGACTAAACTACTATAATACCGAATAAGTGTATCGAACTTCAAGTCAATCCGTTCATTAAATGTCGATAAATCGGGTAGACCGTTTTGAAAAACATAGTTTCGAGACAAAATGCGTTTGAGGGGCTACATCTACCTAGAGGCCCGAAAAAATGGCCAAATTCCGTATGCTTTTACTGGGAAACGGATGGTGAAAACGAAACGCATTTTTTTTTAACACAAAGTACATATATCGAGATCCTTTTGAGGGGTTATACACAGTCAGGAGGCCCAAAAAGATCGATTTTTCAATATTTTTTTCTCGAGAATACCTTTAAATCTATTGACGTTAAAATTTGTATACATATTATGGCACATAAGACTGCTTTTAAGTGTATTTTAACATTCTTTATTTATAAAAATAATTATTTTGAAAGCTGCCATAGCTGATCTTCCGGGAGCACCTCCAAAAAAAAGGCGTCTTGCGGTGAGCACGATATCTTTGGACAGGATCATCCAAAATGAAAGAACCAAACATTTTTCGTTAATATAATGGATTATCTCGTAATTGATCGAAGGAATAAGCAAAATACTAATTTTTGACAAAATGGCGGCTCCACAAAAGCCAAAAATTGATTTTTGACAAAAATTTAGGCCTTAAATCGTTTACAAAATGGAAAATATTTATTGGTGAGAAAAACCTTCGATTAATTACTAAAAAATATACTTGAAAAGATTGTGTTGAAATTTGAGTTTCGGTTCAGCCGTTTCCGAGAAATCTTGCTCACCGACTTTAAAAACCAGGTTTAAAAAAAACGCGTTTGGCCTTAGGCCACAGTAACGGGTATAAAATCATGTGCGATTTCAACAATTTTTCTTCGTACGAAAAAGTGATTCTCTCATAAAATTAATTTCACATCTATTTAGTATGAATATCAAGCTGTTAGAAAAAATCTATATTTTTTTTGCGTACAACATGGCCGACTACTAATATTTTCTTTTGTTATTATTTTAGGCGCTCCGCGGCGTGACAATTGGCGTCCACAATTTTTTCATCTAGAACAAAAAACAAAAATTCTCGTCTATCTACATTCGAATACCTAGAGAAGTACGTACGGAATTTAAAAAATATTGTTTTATTCAAAAGTTGTACGTATTTGAACTTAAGAAATGAATTTTCAGTGAAAAATTTCGTTATAACTGCTCATAAAATGAAAAGTTTTCGATTAATCAGAAATTCCGTACGTACTTTGCTGCGAAATGCAATTAGGACCATAACTTCGAAATTTGAAGTAAATCGAGTGAAAATTGTTGAAGTTATTTGTCACGCCAATTGGAGAAAAGCTGTTTCGAGAAGTTTCGAACAGTCGGCCATTTTGTACATCGAAAAAAAACATTTCTAACAGCTTTATATTCATACTAAATAAATGTGTAATTAAATTTATGATTGAATCACTTTTTCATACGAAAAAAAATGTTAAATTCGCTCATGATTTTATACCCGTTACTGTGGCCTAAGGCCTTGAAGTTTCAAATGCACTTTCGAACGCTCTGACACGTCCTTACCAATATGCGTGTAATTTCCTGAATATTCGCCAGTTGGACAAGAAATTTTCCGCGTGTGTGTACTTAAATATATGTACATTACGAATTTTTTTTTGTTAAAACGATTTTTCGAAAATTTTAACTGTATATAAACCCCTCAACTCACGTATTTACAGCGAAGGTCTCAGAAGTATTGGCCTTCCGCTGGCTGGCCGATGCGCCAACCGGTGCACGACCAAGCGGTCACCGCTCGGAGTATCGGCCATGCAGAACGTTGCTTAACTTGCAAAACAGCCGGCGCCGGACTCTGCACGAGTTAATATTCAAGCGTGATATTTTCAGTACCTCCTGGTGACTGTCTTTGCAACATGGGCGAGCAGGATTCGTCGCCATGGTATAAGGAAATACCGTTTTACGCAACGAGGAGCGACCAGCACTGCAGCATCGGAAATCCTATAAGGGCCTACATTCAAGAGAGGAACTGAAAATGGCGCGACATGTGATCAAGTTACATATAGTAATCGGGTTGATAGGAAGAAGTGACAAGAAATAATCACCCGCGGGAACGACCGAGCCACAATTCAAACGACGAATTTCTTCGATGCGTCGCGTCAAAATATTCGCGCCACTTCCATTCGCGTTTGAACACGTAGATGAAATTGTTCGAAACTCGTTTCGACGCGAACGTGCGTTTGTTCGTCGATAGGATGGACGGGCAGCCGATTTTTCATGTTATTGTTATAAGATTATTTAATAAAATATATATTTGTACACGACGATTGCAATATTTCATTTTCTTGCACCTGTTTACCCGGCAGTATCGTTCGATGATCTGAAGCCATTGATTTTTCACGTAAGGGAAAAGCATCCGTGATGCGTAGAATTGATAGAAGCAAACTAAAAATTAGCTTCAATTTGATGTAAAAGAATTAAAGGGTATCGCAAAATGACCTGATGTTTTTAATTGCGCGCCATTTTTTTTTTGTGGCGAACATCGAGTACTAATCTTTGACAACTGGCGTCAGGAAGTATTGAGGTTAAGTCATGGAGAATTACACGATCGAGCAACGCGCAGAGAAAATTGTTACTGCGTAATTATTGTAGACGAAGTTTCATGGTTGTGTTAGCTCGCGCCGCGGCGATGTGAATTAGCCACCACGGTCGTCCGATTTGACGCCATTGGACTTCTTTCTTTGGGGTTTGCTGGAAGGAAAAGTGTATGACGATGATCGACAGACCATTCCGGAGCTCAAGGAAGCAATTGGACCCACCATTAAGATTGTTATGGGGTTAAGTCAACATGTTACCACCGAGCTGAACTTTTTCTGGACCTTTATAACCTCTTTCCCGATCATCCTGTGCAGTTTGAATACTATCCACAGTAACGTTTTTTAGAAAAAAAAACCGCTACTCGACTTATTTCGTGGGATAATTACATTACGCTCGTGGAAAACTCCCGATCGTTTTTCAGTACATTATTAATATCTGCTAAGCGAATGTTGCCACGGATCTAAACAAATAGGTAGGGTTTGAGTAATTGTCGGACTAACCCTTGATACCGTGAAAATGAGCATTCACAGTAGTGTTATGAAATCATGAATGTTTTTGATAGCGAATTTGTGCGAAAATCAAGTACACGAAATATTAGAATGTGCAATCATGACAACGTCGTAGACGGCACAGATGCTACCTATCTTATCGGTATTCGGTAATTATGCCCGGGAACCTCAAACTACTCGGTCAGGATTATTGACAACGAATATTATTGGTACTTATTCTCTTAATTAGTAATAATCACTTAATATTAATTTGATAACTATGTTCAGAAATGATACATTTCTAGACATTTCTAGGCAAAGACAAAATAACGCGAAATTTGTTTCATAGATACTTTTTTTTAGACTATCGGCAAATTATTGAAGTTTTTTATTTCTTCGAGATTATAGACAGCTTTAGTACACACTTTTTCTTTCCGGCGGATTTTTTTTTACTCGTACCGATATTTCTTTTTTACAGCTCCTTGGGCCGATATTGAGGTTACGAACGGGGCGCGTATGTCTCTAATTACGGGACACTTCTGCCAACCTGGGCATTACGATATACCACGATTTACGACGTTGCCAATTCGCTTTGCGTCGAATGAGTGAGAAAAAGTTATAGAAAATAATAATACAAAGTAATGAAAACACTTCATGTAATTACCGAATGTTCAAAAATGCATATTTTTACAAATAGATGTAGAAAAATAGTTCGAAAACGTACGTTTAATATGACGATTATTTGAAAGCTAACAGTTGGTAACAGTCAATCGGCTACGTGCATAAGCATAGGGCGCTGCCCTCGTACTTCACCCCCGACGGTGAAACCCCATAACAGCCTTAACTAAATTAGTCCGCAATTATGCCAAAATGTTATTGGAAATTTCGTCGAAAGAGTGGACGTTCGCAAACAGGCACGAGGCGGCCAGTTATCGGATATTGTGTTCCACACATGACCTCCGTGTTTGTACCTTATATTAATATAAAAATATTTGTACTTTTCAAATAAATAATAAGTTTTATTATGAAATTAAGATGTCAGGACATTTTGAAACACCCTATATGTGTGTGTGCGAAACATCATCCATTCGGAGAACACTTTGAATCAGCAAATTAACCATCTCTTTCGCCCACGTGGTCGCTCGGTCGGTGTGACAGATCGCATTGAGCACATGGGCCATACGCCCGGTCGGTAAAAATACCACGGCCAAGTTTTCTCCTAGACGGATCACATTTCGGGCAAACGAATTAAGAGGTTTAATAAACGATAAAAACGGAAGGTTTTTATCTTCTTCTTTCCGAAATATCAACCTTCTCGACAAACACTTGAAATCTGCAGATTGGCTTTCTCTCTCTTGTCCACGTGGCCGCTCGGTTGGTATGACAGTTTACGTTTAAGGGGGAGATACCTTTACGCGAGGAAAAACTATGCTGATTTTCATTTTTTTTTAACGGAAAGATTTCTTCACCATTTTTTAGACATAGAGTGTGTTTTCTTACTACTTTTGGCTCTCACATGGTATTTTTTATTTTTTAGTTAACGTTGAAAAATGCGCGGATATATGATACGGGCTTCTAAACGGGTCGCGGCGGATGTTGTCAGACGGCGTGACAGTACAGCCAAAAGTAATAATAAAACATGCCATAAGCCTCAAAAATAGTGAAGAAATCTCTCATTAAAAGAACATGAAAATCAGAAAAAATTTCGGCGCCTAAAGGTATCTTCCTCTTAATTACATAAACGTGTAGCGAAGTAGACGATTCGACACTGCACAGAAATTTTCAACTCGGTTAATTTTTTGGATTTTCACAAAATCTTTGCTTCGAATCGAAGTTATACCTCGAGCTATAAAACTATGCGATAAAACGATCGTTTGTTTTTTATTCGTCGCGTTGTTCTTTTTTATCAACGCGCAAGAAAGGCTACGTGTGATATTTCATTACCAGCAGATGTGATCGTAGGGCGCTGCAATATGTAACCGGTCAGGAGGCTTCCTGTATCAACCGCGACGCAGTTTCATGGCTTGATATTTATCGACACAGTATTTACCGGCGGAGATTTCCACTAATTGTAAGACTATTATTGCTCACGTTTGATGGCGCTGCTCTCATCCTCCCCGGAGTGAATTTAAAGCCATGGTGGGTACCTTTTCTTCTTTTTTAAGGGGTTAGGCTACTGTGAAAATGGCGAACATGCGTTTGTCACTTGAGGCAACTCGAATTGAAGAGCCCACCATATGGTGCAGGAATCACAGATTAATGGTGAACTTTCGATTACAACGATAAAATTGCTAGTCAAAAATCAAACGCTTTTTTCTCGAAACTATTTTTTTTTAACGGCGTACACGATTTCTCGATACCTAATGAACGGATTGACTTGAAATTTGGTACACTCATTCAATGTAACAGTAGATTAGACTTGACAGAGGTTATTTTTCTTAAAATTTGTTTCATTAGTTATTAACAATAATGATGTCATTTTTCCTTGAAAAATCGATAAAAATGAATTTTTTTTTTCGGTGATTAAAACACGGGAACAAATCGCTCGGTCGAACCTTAGCCAGTATTATCTATTTTAAGAAAAAACGTTTTCTTTTGTTTTACATCAACTGGGTTTTACATCAACCAAAATCGAGTACACAGTTGAGCCCCTCACGGTCGAAGGTCCTTTACGAGATTGTTTATAACTTCTTTGATTATTAATATTTTTAATGACATTTGGTACACAACTTCGTTAATGTGCATATAAATGAATCTCGAAACGATTTTTCAATCATTCTACGTATTCCCTCAAAATTAATTTTTTTACGTAACCCTCATTTTCGGTTGTCACAGAAGCCACACCCCTTCAATTTGGCAATTTAGAAGATTGATTGCCTATTGCATATTTTTTTAACAGTATTTCGAGCTCAATTTTTTCCAGTCGTTTATCTTACGCTGATATAAATAGTTATGTACCTTAAGTATCTTTCAGCTAAATATAATAAAACATGAGGATTATTGATATTCTTAATTGTAAATCAGTTTCAGCATTGTGAAGTATCATTAGTGTTTGAAATATAATCCATTGATTCGTTATTATTAGTAGTATTGGAATACTTTTAATAATATTTTGAGCATACTATGCCAGTCTCAAATCGTAATTTTGTCAACATTATTTTCTTAATTATCTTTTGTTGAAATTCATTAAAACATTGTTAGTATTATTAATGCTATGCGTAAGATATTATCCAGTATGATTGTACGAAGTTTTTAATAGCATCGCAACAATTCTCCAACAAATGAGTCATACTTTTATCACTTAAGTTCTCAATAGCGTTCAAGTTTGCATCGTTGGAATACAACCCAAGTTCTTTTGACTTTTCTTCTTCTATTCATTTTTATTACAATCTGTAATGTTTTTTTCTTCATAAAATAAGATGGTAGATCTCTTATGAGGATAAACAAAATCGTTTTAGTTACCTTCCTACCCGGAATCGGCGATAAAGTCGTGAGCAATAAATGAAATGATGTTCTCATGAATTTTAGACGAATCGTTAGAACTCGTGCAGCTTTACGGATCGGCAAACCAATTGGTAAATCCATCGGATGTAATATTTTTCCTGAAAATCTTACATTGGATTTCCAAATTTTCGCAATCCTAGTTCATTAGCTTCGCTATGGGGATTATCAAAAAACATGCGGCACAATATTTTCTTCAATGAATTCAGGGAGGTCTCTATAAAGCAATTGAAAAATAAATCCTACCTCGTAATTGGAAATTTTGGGCTACATTTACCAGAGTATTAGACGGCATGCGACTGAATAAGTACTTTAAAGGAAAAAAGTAAATGCTGTAATATAATATTACGTCTCAAGGTCCATTTGCCAAATTGTTAATCGAGATTTCACCGTAGGCTAGTTTTCTTGTCCCTCCGCGTTGCCATGACTGAACGGTCCACATTTTCATTTCACGCTCCGCCGTTGGCAAGTTTGCAAGGGCGAATAACTCGCGTGGTGAGAAAAAGAGAAGAACGAAACCCTTACGGGTTTTCCCTCTCGTCGAGGGGTATGGCGCTCGCGCTCACGGTTTTCCCTCCGCATGCCGAGAGAACGATACGTTTAACCGAGTAGACGATTATTTATCCAGGAAGCTGAGCGAGACCCGGGCACAAGAAAATTTACGTAGCACTTAATCCCACCGCTTAGAGGCCATAGCAATATCACACGGCCTTGCCCCCTTCTCTACATTCTCGGATATAAAATCTCTCGTTTCGTCCCTTATTTCTTTTCTTCACTCTCTCTCTCTCTCTCTCTCTCTCTCTCTCTCTCTCTCTCTCTCTCTCTCTCTCTCTCTCTCTCTCTCTCTCTCTCTCCCCCTCTCTCTCTCTCTCCCCCTCTCTCTCTCTCTCTCCTATTCGCACGTTTATTCCGGTCCCTACAAGGGCGCCACTCATCATAGATCCAACCACTTCGCTCCCTATCCCATAGTTCAAATTATTCGTTATTTAATTATTCCTTCCCGATAAACGAGCTGAACGAGTGCAATGCTCGAATTTTAACCTAGTTCAGCTCACTACTTGAAAAGTGCATCTCTTCTCGAACAAATTGCATTCTACACTGCGACAAAAAGCCAATTGAATCAAAAAAATAGATTGGTTGATCCAAATAAATGTGCTGCTGCGTTACAATACCATAAAATATTGGAAAATGTGATTGATTCAAATAACATATTATTTTATTTGAAAAAGCTCTTTTGTTCTCTGAATATCTACATTATCCTTCAAATAAAATTATATTCCATTGAAATCATACTTTATACAATCAGTAGATGTATTGGATGAAATAATTAAGCGGTTGCTACAGACATTTTTTATTTCGTACAAAAATATAATCAATAGAATTAATTATTTCTTTACTACATCGAAACGAATATGCCATGGGACGTAAGTTTTTCAATTTGTTTTAAACCTTAAATAAAAAGTGAGCATTAGAATGATCATCCACGATAATAGTGGAGAGAATATCAGAGATGCAATGGAATATTCATGGAGAAAATATCAGATATTCAACTGATTAGAACAGATACTACACTTTGATCTTAGCCATAGGCCAAGAAGCGATACTCTTTAGAGTTTCTCCAGCGTTTAAGTAGGTTTTCGGTTCGCGCTACGCTTACGAGAAACGAGCGCGCGTGCGGCTTCTAGCGGTTACTCCGAGAACTACGGGTTTCATCACACTTATGATTTCGCTGGCGCTCGGCCATGATTCGGTTGAATTTTTTCAACCAAATGTACAAGAAACAAATTTTACTTTCGCATAATTTTTCAACCAATTCAGACATTTGCTCAATATTTTTCAATCAAAATAAAATATAAATATTTCAACGAGTGTAATGTACTTAAAAATCAATATCATATATGGTGAAAACAATAAAATAACCTATTTACTCAATAGAAATTTTATCTGAATCAAACGAGCGAATTTCAATTTTTCTTGTGTACTCGAATCAACAATATTCGTGTTGTGAATTGAAACGCTTTTTTCGTTCGTTGCAGAAATTGTATTCAAAACTATATCATTTGTTCGCGATAATTTTTTAGATAGGTTCAATAATATATTGTTCTCGGCTAACTATATATCTTTTGAAAGAAAAAAAAACGTTCAATTTCATCATGTTATTGAAGTCAATAGCGTTTTGTTCGGTCTAATAAATCCGATTATTTACACTAACAATTTTACAATTGAATCAACGAAATTTCATTCAATAACACCAATGATATTAGATCAATGATTTTTTTCTCAGTGTACTTCTTCGCATTATTAAGGTAATACTAGCGGATTGACTAGTTAACAGAAACTCTAAAAATGATCGAATCTGAAATAAGCAAAATATAATGTACTTGGGTATAATAATAAACATGACACAGAAAATAATTATTTGAGAAGTGCATGTGATAACTGTTTGTATTATAGTTTGGTAAGTGAAGTAAAATCGCAATTAGATTTCACTTGAGTTGTCACAGGCCGCTATTTCATAATTCTGGCAATATGCGTGGCAACGCTGTATTCAGATGATTTCGATACATGTCAAGGATGTGTTTGTTTATCGTATGTGTAATCG
Organism: Ophion ellenae; assembly: GCA_963210295.1. Classification (NCBI taxonomy): domain Eukaryota; kingdom Metazoa; phylum Arthropoda; class Insecta; order Hymenoptera; family Ichneumonidae; genus Ophion; species Ophion ellenae. The sequence goes on along the minus strand of OY723394.1, from coordinate 25,269,285 downwards.
CGTGTTGTAGTGTATGTGTAATGTGCATATTGTAACAAGAGAGATGGCAGACGCGGCTAGTGAACGCAAAAATGAGTCGATTGAATCGATTATATCTGCTCGAAATGTCCCGTAACCTATATTTTTTATGGAACATACGTGACCGCGACAGTTCTCTTGTTATTCGTCGCTTTTTGCACAGCTCTCATATAACCGGGAACTATTATTATTTCCGTTCCAAAGTTCGATCCGCACGGATTCCCTATATGGTGCAGGATAAATGTATTGATTTCGTGAATTAATTACTATTGTATTTAGTCGGTAAGGCCGGCAGAGTTTTCGCCGACGTCATTTTGTATGTCTCTACTACAGCATACAAAAAAATAATTTTTTTCCAATGAGGAGGTTTGTGCACGTACTACCTTGAAGCCCTTGATGCAAAATGAGATCGATCTTCTCGACGCGATGGCTGAAAAATAATTAAAGGGGGACATCTACCCAAGGGCGTCGTCAGCTAGTCGGCCAGGGGGCGGAAGAGGGGGGAGGGGGTGGAGGAAATATGAATTTTAGACATTTTAGACCCTCGTATACATGCTTTCGAATGTCGGGGAGGGGGGGGGGGGTTCACCCTCTGCTCCCTTTGGCGACGCCCATGCATCTACCTTGAGGCCCGAAAAAAATTGTCACATTCAGCTTTTTTCTGGGAAATGGTTGGTGAAAATGGAAAGCATTTTTTTAAACACAAATGTTAGTTAGTTTCATTCCACCGTACAGTGTGCTACACCTTTTACATTTACTTCTTACAAACATCACTGCCTAAGTATTTAAAAATCCGGTTAACACAAAGGTACGAGAGCCTTTACAAAAAATCACCAAAAAATACAGAAATAAAACAAAAAAATTGCCGCCGGCAGATGGCGAAATTTTTTTCGCGACGTTTGGCGGTGGACATTCTCCAGCTTAAACGGTCCATCCAAAATCTGAAAACCAAACGGGTTGTTCGAGTTAGCAATAAATACGAGTCGTTGACGATCGTCGATTTTTAAAGCATTTTTTTTTAACAAAGTGACGACGTATTGAAACTCGAGCATACAAAATCTATGAAAGAAGTCGTCATTTTTACGTAACTATTAAAAAATAAAGAGTGATTTTCAAAAAGTCCGATCGTCAACGACCTTCAAATGTTTTTTATCGCATTGTCTGTAAATTGGGAAATAATCAATCAAGCGGTTCTCGAGATATCATGTCCACCGACTTTGAAAACAGTATCATCTGCAGGCGGCCATGTTTTTGTTATTTTTCTGTATTTAAAAAAAAATTTTAACAAGCTCTCCACATATGTACCATTGTGTTAAAAAAATGCGTTTTTTTCATCAACCGTTTCCCAGAAAAAAAATCGAAATTTGGCTATTTTAGTATTCAGTATAATTCAGGCCTCTAGATACATGTACCCCTTTTAACTCAAACGGGATCATAAATTGTTCCAATCAAAGTGCTTACCTACGAGTCCTTTGGATCACTTAATTTATGTGTAGATTTTTATTTCGGCCGTGATTCGAACCGTCCATGATGAATAATCTTCTCACTGGTATTTAAATGGGAAAACGGTTGTTGAAATTACTTCACATTCGAGTCTTCAGCGAAAGGCACCATGCGAAGTTGACTCCAGTTTTTAAGAGAAAGTTCGACCATTTTGAGTAAGTGACTTCCTTACATTATTTATGAAAATGACACGGCTGCATCGTTAAAAATAGCATCAGATGATTCTCGGCATATCTAACGAATGAAATCAGAAGTCACATTCTGTCTTATCGCCACTCACTCTCTCCCTCTCTGGTGTGTACACGTCAAAGCATACAGAAATGGTGAAGTAGGCAATTCCGATCTTTTAATCGCGGGTACTAAAGTATCATAACCGGTACAATTATCCACTACTGCACTCTCGAGATCCTCGTCTAGTCTCACCAACCCGTAAAACGTCTTTTGCATGGTTTACCCTCGTTGACACCGTGTGAATCTTGTGCAGCAATAATAAAAATTTAATGACCGTGTCCACTCGCCAAATGCTTTTTTACATGAAAAATCTTGACTCTAGAGACCGTAATAGTTTACGAGATAGAGCAGAAAAAATGGTGTTGCGATACATTATCAAAAAAAATCAGCATAAGTGACATTTGAGAAATATCTAAGAATTTTGTATTGGGCGATGATTTTTATGCAAGATTTCGACGACCAATTCGTATACACCTAGCTTAAGATGTATATATGTGTTTGCTTCAATAAGTATCTACAGGGTGTCCCTCTTATCTCTGCCACCCGAAATAACTTGGTAATTATCGACGTCACAAAAAAATGTTCCAGACAAAAGTTGTATGAAGTGAAGGGGGCCATCAAATGCAACCAATTTTTTTTTTCAGGTGGAGACACTGGCTCACCGTGAAGGTCACCTCCACTTTTTTAAATGGAATGGTACATTTTTTTCAACCATCTTGTGGAGCACCTCAAGCCGCTTAAAAAACATTAGGGGTCAAAGTCGGTCAAGGTCATACAAGGTCAGTATCAACGATACAAATCTAAATATCTCGAATCACTACGAAATATTTCGTAGTGATCCGAGATATTTAGATTTGTATTTCATTATAATAGGTGACCTTATTAAACGTAGGCTTGTGCCCTCACATAATACGGCCGTCTGCGAAAAGAATACCTCAAGACAAAGTTGAAGCTGTACCACGTGACATATGAGTGGGAGAGAGATAGGTGAAATTTTCGAACAGAGATGGCTCAGAGATGAATAATATTTGGGGCAAAAGAAAATCGTCAAGCTCCGCGTCAGGGAATTCTCCAGAGCCTGATGCTTTGTATTTTTGTAAAAAACTCAACCATCTAAAAGGAAACTCGAAACGAAAATTTGTGAGGTTATGTTGATCTTGTACATGTTTTTAACCCTTCGTTGACACACTTATACTTGACCACGATTTTGACACACTGGGTTCAGTTGACCCGGATAGTACTTCATTCATCTGCCATTAGTGACGCTTCGGTTGGTTTTTATTGAAAATAATAATGGATTATTTTAAGGACAAATCAAGCTGGAACGAAAGCACGTGATATTGGAATTGTTCTCACGAATCCGTAAATAGCAAATTCATCCATTAAGTTACTCATTCATTATTATATTCATTATAATTAAGTACTCATTCATCACTAATACCTTGTGAAAATTGTTCAACGTTGAAAATAACGGCTGATATTTGTCCAATCTTGGAACCTGTCAGAAGTAATTTATGGAAATCATTTCCACAAAGCTGTAAACGAGATTGGTCTGATCCGGAGTTCTCGGCGGATATAAGGATCCGCCGAGTGGAAGATCTAACCCACTAACATATGAAGTGTGACAAAAGTTCCATCTTACTCTTTTTCGTGTGTCGTATATGTGATTCTTCGAGAGAACCTCCACTGGCACTGTATCGTACATATCCGGTATTAAGGAGGGAAACATCTCGCCAGTGACGCCCCTCTCGCCCAAGTTTTCAGCGGGGGAGAGAGAGGGAGAGAGAGAGAGAGAGAAAACGAGCGCGAGTCGTAAAAGAGCGAGAGGAAGGTGAGTGTAAGCGAGACATCCGGAAAATAGAGGAAAAGTATAGGGAGCCATAATCCAGAAACCTCTGGGCCCAGAGGGGCTTACCGAGGGCTCCTCTAGATGTTTATTGAGTCGAAACGCGCACGCGCTTCTGCCCCCTTGGCAACGTCAGCGCGAAAAGAGAGAGAGAGAGAGAGAGAGAGAGAGAGAGAGCGCACATACAAGGTGTTTTACATGTAATGCTTCACTTTTCAGTGCGGATAATATTTTGGAGCCCGTTAATTAGCGGCAATGGCTTTAAAGACGCAATTTAATAAAAAGAAAAATTCAAAACGATTCTCAGGATGATACTTTTCAATTATCGGTTTCAACATCGCTCATCAGCTTAACAGCCCTTACATAACCCTCGCATGCCCCACTGGGGTCTGAGAAACCCGAACAAAACACGTAAAATCAAATTTTTTCGCTTTCTTCGAGAAAACGTATTCTTTAAACGAGTATATCTCAGAAGTTCTTAACTTTGATGATTCCGTCAATGCATAGACAGATTCCTCGACTAAATGGCTATCGATAAAATACAATACGACTATTTTACTCGGAGGTATGATTGAAAATCTGAATGGGGTCGCACAAACCCGAGTGTGGCGAGTATGTCCCGAAAAAATAAGTGTGTCATTCTAGGGATAAGTATGTTATTGGCAAGCATTCTTTTTTTCGTATCGAATATACACACTACCGGTCAAAAGTTATCGATTGCTTTGGATAATTGCAAAATTATATTACAGTAATATAATACCTTTTTTCTTCTTATTTTACGAAGATGATATATAGCTCTATAAAATAAATTATAATATTCTAATTTAATTTTGCAATTATCCAAATAGATCCAAAAATTTCCATTTATCCAAAGTGATCAAAAACTTTTGACCGGTATTGTACATGTACACAAATATATACATATACATACGTATGTGTTTATATATATATATATATATATATATATATATATATATATATATATATATATATATATGGATAAAGACTATTTCGACATTCGACGCAAAGGACCGTTCTAGTATACAGAGGCCGATTTCTCCATACTCAACATTATATATAGCACAATGTCCTTAAAATCACATATAAATAAATGTGAGCATGTTTATGTAAAGGTCCTTGCACGGACCGTCATGTCGCATGAATCAAGCATATGTTTAAAAAAAATCAAGGACCGTCCTCACTGTCAGATGAGTTTATAGCTAACATATTGAAGGGGCATAATAGATTCAAGACGAACTTTTTTTACATTTATGTATACTCCTAGAAAAAAAAAGAAATCGAGGAAGACCATAGGACCGAGGAAGAGATAATCATATGAGAAGCTGAAGCCGAAAGAAGCTGAAGCCCTTGAGATACACGCATGTTCATCTTTAGTTCTCTTCTTATCATTCAATTAAAAATATTTTTAATTCCACGCTTACCATTTTTAATCTAATTTGTACAATTTTTTACCTACTTTTTACATTTTTCCTATTCTTAATGTAATGTTTTTCCATTTTCAACCCAATTTTCACACTTCTAGAGCGAATTTTTACCATTTGTAACCGAATTTTCACAACTCGGGTGAATCTTATTGCTATGTAAAATTATCACCGCTGGCACACAAATTTGTTACGAGACGATTTTAAGCTGATCGCTTATTTGAGGCATTTGTTAAAAACTAATAACGCTGAATCGACAGTTGGTGGTTTAGGCAGGTGCAATGAGGTGTCAAGAAGCAAACAAGCCGAACGAATTTTCGAACTCCGAAGATTTTATCTCAGAAGAGGAATAAAATGACAAAATAATCGACTATTAATAATTGACTAATGAATATTCGTATATTTTTTCCCGACGTTTGCTCAAGCGTTAGCATAATTTGTTATACGTATGTATAGGAGGTAAGGGAGACTGGTTGGAAATTAAAAAAGGCTACAGGTGGTACGTAACGACGAATTTGCCAGGACTAACACGAAGTTCACTCTCTCTCTCTCTCGCTTCCTCTTCGTCTTTTTTCTCACCGCTACTCGCTCGTTAGCTCAGCGTGAACGATTCGCGAATATCGTCGCCTTCGCGTGAGAAAAACTGTATATTCGTGGGATAATAGGAATATCATAGGTAGCTACAAATAATGACGCGCCCGCAATAAAACTCGAAATCACCTGTGCACTCGTTTCAAACGGCATTATGATCCGTGAGTTATCTCTGGTATACAACCCATTAGAATTTTACACTTTTGTTCTCGGGTACTTTGCCGCGGCCATTAATGCTCGCTTACCAAGTTCCGCGGGCCGGAAAGGGAAACGCGGTGGAGTGAGAAATGGACAGAGAGTGAAGGTGAAAAAAGAAGACCGAGAGCGAGAGAAACGGAGATAAAAACGTCCTGTCGCCTGATTACGAAATCAAATGGTTGATTTTCACCAGGCTGTTGATTTTGCCACCTGATTGTCAATTTTATCTAATATTCCCATATTTCGATCGCTGCGTACCGAACTTCCTCTTAATGTCGATATTAATATTGAATCATCGCTTTCGAGTACCGATTTATTCGATTGGCAGATTTTTCGTTATTTTTTCGTCTTACATTTCCGAGCCTCCAAGTGCTTTGCAAATATTAGTGCCCCGTTGTAATTGAAGACACACAATGCGTGATATTACACTTTCGGTTCTTCACGCGTATTCCATGTACAAGCTGTACATGTGTCGCTGTCGTTTTTCCCGTACCGCTACTAATTTTCTCCCACTCACGCGTTTTTTTTTTCATCCGTCGCACTCTTTCGCTCCAACGTGCCAGCTTATGAGGGTAAATATACGCCGGGCTGAGCGCCTATCTTTACAATAATCTCGTATCGTGCCCGCTCTTGTTATCTCGCAGAGCAAACAACCCTCTGAAGAGCCACCATGCGCCCCACGTTTTTTCCTCGCGTTTCCATGCTCAAGATTTATCTTCTCTCTCTCTCTCTCTCTCTCTCTCTCTCTCTCTCTCTCTCTCTCTCTCTCTCTCTCTCTCTCTCGCCCCCCCTCTCCGTTCATTTGACTGCTCATGCGACCATTTTTTCCTGTCGATCTATTTTTTCTTCCACCATCTTTCCTGCGTTAGGTACTCGTCAATGAGTCTCCCAAGGAAGGCCTGTAGACCACATCAAATTTGTACTTTTCCAATTACCATATTTATAAGGACATTACCTGTAATCACCAATTTTCAAGTATTATAAATCTCATTTGATTTTCGACACTGGCTTTGCAAATATTTCGAATAGAACTGTTCCACTAGCTGCATGGCGATGCCGCTCAGCGCTTCAATCTACATTGCGTGATACGATCGATGTATTATCAAAGTTCCAATCAAATTAGGAATCATCCTGAATTACGTAAAAAAAGATTACGGATAGCTTCTTTGGCAGGTTTTTGGAATATTCGAGTCTGAGAAAATCGAAGTTTTCTTTTTCATCCGTGGCCAGTCGTTTCGTTGAAATGGGTCCAGTCGTGTTCAATAGCGATGGGATGGAAGAAATTCAGTGTACGTATACATGTGTATGTATCAACCCTTCATCAAGGTTGATATCTTAGGAAGGAATTTTCTAACTGGGTGTGACTCGAGCGCCAGAAGGGTATACTGGCAGAACAATTATTGTTCGTGTGTGACTTTCGGTTTGCATGTGTCTACATACACTATGGTACATGTGTATACGTATAGAGATACAGCCCTAAATCTCGTTAGCGACCGAGGGCGGACGACTTTTCCACCCTTTCCCTGTAGATGCTGGTATCCCATCGGGCAAGAACCAAGCCAGCACCACAGCCACTTACACTTTACTTAATTGTGAAAATCCCAGTAAGACCATATATATATATATATATATATATATATATATATATATATATATATATATATATATATATATATATATATAGAGGAGAAGTGACTTTGGTTAGCGAGAGAGCTGCCACGCCACAGGCAAACCAACCCCTACTCTATATCTGTAATACTACTTACTCTCGCTACCACCACCCCCTCCCGCAATTTCCCTCTGCTCTCTGCTTTTCCTTCTCCCTTTCTCTTTCTCATCTCCTTCACCTCTTGTTTTTCTTCTTCGTCGCAGGGTCACGGAATCCCCGGGATCCCGGGGAAACATAGTCCACTGTTTCGCGAAATCGGTGTCAGACCACCCCCCCCCTCTCTCGTCTAACAAAATCCCACCCCGGTTACCGTTCTCCCAAAGTTTACGGTTTGACCATTTTTTGGCCTAAATTACGTCAGCAGTTCGAATTATTGACGAGAATTTCGGAAGAACGAGACTCAGAAATAGTATCGAAATAAATCGTAAATATTTTCCGACCTGGGAAAAACAAAGTTTGAACCGACAAACTTCATCGATCGCGAAAGAGGAGAGAAAACATTTTTTTTCCTTTGATGAATACATTGATCTACGTTTGGGTTATCGCGCTGTTTTCTATCGATTCGTGTTGATTGAAAATGTTGGTCTCACAGATCGGTGATCGGCTACAGTGCTCTTTACCAATTTTGTGTTCGAATGGTTAAGGCGTTACCCCCCTTGTAGCGCAAAAAAAGCCTTTTTCATGAATTTTTTTAACGAAAACTACAAAACTTTTTTAATCGATCAATACACCATCTTGAAGAACACATCATGAAGAACTTTCAGTAATTTTTTTATTGAAAAATATTACATTGTTTAGTGGCAAATGGCCGTCAATGAAATAATGTTTTTATATACACGGTTTGCGGTGACCAACATTGCGGCGAAGTGGATCATCTGAAAAAAAAAATGCGGATGGATTTAGTCCAATATAAGTACAAACTAGTCTTTAATCGAAGGATTTTAAAAAATATTCATTTTTCACAAAATGGCGGACAGTCAAAGTTAATGGTTCGATTTTAACGAAAAAAAAACGGCCGTTTTTTGGCTATGAAACGGCTATTTTTTCGAAAAAAAAATCGAACGATTAAAGACTACATTTTTATGTATTAAATAAGCCTGCAAAATTTCAAGAAGATCGGTTCATTAGTGTTCGAGTAATCTTGGTGACCGACTTCAGAAATCGCATTTTGAGAAAAACGCGTTTAAAGTTTCTTTTTCAACGCTCTTTCAACGCGGATTCTTCTCTTTCAACGCTCATATCTCAGTCAATTTAGTTCGGATCGACTTGAAATTTTCAGGACATATTCTCAGATACTTGTACTTCAAAAAAATGCAATAAAAAAAATCAATTTTTTCAAAATCGCAAGTGGGGGTAACCCCTTAAGATTCACGTTAAAATGCTTCCCTTCGATCGATTTTCCGACGAATGTCATTAGAATTGCGATCTAGTGGCTTAAAAATGTGATCAATGGATTCATCTCCTTCGACAGCTCCGATGACTCGATGAAACGGAAAAAAACATTCAACTATAACGGACTTTACAGGATCGCTAAGAATTCTCTGCGACTAAATTCTCCAGCCCTTCTTTTCTACACTTTTTTCTGGCCTTAAACCTTCTCGAAAGCAAACTAACCCGATTCGTTTTCTCTCCCTGGCGGATGAAGAAGGAACGTGATAGCTCATAGAAGAATCTATAAGTACCATTATTTTTACCATCCCCCACAAGCAGGACGAACATTCATGGATTGAAGCAAAACAAATGAAAAAAAAATTAGTGGTAACTTTACGGCAACTATGTTTTTCACTGTACATATTTTCAATCAAAAATCAATGTTCGAGAAAAAATACGCTCGTTGATTTTCTCCGGTAAACTTGTTTTTCGAAAATCCAACAGGCAGTCAGGGACAATAAAGATTCTTCAATTCCTATAGCATTAACTTATTTTGCTTGGGAGGACATTCGATTTTCTGAATCCACTTCAGAAATTAAGCAGAAAAAAGGATGGTTTAATAATTATTCTGCTTTTTAGGGTTTCGTACCCAAAAGCAAAACGGAACCCTATTAATGAAATTTGTATATTTTGTGTAGAGTGTTGACCCAAAACCAAGTATTGAATACATGAAAAAGGAGCAAAAAAATATTTCTTTTCTTACCCTGACTCGCGGGGTGTCATTTTTCAAAACTCATTGAGTAGAGTACAAATATATTTGAAAAATTTCTTATCTTCCAAAATAAATAAATTGGGGGTCGTCAAAGTTGTCAGTTTCAGACCATTTTAGTCACAGGGTTTATCTCAAAAACTAAACTAGTTAGGAATTGGGAATTTCTGTATATTATGTACCATATATTGTATTTGAATAACAAATACTGAAAACGCCGATTCATAATGTAGTATATATATATATACTAGTTTATTGTATACAAAATATAATAACCTTATAATAAAAGTATATAAAATTATTGTTCTTCAAATATTTACAATACCAAATGACTTATTTTTGGAGTGGGTGCCAGTCAAGAAGGATAGATTGCCGTCACGGAAGAAACGAGATTGCAAATTAAAAAAAGACTGTAGATTGTATATTTCATTTATTTTTCTTTGCCTCCTCTTTTCCTGCCAAAAATTCGACAATATTGGCAATTGGCTGGGTACTGACTCCAAAAATAAGTCATTTGGTATTGTAAATATTGAAATAATCGTAATTTTATATATTTTCCTTATTAGATTACAGCAGGAGTATACAAAGTTTTCAATAGCTATCATCACCCCATACGTTCAGTTTAGTACTACCTAAGAACTAAGTCCCAAAAAAAGCATTACCCAATTAAATATCTAGTTAAAAAAAAAGTGACTTGGTCATATGTGCGGAACCCCAATAGAGCGAGGCCCGACTCGTTTTTCATTTGCAATACTCGAACGATCACATCGGAACGAATATTAATCGCAATTTCTATTTCCCTTCCATAGAATGAAAAATGTTTGTTTTCTCATTTCGCTGACACTGTTCTCGCGTCGAAAAATTTCACTCGACCGATAAATAGTACTTAATTTCTCTATCGGTTACACATTTTTTTTTTTACTTATTTGCTACGAGGCTATACCTCTTGTTGTATACCCTCTTAATTTGTCTCTTTTTTTTCCTATCTCCTTTGGCTGTCCTCTCAGTGTGTGTCTTCGAAAGCGGCGAGAGGTGACACACTCGGTGCGGTGCTCGGTGGAGCCTCCATTAAATTCATTAGGCCATTAGTGGCTGCAACCCTCCAAGATGGCTTCCGTCGCTTGGCAACCGCTGGGGTTGCCGGTCCTGGACAAGCGGGGGTGGGTCTTGGCGTGTAATTAGATTCAACGAGGGAGCCCGCGCGAGAGAAGGGAAACTGGAGGAATATAGGCGATGGCGTAGTCCTACATATATATCTGTATGTACATAGTTATTGCGAGGGTCGAGAGAAGACACAGATCGTGCCTCCCTTGCCCCCCTTCAGGATCCAAGCTGCTTTTCCCTCCACTATATACTACATCCCTAGCACACTATATATATATATATATATATATATATATATATATATATATATATATATATATATATATATATATATATATGTATGTATGTATGTATGTATGTATGTATGTATGTATATATATGTACCAGGTACTCTAGCTTTTCTCCTCGACGTCCGTATAATACCTCGCGAACCTCAAGAGCAACCAAAGTCCGTTCGCATGCTCGTATAAACGAAGACACATATATGTCGAAAAAATTCTTGAACGCGCGCTTTAATTTATTGGATTTGCATAATGTTTTACAAATGTCTTATATTGTACATAAATATTTATTTATTTTAATGGCGTGTCGTATTTTCCTTCGTGCTATAATTATTATTCAAATGTGAATGCTGGTATTAGGGCGAGACACACTGTGAAAGGTAAAAAAAAATCGATATTTTTGGATTTTCTCAAAGTATACATATTCAAGAATATGTGAAAAAATATTCAAGTTCAAATATTGAATTGACCGAGTTACAGACGATTCGGTGAGAGCAGGTAACGCAACAATTTACGTACCTACCTGCTAAAAAAAATCGCGTTTTTTCGAAACGACTCTTCTCGACCTGGCCGGAACCATAACTCTAGCTATAATTGTCCGATTTTTAATTTTAAAAAATTAAAATTTCCGTAATTGCAGTAAATGTCGTAGCACGTAGCCTTTCTTTTGTGGAAAGTCAGTATTTTTAAGCGCACGATAAAAGTAAAAATTTCGCCAAAATCACACCTGTTTTTTGAACACTTTTCATTTTGTGAATTTTTTTTCCGATAAACGTCTATGTTTTTCGAACGAGAAATGCATTTGTAAACGAGAATTACATTTATATAGATTATAAAACTTCTTCATTTTTATTTTTCAAACCAACCATTGTCAAGTTGTCGATCCAGCCGCTGCATCACATGTTTTTATAGAGGCTCTGTCATACCTCAATAACGTTGATAATTTTGCATTTTTTTTTCATAAAAATTAACCCGGAATGAGATCAATGTATGCTTAATGACATACCATTTTTTTAAATTCCAAATAAATATCTGTAGACAAGAAAATTCAGATAAAACTACATTTTTCGGCCCGTCACAGTGGTGTCCTCCCTCAAGGAGTCACGAGACTATAATGGAAATATTTAGATTCGATTAAAATGTATATGATCGAGAGAATTATGTACGGTGCATTGACTGTCGACAAATCAGTCGTTCGCACGTACATCGACTATGTTTTCTTGAATAAAATTTCAATATATTTAATTATATTTAATTGCAAACATGACAACTATCGATATCATTTTCCGGCTTATAAATATTTTTTAACGATATTATGAGTTGGCCCAATAATAATTTACTTTTACATGAAATTTTATTTGCGAGGGGCTGGCATCCTGCCGAAAACTCATTGTATTTTCATCCCTACTTTCGCAACCAACGAACAGTCTCGAAACTCTTTAATGGGGTAAACCATCGTAAATAAAATGACCAAAAAATGTATTTGTAATCGCTGCGAGATTTAATTAAGGCCGGAGCCTTAATAAGAACGTCCGAAAAAACGTTTTTTTTTTAATAGCTCAAATCGATATATAAGCTATCCTAGAATATATTTACAAAGTTACAGAGGCCAATTGTAAATATTTTCGAAGATACAAGGCCAAAAGCACGATTTTTTTATTTTCACGATTTTTCGAAATTGGCGGGCGTGATAGCAAAAAAACTAAACGACCTATTGAATCAAACCAAAGTTTATTTTCTTCAGTATTAAAATCTCTTCTTAGTGAATTAAAAAAGTAATTGAAAAAGTCTTTGTAAATAATTTTTATAGCACGTCAAAGTGTTTGTTTTAACACATTTCTTTTTCAAACCTGAGAAAAGAGAAATTTCACGATTTTTTCAGCTTTTTCTTAATTCACCCAGATAAAAAATGTATGACAATTGAAGATTTTATTGGTTTTTTTGTTACACTCAAGAATTACGAGCTGCATCTTTCTCGCCGATTGGCGACTGCAGTGGCAAGACGCAATGATTACTGAGCTCACTTGTTTCTTTCCCTTCCAATAATACTCCCGAAAAAACGCTTTTTTGAGAGCTTCCACTTTAGGCTCTCGCTTTAAAAAATATTAATCACGATATCTATTATCAGGCTTTGCTGTGGTGACTTATTTTGATATAGAGTGTTGTACGTGCTCGCATGTAAGTGTATAGTGATTATTTTGTGAGTCTATGTGCAAATGAAAAAAATGCATCACGCAAAGAAGTACCGTATATTCAGAGCTTTTGGAATCCGCCACGGCCTCTGTGCCATCTTGAACGTCTATTTTTTCAAGTACGACGAAATGCACGATCAACTCGTAGATCATGCATTCGCAGAAACAAGGGCAAATTTATCATGTCACGGTTGGAAATGACCGGCTACAATAAACGCGTGAGAACTTTCATAAGGGCGTAAAGATGACTCGGGGGTGGTTAGGGAGGAAGACGGAACGAGCGAGAAATAGAAGGGGAACGAGTGGTAAACGAGAGCAAAGAGGATTCTTAAAATACTCGTACGAACATCTAAATCATGGAGGCTTAGCCGAGTGGCGCACGTCTCGTGCGAGGAGGGATTACGTACCTCACTTCAAAGTGCCCTGCAGGTGCTGCCTACCATACCACACAGCCGATGTTAGCGCTTTGAAACCGAAACTATATCTCTTTTTTACTCTTTGTCTTCTCGCATAGTGAAAAACATTAGAGAAACCGTGTTTCAAAAATATTTTTCGTCATCTCATTCGCTTCAGACGTTTGTTCAAAGAGATAAGCTACAAATTGACCATCTTGAGGATCGTCACTGATGGAAATCGCTGGATTCGAGAGCTTTTTTTCCCGAAAATAGCTGATTTTCATTATTAAAAAACAAAATTCGATAATCAGTCCGATTTTTCTTTTCGTTTGTTCAAATGACTTATGTTGTACATTAAAATACTTCTTAATGTTTTAGTTTTATTTTTTATATACTTTTTTGGCCACTGCAAAATGATGCCTAAACAAAAATAGCGCCTAACGGTGGGAAGTCCTACTTCTGCAAAAATTGTCTGAAATAAATAAAAACCAAAAAGATTATTAATCAGAATGAAAAACAATAGAGGCGGACGGAGGATTTTTTTTTACGATGAAAATTAACAAATTGTGGCCATTTCGAAATTAAGTGTCAAATTGGGCCTTTTTTCGACAGTTTTTCGTACGCAAAAAAACTGAAATTTTCAACAAAAAAAAGCTTCCGTACGACGTTTAGCAATGGCGTGAAGAATTATGTGGCCACATTTGAGACGGATCGCTTGAAAAATCTTCGTTCAAAATCTTCCACCGTTTTGAAAAATGACGATTCGAGAACAACGCGTTTGAGGGGTTACATGGGTTTCAAAGCCAAAGGCATTTGCTCTATTTAAAAAAATATAAAATATAAATTATCTTATTCAAAATATTAAGCACATAAAAGAGCAACATTTCAACAATATTAAAAAAAATATATCATCCAAAAATTTGGAAATTTCAGCCGTTGGAACCTGGTTTCCGGACACCTCTAAAAAACGTGTCCTCGTCGTGGTCAGGACAACTCATGATAACTTGATCTGAAATTAAAAAACCAAATTTTTTAATTTCAGATCAAGTATATAAGAATTTTTGGCAGAGTTGTATGCTTTCTAAAATTAGTTGTAATCGAAAAAAAACCTTCGTTCTATCACTAGTCAATGCTATTTTGAAGAAGTGTGCAAAATTTCAATAAGATGTGCATTAGTTTTTGAGAAATCGTGTCCACCGACTTCAAAAGTAGTGTTTTGAGAAAAATGCGATTACCTGCGTCCCGGCCAGCCTTTCCCAACGGGAGAAATTCCTGAAGGCTCGCTCTCCTAGACTTTTACTCCGATTGACTTAAAACTTTGGGAGAATATTCCAGACATATTGTACTCTTGGATAATGAAATTAAAAAATGGATTTTTCGAAATTTTCAAACCCACGTAACCCCTTAAAGTTTCGAGTACGAGTACCGTTCGCGCCAGGTCTCACGCAGCTGCTCGAATCCCTTTTTCTAAGAAAGGCTGTACCGACCGGAATAATTCAAATTTCGCGACCACAATTTAACATTATGTTTATGAAAGTCCATATTTTTGGAGAATGCAAAAAGAAGCGATTTTTTTTAAATTTACACTGACACGTTCCCTTAATGAACCGTGACTGAGAAACTTTGAGAAACGAAAACTTCGTGGTGATTTGTCAGGTGACAAGCCAAAGTGGTGAGTATGTAAAGTTGACAGGAGATATCAGTATGCCCTAAAGAGGTGAAGGGAAAAGCAAGACGGAAAGGGAAAGACTCGGATCGTCCCAATTCTCTAAGCTCACATTGCTGATCCCTCAATTTCACTAGAGTAAAAAAGCTCAACGAAAGCGTGATAAAATGGCTTCTTATTCTCGCGTTTATATTCAATCTCGCGGTGGAAAAGAGCGTGGATACCCTCGGTGGCATATAGGCACAAAGGGCCTTTACTCCATCTGAAACACGTTAGTAGAGACGCCCTGCCCGAACCGAATGCCTTACCACTGTATCACTGTATACGGCTATATTCTCCAAGCGGGACGGACCGCGGAACGTCGATGGGAGTACCTGCTGTAGGGGAAAAGTAAATCGGAGGCTCGATGCATTATGTAGTAACCATGCTGATCCATGTAATGCATCTATGCATGGATCCACGTGATCATACATTTTATGTATATATACAAAGTCTTTCAACATCATTCGTCTTTCTTCAGTTATATATCATTTTTTTCCGCTTTCCCGACCATTTATTAAGCTGAAAGCTTTTGACGTTTCGAAAAAACCGATGCTTCCTGTTTTACCATTAAGGGGCTATACCAGTGAGACACTTTCAAAAAATCGATTTTTTTTTGCCTTTTCCGACAGTTTATACTTTCAAGAATATCCTGTAAAAATTTCAAGGCCGTATCTCGATGAACGATGAGCGATAACCGAAATGAGTTTTTTCAAATTTGCTGACATTGTAACTCAAAACGCAATTATCCGATTGACTTGAAATTTGAACCGAGTACTCTTGAATATATTTACTCTACAATGACGTAGGATATTTTTCGATGAAAATTGACGATTCGGCATTGAAAAAAACGACTATTTTATAGGCAAAAACAGACTTTTTTTCATAACGACGCCATTTTGTTAGATTTTGATATTTTTCGAAAATCCTACGTTATTGTACAGGAAATACCTTCCAGTTTAACGACATTTTTTTCTTTTTCGGTTTCAGCTACTCAATCGTCCGGAATCATGTCAGCGGTGGAGGAACTTTTTTTTTGTGCCTCCGAAGGCAGCGCATAAGTCGCTTGTATCTCAACATTTTTCTATGAAAAAATTATTTAATGTAGGTCAAATATAGCCAAATATATTATTAATTTTCCGAAACATTTAATTGAGTACTTTTCTGCCAAAAAATTCCCGAAAATCACCAGAATTTTCAGCGTTCACCCTGGCATAGTCCCTTAATAAAAAAACGGCCCAATCGAAATCCTAGATTTTCGGTTAAGGCAGTAGTCTGCTTTAGACGCCGAAAAAAAGCGTTTTTTTCAGCAATTTTTTTGAATCGGAAGGAAATGATTGCGGTAAACGAAATTTTGAGACGATAGTGTATTATATTCAAGCTTTAAAAAACAATTTTTATCATTAAAAAATATTGAAATTTTTCAAAGTTGTAACGATTTTTCTGGGGCGCCTGGAGTCTGCACTTGTAAATCGGTGCCGGTGATGGAGGTCGTGCGATGCATCTGAAACAGTCGAACCAAATTTTTTTTTAGTTTTTATAAGTTCCTTTTCTATATGAACTAAAAAAATACCGAAGAAATTATGAAATGCCAAATTTGTCGAAGTTTGAAAAAAAAATTTACTTTAAAAAAAAAATTCACTTTAAGTTGCAAAACAAGTAATTTAAATAGTACTTTTGTCCAACTTTTTTAGTTCAAATAGAAGATCATTTAATACTGAAGCTAGATCACTTTGATTTTTTTCGATCGGACATATATTGTTTTTGCTATCGCCGGCACCGTTTTCTAAAACTTGTGAAAATGAAAACTCGAGAAAACGGGCTTTAAAGTTTTCGGTCCAAAAAAATATAAGTTTTTGGATGCTTACACTAATTAGATGTTAATCAGCTATGCCCGAGCCATACAATAATCCTTCCTCTTCTTCAAATCGATTTTTTGAAGCCTGTAAAGCAGACTACTGCCTTAAACGAAACTACGTTACAATGTGTGTTCATTTTATATAGTTTTTTTTTCATCATATGGGCAACTCATTTCTACTTGCCGAAAAACTTTTTTTTCTGCAAACGGAGAGGTTCGTTTTTTTTTGCTTTTCTTTTTTTTTGCCAAATGAAAGTGCATAGTGCACTTTCGAGTCCGTCCGTTTCCACGTGCTATCTGTAGGATATAACAAGGGGACGCTTGCTACTCTTGCTGATTACAATTTGCACAGAGCCATTTCTAAATGGAAGCGTCAAATTTTTGGCGCCCGATATAGAGAGGGATTAAGAAGGCTTATCTCGCTCCAATGCTTTTTGCGAAATGAATTTTCTTTTGTTTTCTGGCGAGAATCTCACGGAATAAGAATATGTAGAAATATTTTACATTTAGGTATAAATCACACGCGAAAAAAAATAATAGATAAGTAAGATAATTTAAATAGTAGAACAAGTAATAAAATGTTTAACTTGTTTATTTAGTACACACTGTATAATTACCAAAAAAATTTAATGATATGGTGGTACAGTGTCAATAGTCGCCATTTTTAAAATATGTTTTAGTTGAGTATGTTTTATTTTGTTCCATGATGACACGAGAATTCCGATATTCGTTGCTAAAACAATATAAAAAATAGTCCGTTCTTTGCCCCCATCTGAAGGGACATTCCGTGTACCTCATTGGATTAGAAGATCATTAGATTAAAAGGCTATGTGTTTTTTTAATTTCCTGAGTTCCAACGTATACCCTTGCAGGTTTTTACGTACTACCCTTCCCAATAGAATCCCTTCCTATCACTCCCTACCTGCACTTTGCTAATCTAACCTAACATTCCGTTGCGTCCACATCCGTCTTAAGCTGCACCATACCGCGTTTGCCGAGGGTACGTGGAACGTTTAACTCAAGTATGTACAGGGAGGTCTCAGAAGTATTGGTCGTCCTCTTAGTCCAGTAAAGGGACGAAAACCCAGCACTTTTAGCGTAGAATTAGAATTTCTTACTGAAGCTAGATGGTTGCAATGAAATTTTGCCCCTCAACTCGCACCAACCCTAAGAAATAGGGGTTGGAAACTTCAAAATCGCCGTATCTCCATAATTAATAGCCCGATCAAAAAATATTTCAATCAAAAGTTGTATGGAATAATAAAATACGTATAAAGTTATCTGATATCCAACTCCCTATCTTTGAAAATAGCGGCACAAAAACGATTAGAAAATTTGGGGTTGATGCGTGTGCGAGCGGAGTAGACATATCGCTGCGTCCCGGTCATACGTGTGGTCATTCGTATTTTATTATTCCAAACAACTTTTGTTTGAAACATTCTTTGATGGGGCTATTAATTATCGAGATACCGCGATTTTTAAGTTTTTCACCCCTATTTCTTAGGGTTGGAGCGAGTTGAGGGGCAACATTTCATTGGGGTTACTTTCAGTGTGCAACTATTTAGCTTCGTCTCTTTAACTGGATTACTCTGACTGGTTGTTGCGCCAGCGGGTGCACGGCTAAGCGGTCACCGCTCCGAGTATCGGCCATGCACAATGCTGCTTAAGGGGTGAGGCCACTTTAGAATTTTCGAAAAATCATCGGCTCATTATAATTAAAAAACTACAGGAGCTGTTTGTCCGGCCGTCGACCCTGGAAAAACGGAGACGTCATCGCAAAAACGCTGCACAGCGGCCATTTTGAAATTGATCGCTTCAAAAAAATTATTGTATACAGTCAGTGATATGTATGATAAACACCCTTTTTTGTAATCTCAATTTATTTTGTAGTTTTTCTGAAAAAAAATCCCCAAGAAGCCTATTTTTTCGGCCTCTAGAGTGGCCTTAGATTGTCGGTTTAGAAGACTACGTATGCATCCTGTGTAAAATTCCGACCTTGTGATTCTAATGGTGAAGACGCACCATATATTGGATAGTTGCTTAATATCGGATAGCGGACTACTCCGAGTTTTCCTATAGCAACATCTGATTTTTTACATTTTCTACACGAATAACTGGCAAGATTTCACCACTGCAAAACTTTTGGTTGCCTAGCAACAAAAATGGCACAACAGGGAACTGATTTTATTGTTCACCGGCGTGAAAAAAAATGTTGTGTTAAAAAGTGTTGTTTTCATTGAGGTAAAATGATTTATTCATTGAGGTTCAAATGATTTACCTTTTTGTCATTTTTTATTAACTATAGTATTTATTTCACTCAATAAATATATAATGTTTGCGAAAATAGTCATATACACAAAAATATTACTATTCATATTCGGCCATGTCAAATGTTAATATCGGGTACTTAATCGAGGCTAATATTGGATATCCGGTTGTGCCAAAATATTCCTATTTCATCAAAGATTGACTCATAAAGACCGATTGTTTGTTAATAATAACAAAGTTCAAACAATAAACGTTTTGTTTTATTTTATATAAAAATAGTCCCCTAATATCAGATATAAGAAAAATGGAGTTTGGACCCTTACATCGGATATCCGATCATAGGCATCCTTTTTGAAAACCAAGATTTCTGTCGTTTTTTGTAAATCACAATATAACTCCAAATATTCAAATGTGACGTCTAAAATAACTATTAGAATCTTGTTGTATATGACATGTTGATAATAAAATCGTAAACTTTGCAGGCCTTAGCAATTGTTTACTTTTCTTTTTGAATTTCAAACAAAATTACTTATCCGATATATCGTGCCTACTGTCATCAGATAAAAATACTGAAAATCGACCTGTCTCTTGGAATCCAAGCAGCAGACTAACTAAATAAAGATGATTCGACAATTTTTGTACACTTTCTTCAGGTCTCAAATTGAAATTGAAAATCAAAGTGCCAAAACCCGAGCGACGCGTTGCAATTTTGTAGACGATTTGCTCAAAACGACCACACCCAATAATCATAACATTAATAATCGTAAAATACTTTTTCGTACGCTATTTTTCTCGTATAGCCCAATCATTCGTGTTGCCACGTTTTTCTTTCTCATTCGTCGTCAAGGTTTTTCCTTCACCTTTTTTTCGTTCCACGAGACATGGGAGCAGTCCTTAATATCTTCGGCCTTGGCTGTTGTTCTGGCGAAGAAGTAGAGCGCCGTAGACGAAGTATCGCCTGACGAGATGGTATATACAGTGGTATATATGGGTGGTGCTTTTGGTGTTGGCTCTCTACACCGACGTCTCGTTTCTGGCTTGGCTTCTCTCCCTCTCTCTCTCTCTCTCTTTCTTTCTTTCTCTCGCGAGTCGACCTGGCTCCGGTGGTAATGCTCGTACCGCCAATAAATAACGCCCTGGCCCTGGAGATCCACTCCATACAATGGTACAGTGTACATCACGGAAGGGGTTACCACACGAGACTCCGCACTTACCACATACCAAGCTCTCCAGTATAGTATCAACTGGAACGTAAAGATATACCTGTACACGTGCACCACGTACGGGTAAATACAAATACAGGTATGCGGAGCAAGAAAATCGGAGATTCTATATCGTATGATATATACGATACGGTACCAAACACCGCCAGCAGATAATTGAGGAAAAACTTGCCATTCTTCACGTATTCGTACAACGGAAACCTCATACGAGGCTTCTTTACATACTCAATTAGCGAACTCGGAAATATTCAGCCATTTTTCGCAGGCGCCATTGCGAAATCTTCATCCATCGTGACGTTTATTGCAAGCTAAAAACAGGAGGAGGAATTTGGAGAAGCTCAGGAAACTTTTTACTCCAATTCTTTCATTCGTCGATCGATTTTTTTTCTTGCCCCGAATGAAGGCTGGGAGACCAGTAGGAGGAATAATAAATGGGGATGAAGAAATCGTTGGGAACGAAGACGAAAAATGTGCAAGGTGAAACAATTCGTCAGAATAATAGCGTTTGAGATCTGTTTGCTCTCGTTGGCTATAGTACTGGGGCAGGGTTGAAATTCCGAATTTTGAATGCTCCGACAGTTTAAAAATCCGTATTTCAATGTTTCGAAATTCAAGATGGAGCCGGGTTGAAAGTCCGAACTTTGAATGATCAGAACGCTCGAAACTCCGAAAGAATGTTACCCCGAAAGATCAAAACTCCGAAAGAATTTCACACGAAAGACCAAAGGTCCCAAAATCTGAACACTGTGAAAATAATTCGGCTATGGAAGTCTTAAAAGTTTCAAAAGTTTCAATAAATCGACAAATTATTTAGAGCGTTTTTTTTTATTAGGGGAAGATTCTGCCTTGTTGGGCCAAAAAATGTTCGATTTTTCACCAATTTTTTATGCGAAAAGTATTGAATATAGAATGTTGATATTTGGTATGTTGACTAAGCGGTCTTTATTGAACATCAAAATATTTTTTAAAGTTTGGCAAAACATATTGTGAAGAGCCACGTATGTCGGTGCGCGGGCGATGACATTCTTCGCTTGCGGAAGTCCTCCGTCCCGGACAGGTGATCTGAAGCAAAAAAATCAAACATATTTTTACGTTGTACAATATTGTGTATAAGTTGACCTAAAATCAAGAAGAAAAATCGAAAAATAAAAAAATAGTGAGCGAGCGGAAGGAATTTTGTTTTTTCCCCAAAAAATTTCGCAGTTTTTCGCTCACCATTTTTTCATTTTTCAATTTTCAACATTCTATATTTAATACTTTTTGCATTAAAAACTGATGAAAAATCGAACATTTTTTGGTCCGACAAGGCAGAACCTTTCCTTAAGGGGTTACCCCCACTTGCGATTTTGAAAAAATCGATTTTTTTATTGCATTTTTTTGAAGTATAAGTATCTGAGGATAGGTCCTGAAAATTTCAAGTCGATCCGAACAAAACTGACTGAGATATGAGCGTTGAAAGAGAAGAATCCGCGTTGAAAGAGCGTTGAAAGAGGAACTTCAAACGCGTTTTTCTCAAAATGGCATTTCTGAAGTCGGTGACCAAGATTACTCGAACACTAATGAACCGATCTTCTTGAAATTTTGCAGGCTCATTTAATACATAAAAATGTAGTCTTTAATCGTTCGATTTTTTTTTTCGAAAAAAAAATGGCCGTTTTATAGCCAAAAAACGGCCGTTTTTTTCGTTAAAATCGAACCATTAACTTTGACCGTCCGCCATTTTGTGAAAAATGAATATTTTTTAAAATCCTTCGATTAAAGACTAGTTTATACTTATATTTGACTAAATCCATCCGCATTTTTTTTTCAGGTGATCCACTTCGCCGCAATGTTGGTCACCGCAAACCGTGTATATAAAAACATTATTTCATTGACGGCCATTTGCCACTAAACAATGTAATATTTTTCAATAAAAAAATTACTAAAAGTTCTTCAAGATGTGTTCTTTAAGATGGTCTATTAAACGATTAAAAAAATGTTGTACTTTTCTTTTAAAAAAATCATGAAAAAGGCCTTTTTTGCGCTACAAGTGGGGGTAACGCCTTAAGAAGCGATTTTGCGTCAATGTAGAAATTTGTCTAGACAATGTTATACGTTCAACATCATTTACAGTCAACTGTGTAGACTTTCGCTGGCCTGATCTTGACATGGGGGCCGGGTTGAAATTCCGAACTTTGAATACTCCGAAGGTTTAAAATTCCTAATTTTAATGTTCCGAAATTACAATGTTCGTCAAGATCATGCCAGCGAAAGTCTACACAGTTGACTGTAAATGATGTAGAACGTATAACATTGTCTACACAAATTTCAAAATGAACGCAAAATCACTGCTTAATAAAAAAAATTCTCTAAATAAATCGTCGATTTATTGAAAATTTTGAAACTGTCAAAACTTCCATAGCCGAATTATTTTGGCGGTGTTCAGATTTTCGGAGTTTTGGTCTTTCGTATAAAATTCTTTCGGAGTTTTCATCTTTCGGGGCGGCATTCTTTCGGAATTTTGAGCATTCTGATCAATTCAAAGTTCGGAATTTCAACCCAGCCCCATAGTACTTACTTCACGAGACGAATGGTACCTCGATCACGTCACGGTGCTGTTTTTTTTCTCTACCCGCCTTCTTCCATCTATCTCTACTATACAGCAATGAAAGATAAGATCGAAAGATGTGTCGTAGATATCAGAGAGCAGAGTAGAAGCACTATAGACTAGCGCGCGAGGCCGTAGCGTATCTTTATTACCTTTGTGGTTACCGAGATGTCAGAGACGGAAACAGCGGCCAATAGAGGAGTGAGGGGCCAGAGGGCTAGTGGAAGAAAGCAAGAGGGAAGCTCAGCTTTTCTCCAGCTCTGTTGCACGATACACGTGGATGTTAATTGCCATTTTATCATACTCAGACGTATGTTATAACTTGGAATGGAGTGTAATGTCTCACTCGCAAGCTTTTTTATGGTCTCCGCTACGCCACGGAGCCTGTTCGGAGCAGTCATTACATCGAATTGCAGGTACATCTATGGATTCATATATATTCAGGTAAAATCAGTCTCGCGCAATTTTGATTTCTAGATAAATACGCAACGAAATTTCTCATTTTTGAATTTTTACGACGTTTTACATCGTTGGGAAAGTTTCAATGCCACATATCCTTTTATAAGGTTCTAACATAATCAATAATCTTCACAAGCAGCCGGAATTCAAGATTCCCAAAAAAGTATTACTGTCGACGAAGGTGGACATTTCGACAATTGTGGCTTCTAGAGACGGGAAATTATTTTCCTAAGCTATCAATTATTCGATTACTTCGATCAATTGATTAATGACTATATCAATTATTTGATTGAGTGTCTTATTTTAATTAAAATTTATTATTTATTATCTATTTACTTATCTACTTATATACTTATTTAATTAATTTTAATAGAATAAGACAAATACAAATTCGGTATGATTACTAAAAACTAAAATACTAGCCAAAATTCAATATTCTAATATTAACTTTATTTTGATAAATCGATCCGGATCTTTCTTTATGCTGAAACTGCGAAGGTGGAGTCGAATAACTAATACGAACTCGAGTGAATTGAAACTCATCAAATTATTTCATTTTTTTGAATCTTCCGTTCCCGCGGTGGAAAAGCGTTTTTACGAAACGAAAAACTGACGAAGATCCGAATGTAAAAAATTAAAAGTTCTGTCGATTTTTAAGTGGACGAGGAGTCGAAAACAATATACAAACCGAATGAGCTGTATTTATTTTTCAACGGTGCGACCGAACTCAATTCACCGGATATCTCATTCAAGACATATTGGTTTGTTATTTCAACGATAATAAATTTTCTGTGTGATCAGGTGCCGATCGTGACCTCTTCCTCGTTGTCTAGCTCTGTACCCCGGAGTTTTGTATCGCTCTCGGGGTGGTCTTTTCAATTTTCTATTCCGCCACGGTCTTTCCTGCCACACGCCCTCTTCCTCTTTCTCGCTGACGCACACGGATGGCTCTCTATCTCTATCTCTCTCTCTCTTTCACTTCCTCTTTATTCTGTGATGCTGGATCCCTTCCATGGCTCAGATTAGCTTCACCGTAGCGGATCACGTTTTCTCACAGCCCTCCGATTGTAAATCACTCCTTCGACGGAAAACATCTTTAAAACGTATCGCTCCCGTGCTTGTGTACATTGGGAAGCTCGATGCTCGATCACATGTTCACCAAATCGGCTTTCGAGTGAAAATGAAGATAAGCACGGATAAAAATGTAAAACAAATATCCTCGTTTACGCGAATAACGTATTTAGCGATTATTTATCGGGATTCGGCGATAATTTAAATTAATAAAGAAAGTAATCTGCGATTTGTGAAAATGTCGAACTAGAAATTTCACACAAGGGAGAGACAGCGATAATGCTTGGTATTTGATGGCAGTCGATAGACAGGCATCAATTATATTTTCGGCTGAACAAATAGAACTCCGAGCATATGGCGTTATTATTTTGTCAGATGGCAATCTAACAAGTCGAAACTTTTTCTATTTATTGCACTGAAGCATGGCAATACTGAAATTTTACACTTGAGAGCTCAGAAAGAGAAGGAAGGAATAGCCGAAAAATTGAAAATTTACGCAATCTTTTCCCGAAATTCACAGCTGTAAATGAAAGGTTGCGAGGTCGATCTCTCCGATTTCGATGAAATTTGGTATGCTTGTAGAATGGGTAAAAGTAGGTGACACGTATTTTTTTATATCTGCGGAACCCGATTTTTAAGGGGTGTAACGCACCCTCGAAAATAGGGGTGTTTTTCGTCTTTCGTCGATAAATTTATCGTTCTCATTTCCAATGTATAGCACACGAAAAAATAAACATTATTGCAATTTGAATTTTTTCATATCTCGTACCGTTAAAACGTTATCGACGAAGAATGAAAAACACCCCAATTTTCGAGGGTGCATTTCAACCCTTAAAAATCGGGTTCCGCAGATATAAAAAAATACGCGTCGCCTCTTTTTACTCATTCTACAAGCATGCCAATTTTCAGCGAAAGCGGAAAGATCGACGTCGCAACCTTTTCTTATGAGTCTACGCACAAGGAACATCACTTTGGTGCACGCCTTCGATTCTGTTGAAACTCATGCATATAGTAGACTATCAAAAACTATTGGATACGTGTTGGTTTTTATAGGTGGAAAAACGGTTTTGAGGGGTGAAACCACCCCTTGGAGTGAATCATGCCAAGGGCTGATTTTGCAGTTTCACTCGCAAGCAGTCCACCTATTTCAGTGAAACGGAAACGAAAATTCTTCTAATGCAGAACAAACAGAGTATACTACGAGTACATTGAAGAAAAAACAAATTTAAGGGATGAACCACAATTCCATTTTTCTTTCTCTTACTCCGCATTTGTAAGAATTGCATTCAATTGAACATAACGAATAACACTTTGAAGGGGAGAGGAAGTTAAAGTTTACGTATTTTTGCATTTTTGCCGGATAAAAAGCTTAAGAGGGTTAACCACGTTCCATAAATTTTCGACGATTTTTAATGACAATTAAGGGTTTTGAGGGGAAATGAATAGTGAATTCCTATTCAGAGGGTGAAAATACAACGATATGGATTTGTAAAAAAGATTTAAATTTTTTATTTTTGTCCCATTTTGGTAAAAAATAAGTGGCTTTACTGAAATCGTCGATAACTTTTATTCTCCTCCGACTCAGAACTTCATTCGATGCTCATTCTTTACGTTATCGTTTGCTCTTCAAAATGCTGTTTAAGGGGTTATATACAGTCAGGAGGCCCAAAAAGATCGATTTTTCAAGAATTTTTCTTGAGAAGCCCTTTAAATCTATTAACGTAAAAATTTGAACACATATTATGGTAACTTTTAACTGTATTTTAACATTTTTTATTTGTAAAAATAATTATTTTGAAAGTTGCTATAGCCGATCTGCGGGAGCACCTCTAAAAAAGGCGTCTTGCGGTAAGCGCGATATCTCTGGAATGGATCATCTAAAATGGAAAAACCAAAAATATTTCGTCAATATCATGGATTATCTTATAATTGATCGAAGGAATAAGCAAAATAATAATTTTTGACAAAATGGCGACTTCTCGAAACAATCGATTTTTGACAAAAATGTAGGTCTTAAATTGTTTATAAAATGGAAAATATTTATCAGTGAGAAAAAACCTTCGATTAATTACTGAAAAGTATACTTGAAAAGATTGTGTTAAAATTTGAGACTGATCGGTTCAGCCGTTTCCGATAAATCTTGCTTACCGACTTGAAAAACACAGTTTTGAGAAAAACGCGTTTAAAGCTTCAAAAGCACTTTCGAACGCTCTGACACGTCATTACAAATGTGCGTGTAACTTCGAAAATATTCGCCGAATTTGAAGACATTTTCTGTGTGCGTACTTAAATATATGTACATTACGAAAATGGAATAATTAAAAAATCGATTTTTTGAAAATATTAACTGTATATAACCCCTTAATTTATTCAGTTCCGATTATTTTAATATTTTTGGCAGAATTTTGAAGACAGGCCAATTTTCACCAACTTTTCCATACATACCCCTTTGCCCACCATGTACACGAGTCTCAACCGAAGGCGGTCACTTATTATTATAGAAAAACATTGTTTCGAACTCAAGAAGAAGTCGGGCCAACTGGCAGCTACCCCATTGTCGAAAATTACAATCGATTCTAGAAAAGGGAAATTGAGGAGTCTCCATCCTAAGAAGGGCTCGCTCGCAAGAGAGACACAAGAGAAAAAAAAAAGAAAAGTAGAAAAGGCCCTGTCTGGAAACCAGTGACCTGACGCATTCATGACACCTCGACGGATTTTATTCGCTGGGCAAATCCGGATGATCGGCGGGAGGGATCGTCGAGTAGGGGCGACGCGCAGGACGAGCGAAATTGGCAGTGAGCGAATTTCGAATAGCAAACAGTCGAGCGGTAGGAACGAGGAAAGAAGGGGAGGGGAATGAAGCATAAAGAAAGAAGGGAGCTCTCTGCCTTGCGATGTCTCATGAGCTCGAACAACGTTTGTTTCTCCGCTCGATACGTTGCATATACAGGGTGTTTGGAGCATGGACCGTCACAATTTTTATTGAGCTTGGGGGGGGGGGGGGTCATTTCCTATTTTTTTCACCCTTAGACCCTATGTCCCAAGTGTCACGGTAATTTAAATATGATTTTTTTCTTCTTTTTTTTTAATTACGCGAAATTTCGCCTTTAAATCGTCATAACTTTTTTGTTTTTGGTTGTATAGCACGAAATAACTTTTATTGTATTATGCAATGTATGTTCATTATAAATAAATCATTAATTGATACAATTGGTTTCAGGAAAATAACTCTCGAGCGTCCAAAGTCTTAAAAATGTGTAAATGTAAAAAAATTAAACTTCTAAATTCATTAATTAAAAACTTATTCTCTTTATTTCGACCACATAATGGATGATTTTTATGATATGTAGCATACCGTTGGAAAGGGTATAAACTGGAGAACTTTTTAAAACAAAGCTAAGTTCAAAATAGCTTTTAGTTTCTTTTTTATAGTGAATTTAGAAGTTAACCTTTTTTTATACATTTACGGATTTTTAAGACTTTGAAAGTTCATGAGTCCATTTCTTGAAACCAATCAAAATTTCGGGTGATGAAAAAAAACGAAAAAGAAATCATATCTCAATTACGTGACACTAGGACATCGGGTCTGAGGGTGAAAAAACTAGCAAATAACCACCCCAATCCCCCAAAAAATTGTGTCGGTCCATGCGACAAACACCCTGCACAAGTCCCGCTATGAACCAAACAAACCCGAACGAACTTTAGATCACACCACTGTGATCTAACGTTTGGAACGAACCAATGTTCTGGAAAAAAAACCCAATCGGCCAGAAGGTCCTTTGAAAAACGAAGCCCTGAATTTTCACTCTTGTGTTTCGTCGTTATCCACCATTGGCGTGATTCCCACTGATCTTATCTTTCCAATGGGAGAAAGATACCCCAGAGCTTTGAACTTTGGCTCATTCGATGGAACATTTCTGATAGTTGTCAATGCCAAATTTAAACTCATTGTTGATTTCCTTTAAGAAGGGAAATCAATCTTTAGGCGAGGAAAGAATAGCTGATCTTCGTGATTTTTAAAGTAATTATTTCTCCACCATTTTTCTGATTTAGGGTATGTTTTATTACTACTGTTGGCATTGAATTTTTTCCTCTCAATCTTTAACAAAGACCGTATGGCACGATCTTCTAAACGGGTTGCGGCGTGACACGTAACGTAGGCGGAATTAATCTGAGAAAAACCAACGGAGTTTTTTCATTCATTAACACTCATACGCAGAATATGAACCAAGAAAAAGTGAGAAATGTTAAAAATCGATGAAATGGTACGCGCTGAAACGAAAAGATTGAATTTTTCGAAAAAAATGACTACATTTTGCAATAATTTTAAAATAAAATGATTTTTCGGAAACAGCGAGGGCCATATTTTGGAAAAAAAGGTTAGGAAGATTTATACAAAATGTCATTTTAATCGGTCGATTAGTTTTTTAGCTCTACGTCACGCCAGTTTTTAAAATGCAGTTTAGAAGACCGTGCTATACCTCCGCCATTTTTGAAGATTAATAAAAAAAACCAAGTAATAGTCAAAAGTAGTAATAACACATACCTAACAAGGAACATCACTTTGGGTCCTCCTCCGATTTCGTTGACATTTTTTATGTGGAAGAGTATCAAAAACTAATAGACACGTTTTTTTAACGGCGGAAAAACGGTTTTACCGAAAAACGAAAAACGGCGTTTTTCGTCGATAACGTTATCGTTCTTATCTCCAATGTATAGTACACAAACAAATAAACATTGTTGAAATTCGAAATTTTTTAATATCTTGTAGCGTTAAAACGTTATCGACGAAAAACGAAAAACATTCCCATTTTTAAGGGTGCGTTTTACCCCTTAAAACCGTTTTTCCGCCGATAAAAAAAATACGTGTCTCTTGGTTCTTGATACTCTTCCACATAAAAAAGTTTCAACAAAACCGGAGGAGGACACCAAAGTCATGTTCCTTGTAAGTCTCAAAAACGGTGAAGAAATCTTCCCTTTTACAAAAAGATCATGAAAATCAGCAAATTTCGTCCTCGCCTAAAGTTATCTTCCGCCTTAAGCTCCCATTATCGTGCATGCTGTGTACATCGATCAATGAAATACGATTTTCGATCAATCAATATAACAATAGGTCTCCCACGATAGTGCGGGTAGTCCACTGACATGACATCATTGTTGAATCTGATAGAGTATTACTATGCGGCACATCACCCACAAAATACGTGCATACGTCAAATTACATTTGTCAGTTGAAGAATACTCGTCACGAAATCATTGAAATTGTACTTAATTTCTTCCAATTAAATTTCACATCACAACAACGTCTTGGGGAAAGTTATTTCTTCATAAGTGATGTCAATTTTGGCAGTTCGATTTTTGTTTTAGCCAAGTTCAAAAAAGGGTCCAGTTGACAGTGGATTACCGTGGCAAATAGTCCTCTGATAGCTTCACGATGTTTCATTGTTGTACAAAGCGCGGAGTGGTCCAAAATGAGGGACTTTCCCCCGCTCGTGTATGATGCATACTTTCGTATGTATTGCTCTGTTTCGCCATAATGGCAAACATACGGACCGTAATAACTCGTAATAGTAATAACATTAACGTTGGGACGATATTGTAATGTATACGTCCTGTTTCAGGGGTTGGACAGAAGGGAGGGAGGATTTTCCGTTGCTACATAGTGCGGGCTACCAGGGAATCGAAGCAGAAGGAACCCTCTTGTTTCTCTAGGATAGGGTGCATAATTTATCGTTATTCGCGACTCTCTCTCGCCTTCCATATAATAGCCGAATCCTCAGCTACGGCCATGCTAACCGCGACGATACGTCTGTATGTATGAAGAAAAATGAGCGTGCATCATCGGCACTTGGCGTGCATACAAATTTTCGAAGGTTCTGACGTCATTCCTGAGATCATTGCAAGTGACGACATCGATGAGGCGCGAATCATTTGTCAAATTAAGTATTCTCAACCAGCTCCAACGAAAGCTTTAATCCTAGTACATCCATTGCGAATTTCCAATGGAATTCAAATTCCCCACCAAATTCCCGATCATAGTCAATAGGATCGAATTTGAAAAAGTGGAGGCTCTTCATTATTTTTCAAACACGATATAAAAAATGTTATAATGTTTAAAGAATTGATTGCGAAGAAAAACAAGATTCGTTCAAACAATATATGTTGTTTGAAAGAATCTTTAAGGCCTTAGGACACAGTAACGGGTATAAAATCATGTGCGAATATAACAATTTTTTTCATATGAAAAAGTCTCATGAAATTCACTGAAATTCACAATGAAAAAATCTCATGAAATTCACTTAAATTCAACTCATGAAATTAATTACACATCGATTTAGTATGAATATCAAGCTGTTCGAAATTTTTCTTTTTTTTCCGATGTATAAAATGGCCGACTACTCGAAACTTCTCGAAACAGCTTTTTCCCAATTAGCGTAACAAACAACTTCAATAATTTTCACTCGATTTACTTCCAATTTAAAAGTTATGTTGCTAATTGCATTTCGCAGAGAAGTACATACGGAATTTCTGATTAATCGAAAACTTTTCATTTTATGAGCAGTTATAACGAAATTTTTCACTGAAAATTCATTTCTTAAGTTCAAATACCTAAAACTTTTGAATAAAACAATATTTTTTAAATTCCGTACGTACTTCCCTAGGTATTCTAATGTAGATTGACGAGAATTTTTGGTTTTTGTTCTAGGTAAAAAAATTTGGATGATGAATGTCACGCCGCGGAGCGCCTAAAAAAAAGATAGAAAAAGAAAATATCAGTAGTCGACCATTTTGTACATCGAAAAAAAAAATAGTACCAGCGTGATATTCATACTAAATAGATGTGTAATTAATTTTATGAGTGAATTACTTTTCATGCGAAAAAAATTGTTAAATTCGCACATGATTTTATACCCGTTAATGTGGCCTAAGGCCTTAAGTTGAGGGAGAAGACGTATACTGAAATCAGCTAAATTCCATTACAATTATAATGTTTTTCCATTTTTTTCATGCGAATAAATTATTTTTTTAAGTACAATTATTAAATTTATAGTGACAAATGTGAAGGATAAGAGAACGTGGAGCCTATGTGTAAACACCCTTAAAGGGTGTTTATACCCTGGGAATAAAGACTATTACTACACTATACATGAGGTTGGACTCACTAATTTAAAAAGTTTTTCTCTTTTTATCTATGCATTCTCAAAGTCAACTTTGTTTTAGATAAATAGCATATATTAACCGGCGTAAGCGTCTGGCGCTACAGACTAAAATTTTCATAGGCGTTTTTAGCAGTTGTCAAAATCAATGTGAGTAAACAAATATTTCCTTTTCCCGGCTACACCGCTAAATTATGAGAAATTAATAATTGCCTCAATCTGCGTTACGTTTTTAAAATAATAATCCATGGAATATAAACTTTTATAGACAATGTATCGTGCCTAGTGTTTTTTAAATCATTTTTTACAAAAATATGCTTTCAAATATTATTTTAAAAAGTGCTTCATGAAAGCAGACAACTTTTTTTTGTCAAATCTCGTGATTTTTTTCACTGACTGTTGCATATCATTCGTCAGCAAATTTTACCTAAAAATGTAAACTCTACTGGCGCCTCTCTTGTGGAGGCCTTTGGGCTTAAGCTCCTGTTGCCCTCCTCCAAATTCCTCCCTGCCAGTCAATCTAGTCCTAAACTATTCCAAGCCACGATACGGTTGACATTCTTGCCAAACCATTTTTTAATTCGTCTCACAATCAGCGAGCGATGCCATGTTATTTTTCCGCCATTTTGGCTTTTCGACACGCCGGAAGTACGGAATGCAGTCACGGCAGCGCCACCCTCGAACGCCAGACAGCCGTATCCGCGAATCTGAACTCGTGAGGGTTAGGACGCGACACGAGGGAATGTTGAATAAACATTTTATATGCATCCAGGTAGAATAGAATTGTTTTTTATTGTGACTAGATTACAAACGGTGCCTCTCGACGCGCGAGAACGCCGATTAGGAACGTGTACACATAAACGTGAATGACGAGATGGCGGCATTTTAAAGCGATAACGAGAAACACACTCGCGCTCTTATATATGCGTATACACAAGAGAGAGTTTTTCGTGCATTTTTTTCATTTATTCGAAAAGCTTTCGTCTCGTTTGTCGCATTTCTGTTTATTTTTTTTTTACATTGGCTCTGCTTTTTGGTGTGGTTTTTTTCTCATTGCGTTGTAGTTTATATATATATATATATATATATATATATATATATATATATATATATATATATATATATATATATATATATATATATATATATATATATATATACATATATATATATATATGTATATGTATATACATACATATATATTTCATTCCGATGTGTGAATCAAGTTGACGTTTGTACGATATCGGAATTCATATAAAATAGCATTCGGGTTTCCTTAAATCGTTATTATCTTAGTGACTATACAAATCTATTTTTTCTGATACACTACATTAACGTCAGCTCTCTCGTGGATTTGGTGGATAATTATTTGAGGAAGGAGGGAAAAAAGCCGGATCGATCCAGCGAGATTTTTTTTTTAAGTCGAGGGACTTGAATCACACTCCTCATTTCTAAAATGTTTATTTACGAAAACTCACGTCAAGTATCGTTTATTCTGTTATTTTTATGTATATTTTCGGAGTTTTTTTTAACGGGCCCTCGATGGTGAGTACGCAACGCGTGGTTCCCTCGTATATTTTTCCTCATATATTTATTTATATCCTATACCGAGTATATATATATATATATATATATATATATATATATATATATATATATATATATATATATATATATATATATATATATATATATAATATTTAAAAACTACGAACTAATATCGATAATATTTATAATCGTAACGTGGATACGCTAGTCGATATAACTGTGCTTGATACACTGTACAGAGCATACACACGCGCACCCAAACACACGCTCACGTCATTCGATCTCTCGCACGTCCTCTGCCTACAAATTTTTATTTTTCAACATTTTTCTTTATTCGTTTTTGGTATAGGCTGAATAACTTCATTGTTTATTATGTTCCTCGTTAAAATGTAATAATTTTTTCGCTCTTATTTATTGGATTAGACTTGCGTTGTTTGTTCCGCTTAAATTAATCTCTACTATACAAATATCTACAGGGTAATGAGTACATTATCCGCTTATACAAGATCCTTATCGAACGTTTCGAAGATTAAAAAGAAAAATTGAACAACAAGCGTACGATGGCACTCGGTACGAATATTGCACGAAACTTTGGCAGATTGAGATAAAAAACATAATAATTCCTGGCGGGCATAGGTCAGATAACAATGCGAGGAATAAAGTAACATAAAAGCCAATACCGTTAATATCCGAAAGAACGTGTCGTTGTTGGAAATTCTTCAAATGAACAATTTTCGGTTTGATTAATCAAGCGAAAAATGGCCTTACTGGAGAGGATGGAAATTACATACAATTATTTCGATTTCTCCGATTTTTGGCTGCACTTTGGACAATTATTATTAGAAAACTAAGCACATGGCATTTTCGATGTTTCGATCGTCTGTCAAAGGATTGACTACTCTCCAGGCCCATTGGAATTGGTGGATAACCATTACAGTTCCCATCCGTCTCATTTTCAGACAACTTGTTCCATCGAAGATGGTTGATTCCCAAAATAAATAGAAAACGAACAAAAACTCCTTCAGGCAACGCGTCGATAGTGGATCCGTGAAGGAAATTTGGTTTCTTTAGTAATTCGGTGATGGCGCTCTTGCGATCGAAAGGATGTTTTTTTTTTAATCAATCCGCATTGGAGCATCACTGGCCCCGATTTTCGTCCCAGGCAGCGAGTGACAGTGACTGTGCCGATCCCGTTGCAATCGTATTCGTCGTCCAGGGATCGAACAACGAGGACCAATAGCCGGCCGCTGTCGTGGGTCCACGTTGCCAGTAGCCGGCAAGTCTTCCAGCAGCGGTTACGGCGTTGTTGGAAGACAAATTTGGAGCATTCGAGCCTCCAACGTTTCCGTTCCCTCCTAAGCCACCACCAGACGCGCCGGAGAGATTATCACTGGCATTAGTCGCGATGCTAGTGCCGAGAATCAATCGGGAATCTTCGTCGTTCAACTTTGGATCCGCCGCGCCCGATTCCTCGTCGTAAACGAGATAATTCGGGTGGGAGGCCGTCGAGGAGGGTGTCGACGACAGCATTGGCGACGCGGCGGACGTTGGCCTGGGTCACTCCGCCTGTTGTCCGCCGATTTGTTGTTGCGAGGTATCGGTGGTGCTAGCCTGATTGCTGTCGCAATTCGTCCCTTGCCCGCTCGAACACACGCTCTGCTGCTGTTGTTGTTGTTGTTGTTGGCCCGTCATGCCGCCGATCCCCGAAGCCGAAACATTGCCCGAGGTGACCGTTTGATGGGGGCTGGATGCAGCCCCCGCCTCGCTTCAAACTTGAGACCTAGCCGTCCCGTTGCCGTGCTGTTCGGATCCCGGTGAATGAGGATTACCGCTTGATGACGTTAGCGCGTACTGACAAGCGCTCAAACCACCCCCCGATGAAGTACGCGGGCTCACGGGACTTATACTTCCAGCTCCTCCCGTCGTCACTCCACCTCCCGTACTGAAAGAACTCGATGAACCGTATTCGCTACTGTGCTGCTTCGCCTTCAGACGCAACGATGCGATACTGCTGCTCATGACGGCGCAAGTTTCGGGCGGTCCGGTTGCACGATGATGCGTGCTGTAAACCGGTGGCCCGTAAGGATGAGGCCCAGCCGGAGCCGCGTAAGGACACGTCGCACCCGAGGCCGTCACCGGTGAAGCCGCCACCCCAAGACCCGAACCCATGCCCGGCAACATCGAGGTTGCCGCTTGTCCAACCGACATTGACATACCGCCAACGTGACCACCACCCACCGAACTTCCACCCGGATTGAAACAATTCACCGATGTAACCTGCGCGTGATGATGATGATGCGAGGCACTCGGCACCACCGAGCCCAACGGATTCACCCACGCGAAGTTCTTACTACTCAACGGCGACGGCACCTTCGCCGCCCAATTGTTGTACGAACTGTACGAACTGTACATCATGTCGACGTCCGCGCGACCGGTTATGAAGCTGTTCAGGCCAGCTGTGCCGAAACCCGTCTTGAATTCAGCCGCTGCCGCTGCAGCTACGTTGGCCGCGTTGCGCTCGCGCTTTCGGAACTTTGCGCGCCTGTTCTTGAACCAAACCTGGAACATAAGAATAAGGAGTTTTCGTTCTTGAGATCTCGTCGAATTGGTGCGAAACGGTATGCAGGTGGCGAAGAATCTAGGTGTATGAATGGACGATCGTTAGAAGTCAATTGATGACGGGACAATTGGTGGAGACACCTGGCTGGAACTTTGCAGGCAAGTTGAACATGCTGCTTTTTTTAAACTTGTCGTGGGTTTTGCAGCAACTAAGGGGCTGTACGTGAATTACGTAATGCAATTGGGGGAGTTCGGTCAGGCGTTACGGTCAAGGTTTGCGTTACGTAACGATTTTAAAACTGCCAGAAATAGCGAAGTTTCTGCTAAGCGGGAAAATCACCGTGCAAGAACTTGCAGAGTAGCTTTTCTACATCCCCCAAGCAGAATTTGAAGGAAATTTTTTTTTTATAATTCTCGAAAGTACAAGTATTGAGAATTATGTTGGCAACATTTTTATTCACAAGTCCGAAAATTGACGGAGTTATAGTCACTTTAGTGAGAACAGGTAGCGCGACCGGTTAGTGCCCTCAGTCCCTACAGGTGTGGCATCGTTTAAAATAGATAAAGTACAGGCTCTTATTATTTTGTGAACTATCATGAAGATGAAGAACCATATCATATCGCCCGCCACTCGATACTTCAATGTAAGTATCAATATTCTAGAAAAAAATCGTTACTTTATTTCAAGAAACACGGAACGAAAACTTTGAACATATTTTTCTCGAAACTAGTTTTTTCGACCTTGTCCGAGCGAATATTGAAAAACTTATCAACCGATTTTCGATTTTTTAAAAAACATTTTTGCAATCGCAGTGACTAAGGCTGCACCTATCCGCGTTTTTAACATTTGATATTTACTGTTTTTAAAGACTGCTTGAATACAAAAAAGGGCCTTGAAAATAGAAAAAAATGTTCAAACTGTCGGCATCTTGTAAAAAAAACCAAAGTAAAAAAACGAGGGCGCATAACGATAGCTACATTTATATAGATATCGATAAATTATTGACTTTTAAGTTACAGATGACCTTTCATAAAGATATCGATGGGACAATGACGAGAATTTTTTTTTCCGTCGTCAAATCAAGGCATATATCTCGGTTAATTTTCAAGATTTTTTCATAAAAATTGGTATAAAAGTAGATGAATATATACTTCGTTAAATGAGTATAAACCAGAACTTTTCATAATTAGTTATGTCTATGAAAAAAATGACAATTATTGACGACAAAGCACCCGTTACGTAACGGAATAGGGGGGGGGGGCTGACCAAGCGTTACGGTCCCGTTACGTGGGGGAAGGGGAGGCACAAATTGGGAAATTTTGCGTTACGTTATTTGTGTACGCCCCCTGAGAGAGGCGATTAGAGTTCTTTGTACTTTCCGGAACGGAAACATAAACCTAAATAACTTCACGCAACAGCAACTAATTCGATAGTGATACAATCTGTCCAATTTGGATTTTTAGAGCTACATCGTCATCTCCGAATTCCCAATATCGTTAGACCGTATCGTGTAGACGAGGCATAGCCCGGAAACTCATTCGCGGTTGAAGACAAATAGCAAGGGCAACCCTCACGCTTGTCGCCATATAGATATATTAGGTACTCCTGACAAGCTCCTTCGTTTTGAAATATGACGGCGTTAATTCAAAGCAGCATCGTTCCACGTTCGATAGTACGGTAAGTAAAGGTTGTAGCCCAAGACCCCGTCAGCCTTTTTCTTCAACCCTCCGCCCTTCGAGCTCGCCGAGCATCGCGAATCTACTCTCCTTTATTCCGTCGCAAATTTCCTCTGTATTTCTCTCAACTTTGGCTCATTCTCTCACCCCTAATTTTCTCGGGAGTTTCGTTCTTCACTCGACTGCTCCCGTTCCTGGGCTTCCTCCGTATCCTTGGAGTTCTCAAGCCCGCAGAACCTACAGGAGCGACCCTCCCGTTGACAATTATACGGGTGGTTGCCCTCGGATATACACGTCACTCTGGCGTAACTGTAAGGGCAAGCAGCGGGAAAACGTTACGGCCCTAAATATATTTATATATAACCATCAGGAGCGAGTTGTGCTTTTCTGTCCCGCTTCGGGGGTTGCTACCCCAAAGCTTCGAGAGCACCGAATGAACGAAGGGTGGAAGAATGTGAGCGAGGGCTGCCAGCAAAGAGGAGGAGAAAGAGGATGGCTGACGGTTGGCAGGCGGGAAGGAAAAGAGGGAAAGCTCGTGCACGCCTAGCCTTCCACGTTGATGGGAAGAATGAGGGGGGGGGGGGGGGGAGAAGAAGGCTTGTGAACTCGGAAGCCTCTTCCAAGATGGATGGACCTTACGATCTCGCGTCGCAGAAACGCTAAGAGGCGCAACGAGTCATTGAAAGCAGGGAGCCGAGGAAGAAAGAAGAAGCTAATGAAGAGTAATGTGACTCTTGGTTCCCCCTGGCGGTCTCTATTACCCACTATGCTCTACGACGTTTTCCGTAACGCACTTTTTTCTTGCGACAAACCCAAACAACTCGCGCTTCTCTTGGCATGCCTAGATTCTTGCTAGAAGGCAAAAACCAAAGGTCATTGATACACTGAGAAAAAAAAACCAATTGAATCAGAAAAATATATTGGTTGATTCAAATAAATGTCTGATTGCGGAGTGCCACCGATATATGAGATTGTTACAATACTATAAAATATTGGAAAATGTGATTGATTCGAATAACATATTATTTTTATTTGAAAACCTCTTCTGTTCTCTGAATATTTACATTATCCTTCAAATAAAATTATATTCAATCGAAATCATTCTATATATAATCCGTAGATGTATGGATGAAATAATTAAGCGGTTGCTACAAACATTTTTTATTTCGTATGAAAATATAATCAATAGCATTAATTATTTCTTTACTACATCGAAACGAATATGCCATGGGACGTGAGTTTTTCAATTTGTTTTAAATCTCAAATAAAACCTGAGCATTAGAATGATTATCCGCGATAATAGTGGAGAGAATATCAGATATCCAAGGGAATAGCCATGGAGAGAATATCAGAGATTCAACTGATAAGAACAGATGCTATACTTTGATCTTAGCCACAGGCCAAGAAGCGGTATTCTTCAGAGTTTCTCCGGTGTTTAAGTACATTTTCGGTTCGCGCTAGGCTTACGAGAAACGAGCGCGCATGCGGCTTCTAGCGGTTACTCCGAGAACTACGGGTTTCCTCACACCTATAATTTCGGTGGCACTCGGCCATGATTTGGTTGAATTTTTTCAATCAAATTCGCGAGAAACAAATTTTATTTTCGCACAATTTTTTAACCAATTCAGACATTTGCTTAATATTTTTCCATAAAAATAGAATATTAATACTTTAAAGAATAATGTACTTGAAAATCAATATCGGATATGGTGAAAAAATTAAAATAACATATTTACTCGATAGAAATTTTATCTGAATCAAACGAGCGAAATTCAATTTTTTTGTGTACTCGAATCAACAATATTCATGTTATGAATTGAAACGCTTTTTATGTTCGTTGCAGAAAATGCATTCAAAACTATATAATCTGTTCGCGATAATTTTGCGGATAGTTTCAATAATACATTGTCCTCGGCTAACAATGTATATTTTGAATGAAATTTAAAAAAAAATGTATCATGTTGTTAAAGTCAATAGCGTTTTGTTTGGACTAATAAATCCGATTATTTACACCAACAATTTTACATCTGAATCAACGCGAAATTTCATTCAATAACACCAATGATATCAAATTAATGATTTTTTTTTCTCAGTGTAGAAGCACCATCTGATTCCATCAGCTATGGTGATGTACTATGGTCTGCTGGTGGAAAAGGCGTTGCAATATTAATATGTACTGATCACTTTTGGAACCCTTTTCGAACGAACACAACATTATGACTTGGCTCGGGCATGACAATTTTCCCAAAAAGCAAAACGCAAAGAGCTTTTCCGAAATACTAAAGTTCAAAGATCTTTGGGATTTCATATTTGGGTTTTCGGTTAAGGGTGTCAGGACGTTGGTATTTATATGTGGCAGTTGCAGATTGCCATACATATTGCGGTCTAGTGAAGACTTCATACGAGAGAGGAGCGAGTATTCGAAGGAAGATGCTGGAAGAGACTCGAGAATCAATAAACCCTCGGCACTGGTAGAGAGAGAGAGAGAGAGTACCGCGAAGAGAGCGAAAACCGAAGAGAGACGAGGAGGCGGCGAATCCTTGTACACAAGGCCGCGCCCATAAACCTTAACAGCATCGCAAAATCTCACCGTCGTTGGCTCCTGTGGATGCTGCACAAGGAGAGGAGAACTCCGAGCGATGGCCGTCCGTAGGTCGTAAAGTTGATGAATGAACTTTCGAATCGATGCTACATCTCCGTATATACGAGAGAGTGCCTCAACCAGAGGATATTTTGGTTCTATGTCTTCCGGTAAGAGAGGCTTCCGGTTTAGGCGTTAAGAGCTTAAGTTACAAGTCGAAAATGGACTCGCCGAGAAAACGAATGACTTTTACTTGGAGTTTCTGCAATTCAGCGTTGAACATCGTCTCAAGAAACAAGTCATGCCACGCATTCCCTTATTATACTCCCTAATAATACTCTTCTGATATATTCTACAAAATCAAAGCTACGAATGCACATGGCGGCGTTATAGAATCCGTGGCTCCACAATTCGATGAGGAATCGATGACATGCTCTCATTTGTAGAGGGGGCTTTCTTCGCGAGTGAAAATTGAGGGAAATTTTCGCAATTGCCACTGCTATCGTAAAAGTTGATAATTGCACATCCGAACAGCCTGAACATCGTTTCGGTCGTATCAAACTATCATAACAAAACGTTACGCTATCAAATGAAATAATCTAATTTAGGCAATGTGTTTAGCATCCAGAATGCTTGTCATATATGTCAAAAGAGTACATGAACATGGGGATATTTAAAACTCGATGCGGAGAAAACTTTCTAGACTATTTGATAACTTTACTTTGGAAAAACGGTCAGTTAATTTAGTTCGAGCGCATTTTTTAGACAACTGCTACACCTTCATGCGTATGGAGAGAAATAACTGAGTAATGAGTTCTTTTGTCAATAAGTGACGGTGTCGAAGTTTGCATCGTTGGAGTGCAACATAAATTATTTTTTATATTTTTATCGCCTTGTTTTTATTATTATACGTTGTGTTAGTATTATACGATGTTTTTTCATTGACTTCAATTCTAGACCTTCAAGGAACCATTGTGAAAAATCGTTGAGGGATTTTCATCGCGAAAGACGGGGAAAAAAATTCAGCCAATTGAAAGAAAGAAAAATCTTTGCATTCTACCGATGCGAACTTCAGATCCATAGAAATTGGTACGATGTCAATTTTATCGAGGCGCGGATTATTCTTGAACGAGTTTTATGGTCGCTGTACATTTAGTAAAAACACAGTTTTGTAGCCATTTTCTGTAACATCTTCAATTTAAATAATGTACAATTATCAAATGTCTTGCTCATTATTTCATCTCGGTTGTAAATCAATCTCCTTGCTTGCAGCAGAACAATCTGAAACGTTTTTCTCAATCTTTTTTTATAAAAAATAAATCTGCGATTTCCAGAATTGATAGTTTTCCAAAGTGCACCTTGATAAAATCGTTCAAATTCCTTTTAATCGATAGTTCAATCTTTAAACGCGTTTTTCTCGAAATGGGATTTTTCGAATTTGCTGATATTGTAACTCAAAGAGCAATTATCCGATTTACTTGAAATTTGAACTGAGTACCCTTGAATATATTTACTCTACAATGACGTAGGATATTTTTTATTGGATGAAAATTGACGATTTGGCATTGAAAAAAACGACCATTTTATAGGCAAGAAAACAGACTTTTTTCACAACTACGCCATTTTGTTAGATTTTGATATTTTTCGAAAATCCTACGTTATTGTGCAGGAAATACCTTCCAGTTTAACGACATTTTTTTCCTTTTTTCGGTTTCAGCTACTCAATCGGTCGGAATCATGTCAGCAGTGGAGGAACTTTTTTTTCGCGCCTCCGAAGGCAGCGCATGTCGCTTGGATCTCAATATTTTTCTAGAAAAAATTATGTAATATAGGTCAAATATAGTCAAATATATTCTTAATTTTCCAAAACACTTAATTGAGTACTTTTCTTCCAAAAAATTCCCGAAAAACACCAAAATTTTCAGCTTTCACACTGGTATAGCCCCTTAATCTAGTTGGATGTTGATGGTACGGAAAAAAAAATAACCGCACGAACAAAGTAGAGATTGCGTGTGTGGTATGTGGTAGCGGATGTCATGCGAGCAATAAAACCTCATCAAATCACGGTCCCCCACCCCAAAGGTAGCCGGTCGCATAAGCCTCTGCACGGCTCAATCTACGAAAGCTTATATAACTGTAATGAGACCCGTGGCCCGATGTCTCATCAATCACTCCACCCCCGCGCGCGAGCGCCCACGATCACGCTCACTCGGAGCATCCCCTGTGCGTACCAACACCACCACCACAACCATCATTGTTCCGTACCTACATGTATTGCCACAGTGCAGGATTGGTATAGATAGGTTGTTCCAAGATG
Organism: Ophion ellenae; assembly: GCA_963210295.1. NCBI lineage: Eukaryota > Metazoa > Arthropoda > Insecta > Hymenoptera > Ichneumonidae > Ophion > Ophion ellenae. Next base: position 25,226,665 of record OY723394.1, on the reverse strand, counting down.
GGTTGTTCCAAGCCCCCTGGTCCATCAGTCGTGATCCAGCGACTTAACGTTATGTATATATGTATCTAAGACAGGCCGGACAATCGTACAACCATCAGACCCTATTTGATTCGCTATATTCTTCCTGCTCGATTCGTAGTAACCTATCACGAAAAAATGAAAAGCTCTTTTTTCACGAACCACATATTAATGTGGTTTCTCAATCATAACGTCGATAACGAAGGATCTCCACCGATAAAACTTCCAGCAGTACCACCTCAATATAAATATAATCATTTTCAAAATCTTTCCTACTCTGTTCTTTTGCTTTAGATTTTTCCTGCGACTACTTGATTTCCGTCGGATTGCTTTTTTTAAATTTCTTTCTTAGGTCTTAGGTTCAATCTAACCACTTAAATTCCTCGTCTCGAGATTGACAGATAGTGAGAAATTTCATTTGCCACTCCATGCTGCATTCCCTGCTCATCAACCAACCATTCCTGGATACTCTTGCGAAGACATTCACGAGCACGGAAACTCGGAAAGAAGGAACTGACACGGAGAGAATATTTCCACTAGTGAAAATGTCCGTGCGTATATATTCGCACTAAGCCATGGAATATCGACGTGGTCGAAACAGCGTTCCCCTGCGGTCTGCGTGAGCACACACGTGCGAATGCCGAGAACAACTTGGGACAGCATGGAAAAATGAAGAAAAAGAAGCCAAAAAGGAAGGAACCAAAGGGGACACGGAGTGTACGTGGCAGAGGGAGAGACAAAAAGTGGATGGAGCACACGTACCGAAGAAGGAAGAAATTGGAAAAGGGCGCGAGGGTTGCAGAGCGAGAGAGAGGGAGAGAGAGAATGTTATAGAGAGATGGAAAGACACAGGTCGTCTTTGCCAAAGAGAGCAAGCTGGTCGAAAAGGGAGACAGGGAGAGACGGAGACAGTGAGAGAGGGAGAAACGGACGGAGACAGTAAGGGATGATAACGGGGACCACGAGGGATGCGAGAGGATCGCGGAACACTCGCGGTAGGCAACGCGCAGGAGGTGTAGGAGGATAATATTGATCCCCTCGTAGCCCCGCCCCTCCTCGCCTGGCGACGCCATCATTATATTATCCACCATCCCTCCTAGTGTCTATCCAACACACATTGCTGTGTGTACACTTTGGCAAATATACATCGGCGTGTGTAAGTCCTCTGTCCTCTTCTTCCGAGCTTCTTCACCCAGAACATGGCACTCCATGAAACGATCTTTTTTTCGACATGCCAACATTTTTCCCAAAATGTCAGGAAATTGATGACTTCTCAGAGCTCTTAGATCCTGATGCTCCGTCTTCAAAGTTGTCCAATTCAAAACTACTCGAGAAGAATTTGGAGTGGTTGGAATAAAAATCGAGTGATGAAAATAAACTTTGCTCCGTAGTTCATTTTCTGGCTGCACCTGTTTTTCTGTGACATCAGTATTGGGTCCTCCGTGAAGTGCAATTCTCCATAGAGTAGCTGCAATTCGAAGATTAATATCTCGCTGCTTCGGTCATTTTTGTCTCAATGGATGCTCTCACTGTGCTACTTGCGTCACAAGTGAACAAACATAAATGATCGGAAAATACTGAACTTGAAGGTCCAATTTCCATGGCTATGTGCTTTTGGAATTGAGGAATGGGACGCAATGATTGGAGAATAAATAAAAAATTAATCTTCGGTGTTCAGCGATTGTTTCTTCGAATCGTAAGAGTTCTAGACTTGAAGAAGTATGATATTTCTCGTGAGGACAGCCAAGAAGCATCGGTATGTCATACGGGAGCCTACGTATAAAACGGACGATTCTCAAGAGCAGGATCTTGTTGAAGATGCACTGTTACAGGCACCAGGGGAAGTTATATCCGAGTGGTTCGCAGGTGTTGCGGCACATTATGTATATATATATATGTATATACGTGTATATAATGTGTATAGCAATGGCTCGCAACAACACTTCATTAAAAATAAATTTCATGAAGAAGGCACCGGATATCCGTGGCTTCGAAAGGATTTGAAGGCGCCGACCCTCCTGTAGAGATCGCTTATGAGCGCGTATGCGAGAAAAAGAGAGACGCAGCGGTAACCATAACTCTGTAAGCTAACAACCCCCGCAGACCAGGAGGAAACACGCCCCCGCGTGTACGCTTTCTCGACGCTCCGTAGAGAGCAGCACTTTGGGCTTCAACCCTTCGACGTTTTTTTTTGCTTTTCCCTCATTTCCCACTCGGTCTGCCCATTTATCGTTATACCGATAAAATTTCTTCTTTTTTTTTCTTCAAACCATGGAGAAGCTGGTAAGGAGAAATCGAGCGTACACTTTCGTCGCGAGGAGTTATGGTACAGTGTGAAAAAAAACTTGGCGTACGATGTACCCAAATAGGGTTTTACAATCGGCACAGTAATGGCTCACGACTGGTTGCCAGAGAACAAACGATGGCGCGGTAATGGCTATACAAACGGGCCAGATCCGCACCATGCATGGTTGGTAACGGTAAACCATGAATGGCTGCCAATACTTGGCCAACTATCATACGCTCATATTGGCCCAGCAACGACTGCCGGATCTTCTGTCGGAAATGAAAAACAAAAAATTGAAAAATTATGAATATAAAAATCCTAGTAGTATCTTTTTGTTTTCTTATGTTTTACTTCTGTCCATGTACATAGAATAATTGCATTAAAAACGCTTTCTGTATTGTTCATGTTTTTACTTTTCATCGGGATCGAACCTGCGCCTTTCGTTCTAGTGTCAAGCGTACTTCTAACGTAACGTATTCTAACACTTACAGAATCCATCGTTTGTTCGTTCCTTACTTTTATGCCGATAATTTTATTCGTGACAATAAATAACTTTCAATATACGATATATCGAAAACTATTGCTAGTCGCCAATATCCTTTTGAAGGTTCTCTTAGAATATTGAAAAGAAGGTCGGTGCAAAATTTCAGCTTCATCAGTGGAGTATGCTTTTCAAAACCTTATCCCTTGTTTTTACGTGTTACAGTTTAACGACCTGCATTTGCAAAACACCCAAAAACAAACCATCAATGGCTGGAATAGATCTGGCAAGCCGTTCATCCGCCTACGATACCCCAATGCTGATCGCCATATTATCGGTGCGATGGTATTGGCCCACCAATGGCTGGCATAGATCTGGCAAGCCGTTCATCCGCCTACGATACCCCAATGCTGATCGCCATATTATCGGTGCGATAGTATTGGCCCACGAATGGCTGGCATAGATCTGGCAAGCCGTTCATCCGCCTACAGTACCCCAATGCTGGTCGACGAATTATTGGCCGATTATCAGCAAACCGTTTAATGGCTGATTGCTGGCATTTTTGTTACGACAGGCGACCCTATATGGGTAGCTCAAATTGATCCATGATAGCTGTAGGAAAGATCCAGCGAAAACGTCCTGAGGGATAATGGATTTCAGTGTACATATCGCTTGCGTTTTGATAGGACCACGGGTAAAAACAGAGTGGCATCATTTTCTTCGTTATAAAAAGAATAGGATTGTTGGATTTTCTACATATATTTTCCCATATACGTTGTTGGTATTGAAGAACTTTTAATTGAACATTATTTTTCTGTGCTGCATCGAATTATCATTGGGATTTATAACTTGGTAATTTACGAATAAGTCACTCGTCATGGACGTACCTCTTCAGTTTACAATGAATGTTGCTGAAGTTTGCATCGTTGAAATGCAACGAAATTTTTTTTTCATTTCCTTTTTTCTCCATTTTTATTGTTAGCTAAAAACACTTTTAATAGATTTAGGTTGTAGGTCTCTAATAAGAATGTTAGAAAAGTTCCGGTAGCTTTGATTTGCCAGAAAAAAATTGGCAATTGGAAAAAAATTATTTTCGTTGCGTTCCAACGATGCAAACTTCAACATCATTTACAACGAGGATTGTAGCGAGTTCTGCAACAATACGTTTACTTGGTAAAAATCTATGCTGCATTGCAATCAATTTTTAACGGCAGGTGTGTTGATGACATGTCTCCAGATGTCTCTCGAAACGTTTAAGGGGTCTTCGCACTTTAGGCGCTAAAAAAGGCTATTTTCATGACTATTTTGATAAGTTTATACTATAGATATTGATATAAAAGTTACACTTGATAAATCCCCTTCGAAATACATGAAAAAAAACTTGTTCATTTATTTAAGTAACTATTCATAGACGAAATTTGTAGTTAAAAAAATGTCTTAAAAAAATGGTAGGTCTGCGCTGTTGATGAAATTTCGGAGATTGATCGTCCGAAACAACAAAATCAAACGGTTTTAGATTCAGTATGTTAATTATTAGCGCATAACATACGATTTTCGATATGCGCAAAAATAACAAAATGGCGGACATTTTTCGAAAAAAAAAAAACAAAAAAAGTGTTTTTTCACCGTCTCTTGCAAAAAAAATAGTAAATATGAAAAAAAAATACTTGATATGCGCTATACCTGTAGTTGTAAAGAATATATGGTTAACATTTCATAAGGATCGGTTCAGTAGTTTCGAAGATTTTATCAACAAACCCTCGAAAAACGTTGTTTTGCGAAAAATACGTTTAAAGTTTATTTGGGTTACATATGTACATACGTTTTAAAAAAAATGTCTTTCGAAAGTGTATTTATTAGGTGTAACAACTTGTACATCAACATCCATAATATAAACCTTTAAATTTAAAAAAATAAATAGCCTTTTTTAGCGACCCCTCAAATTGTCGATATTGAAGAATTTTCAATTGAACATTATTTTCTGTACCGGTACAAATTATCATTGGGATTTATAACTTGGTCATTTACGAATAAGTCACTCATCATGGACGTGCCTATTCAGTTTACAATGAGGCTTGTCGCAAGCTCTGCAACAATACTTTTACTCGGCAAAAATCTTTGCTGCATTGCAATAAATTTTTGACGGCAGGCTTGTTGACGACATGTCTTCATATGTCTCTCGAAACGTTTAAGAAAAACATTCTGCTGCTTTTCCATCCAAGCTCATTTTATTCGCCGAATCCCGTGTGGCTTCTTGCTCAACTCTTTCCGCCTTTGCGTCTCTATCTGCCTATTCATCTCGTGCTACGTACTCGCGAATGCATTCTCGTGCATGGATGTAGCGAGATTATGTCTGAATTTTCAGCTTGCATATGAGATACAGCAGGAGAGAGAGAGAGAGAGAGAGAGAGAGAGAGAGAGAGAGAGGCAGAGACAGAAAGATAAAAGGAGCAACGAAAACGAAATAAAAGAACAAGAAAAAGTGTGAGCAGAGACAGCAGAGAACCGCGCTCGGCGTCTCCATAAATCTCACTGTAGCGTCGAGATGGATCAGGCTGAAAGCGACCACGTTTCACGAGGGTATGCCAAGGAAGCGTCAAGCCTTACTCCACCTTGTTCCTTTTTGTTCTTCTCCTTTTCGTTCCCTTTACTCTTCACCCTTTACTCATACTCTACGATGCACATATACAAATATACACACACTCGTGTATATCATTCCAGAACGGAATGGAGTTACGGGGTGAGCGATATGAGCGCAATGCGCATACACATCGATTCTACGTTAGCAAATACTTGCTTCATGTACATGCGCCATGTGCATAAATGTAAAAGTTTTCTCAAAATGACCTGACATTTTAAATTGCGCGCCATTTTTTTGGTAGCGAACACAGCATACTAATCTTTGACAACTGGCATCGGGAAGTATTGAGGTTTAGTCATGGAGAATTACACGATCGAGCAACGCATAGAAATTGCATCATTGCACTTATTGCACAATGCAGTTATTGCAGACGAAGTTTCATGGTCGTGTTGTCTCGCGCCGCGGCGATGTGAATTGGCCACCAAGATAGTGCGGTTTGACGCCATTGGACTTCTTTCTTTGGGGTTTGCTGGAAGGAAAAGTGTATGCCAATGATCCACAGACCATTCTGGAGCTCAAGGAAGCAATTGGCCGCACCATTAATGAAATTAGTCCGCAATTATGCCAAAATGTTATTGAACATTTTGTCAAAAGAGTGAACGATTGCAAACAGGGACGAGGTGGCCATTTGTCGGATACTGTTTTCCACATATAACCTTCAAGTTTGTACCTTATATTAAAATTAAAATATTCGTACTTTTCAAATAAATAATACGCTTTATTAATGAATTTAAGTGTCAGCTCATTTTGAGACACCCTATATGTAGACGAATCGTCTGGAAAGCGACATTATTGGGATTTTATTCGTAGTGGATTCTTCAGGAAATTCGTCTCCCACGTGAACGATTGGGAGAGCCGGGAATATATATATATATCCCTCTTTCTCTCATATGTGTATGAGAGAGAGAGGCAGAGAAAGAGTCAAGTACAGTAGCCCCGAGACGATGAAGCATTAAGGCGTTACAACTGAGTAAAAAAAAAAGTTACCGTTTTTTTATAGGGCTTAAATGATGTATAACATCACAAGAATGGTAGACAAGAGGAATAATACGCTTTCAAGCGCTCTCAAACGCACGAAACAGCCTAGACTGTGAAAGTAGCAATTTCGAGTCGTTTGGTCCAGTTGTTGTTTCGGTTGAGTCAATAGACTTTAAATTTTGACTGTGGTTTTTTTTTTATAGAGGATCGCTAAAGAAGTACACACGATTTTTACGATTTATCAACAATTCTCGCTATTGTAAACATATAAACGCCGAGTTTTTGGTGAAAAATAAATAATTCAAAATGAAAACATTTTGTGAAAAAACCATATTTTTCAATAAGCGTGTGTACTTCTCTAGCAAAACTAATTTGAATAAAAGAAGATTTTTTTGTAGTTGCTATTCTGTAGAGTAGGCTAAAAAAGTAGAAAGACTTAGTGTAGCTACGACTGAGCCGCCATTTTGGTTTTTTTTGTACGAATGTTTTTTTGTATAACCAACATATGCAGAATAAACCCTCCAAATCTCATTTTGATTGCTTTTTTAGTATTCTCAGAAAAAATTGCCAAAAAGTCTCACTTTTCGAGGAGCCACATAGATGTAACGCCTTGAAGTTCTCGCTTTGAGTGAAATACATTATCGGTTCAATCAATCGCGATAATTTTCCTAAGGTTTTCCTTATATTCTCTTTATATACAACACATTTTCATCTTATTGTTATTCCATATTTTATTTCACGTCTTCCTATGGGCTCACTCTAGACAATTTTTCAACCCTGGCGAACGTACTAGCTGTATCATATTTGTGGTTTTTGTATCTTACATCGAAGGAATTATATCTTTTTTTCAGACTTTCAACGTATACCCTTGCCGGTTTTTACGTATTCCCCTTCCCAATTGAATCCTTTCCTATCACTCCCTACCCGCACTTCGCTCATCTAGCATAATCTGCGGTTGCGCCCACAGACGCCTTAACGGGTTATGCCTAGTTGTAAAAAACGAAAAATCCCTTTTTTCAAAACACATATATTTTGACAGTATTTCATCTTATAAATGTTCCCTGAAAATTTCAAGGTGTTCGGATCAAAGTTGACGGATTTATAGGCTGTTATATTGACGCCCGTCGCAACGCTCGGAGCGTCGTTCGGAACTTTAAACGCTTTTTTTCGTAAGCATGTTTTCAAAGTCGGTGAGCAAAATATCTCAAAAACTACCGCATCGATCATTTTGAAATGTTTAGGGCTTTTTCTATGCAGAATTCGATGCAGAAATACATTATTTGATCGAAGGATTTTTTTCCGATGTATACTTTCGATTTGATGAACGAAAAATGTCCATTTTTTTCCTAAAAATCAAGACTCTCACTTCGAACACACACCATTTTTTTAAATTTGATATTTCGAAAATTCCTTTGATTAATCAAAGGATCTTCAGATGATACTTTTTCAAATACTTAATTTTTGTAGAAATGTATCATCATAGTTTTCTTTAAAAGAAATCCAAAAATGAGCTGTTTTCGACTGTCACACCTAAGCATAACCAGTTTAGGAGTACGTTTTTCAAAGTGATTTTCATGTTTTTTTTTACGAGGAATGGATTAATAGAATTCGTTCCAATTTTTGGAATATTTTATACATATTTGCAACCAAATATTTTAATTTTTCCGAAGCATTGCCTCTGAAGATATGAAACATGTAATCTGCCGACCATCGAAGGTCGCCATCAGACTTTGCAGTTTGTGTACACTTTGGAGGCCGTAGTTTTCTTCGGAAATCAATACAGTTTGAAGATTACTTTAAGAACATGTTCTCCTTCCATATAAACCTAACTCTGACCAAAAAATTGCATTTTTTAGAAGTATTTAACCAAACGGGTATAATTTTTGCCATTATTTTATAACCTTTCTTGCTATAAAAAAATATACTTTAAACAATGATATTACCCCAAATTTAGGTTCATATAGAGCGTAATTATATCAAAAAAACTAACTATCACTTTATAAAATTACAGGTTAGAAACTTTTTGAGCCGGAGTGTACACAAATTTAACAAAGTCGTTTCCAGAAAAACGCGTTTGAAAAAACAAATACGGAAAACAAAATATTCAAGGCTGTAATGAATTATTTACACTTCTTACCGGTAAATCAGCAATTGGTTTTACCATCAATTCATGGAATTAAAAAAAATCGATTTTTTCCGCATTCTCCGAGGGTACAGGGAAACTGTAGAAAACCCATGCCAGAATAGACGGCCCCATACACTTCTAATTCTCTGATGCACATACATTTTTACTAAAGTATCTACACCAAGGACTCAAAAGTATTGGCCTTCCGCCGACTGATTGATGCGCCGATCGGTGCACGACTAAGCGGTCACCGCTCCGAGTATCGGCCATGGACAAGGCCGCTAGCTCATTCACCAATGTTGATCGATATCGTTTGAAGTATTTGCTCTTGGAAAGGTTCCCTCTTTTAGTGTCAACGTTCTAATACATTTCCCCTATCTTCCACGCTTTGACCTAGCCTGTGTCTCTCAGTGGGTCAGGTGACCGGTAAGCATGGAGCCTCTGATCCTGAATGATCCCATGGGATTTCCCGGATGCGGCGTGCGTTCGGGTCACCCCTTATTTGTAATTGACCGTGAACATTGGCACGTGAGAATAGTTTACAAGCCGCGTATATACATGAACGACCTCGCACGCATGATTCTCCAGACCCCGTCGTGATTCTGATGGCGACAGGCCGTCCCTTGCCTTGGGCAAGCGGAAAACAACAGCCGATTGGCGAGAAAACGTGCGATTATTGTATACTATACGATTGTATCGAATTTGGATTGAGTTGATTTGAATCCAGATTTCATTGAGTTTTTTCGTTACCGAGCATCTCATCTTGATCTAACGTGAAACGGTAATCGCATTAAGGGGTCGTGTCACTTTAGACGCAAAAAAGCCTATTTTCATGATTTTTTAAATAGGTTTAAATGATATATATATATATATATATATATATATATATATATATATATATATATATATATATATATATATATATATATATTGATATAAAAGTTGTTACACTTAATAAATACAATTTCGAAATACATAAAAGAAATTTTAATGTATTTATGTAACCCAAACAAACTTTAAACGCGTTTTTCTCGAAACAACGTTTTTCGACGGCTTGTTGGTAAAACTTCGAAACTTTGAACCGATCCTTATGAAATTTTAACCACATATTCTTTACAACTATATCTATAGGACAAATCAAGGGGATAAAAAAATAGATATCTACTTTTTTCGCCTAAAACGGTGAAAAAACACGTCTTTTTTTCATTTTTTCGGAAAATTTCCGCCATTCTGTTATTTCTGCATATATAAAAAATCGTATGCTATGGGCTATAGCTATTAAAATACTGAATATAAAACCATTTGGTTTTTTTGTTTCGGATGATCCATCTCCGAGGCTTCATCAACAGCGCAGACCTACAATTTTTTAGGAAATTTTTTTGCCTACCATTTTCGTCTATGAATAGTGGCTTACATACATTTTTAAAAAAATGTATTTCGAAAGTGGTTTTATTAAGTGTAACAACTTTTATATCAATATCTATAATATAAACCTATGAAAAAAATCATGAAAATAGCCTTTTTCTAGCGTCTAAAGTGAGAAGACCCCTTAAGGCCTTAGGCCATTCTAGGATTTGCCAAAAATCGACTTTTTTTGTTTTGTAGAAAAGGTACCTTAGTATCTATAAAATTATATTCCAAAAGATTATGGGTGTGAAAAATCTCTAAGTACTCGAGTGTCAAATTCTGGTGCAGGCGTTGCAGATTAAAGGTATTGAAACATTATTCATCTCGTGACTTTCTACCAACTTTGAACGCGTTTACCTCAAAACCACATTATTCAAGTCGGTCGGACTCATAACTCAAACAGATTCACTTGAAATTTTAACTGTACATTTAGAATTATATTTCCTAAGGCACTACGTAGGGTTTTTCATTATAATGCATAGTTCCTTTTGTATAAGCAATTTTCTGACGATTTTCTTATGGCATTTTATACTTTTTGTTTTAGAAATTCGCCATTTTGACAAAAAACAATATATCAAACAAATCTTATGTACTAATAGCTATTCTTATATATAATCGAAAAAACTTTAGTTGGACCGGCCGTTGACCTTCGAAAATAGGCCGTTGACCTTGAAAAAATAATTTTGTATAGTCAATTACGCGTATAATAAAACCCGTATTTTGTAATTTCGATTTATTTTATGGTTTCGCGGAAAAAAATCACGAAATCTCTTCCATCAATGAAGAGAATTGTATAAATAAAATTCCAATTCTATCAATTCTATCAATGGAAACAATTTTATAAATAAAATTCCAATTTTCTTTATAAAACACAATCCAAAATGGCGGTTCTATTTCCCGTCTAATAAAGCCATGCACGCCGCGTTTTAGTCTGCGCGGGGCGCTCCACAGCCTTGTCAGTTCATTTGAAACAAAAACGGGTTAAACATGATTAAACTAGACTAAATTTGGGGAGACTCGTCGTTTTGTGTTTTTTAAAAAGCCCCTAGATAACAAAATGGCAGCTGTTTGGAAAAACCCAATTTTTTGCCCGTTTTTTTTGGCTTCAACGGATGAAAACAATATTTGTAAATCAATTTTTGACAAAAATCGCTTCCCGATGGCCCCGCAAATTAAATTTCCTGCCAATTTCGCAGAGATTCGTGTTTAACGAAAGTTTAACGTTATAAAAAATCGTATTTAATGTTTCTTTTTTAACACCCAAACAAATAAACCCACGTGTTCTAAAAACTTTAAGGATGCAAATGATGTTAAAAAATCGAATTTTTCATCCCCTTGAACAGTAACCTCTTTAATCATGTCCTTAATTCATTCGAATTTCCCGTTTTCCACGTCTCCATAATTCGATTACTCTTGCTTTCAGCACCAATAGAAAATAATCGAAACTCAAATGTCGATTCCAGCCTGACACCCATTTTCGAGTACTGCGTTTGCGTAATTGCACGAACACTCGGTGTACACGTGTGAGGACGTAAAAAAAATACGAATACTCGTATTCGGTGTACGTACAACGTGTTCGCATGCCCTTCGCGATCTTCCCTGCATATGCATGCGGTGCATAGGAAAATGGCGAGGAGAGGTGGAACAACCCCCGGCAAGGTGAGAGGGCGCGCGGTTTTATGGATTTTTTTTATCGTTGTGGTAGTTTCTCGGCAGCGGGGCGAGGGGGGGGGGGGGAGAAGGGTTATATGGTGTCGTTCGCCGAGTATATTCGTATAACTGTAATACGCACATGCACATGCACACATACGAAAATCGACTCGGCTGTGGGCTGGCAGCGCCAGTGGGATTCGGATATTCAATGTTGGCGTACCTGTATGGATATTAAATTAACACCCGTAAGCCCCGCGAGTATTAACAACTTTGCAAAAGATTATACGAGATTATGAGCTCAAGCGAAACACGTGATTTTTAATGTTCCCTCTCTCGCGAGCGAGCTCGTCCCATTTGACTCTCTTTCTCTCTTTACCATCGCTAACAGGCCAACACACACGCCGTTTCGTTTCTCCTCTCTTTTTGGCTATTTGGTACTTCATTCGTTTCGGCAAACCTCAAATTTCTTCGGGTCTTCTCTCCATCGCCGGGTCACTTTGTCTATCGTCGCAATCGCGGCTCTCCCTTGGTAACAATCCGCATGAATTATCTTACCGGCCGGTTGCGGTGGACTTTGCGGTCCATTTTTTTTACAAATATTGTAAATGTGTCGGCTATTTAATTTTTTCTCTGTTACTATTTGGAGTTATAGTTATGTATTTTTATATTGTTGAATTTTGCAATAATTCCGTCATGCCTGAGTAATATTTTGGTTATTTTAGCAGTGAGATGAGTTGACTTAATCATTGTTGATGTCATCTTCATTGGGGCAAGGGTCATGACTCGCGTAAGCAGATTTCACGAGCATAAAAGCTGGTGAAACCCTAAAGGATACATCTCCCGTTTTTTTTTACGCGCTACACTGTGTGTGATATTACCCTACGACTTTCAGCAGTCAATATAAATGGCTGTGGCATCAAACTTACGCTCGTGACAAGCCTCTTTCATAGTAATTCGAAGCTCCCCTATATATCGTCACCACGGGAGATTTTCATACCGATAGAAATGATAGGGTCCAGCATCCCTTCACGATTGCATCTTTTGTCGCGCCCCTTTTCGGTCACGCGTTTGCACTATTATGTCTATTTTTCACCCCACCCCTCTAGCACAAAGAGCACGGTCGTTTTCAGAGCCACACGTCTAATTGCGAAACAAGTGTTGATTACTCGTGAATTGGGAAATAATATAGATCCAAAGGTTGAGGAAAAAACAAAACCCATATTACAAGAATTTCAAGTCAACACGTTTACAAGTGTCCAGAGAACAATTTTTGATGCTCCCTCATTGTGCACTGAGAAAAAAAATCGATTGAAACAAAAAAAATATATTGGTTGATAAAATAAATGTGCTGGTGCGGAGTGCCACCGATATATGAGATTGTTAAAATACTAAAAAATATTGGAAAACGTGATGATTGATTTAAATAACATATTGTTTTATTTGAAAAAGTTCTTGTGTTCTCTGAATATCTACATTGTCCTTCAAGTAAAAGTATATTCTGTTGAACTCATTTTATATACAATTCGTAGATGTATGGATGAAATAATTAAGCGGTTGCTACTACATTTTTTTTATTTCGTACAAAAATATAATCCATAGAATTAATTATTTGTTTACTGCATCGAAACTAATATGCCATGGGACGTGAGTTTTTCAATTTGTTTTTAATATTAAATAAAAAGTGAGCATTAGAATGATCATCCACGATAATGGTGGAGAGAATATCAGATATCCAATGGAATATCCATGGAGAGAATATCAGATATTCAACTGATAAGAACAGATACTATTCTTCGATCTTTGCCACAGGCTAAAAAGCGATACTCTATACAGTTTCTCTGGCGTTTAAGGGGTTACCTCCACTTGCGATTTTGAAAAAAACGATTTTTTTTATTGCATTTTTTTGAAGTATAAGTATCTGAGAATATGTCCTGAAAATTTCAAGTCGATCCGAACAAAATTGACGGAGATATGAGCATTGAAAGAGAAGAATCCGTGTTGAAAGAGCGTTGAAAGAGAAACTTTAAACGCGTTTTTCGCAAAATGGCATTTCTGAAGTCGGTGACCAAGATTACTTGAACACTAATGAACCGATCTTCTTGAAATTTTGCAAGCTTATTTAATACATAAAAATGTAGTTTTTAATCGTTCGATGTTTTTTTTTCGAAAAAAAATGGCCGTTTTATAGCCAAAAAACGGCCGTTTTTTTCGTTAAAATCGAACCATTAACTTTGACTGTCCGCCATTTTGTGAAAAATGAATATTTTTTAAAATCCGTCGATTAAAGACTAGTTTATACTTATCCATCTAAATCCATCCGCATTTTTTTTTTCAGATGATCCACTTCGCCGCAATGTTGGTCACCGCAAACCGTGTATATAAAAACATTATTTCATTGACGGCCATTTGCCACTAAACAATGTAATATTTTTCAATAAAAAAATTACTGAAAGTTCTTCAAGATGTGTTCTTTAAGATGGTATATTGATCGATTAAAAAAGTTTTTTAGTCTTCTTTTAAAAAATTCATGAAAAATGCCTTCTTTTTGCGCTCCAAGTGGGGGTAACGCCTTAAGTAGATTTTCGGTTCGCTCTACGCTTACGAGAAACGAGCGCGCGTGCGGCTTCTAGCGGTTACTCCGAGAACTACGGGTTTCCTCACATTTATAATTTCGGTGGCGCTCGGCCATGATTTGGTTGAATTTTTTCAACCAAATGCGCAAGAAACAAATTTTTCTTTCGCATAACTTTTTAACCAATTCAGACATTTGCTTAATATTTTTCCATAAAAATAGAATTTAATACTTTAAAGAATAATGTACTTGGAAATTGATATCGGATATGGTGAAAAAAATAAAATAACATATTTACTCAATAAAAGTGTTATCTGAATCAAACGAGCGAAATTCAATTTTTCTTGCGTACTCGAATCAACAACATTCATATTATGAATTGAAACGCTTTTTTTGTTCGTTGCAGTAAATGCCTTCAAAACTATATAATTTGTTCGCGATTTTTTAGATAGTTTCAATAATATATTGTTCTCGACTAACAATATATCTTTCGAATTAAAAAAAAAACGTTTGCTTTTATCATGTCATTAAAGTCAATAGCGTTTTGTTTGAACTAATAAATCCGATTATTTACACCAACAATTTTACACTTGAATCAACGAAATTTCATTCAGTAACACCAATGATATTGGATCAATGATTTTTTTCTCAGTGTGGGTTGCGGATTGAATATTTTTTGGAATATCATCAATAGAGTTGCCAAATGTGAAAAGCTTGCTTAGTTTTTGCCAATTACATTCGAACAATCCTTTTTCTGTCTGCTCGGATTCGCCGCCATTGGCAAGCCTGACAATTCGAATCCTCGTGGTACAGCTTTGGACAGGATGGACTACCGATCATGCGTAATCTGGTCAAATTTCTTTGCGCAACACGTTCGTATGCGGGGAGTAGTCAAGAGGTGGTCCAAATGAGCACGAATTTCTGTATCTACGAGAGCTTTTGCGAAGGACGACAAAAGCTTTGTGCATGGCGAGAGTTACGTATATATGCCGGGTACGCATTTCGAGCGTTGACAGTCGGGCTAGCCTGCCGAATACAAATGACATTCGGTAATCCTGACTCTCATATACCGAACTGGTATATAGCTGTATTCCAGCCTATATTCCACAGCCATTTCCCATTCTCTCGAATCATCCCTTTCGCCGACTCGTTTCGATTACGTCGCTCTCTCTCTCTCTCCCTCTTCTATTGTCTCTCTTTCTCCCTCCCCTTCAGCAGTGCCATCTATTCCATTTCCCTGTCGGTTCGCGGTGTCGCCGTCGAATGCCGGATTCAGGTAACAGGATCTACATAGTATACGTTATACAGTGCATAAGCCGGAAAGGAGGAAGGACCACGTAGGTTTCGTCCTCCACATCGTACTATTGCGGTAAACGCGGAGAGGTTACCTATACCGGAGCTTCCTCTTCGTGGAGTGCCACGATACTGATTCAAGCTGGTGGCAGTGGTGGCGCTGCTGCTTCGACCATACTAATCCGCCGATGGATTTATGGTCTTAATCACCGACGGATTATCCCGGACAGCCGCACAGCGCGAGCGAGCAATTCTGTCCTCTCTCACCAACCGACGGAAACACACGGCTGCCTCTTTCCAGATAAACGCATGTATCTCACACACGGTGCGAATGTCGGTGGTTTCCTTTTTTTCATCCCCGTTCCAATCGATTGTGTTTTCAGACAATGAATGAAACGCTCGTGATCGAACGATCAAAACGATCAACGGCGAGACGATACATCCAACGTGCGTTCAGCCAATTGATTGGATGATCATGTGTCACTGGAAGTACTTTAGTGTCATCGTATCGAGCCGCTGAACTGGTCATTCGAAAGTTTTGATCTTTCGTGCACAGTGCAAGAGGGTCGACTCTAATAACCTCGTTGGTGAAACTTTCTTTACCTATCCGATGTCACCAACTTCGAGAACGGGAAGGCTCCGATCGAAATGGAAATAATACCATTTGCACCAGAAAAACGCATTTGAAGTTGAATGTTATAAAAAATCGTCTTCGATGTTTGTTTTTGACAACCCAAACAAACAAGCCCACGTGTTCTAAACACTTTAAGGGGCTATATCAGTGTGACACTTTCAAAAAATCGATTGTAATATAGGTCAAATATAGCCAAATATATTCTCTATTTTCCGAAACATTTAATTGAGTACTTTTCTTGCAAAAATTTCCCAAAAATCACCCTAATTTTTAGCGTACACGGTATAGCCTCTTAAGGATTCAAATTATGTAAAAAAATCGAAGTTTTAACGTCATCAACGATAACCTGTTCTCAAGGCCAACACCGACCGAGCAGCCACGAGTGCGAGAGAGACAGCTGATTCACGGATTCCCAGTGTTCTCCTAAACGGTTGATTTTTTGGAAAAAAGAAAATAAACACCTTCCGGTCTGGTGAACGACGAGCAACGTCTTTCTCTTCGTTTGCCCGAAATGTGATCCGTCTGAGAGAGAACTTAGCAGTAGGATTTTCCAGTGTGAGCCATGTCGTTAATGTCAAAGCGTTTATTCCAAGTGGCATGAAGCACCAGTTGCCTAGTTGAATCTCAGTCTGTCAGCTCAGTCATTGGACTCGTTGAAACGGTCTTCCAAGTTTATAGATCAAGATAATGATGCGTCGACTCTTCGAATGGGATTCTTCCCTAGCTGCTTTGATCCAGTTAGTCTTTTGGAAACCAGTGCAAATTTTTAGCACGGAGATCTTTAGCATGAAGATTTTTAGCATGAAGATCATTACTTGAAATTCTCCGGAGGTTTCTTCTACTGCTAGTTTACGAGGTCACTGCCCTCTTTGATCCGGGTGGAGTTCAACCATCGATAGATCAAGTTTCACTGCGAATGGTAGGCCTGGTGGTGAACGTAAAGATCGGTTACCCGAGAATGAGTAGAGAGTTTTCGAGAGTTTGGACATCCCATACAACCAACGGCAACGGCTGTATCCATATGTTCATATACACCGGAAGTCTATGTGGTGCGGAGTGGACACCGGTAAGAGGTGGGTCGCTCTGGCGAACTGGGTATAAATGGTACGTAATCCGTTGAACAGAGTGCAGGTCTCGGTAACGAAAGCCACCGGTAGAGCTTGTTGGAATGAAGAACGCTCCACCGTCGGTTCGCTACAGTTCGCGGGCTTCAACGACGAGAAATGCGACCTGGAGGCTGCCCAACTCTCTTGCCAGGTCCACATGACCACCACATCTCTCGCTCTTTCTCTCTACGTGTCTCTAGCCCTCCACATTCTACCTTTGAGTGTATAGAGGCTAGAATTTTGGTACATGGCGTATAACTCCGTGGTGGCCGACAGTGCGGTCGCGCCGTCGAGTTTACGTTGGACCGCGAATTGAACAGAGAAAGACGAGGAGGGCGAGGGCAAGAGAAAGGGAGACAGAGACCTAGAGATGGTGGAATGGCTCCGCGATCCCGTTGTGTGTGCGGTTCTATAAATCCATGGGGGCTTACCGGCGCAAAGCCTCCCACGCGCAGCTTCCCTCTAACCCGCTGTCCTCCTCCTCTCAAGCACTCCTACATAACCAACGCCTGTGCAAGCTGGTCACCATCGACTGGACAAACTGGCACGAATTCGCCGCGGTTCTGCAATATTTCGCGTCGGCATACGCGCTCTAGTGGCTTTTGATCCATTTTCTTCGTGTTCGAATTTTTGGTTACGGTTTCGAGCTGGCGCCATGTACAGAGTTTAATCGATGATGATGATGACATACGTGACTGTGCCACATGCGGTTGAGCTTCGAAATTAGATGGGTCGCGGAAATATTGGAATGTTGAATAAGTTCTCGCTGTTTTTTTCGTGAACATTGATGGTTCACGAAAAAAACACTTTGGTTAAAAATCATTCCTAATGCTTTTCAAGCGTTTCGAAACTGTTGTGTGATCAACTGCTGATGATTCTGCAAGTTCAGCTGGCGTCTGACATGAGTCTGAATAAAGTGATGCCTCCAATAGGGTATTTCACTCTATGTAAAAAATAACACTAAGAACGTATAAATAAGGTATTTTTCGTAATAAGCAATCGAATAATGTTGGTTTTAATTTATAAAAACACAAAATGAATTTTGTGAACTTTGTGACATAGTGAACAAAGAAAGCGGTAGACGTATTACTCTCTAACCTGTAAAAGAAAGCAACATAGTCAATTGCAAATTTTCAAATAGTTATCTGTACTTCAAAAAAGAACAAATGAGTTTTTTTTTCGGACTATGACTTTGGATCTCTTCTCGCAAGTTTTAACCAAGTCTTCCTCATATTTATACCAATTGGCATTTTAATCCACAACTTTCCCGGTGTTTTTACACTGGTATTCTTACATTTAGGAACAACACACCAATGATAGGGATTGTAACTCACTTTTAACCAAATAATTTACGTATTCACAATTGGACTGAAGCAGCATGGCAGCTAGTGTTTTCGCGCGGTAATTTGAAGTGCATTTTTATGGCACGTATTGATTTTATAGAAATAAAAATTCCAGTAGTTTATTACCACTAAAGGATCAAATTGAGACATCTTTCCAAAAAGGGTGTACTGCCCTTTTCAACAGATCAAAGTCGTTATTTTTTAAGCGTCTAAACCAATCTCTGCATGTTGTTCACGATAGAACATGGTCGCCGTAAGTCTCAACAAGAATTCTGTGTGCTTC
Organism: Ophion ellenae; assembly: GCA_963210295.1. Classification (NCBI taxonomy): domain Eukaryota; kingdom Metazoa; phylum Arthropoda; class Insecta; order Hymenoptera; family Ichneumonidae; genus Ophion; species Ophion ellenae. The sequence goes on along the minus strand of OY723394.1, from coordinate 25,207,844 downwards.
AGCTGCAGATTTTTAAAAATAAAGTTTTGCAGTTTTATTCCCCGCAAATACTCTTTTTTTGGTACGAAATTTGACATGTCTAACACTGTGAAAAAAGGTTGTTTATCCTTCGGCGAAATGACATACATTGAATTTCAAGCTTTCTTATAGTACTGTAAAATGGGGTTACTTTGAGCAGGTTTTGGAAGTTTTTGTAGGTAACTTTTTTCAACATCCTAAATTGCAACTTTGTTTTGCTCCAATAGAACAATATATCCTTTGGCTGTCAAATGTGTAAGAAAGTCAAGCCCCCCCCCCCCAGCAATCTTATATATTTGTTTCAGTGTTAAAATAACCTCGAGTGTGCGGTTTCTTTGACAAGGCATTGGAATGCAACTCATGTAAAAAACTAAGGGTCAGTTTGATATCATTTTGACAAAAAAATCAATATTGTATGCATCATACATGGAATTAAGTGATACAGAACGATTTTTTACAATCAAATTGTCATCTTTATTGAGGAAACAATTTACACAAAACTACCAAGTACCTAGGGTACTATTATAGGCACTTAATCAGTCTTATAATTATCATTGAGATCAAAATTAACTTGAGCAACATTATAACAAAATCAAACATATTTAAATGGGCACACATTTAAACCGTATTTTGGCGCTCTGTAAAAGTATCCCCAAAGAGTGTCAAAGTTATCCTTAATGTCAATTTAACCCCGTTTTACGGTACCTATTTATAGATGCGTTGCCATCTTGAGGCGGGATATACGTTTACAACGGTAAAAAAATCGATTTCTTTGTTTCTTCCTTTAAACGATAGAACTATATATGTAGAATATTTTCCTAAAGTTTCAAAGCGAAATTCGGAAAACTTCGAATGTTACAGCCCGTCAACGCTGTGTCTCACCGCTTGGATTCGGAGCGGGCGTGAACTTCAAACGCGTTTTGCTCAAAACTGCATTATCGAAATTGGCGTGCAGGATTACTCGAAACCTATCAAGCCGAGTGAGTTGAAACTTGGTAGCAATATTGATAATATTGGTACCTTCTACTTGACGAGAATTGTTGTTGAAAAATTGAAAAAAAAACTACTTCTTTTTCAATTTTTTGACAAACTTGCCATTTTCTTCATTTTAATTACCGTCACATAGAAACTATACATGTTCTAACTGAAAAAAATGTTAGAACTTTTTTGCAAATCAAAGTCTACGGGATGCTCGACTGCACGCCGATTCGCTACTTCTGCGGCGACCTTGCTGTAACACTCTGCCACAGCTCCGTCATTTTGCTGAATTAATTTAAAAAAATTGTTTTGTATACTTGAATATACTATTAAAGTATACCTAAAGTTTGATAGTTGTAGAATAATTATTTCTCAGTTAAAAAAATCCCTCAATATTGCGTATTTTTTTTGCGTCTAAATGTATTTCGCCTTACGCTACACGCACGCAGTTCTGGTAACGCCATCCGTTGAAAAACAGCGACAACCTATTCAACGTCCTAATAATTTGATATGTCAAAGTTTACGGAGTGGCTGAGAGAATGAGGCTGAGAAAATGTGTAATTTGGCTTGGTCAGTATGCTCATCGAGTTTTATAAAATCAACGTTCAATGCATTTTGGAATCTACGTCCACGTCTGATTCCGAAATCCGTAGCACACGTTGGTCCCCATATGGAGCGTGTTTGTGCGAAAAATGCAACATTCCTAATGTGACCAAACGCCTGACATTTCACTTTGCAAGCACACGTCCCTTGTTGACCCAAACGGACAACACATTGGCAGGTGTTTCCTTTCTACATAGTCCAGCGTTTTCTAAGGCGTCGATTCGAATGAGTTCGGACCACTAGACAGTTGCCAAGTACGTCAAATAAACGCCAGAGGCATAATCCTCGCGTTACCGTAACTCTTTTGGCGTCCATTCGAGTTCATTCCACCGCGTGGTTGGGGAGTATACAAGGAGGTTCGTCATCCAAGCCCTCGGGATCAAAAGTCATGGAGTTCGTGAAAGGAATCTCGTGGTTATTCAAAGGAGAGAAATGTTGATCTTGTAACGGATATGCCATCAATGCCGGCATTGTGCGACGGAGACGACGCCACGCGGGGTTGTTATTCTTCAAGCTTATTGCCACCCACGCATTCGTGTAGAACTCGTCAAGTCTCAAGCTCCCGACGTACAAGTGCCCGAGAAACATCTTCATTGCAACGGTAATTGATTTTCACTCCGGAGCATCCTCTTCCTACTTCAGTTTTTCATCGACGTCTTTCGTTGATAACGTTTTTTTTTATTGCTGCATTGCTTTTTTTGCGAAATTCGATATCACCCGTATGGCATGCCTGGACGAGTGAGATATGGAAGAATTTTTTTCTTCCTTTGACTCTCTATAGCTGAGGAATCGCGGAGAGGTGGGTGAATCGAGTGCTCGATCGCTTCGACGAACAGCATCTCGAACGCTATCCGACACGTTATCGTATCGTTGCACAAGATGGCGGTCGGTTCTCACAGAGTGAATCATACCAATACGATGTTATACTTATAGATATGGAAGAGTTTGCCGAGTGGGGAACGTCGATTATCGCGGACGATTCGAGATGTTTGTATATATCCATTTATCTGCCGTACGATACTCTGATTGGACGAATGGACTCGCGGCACATATTCCACGCATAGATAGACTCGCCCGCAATCAAGTCGTTCTTTCATCCAGCCTTCTAATCATCCATTATTACGAATTGAGCGAGAAACGCAATAGCAACATTTGCCGACGTGCTTCAATTTTTCTTCAGTTACTTCGAAAATTGGGCAGCAATGTTCCATCGTCAAAAAATAGCGCCAATTGTGGTTCTTCATAATGATTACTTGATTGAAAGATTGAAGGATAATTACGATGATTGATTTTGCGGCGATGACAGTTCAATTGAGAAAACGAGTACATTTTTTTATCTTGGGGAAATGGAGTGAAGAAAATAATCAAACACTAATTAAACAAATAATTAAGAATGCGATTATGTTTCGATATATTTTTTTTGTTTGGCAAACTATTTTTCGGCGCTACAAAGCGATGGTAATTTTATTCGCGCGTGCCTTCTGGTAACATAAGTTTTACTCACGCGTATCTTCTGATAAACGGATTTTGCGGTTATGATAATTGAATTGAAAGAAAAAGGGTATATCTTTTCATCTCGGGGAAATAATGGGAAAAAATAATTGAATACACAAGCAAGATTCGCGACACTGAACGACGAATGTGACGATGTTTATGCTAGAGCATGGATACCGGTTTTTCGATAATATCGGATCGAAAATCTGATATTAAAAAACCGATATTGGACTCAGCATCAGATATTGAATCTCGATACTCCAATAATAATTGGACATCAGAGTTGAAAACATTAAAATAACATTATAATTGTTATTATTTTCACTCAAGTTACTTTTACTCGTTTTTTTTACTACGTTTAATAGCCTCAAAATATTATTACCTATATTAAGGGGTTAACCCCACTTGCGATTTTGAAAAAATCGATTTTTTTTATTGCATTTTTTTGAAGTATAAGTATCTGACAATATGTCCTGAAAATTTCAAGTCGATCCGAACAAAATTGACTGAGATATGAGCGTTAAAAGAGAAGAATCCGTTGTGTAAACGACCGGCTAGTCTGCCGTCTGGCGCGCTCGACCCTCCCTCCGACCTTCAATGCATTGTTCGATGAAAAGGGTCGTATACCTGGCATTCACAACGTTCATATAATAGACTGGAATTTATAAAAACGGTCCCGGAATAGATGACTCTATGTAAGTTTACAAAAAAAAAATATTTTCTTCGTGTAAACTGAAATTGAAACTTTAAACGCGTTTTTCTCAAAATGGCATTTCTGAAGTCGGTGACCAAGATTACTCGAACACTAATGAACCGATCTTCTTGAAATTTTGCAGGCTTATTTAATACATAAAAATGTAGTCTTTAATCGTACGATTTTTTTTTCGAAAAAAAAAAATGGCCGTTTTATAGCCAAAAAACGGCCGTTTTTTTTCGTTAAAATCGAACCATTAACTTTGACTGTCCGCCATTTTGTGAAAAATGAATATTTTTTAAAATCCTTCGATTAAAGACTAGTTTATACTTATATTTGACTAAATCCATCCGTTTTTTTTTCAGATGATCCACTTCGCCGCAATGTTGGTCACCGCAAACCGTGTATATAAAAACATTATTTCATTGACGGCCATTTGCCACTAAACAATGTAATATTTCTCAATAAAAAAATTACTGAAAGTTCTTCAAGATGTGTTCTTTAAGATGGTATATTGATCGATTAAAAAAGTATTGTAGTTTTCTTTAAAAAAATGCATGAAAAAGGCCTTTTTTTGCGCTACAAGTGGGGGTAACGCCTTAAGTATTTTCGAAGTGTCAACTTATTTATCCACGAGTGTGGAATCAGAAAGGGCCGTTTCATTCGCAGCTTAGGGACACTTGCAATAACATGGGGTCGTCTCTAAAAGACGAAACTTCAGATTTTGCTTGTCTACTACATTTTTATTTGCATAAAAGTTCCTATTTTTTGTTTGTTTATTTGTTTCTATTTGGGTTGGATATATTCGAGGGGCTGGCGAACTAAACCGGACCACACTACGTCAATTTTATTTTAATTTTAATTTTTCGTGGTTTTTAAGCACACCTTAATAGCTCCCGAAATATTTTGGATCAAATTCGGCCCTAAGCATCTCAAAATTCACAAACTGCGTTTTCAAGCGAAAAGGCAGTTTTTAGGCACAAGAAAAAGAAAATAAGTAAATAAAAAAAAATGTAATGTAGTGTGGACAAGTCCGGTTTTGATCGCCAGCTCCTCATTTAAGAACATAGCAGAGTATATTGAGAAATTTATAATAAATGAAGATCTCAATAAAAGACGGTGTATTTTAGTGTATATTGTGGTTTTACTTAGCTATACACTATTATTTCTACAACTTCTATCTTCATTTCCAAGCTTCGAACGTTTTTGATCAAGGTTTCCCATAAATATCGAAAAATATCGAAACACCGGTATTCCGATATTACAACTTGTCGAAAGCGAAATAATACCGGTAATAGAAAAAGCTCCGATAGTCCAAGCACTAGTTTCTTCATATTTTTTATTCGTGATACTATTTTTGTGCGCTACGAAAGGATAAGAATTTTATTCGCGCATATCTTCTGGTAAAATAAGTTTTCATGGTTGAGCAAAAAAAAAATACCGACAGGGTTATTGTACTTATAATATTATGTTAATATAACCTTGTTATAATACAGGGTTAATATAACCCTTCTAGAATAACAGGGTTATTATACTTAAGGGAAAAATAACTTTTCGACTACTCACCCTGACTCGAGGCTCGGTGAGCTGCGTCCACATTGCGATTTCTTCCCTTATCGTCATGTCGGGATAGCGATTTTTCGCGAAGGTAGCTTCCAATTCTTGAAGCTGCTGCGTCGTAAAATGCGTTCTCTGTCGCCTCTGCCTTTTGCTCTTCGGCTCGTCCTTTTCCGTCGCGTCGTTTACGCCGATCACATTGCTGGGTGAAACGACACCACCGCCACCGCGAAGCTCGTGCTTCACTTCCGTCGGCGACCTTGTGCCTGAAATCCATGCAAAGCCGTCGAATTGAGCAATTAGTGCACAATTCCACAGAAAATAGCGACTGCGATAGGAATTTTTTTTTTAATCGTCGTATGTAAATTAACTTCACAAACGTGTGCGTCGTTTTTTCTTGTCTTGCCATTTTTATCCACCAAGTGATTCGACGGTCCAATATGTCGAACGAAACAAAAAACAGCATTACTTTATTCAGCTGGTAAACTCATGTCGTAAAACAATAATTATTACAAAGCTAGATCATTGAAATTGTAGAGTGTTTAATCAAAGAGTTTGCACGAACAGTTTGAATACTTACGCTTTGATTGTGTACAAAGCCTGTTGCGTAATAATTGCTTGAAATTCCAGAAAAGACAATACATTTTTTATAAATGTGTAATTATCATTTATTATGATTTTTTATTATAACAAATTGTAGCTTTCATTGTCATTTTCAATTGTAAGAAATTATAGTTATTTTAATGATAATTCGTATAAAATAAATTTGTAATAAATGTGTAATTATCGTTTATTATAATTAGTAATTGAAACAAATTGAAACTGTAATTGTAACAAATGATAATTATTATAAAACAAAATTGTAATTATTTTGCAATAAATGTGTAATAAATTCATAATGAATTTGTAATAAATTTATAATAAATTTGTAATATATTTGTAATAAATGCTCTATCGAGCTACACGAAATAATAATGTTTCGTGTATCTAACAAGCGGAAAAACTATTCACATTTTCATCATAACGGTGAGATATAATTTAAAAAAAACCGATTACCGACGGCATTTTGGACAATAACAACGAAAAATCTAAGTATGTAAAAAAAAATTAAAGAAATTGTCTTTGCACATTTCAAAATTGCATCACGTTGTCCTTCCCGAATTAGAAACGGCCATCAGCCATCAAAATGGCAAAACACAATAGAGAACCGATTATCGACGGCATTTTCGTCGATGATAAGAAAAACGTACGTTTTGTCAATAGTTCTCGTTCACCACGTATGGACGGACTTTTATGTGTGCTTTCACGCGTTTGTAGATCAGGCGGATCGTTTGATCGGTAATCTCAGTCCGCGGTAGATTCGTGTACCTTTTCCGGCAGTTTTTCACAACTACATGCACACGTACACGCCCACGTATATATATACATATTATTCGCCTGGACTGCGACAGTGACAGGTGAGCATATAGCGGGACGAGAGGGAATGTATCGTTCTCCCCGCGTATCCCAGGTATATGCATCAGAACGTTCTTCCATACATGTATCGAATATATACGAATAAAAGCTCCGACCGTTGCGTCGACTCGCTTCCTTTGACAGCAACTTGATTGATTGGCTGCTCTCAAAGGGTGCCGCTATCGCCGCCATATTCGCGCCGTACCAACGTTGCTATGCTACTTATATTTTTATGCAACACGTATATGCGTTATACAATTTTTTAGTAAGGAAAAACCCTCATTACTATCGATACGTATCAGCTACCGTGTGATACATATTTCCGTATTGCTTGCTACCGTTTTTTTTTCTTCATTTTTTGTTTCTTCGACCTTTCCATTGATGTCGTTTCGATGGCTATTTTATTCTACTTCCGGTTCCACTGTGAAGCTTAAAAGCGACGCAAAAAAATGTAAAGATGACCCGATATCGATTACTTCCGGTGTTAAATATCATGTTTGTCACGATGCATATTTTATTTCAAGTTTTTTCAGTTTTTGTATTATGTTCAAGTAATAAATCACTGTTGTATATCGCATGTAGAAAAAAACTGATAATTGGATGTAATTGGAAGAAGTAATTTTTTTGAATAGTCTGCATCGTGGCAACCTTTGGCCCAAGTATTCATCAATGAACTCCTAATTTTTCAAAAAATAATTTCGTGAAAGGTGCCGTTGAAAATAACATCTTGGCACGACGCAACGTAAAATTGTAATCTTTTCTCAAAAATAAAAATGTATGTTTTACAGGTAAATTTTCTGAGTACGTTATGCTCCGTGAATCCTTTGTTTTCAATAGATATATACATTGACAACTGTTATTTGTATGATTGGTTGATTTGAAAAATTGAAACCTCTTCGTTTCTCGTCGTGGAGCACGCGGGCAATGTTACCCAAAGCTTTGCGTATATTTTCACGTTGTATGTGTATGTATAATGTAATATGCAATGTTATATAGGTGTTTATCACAGTTTCTCGGGGGGCGAGTGAGTCTCGAGGCGTTGGGAGAACGTGCCTCTGACTCGGCCAAGAAATTGCTAGAAGACTTAGAGAGACCCTCATCCCCGCGTTGCGGGATTACCGGAGTGAAGTGAGATCTGTCCCGGTTGTTGTTAACCAGAGGAGCCTAAGACTACGGAGATATTTCAATTTGCGGGGATTTGGGACGAGACGCTCCTCTCCACTCTTCCCTCTTTCTCTCCCACAGTTTGTTAACACTATTTCGCGGACGAGAGGCAGAAAGAGAGCGAGAGAGAGAGAGATCGTGGGCAAGAGAAAAAGCCGAAGAGCTAAGTGCCGAACAAATATGCAAACGGAAAAAAACGAGAGACTCCAAAGGCCTAGTATTATAGTTTGGGTTTGTTTGGGTTCGCGCCCACGCTCTGCTCTTTTTGCGCAAAATACAATTTATCAGAAATCCTACGACCACCCTCTCTTGATCACGCGAAATATGCGTGTCATTTTAGCAAGCGAACGGCACAAAAATTATTGTTTTATTTTACATCCGTATCGTCGTTGATTTTTTTTCGGATTCAAATGCCCCGGGGCGATATCGAGATGAAAAATTACATTAAGGAGTTAGGGGGCGTCCATTAATTACGTGAGGCGTTTAGGAGGGGGGGGGGGGGTCGAGCGAAATCTCACCCAATCTCACGTGGGGGAGAGGGGGGCTTCGGCAAATATCACGTAATTTTAGTAATTTTAGTAATCACATAATTTTCATCACGTAGGGAGAGTCTCCCTACGACTTTACATGGTGGAGTAAATGGTACTACAACCGCAGTTACTTCTACTACAATTTATTTTCCGTGAACGTATGCATTTTGAAAAATCTCGCGTGAGATTAGGGGAGGGGGGAGGGGGTCGAGCAAAATCTCACGACATCTCACCAGGGGGAGAGGGGGGGGGGGTCGAAAAATCGGAAAAATCACCTCACGTAATTAATGGATGCCCCCTTAGGCCACTCTAAAATTTTCGAAAAATCGATTTTTTTTAATGGTCCCCTAGGACCTCAAAAATGATGTCCCAAAAGATTATGGCTGGGAAAAATCTCTAAGTACTCGATTTTCGAATTTTAGTACAAAGCCGCCTGGTCCGCAGCTCACTACTCGAAACTTCAAACGCGTTTATCTCAAAACTGCATTTTTAAGTTGGCCGGAAACATAACTCAGGCATTTTTCAACCGATTCACTTGAAATGTTGAATATATCTTGAAAAATACATTGTCTATGGAAGTGCGTAGGATTTTTTTTTTTATACTGCATAGTTCATTTGTTATTAACAATTATCTGACGATTTTTTAGGCAAATTTTTCACTTTCTACTTTAGAAGTGCGCCATTTGGTCAAAAATCAATATATCGAAAAAATCCTACGTACTTCTATAGCAGTTATTATATACAATCGAAAACAAATTCATTGCCTCATTATAATTAAAAAATTACAGGAGCTGTTTGTCCGGCCGTGGACCCTGGAAAAACGGAGACGTCATCGTAAAAATGCATAGCCGCCATTTTGAGATTAAGCGCTTCAAAAAAATTATTGTATTACAGTCACTGATATGTATGATAAACACCCTTTTTTGTAATCCTGATTTATATTGTAGTTTTTTCTGAAAAAAAAACCCAAAAAGCCTATTTTTCAGCCTCTAGAGTGGCCTTAAACAAATGCCTAACACGCGGTTCTATGAAAATATCAGAAAACGAATTATAACATTTTTGTTCATTGTTAATTTTTCTCAATTGTAAATTTCTCTTACGTTTTCGTATGTTCGACCTGTGGCCGTTGTTCGTGCAATTTCTCGGCTGGGCAGTGGAGAATCCTCCCGATGGTGTTGCCGGCGCAGCCCCCGGTGTGCTCGGCGTACTTCCCCCCGGTGTATGAGCCCCGTGACCGGACGAATCAAGGCGCCCGAGGCCACCGTTCGTTTCATCCCTGAAGTCGTTTTGTGCCCACACTGCAAAGAAACAATACGAGATCCTTGCATTTTCAGCATTTCCAAAGGCTACATTATTCCAGCGGCAGATTTATATTCAAATTATCTTGATTTATATTTTTATATTCAGATAATTTGAATGTACATTTTTCGGAGCAACGACGAGAGTCGTAAATCGAGAATTTTGAAATTGGCAGGTCGTTCAATATTGTTAAAAAATGTATAAACGATTAATAGAAGATGAAACACACTAAGGTACACGTGAATATTCGTTGCTTTGGCCTAATGACTAAGTTTTTGGACTAAGTAGTTGGGTCAATTTATGATTATAAATTGATCCAGTTCCTTAATTCACAAATAGGCAGTGTGTTAAATTCACGCTTACTTGAGTTGATCTAAATACTCAGTATTTGGTTCTAAGTAGTAATAAATTCATCCAAATACTTAGTTAATCATTACATAGTTTACTTAAATTGATCCAAATACTAAGTATTTGGTCCTAAGTATTGGTTAATTGATCCAAATACTAAGTATTTGGTCCTAAGTATTAGTTAATTGATCCAAATACTAAGTATTTGATCCTAAGTATTATTTAATTGATCCAAATACTAAATATTTGGTCTCAAGGTAGTACCTCCACAGAAGAGTTGAATTAAGAAATGGTTGAAATTTGACATATACGTTATTTAATACATTATCCAAACATCTCTGCAATTTGAATAAGTTTGACCACCCCAAACCTGAGATATTTACACTTGAAGTTGGCTTGGTTTACACGTAACGTTATGATGGGCAAACAGCATCATTAATTCTACCGTCAAAACTAAAATTAAGAAATTGATAAAAAACGAGGATAAGCTACAGTAAGATATCACGAATAATGTGAAAAAAAATGAGAATGATTCACCATCTGGTATCCAAGATATAACCATGTGAAGCCTTCACAATTTTGGTGCAAAGCCTGGCAAAGCCTGGAAAAAAAACAATTGGGGCAAAGCCTGGACAGTCCCGTCAAAAAGTTTACTGGCAATGGTCGATCAAAAACACAATACAAAATATATTTTACGGCAATAAATGATATCCATCGTATTATCTACTAGTACCGAGTCAATATTGCGTAGTTTTTAATTTTATTTATTACTATTTAAACCAATTATCAATCTTTCAAACATGAACATGGTATGTAAACTTTTGGTTGAGATTTTCGCAGACGAACTACCTTAAGTATTAGTTAATTGATCCAAATACGGAATACTTAGCGAAAAATTAAAAACGAAATATAAATTGATCCAATTACTTAGACCACAAACACATAGTTTACTTGAATTGATCCAAATACTTTCTCATTATATTCATCATTTTCTCGGCGGATAAAGCTCGTTTCACGTAGGACATTTATTTAGTGCTTCTCCATTTTTTATCGAGTAGGTGTATTGGGTAGGCATTCGCCAATTCACATACTATATATACATACAGAAACATAAATAAATATATAGGTATGCATATATCATTTTCCCCGACGAAGTTAATGCCCCGAATCCAAAAATGATGTACAGAGCGTGCAGAATATATTAAATTATTAACTCGGGTTTATTTATGTTATAAGGTCTTGATAGCGTCATCGAAAATCCTTAAATGCCAGTACATCTCTTTCACACACATTCGTTCGAAGATTGATGAAGCATTTGCATTTATGTTCGATGTAACGTCGGCGCTAGCTTAAAAGCCTGTAGGACAATTTCATGCACGTTGGACCGAGAAAACTCGATTGTATTCGTAAAATATGTATTTTCGTTCGATATTTTGTTTTCACCGTGGCGTGCCTGGCCCGCAATCGCGAGTATTCCATAGAGAATTCTCCGATGACACTGCATTTACGCAGCTAAATTTAAATGCATATTTCAGCTGTGGAAAAACAAACGGACCAATGGTGATGAATGAGGGTGTCTAAGTGGGTCAGGGCCGAATTTAAAGGGGTGGAGGTCCTGCAGCCACGACGGAATGGGAGGCCCTCAATCATTTTTTCGATCAAGATTGTATTTTTTTGCAGCGTTTGAATAATTTATTGCAAAAAAACAAGATCCTTTCAAACAACCTACGTTGTTTGAAGTTAAAGAAGGAGACGATTCCCGACATCAGCTAAATTTGATTTCAATTACGTTTTTCCATTTTGTTCATGTGAATGAATTCGTTTTTTTTCGTGTATAATTATATACTTTATAGTGTAATATTATTATTGACTATAAAGTGAACATTTTCAAAAACACACATCTTAAACACTATATATTCATATAGTGAAATTATATACGATACACCACACATGAGTTGGATATACCAATTTAAAAGTTTTTTCTCTTCTTATTTATACAATTTTAAAATAAACTATTCTTGCATCATTGGCATACCCTGATCGGTGTAAACGTCTGGCGCGAAGCACTAAAATTCTCATGGGCGTTTTTTAAAGTTGTAAAAAACGATATGCATAAAAAAATATTTCCTTTTTTCTGGATACACCGACAAATTTTAAGACAGGAATGGTTGGATCAATTCGCGTGACAATTGAAAAATTATAATCTATGGAATATGTATTTTTTTATGAGGAATTCATCTTCTTTGGTGCCTTTCATTATTTTTTGACAGACATACGTTCTGAAATGTTATTAAAAAAGTGTTTCATGCAAGTGTGACAACTTCTTTTTTTTTGTCAGATTTCTGGAGTGATTTTCTTAAGTGTTGCAGACCATTCGTCAGCCAATTTTACCAAAAAAAAAATTGAATTGTAGAGGCCCCTTTCTTGTGGAAGTGTCGAGCCTTCAGCCGCCCCCAATCCGGCCCAGAAGTGGGTTATTATTTTTTCTTCATTAGCAGCCAATTTATGTATCCATATATATGGACATATATATATAACTCCTGGCGAGAATACTCGAATTCGTGAACCGGAAATACCAAGAGCATGTTGCGAGTGTGAATAACCGTGGAGGCTTTCCTTCTCTTTGTCTTATGCCAGTTTCTATTATTCGGGAAAGATAAATACGCCCACGAGGGCAACTTTACGATCTTCGGTCATCGTATTTTCTTCTTTCAACCGTATACTACGAACGCAGTCGCGAGAGTGGAGTGGAGAAGAGTGATAACGCTAATAATATATTCTGGGTAATGTCGCCCCGAAGTTTCCATGTGTCAACGTTTCGTCTGTCAACAAACGTAATCGCCGCGCACCGCGAGTGCCATGATTATTCTGTAATTAGAGCAAAAAACGCGGCCACTAAAAAGAAACGTAGAATGTCAAAACACTGTTGATAACGAGAATATGTACGTATGTATCGTTCCTTTAACAATGACGGAAGAAGATGATTTTTCCCGGTGTTTTATCCCGTTCAAATGTTTTTTTTTTTTTCGTGATAGATACGAAGTCAATTTTAATGAACGTTATTAAAAAAAGCCGGTGGAAAAATACTATAGCGAAGGAGTTTTTGAAGTTGGAAGAGCAAGAAATAAAATATAGTGTTAAAAAAAAGAATCAATGCCTTGAATTCGTAAAAAAATTGTACTGAATTGTGAAAAAATGAATCAATTCCTTGAATGCATTTTTTTCAATGAAACTCAAATGAGTAGAAAGTACTCATTTGATTGTGTACTTGAAATGAGTAACTAAGTACTCATTTTATTGTGAACTTGAAATGAGTAACTAAGTACTCATTTGATTTGTATAAAAAAAACACAATTCTTCGAATTCTGAGGTATTCATGTGATTCGCATTTAAGCTTGATACTATATGCATGTAAGCTCAGTACTATAGCAAGCTATTTTTTGAAGTTGGAAGATCAAGAAATTAAATGTAGTGTTTTGTAAAAAAAAAATACCTTGGATTTGTAAAAAAGATTATATTGAATTGTAAAAAAAGGATCAATTCCTTGAATGCATTTTTTTAAAATGCAACTCAAATAAGTACCTAAGTACTCTTTCGATTGTGTATTTGAAATGAGTACCTAAGTACTCATTTGATTTGCATTTCAAAAAAGAATGAATTCCTCAAATGCTTACGTATTGTTTTGATTTGCATTTAAACTTGTGCATTCCGGCTACTCAATTCCAAATTGCTATTTATAATTCCGGCTACTCAATTCCAAATTGCTATTTATAATTCGAAAAACGAGGCTTTTAATGACAGTCGATTACTGAATTGCGTATATCATACCGACTGATTGAACGAACACCTGCAACTATTAATTATATCAGTTTACCGTAATTTCATCGAAATCGAAAAAAAACTCGATTTCCCTTGGGTTTAGCATACGGTAATGTGAGTAGACATGGTGAGAGTGGCTTTATGTATGAGGAAGATATTAATCGACGCTCGTTCACCAGTGCCTTACGGATATTTGTCAAGCTGTTAATACTAGTCAGGCGGCTCGTCGCGTGAAAAAAAATGCCCTTTTTATTTTCTCGCGCGAGCGGCAGCCTGGAATAGCCGCTTAGTGATTGGCCAACCGAAAGAGAGACGAGGAAGAAACACCAAACGACCGTGTCACGCTATAAAAAGAAATGGTAATAATTTATGCGTCGCCAAACATTTTGAAATGATTCCAACACATTTTATCATTATTGCCGACAATCGGATAATTAGTAATAAACTCATCGTAATCACTATCGGATGATTGATAGTTCGAGTCGAACGATAAGATGGTAAATATCCAACATGTGTGTATCACCTCGAAACATTTAGTGAATAATCATCAGACACGCTGTAATGATTGACAAATGTTTATCAAGGCTTTATATACTTTTGAAAAAGAAAGTTATCGACTTTTTTATCGGTTCAAATTATGTATGGACATCCCAAAAATGATACGGTTGATATAAATAAACATACCAAGGATAATACGTCTCGAGGAAAAATGGTGTCAAAAGTTTAAACGCCGTTTTTCGTATAACTGTGTTTTTGAAAAAGGACCCTTGGCTCCTACAATTTTCAACTGATTGGCTTTAAATTTCAAAATGATGCCAATTTTGCAAAAATTAATATTTCGTAATAATCGTTCATAATTCGGAGGAGAAATGAGTGTAGATAACGAAAAAAATCGTTCTGGGTATGTACGTCTCCGACGAGTCCAGCCGTGGAGGATCTGAAAAAAGGCGATGTCTTTCTACCGGCCACTGGGCCGCCATTTTGTATTTTTTTAGAAAACAAAAATTGATCTGAGCACCTACAGATATGTGAAAAAAACCCTCCAAACCTCATTTTGATTGGTTCCTAAGGATTTTCAAAAAAAAAATCCCAGAAAAGCCTTGTTTTTCGACCATCCAAAGGTATATAATGCCTTAAGGGGTTAGGCCACTCTAGAATTTTCGAAAAATCGATTTTTTTATGGCCCCCTAGGACCTCAAAAATGATGTCCCAAAAGATTATGGCCGGGAAAAATCTCTAAGTACTCGGTTTTCGAATTTTAGTGCAAGGCCGCCTGGTCCGCAGCGAGCGGACTCAAAACTTCAAACGCGTTTATCTCAAAACTACATTTTTTGAGTTGGCCGGAAACATAACTCAGACAATTTTCAACCGATTCACTTGAAATGTTGAATATATCTTGAAAAATACATTGTCTATGGAAGTACGTAGGATTTTTTTTTATATTGTTTTATTCATTTGTTATTAACAATTATCTGACGATTTTTTAGGCAAATTTTTCACTTTCCACTTTAAAAGTGCGCCATTTGGCCAAAAACCAATACATCGAAAAAATCGTACGTACTTCTATAGCCGTTATTATATATAATCCAAAAAAATTCATTGGCTCATTATAATTAAAAAATTACAGGAGTTGTTTGTCCGGCCGTGGACCCTGGAAAAACGGAGACGTCATCGCAAAAACGCTGCACAGCCGCCATTTTGAAATGAATCGCTTCAAAAAAATTATTCTATACAGTCACTGATATGTATAATAAACACCCTTTTTTGTAATCTCGATTTATTTTGTAGTTTTTCTGGAAAAAAAAATCCCCAAAAAGCCTATTTTTCGGCCTCTAGAGTGTCCTAAGGCCTTAATTGACATCAGGGTCAATTCGATTCTGTAGAAAAGTGACCAATTATTTCGTCCCATCGAATAACATCATTACGAAACTCCGATAAATTATTCGCTCCTTGCCCAAGGTGGCCAACGACTGTGCATGTTTTTTTCTCAATTTCGAAGTCGTCGCGTGTTTGTACAAAGAAGAGAGTTTCGTTGCTCTTCGGGAAAGCTCGAGACGTCAAGAATAGGGCGCTGTGCCGCTCTTCTTGCTGCTCTGTCAAGCACACACAGACGCACACACAGATCGCGGTGGTTTGAGGGCTTAATCGGACCGGTCGTTTACTTTCGTTCCGTTTAGTTATATTTGGTCGGCGCGGGACCGCGACGTCTAACACCTCTTCCTCGTCTTTTTTTTCGTCCCTCCGCCTCTCCTCTTATTCGTCTTCTTTTTTTTTCTCGCTCCCGTCTATATCGCGCTCCACTGCTTATGGGATGGACAGAGACGTGGTTCACAATTAGTCGTCGCATAACTCCCTCTGATTTAGGGGCGAGACGTATCCACCGGCTTCGGGATAAGCTCGCTCGAGAGTTTTCTTAGCGCGTGTCACATCTCCGATACCACACAGAGAGGATACGAAATAGTATCTAATTTATTACACCTGCTCGCCAACACCAAAGATCCTCCAAATTTATACTCCACGCGAATTATATATTGCGGAAAAAAGAATAACGGAGAATGTTTTTAAAGAACGATGCGACGTTGATAAATGGATGAATGTACTAATTTTTTTTTAATAGCAAGTATAATCGAGGAGCGCGGGAAAGGTCGCGAATTCTAGAATTTTTCTAGTAAAAAAACGGAATAAAATATGGAATGAATATTGTTATTCCTTGAGGACAGATATACACATAGATGATCGAGGTCGAGGATTTAGAAGCTGTGAATATTTCGTCAACCGTAAAAGACCTACACTATGGGCCTGGTATCGATGATTCCATGTAAGTTGACAAATTTCATGATTTATTCATTCCCAAATTTTCAAACGCGTTTTTCTCAAAACCACGTTTTTCAAATCGGTACCGAAAATTTCTCGAAAACCAATTAACCGATTGCCTTGAGGTTTTTTGTGGTTATTCTATACACCATTATCTAGTACTTGTCATAGGATTTTTTGTCCGTTACTTAGTTTTTGTTTTGTAGGCAAAATAATAACTAATGTTCGGCCCAAAAATCACTATTTATGTTCAAACGTCCGCCATTTTGTCATAAATCGATATTTTCAAAATCGGCTATGACAAGTACTAGATTATAGTATCTAATTTAATAATCTTTTTGGTATTTTTTTTTCAGATGATTTTTGAAGAAACTCCAGTGGGTACCGTATACGCAGATTTTTTTACGACGCTCCAAGGATCATACAATATCCTTGTATATTTTTGATATTTTTAAATAAAGAAAATTAAACATATTTTTGAATGTATATACTTTTGGATAATTAAAACCCCAATCCGAAATTTCAAATAGTTTTCCTTGAAAAAATTAACAAAAATGACCTGTTTTTCCGGCTCCTAGGTCTATATCTCCCCTTAAGGGAGGACACCACTGTAACGGCCGAAAAAGGACGCTTTCCCATTTTTTTCGCCTATAAGATAATTTATTTGGGATTTGAAAAAACGGTATGTTATTGAGCATACATTGAACTTATTTCGTCTAAATTTTTATAAAAAAGAGAATGAACTATGTTGTTGAAGTATAATAGAGCCTGCGGCCCAATAGAGAATGTGGTTCAACGTCCGGATTGATAACTTTATAATGGTTGGTCCGAAAAATAAAAATAAAAAAGTTTTACAATCCATATAAATATAATTCTCGTTGTACGTACCGTTTTTTTTCGAAAAAAAATGACAAAATGGCGAGTGTTAAAAAAAGTATAATTTCGGCGAAATTTTTACTTATATTTGAGGGCTTGAAAAACACTAGATTAAAAAGAAACGGCTACGTACAATGATAGCTACTGCAATTACGGAAATTTCGATCTCTTTAAATTGAAAATCGGACAATTATAGCTGGAGTCATGATTCCAGCCAGGACGAGAAAGGTCGTTTCGAGAAAACACGCTATTGGCAGTTTTAATATAACGTAAGTCGTTGCGCTAGCCGCGCACACTAAATCAGCTGCAACTTGATAAATTTTCAATATTTTACGTTGCATTTTTTCACATTTTCTCGAATATGTATACTTTCAGAAAAATCAACAACAAAAAATCGACATTTTTTACCCGCCACAGTGGTGTCCCGCCTTAAAATAGTCCATTCCGATAAGTTCGTTGAATTATTTGTTAAATTATTGAATTTATTTTAATTGAATCATTAAACTTATTTATTCCTATGAATTCATTCATCAAATTTATTCATTTCGATAAGTTTGTTGAATTACTTGTTGAATAATTAAATTCATTAGAATTCAATTATCAAATTTATTTATTCCTATGAGTTTTTTTCGATTGTTTTTTAATATTTTTCTATCAAATTACGATACACACAAGTTTTCTTTTGACCTGAGTTTTAGTTGAGTATCGACAGGTAATATTTTTTCGTTTTTTTCGTCACATTGATGGCAATTTTTTTTTCGACCAATGTAAGTGAATGCTTATTCGTTACAAGAGCAATAGTAACGAGAGAATGGAACAACGAAACTGCTATACGGTCGTATCTGCGAAATACCCGTCGAGCCGATGGAATGTGTCTTTTCGGTGTTTCGTGTTATCGCTGCACGTGTATGGACACAAACCATCATGTCGAGGATCGTAAAAGAATCCTCGGACGTACGTGTGACATATCTGTAATCATTCGGGAACAAACAGATCGTTTTCTCGTATTTGCAGCCATTTTTCGGTACTTCAAGGGAGACGAAAAACACGTGTATAACCGCGTTCGGAGGAAGAAAGAAGCGAATATCGGAGCGTGAAACTTTCGAGGGGTAACATTTTCTGTTCAAACACGAACGATCGCGGTGTGTTTGTCAATGCGGTCACCCACCCACACACACAAACATCCGAAAAACTCGCACACTACGCTACGTAAAGTTTTCTGTCCCACCGTTTTTTTTTCCGTCTCGCTCTGCGGGCCCTTATCGAAGGTTTTATGGCCGCCACGCCACGATTTTTACCTACCATGTTCCTGGACCTCGAATAAGAATCGATAGAATTATTCTCAAACGTGCAACTTCTTGCGTAAAAGCGCAGGACAAACGTAAAATTGTCAAAAACCACTAAACGGTACCTTTCTTCACCATATCTACTGATATTACCGTATGCTAAACCGAGGGGAAATCAAGTTTTTTCATAAATTCGATGAAATTACGATAAAGAGATATAATTAATAGTTGCACGTGTTCGCTTGATCAGCTGGTATGATATATACAATTTAGTAATCAACTGTCATTAAAAACTTCGTGTATCGAATCATAAATTGCGTATGAACAATTTGGAATTGATTCGATGGATTGATATTTTTTACAATCAAATACAATTTTTTTTGCCAATCCAAGGAATTTACATTTTCGATTCTATTTCAAGTGATTAAGGGAGACTTTGTCCTTGAAATCGGCGGGAGATTTTAGCGGCTCAACATGAGCAGCCAGAAGCAGAGGAGGGATGCCTCTATGGACCAGGCATTGCCGATTAGCGGTAATTATAAACACATTTGTGTAAACACATTACAAAACTTTAAACGCGTTTTTCTCGAAAACACGTTTTTAAAAATGGCTGACATTCTCCTGACCGCTGTAATTAACATATCGACCTGAAATTTGGAGAGCATACTCAGAAAATATGTCTTCACGGAATGACGGATCGTTTTTTCGATAGATACATTTTTGCATTTATTATTTATCTTTTTATGCGAAAGAAAAACGCGAAAATTCGATTTCTTTTTTAATTGCCGCCATTTTCCGAAATTTGTACTAAACGAAAAACCCATCCGTCATTCCATGACCAAAGGGTCACAGATTGATAATATGCTTTGAATTTGTGTTTCAGATCAACAAAGAGGCGGCAGTGATGTCAGCCGTTTACCTCCCGCGATTTGAGGACCTGTTTTCGCGAAGCTGCAACGGCCGCCATTTTGTTTTTTTTTTCGAACAAACATTTTTTTTAACGTTCTGTATATCATGAATAAAAGCAAGAAAAAAACCGCACTCAAAAAGCTTTACTCGTTTCCTTTTAAAAAAATAAAATGTAAACACCTGACATATGGCACTCCAAGGACAAAGTCTCCGTTAATGAAAGAAAATAACGATTTGCGTAAAGTTCCATTATTTTCCCACCATGGTAACCCGCGGAGTTCCAAGAATCCATAGGGCCTGAGGAAGTCATCTCAATTGACGATAATGTTACTGCAAGCATTTCGAGGATGCTGATACCTTCCGGGGAAAGGAGAAAGGGCGAGCTCAACGGCGGAGAAAATGTTGGTCTTTAGGAAGGTCGTAGAGCTCGAAGAAGGGAAGGGATGCGGTCGGACACTCTCCACCCTTCCTGACAAACATTTCACACTTCGGGAGACCCCCTGCAGCAGTGAACTGCATGATACATACAGGCCACAGGGTGCCTCGATATTCGAGGCGTTATTTCGGACTCATGAGGGAACTTCGACGAACTGTCGCTATTGATTCCTTGGACACCCAACTCCACGTGGAAGACGAAACAAACGGAAACCGTGTGATTTTTTTTTCACTTTCACTTCGAGTCGCGAAAAAGTGAAAAAAATTAACTGCATCTCTGAATTCGAGTAATAATTGGCAACTATTGATTTTTGGTCAGTTTTTTTTAATACAATTTTTTCGAATTTCTTGTGGCCAAACTTCGTTACGAAAATTCATCGATTATTTTTTAAGTTGGTTATCCAGAGCTCTATAATTTCAATATGCAAAAAAATATTTTGTAAAATAATAGAAATGAGGAAATAAAAATATGAAAAAAAATCGTTCGTTGCATTCCAACGATGCAAACTTCGGGATAATTTTTTTCGATGACATCCCAAATCTGAGTGGGCCACTGTCATATTTCGCAATGTACCCGATTGAAGGTTAATTTGAATTTTCTTGGTCGTGATAACATCGATGATAAGGACTGTGATAACAATATTATTAAAAGATGATCGTTCGATGAAGCAAGATCACTTGATGAATTGAGGAAACTTTCCGATACCCTCCACTTAGGACCGAAGAAAAGAGAGTGACTTTGGCGTCCCTCGTTTTGCTCGTGGGTGCACGATACGGGTCGGGAGTATCCGATTACGCTGTAGTTTGTCGTTGACACGTGTTTTCACGCTCTCTCGTTTCACTTTCCCGGCCTTTCGCCGAAGAAAATCGGAGAAACGAAAAATTCTACAAGATCTCTGTCAAGAACATACTTAAGAAATCTCCGAAAGAACGAGCGGGAATTCACCAACCATTCATCAATGGGTACTTTGCACGCCTTTCGACAGCTATCGTAATCAGCTTATTTTCCGTTTAAATAGACGAAGCGTGAGAAACGAAGACTCGAGAATAAGTGTTGAAAACAAGCAAAACATTAATCAGGAATTATTAATATAATTGATAGTAAGAAATTATTAATATAATTAATAATTGCGGACTACTAATACAATTGATAATCAGTAATAATGAATATAATTGATAATCAGGAGTTATTGATGTAATTGATTAATCAGCAATCAATAATCAAGAATCATTAATATAGTCATACTCGATACTTGACATCAAGTGCAAAAAGTAAAGAAGCAATAATATACGTTTATAAACAAATAATATAAAATATAAAAAATAATTCAAAAACAATTCACGTGTAAAAAAAAAGAATTAAAAAAAAATACAAGAATGATTCGTAACGGTATGTTTTAATCAGGAATTATTCATATAATTTAACAATCAGGAGTTATCAATACAATCGAATAATCAGGAATTATTCGTATAATTGAACAATCAGGAATCATTAATATAATTAAATAATTGAAATGATTAATATAATCGATCGATCAGGAATCATTCCTATAATCATACTCTATACTTAACAACAATTGCAAAAAGTAAAGAAGCGATAAGATATTTCTATAAAAAATCGCGCTTCTAAAAAACAATTTAAAAGAATTAGCTTGTAAAAAAATAATAAGAGAAGGCCACAAGAATAATTCGAAACAGTTAATTGTAATCACGAATATCGATTTTTCTTCAAAACAACATGACTGACTATTCTTTTCTTTTCCTTAGTAGTGCAAGGAAGGCGGTGAAAGGGGGTGGGCTAAGGGAACTACGGCGTTGTACGGCGGACGCTCTAACTCACCAATTTATGACTTTTCTTCTCGCTACTTGAAGTTATTTTATGCCAAAGACAAATCGTAACGTCGCGCTGGTGCAGCAGCAGGAGAAGGAAAAACGGGAGAGTGTGACAGAGAGGGAGAGAGAGAGAAAAGAGAGTCAAGTAGACGAACGAATACCTCAGCTGCTCGAAACGTTTTTACCCGCGGGATATATTAGCGCCCGCTAATCCCTACGGATTTTACGGGCGGCTGTGCATGCGACGCTTTATAACCGACATACACACTTCGATATATATATATATATATATATATATATATATATATATATATATATATATATATATATATATATATATATATATATATATATACACATACACACACGCACAAAACTCCCTGGCTTTTCTGTCTCTCCACTTGCATAGTTATAACAATTTTGTCTCTTCTTCCCTCGGTCTCGAAAATCTTATTGGTTGAATCGGGCTCTCCAATTCTTGCCCCTTTATATCCAAAAGTTTAATCATTTTTAAGGTGGAACCGTTATACCTGATAGAAATGGCTCGACATTCACATGCATAAGTCAAAAGCCAGCGGACGAAAAATAGTTCTTAAGTCACAAAATGCTTCTGGTTTATACCAAATTGATTCAGGTATAATAAACAGGACTCTCAGCTATTGTCAAAGCGTTGTATTAAGCTAATAATTATCAATATTTGGTATTTATATATTAATATGTATATTAATAAATATTCATTAATATGTATGTCAATATTTATTTATTAATATTTATTGTCATATATATATATTATTATTCTTAGTTTCTTATTATTAATTAGTTCATATTATAATCGAGAGAAAATATGGAAATTTTCTGAATAGTTTTTCGCGTTTATTATTCATTTGTATGCAAATGTTGCACGAGTGCAAAAGGAAAGTTATAAGATTTGGGCGGGGGTATCGGGAGAGTCAGCCCCGCAATGAGAACTCGTCCATCATTCATGAATAAAATGACACGTGACGCAAAAATTTTTCGTGGGTGGTTAGTGGGGCGTATCCTTGTCGGCTCGTACTATACGTCAATGATGGGGAGGTTTGTGTGGGGTTCGCCATACATATGGATGGCTGGCTATGTACACACACACATATATACTTATATTTATATATGTGTGTGTGTGTGTATGCATATACGTATGTATATGTATAGCTTAGCGTTACTAAAATGTATACGCAGTTATGTACTGCGAACGAGCAGCTGCATCGGGCACGAGCAAGTCCCACCGTGATACGTCAGCCGTAAAAGTGCCAAAACGCGCGTTGAAGTCTCGAAATTCGACATAGACGAATCGAGACGAGCGATAACATTTTTTTTACTCACAAAATCGAACGATAACCTCGCACTATCGTCATCGATCGACGAAATTATTCAAACGCAATAAAAACTCAATGTTTCGTGTTTCAGCGATGAAGTATATGTCGGATTGATTGTACTTTGCAATCAATGATTTTTCAATGGTGATGATCACTTTGAGGCACAGCGCTTTCGATATTGAATTTGACTAGATTTGTGCGTTGACGTATTTCAATTAGCAGGTGGGCAAGGTAACGTGTGAATCGACGAGTTTATTATTTCAAGAATATTTAATATCTACCAATCGGACGAAATGTATGATGTTGAAATGTTTGCGTCGTTGGAATGCTACAAAATTTGATTTTTCCTCTATGACTCACATTTTTTGCCGATGCAGGTAGGTAACGAAGATTACTGAGATGGTTTTTCGTATCCTTGTTAAAGATCCGCGAACTTGATGGACTTAAAAAATGATTGATTATAGTAACAATTAATATGTAAAGAACATTTTTAAGGAATTTTCGTTGCATTCCAACGTTGCAAACTTCAGCGCCATCGAAATATTGACAAGGAAGTACCCGTGCAGAAATTGGCGAAGGGATCTGATTGGATTTCCATTATTGTCCCCACTTCCTGATAGGGATCCAATGAGCCATCGTACTGGATCCGTATACTAAAATGTCAAGCTTTTACATTGGATTCTCATCGGAATTCCCCATTGGCATCCAATGTACGAATCCAAATGGAATCCTAAAGGATTGTCACATTATCGAACGGAATCCTATACAATTCTTGATGGATCCCATCGTATTCTGTACGTTGTATATTCCAAACAAAATATGTAGATGTACAAAATGAGTGGAGTTTAAAAAAGTATAAATCTTATCTTGAAAGTTCGATTCTAACCGGGATTCCCCATTGGAATCCAATGTACGAATCCAATGTGAATCCTAAAGGATTGTCCCATTATCAAACGGAATCCGATAAGATTCTTGATGGATCCCATCGTATTCTATACGTTGTATTTTCTAAACAAAATTTGTAGATATACAAAATGAGTGGAACTTTAAAAAATTTAAATCATGTCTTGAAAGTGGGATTCCAATCGGGATTCCCCATTGGAATCCAATGTACGAATCCAATTGAATCCTAAAGGATTGTCACATTATCGAACGGAATCCTATACAATTCTTGATGGATCCCATCGTCTTCTGTACGTTGAGTTTTCCAAACAAAATATGTGGATATACAAAATCAGTGGATCTTGAATGAGTATCAATCTTATCTTAAAAAAGTATTAATCGTTTAAAAAAAAATATCTTAGAAATCGATTTGAATCACATCACTGAAAATTCACCGTAACGATCGTTTGTTATTTATTATACTGCACTCTGGCATAACATCACCACACACATCTACGCCCACGAAGCTTGCAGGTTATGTTTCACCACGCCGAGCTTTTTTCTCGTGACTTTTCCCACATTTTCGATTCGAACGTGGTATGAATTCAAAACCGCGTTCATCGGGCAACAGTAAAGAATCCAATTGAATCCAAACGAGGACTCCCTATGTGCGGTGTCCCTAACAAATCCCTATAGAGATGCAGGTGCATCATGGGACTCGTCGACAAATTTATATACGGGATGACGAAAGGATTCTCTCTAAAGATCCACAAATTCCGTTTGAGAATTTCGAATGAAAATGTCTCCAACGTCGTCAATCTGGAAATAGCGCGAAATCCACTTGGATTCCAATGTGGACGTCCCTATCAAATCCCTATAGGGATGTGCAACGATCTAGTGAGTCCCCAACAAATTTTGCCACGGCTATGGCAAATGGGGAATGATTTTTCGTTTACAAAGGCAGTTGCGAAAGAATTCTTTTTTAATTTCGATACAGCGTTCAACAGGATTTTTTTACGTCCCGAGGCGTTTTTTACACAGGAGAATATCTCCCACTATGCCTAGGGGTGCATGAGTCGGCCGATGATTACTCGAAAAACGGTGCCCCGTCGAGTGAATGATGCGTATACGAGGGGTGTCGGGGGAAAAAAAAGAGAAGATCGAAGCAAAAAGAATGAGCGAGGCGAGAGCCAAGGGTGAAAATTACGGTGGCGCAAGGCTAGCACCTGTGCGACCCTTAGTGCTTCTGTGTGCGCTATACATACGTGGCTAATGTAAGTGTGATGCTGAGCACGAGAAGAGTGAAAGAAGAAAGTGGAGACGTCTCTCTCTCTCTCTCCCCCCTCTCTCTTCCTTTCTGCCTTCTTCTCGCTACGGAGACGTTCGCCCTAATCTCCTAATCCTTGGCTTCCTTAGGAAGTCGTTTGTTAGTCAGAGCTTGAGAGCTGCCACTGTGAACTCGGGCTGTGTGTGTGCTTCACGTCGTTTTCGAGACGAGAGCCTACCGGTCTTCGGGAAACTCGTAACGCGAGAACGTCACCTCTCCTGCAAGCCCATTGAAAGCACGTACTTGATCACCCCCTCGAATAAGCGACGACGTCGAGAGAATCCCCACAAGATGGGCCGCGTGCGCGCACGCACAATTACGGAATTAAACGCACTCGAAATTTGACACGCATACGAAATTAAATAGTCAGGATGATTTTTCGAGATTCAAGACACGCTTTCACCGACGGCTCCAATTTTTCGGGCGCTTGTACATTTTTGTGGAGTCCACTGAAATGAGAGTCGTATCTAAAATTATCAAAAGATCGGAGATGAAAAGCATTGTCGCATTTGTGGCTGAGACTCCCGGCGGGCGATGGTTATTCCATGCAAACGAGCCTTGTTTTGTTGAATTAGAAGCAGGGTGTACGAAAGTGTACCTTGGTGTCCGCTTTTGATTTTGTTGAAACTCGAGTATATGGCAGAGCATGGAATCCATTTTTTTTGCATGTTGGCGAAAAATTGGTGACGTTGTGGAATTTTTGTATTGTTTTTCTGTTTCAATTTAAAAGCTCGGTCGTGATTCGTCGAGCTACGATTATTTCTCGAATTTTCGCATAATGTCAACGCCGGAACATTGATTTTTGCGGAGTTTTGCGAATTTGTCGAAAACGAAGCAGCAGGTATATTTGAAATACAGAACAACTGCGATAAGGGGTTTGAAGTATGGGGTGGTTTACACCCTTGCTTGCTGTCCGGCAAAAATGGATAGCCATGTAAACTTTACTTTGACCCCCTCTTCGAAGTGTTACCCGGTACGTTAGATTTTATACACTTCTTTTGAAATGTGAGATAAGAGAAAGAGACATCAAGGGATGGCTCATCCCTTAGTTTTTTTTTACCCAAAGTATATTTCTGCCCCTTTTGCATTGGAAGAATTTTCGTTTCGTTTCAATTAAATCGGTGGACGGCTTATGGGAGAAACCGCAAAATGAGCCCTTGACACGCTTCACTCAAAAGGGTGGTTTCATCCCTTAAACCCGTTTTTCGGAGAAAAAAAACCATATACTTGAGTTCCAATAAAGTCGAAGGACACTAAAACGAAGTTTCGTGCGAAAAAGTGAGGAAATGAAAAGGAAAGTCGTGAGATGCGAACCCCAACGGATAGGGTTCGCAAGAGTGAGAAAACCCTCTCTTTCGTTAGCTCCCTTTTTTTCTCCCTCTTCCTCATTCGTGTCTTTAAACTCGAAAAGAGCAATTTGTTTAGTTTCAACTTGACGCACGCCCGGGACACATGGATGCTTACAAGCAATATGTAATCCGAGAGGGGCACGTGTATCAGCTCGGATCCGGATGAGACGGTGAAATTTCTGACGAGGGTGTTTCGAACGTTTCCGAAAAAAAAAATCTACCATAGAAATCTCGAGAATACAAGATCTTTTGTAGAATTTCGAGAAACAAGGGAGTGCTAACATCGATAAACAAAGTTACACGCCAAAACCATTTTTTTCACAAACGTCACTCACACGCGTTTTTCGTATGCGTATAATCGTCGATTTGTCATCAATTTTGACACTTCAGTTGATTGGGGATTATGAAAATTACCATATACGTATATTGAGAACTAATTATCTGCATTGAAAGAAGAGCTTGATACGAAATTTAATCAATTTAATTCAAGTAGTTAAAGTAAGCCACTTATTTGATCGGTTTTTAAATAATTAAAGTAATGGCTACAATTATTGAAAAATCGATCAAATAAGTGGATTACTTCGACAAGTAAAGAAGTAATTGTAGTAAAAGACTTTAATGAGCAAAAAAAATTCACTCTAATAAGTAAAAAGGTAAAACATTGCAATCAAACTATATGAGTAAATCTAGTGTAGATTTAAAAAATGCAGACGTTAAGCACAATTTAAAAAACCACACATCGGTAATTTACCAGATTGTATAATCAATAGCTGAATATCCATTTACCTGATTGACAGACAATGTAACCAACGAAGGAACAATTTGCATCTGTATAAACGGAATTTGGTTGTGGAATTTGGAATTGATCGAAATGAATAATTACTTATTAACGCAATTATCAATTTTTCCTCAACCAAAATTCATTCGATTTTGTACATCTAATATATAAAATGTATTAAATGAATTTAAAGTCTGCTCAAATTATAAATTTCACATATGTGACCTACTGTCTTCTACATCCTTCATCATTTGAGAATGTCGACCAGCAATCAAAGATACGAGGAGAATATATTACCTTAAATGCAATTGAATAATTCATAGAAATTGTCATTTCCTCCGGAATATAATTTTCGAATTTCGTCAAGTTGTTTGACACAGTATATTTTTCAACTACTTCATTAATCTAGTTGGTATTATTACAGCTGAAATATCTTTGGAAACTTGTGAATAGTCTCCATTCAAAATATTCGAGGGAAGAATCGGAGATGCAAGTTCTCACAAAAGTCTGAGGCCTCTGTCATTTCCAGTTCACACAGATTGTCACGAACTTCTCGAGGTTAGAGGGGTGAAAAGTTGTGAGCCCCTTTTTCTCGAGCTCGGACTTTCCTGCGCCCATTTATCGACTGCTGGGAACCAAAAGGGCCTAATAACTGTATTACTCAGCTTCTTCCATCCGTCTTTCCTCGAGCTAGCTCTTTCTACGCGTCACATAATGGGCAACAGTATACAAACTATATATATATATATATATATATATATATATATATATATATATATATATATATATATGGGACGTGAACCTGCTGGCTATTTGGAGCGTACAGTGACACCAGAAGCAGCTGAGATAATGGGAAGGAAATCAGTTCATTTCTATGTTGATCCTGCGGACGACCCCGTGTTCACCCATCAGTATCCCAGAACCGCATCTCGGTCTGGTTGCATATGCGAGGAAGAGAGACGTAACGCCCCGTCGATAAGCCGGTGATTGGATCTCGCGGCTCGCACCCTTCGATCGTGCCCCGACGAAAATCGAACCGGAAAATCGAACCTACCGTCCGGTGCGCTTCTACTCCTCCGCCTTGACCGACCACCCGGTCACGGGTAACTTTCTGACACTTCTCTCGCCTCAAACCCGGAAAAGAGTGATTAGGCGTGACAGGAAGCGTAAAAAGGGATCTTTTTGGCTGTTTACCGGAAGAAGTATTTCGCCCACACAGGACGATGGTGCAAATTCAATACTGCATCGATGCTTCGCATTTTTTTTCTCCAACTGACCATCTGTGTTTATTTCCAACTTGCACAATAATAATTGACAAACTTTAACCACAACATTTTCATTATTTCGTTATTTTTCTCTCATTTGAATAAATAAAATTCGTAAAAACTTTTAGTTGATTCTATTCCTGCGTGAATAGAGATTTTTATGATTTCATAATTTTGCTCCGATTTGCTGTGATGCACGAAATTGAAACAAAGATACTTGGAGCTTGAGAGTGTACCTTACAATTAGTCAAACAAGTACAATAGAAAAAAACGTCCACCAGATTTCAGGTATCAAAGTTGTCTATTTTAGAACAAAAATCCAAGCAATATGATGTCATTCATGATGAAAAAACTGCGTCTTTGTGCGACGGAAAATTCAAATATTGACACATCGTGTCTATGCGAACACTTCTCCCACTTTCTCGTTTCGGTGGAGGGGGATCAAATAAGTACAGCGTGTAGCAAAATGCCAGAACCGCAGGGATATTCCGACCACGTGGGACGTGGTGGGCACAGACAATTGTACTGGCCGTACGAGGATCTGCACAAAAACTCGGCAGCCCGTGCCAGTTTTCCCCAGGGAGGTATGGCTAGCCGAGCAATTTGTCAACACCATTAGGATCGAATCTGGGATGCGCACAAGGGTTGACTTTCACGTCGCATCTGCCGGGACGCAGCGAGGTCTTCCTACATTCGATAATAAAGGGATAGGGTAAATGACTTGGCTGGTGTCGGGGGTTCGAAGTAAAAATGTATTACTACCATTATATATATATATATATATATATATATATATATATATATATATATATATATATATATATATGTGTGTGTATGAAACACCCGGAGGTGCCGTATGTCACACTATTACATTGCTGGCACAATATTGGTATTCCATTTGACCGAATGGACAACCAGATTTCAGAAAGGGAGCGGAGATCCGCGAATCTCTTTTCTCCAGGCTGATTTTTTTTATTTTATTTTCGTTTATGCACGTGCTAAATAAAAAGCTCACGGATCGTTGAAATTAAGTTGATAGCGACGAATCCAGAAGTAGAATACGCGCAAAAAAATGTTCTTCAATCGTCAAATCCAAAAACAATCGTGTGATGATTTATTTTGAAAACTGAAACTCAACTTTATTTCTGTAAGGTTATGTAAGGTTCTGTAAGGCCACAGTAACGGGTAAAAAATCATGTGCGAATTTAACAATTTTTTTTCGTATGAAAACGTGATTTTCTCATAAAATTAATTACACATCTATTGAGTATGAATATCAAGCTGTTACAAAATATTTTTTTTCTTTCGATGTACAAAGTGGCCGACTACCCGAAACTTCTCGAAACAGCTTTTTTCAAATTCGCGTGACAAACAACTTCAACAATTTTCACTCGACTTACTTTAAATTTGAAAGTTATGTTCCTAATTGCATTTCGCCGAGAAGTACGTACGGAATTTCCGATTAATCGAAAACCTGTCTTTTTACGAGCAGTTATAACGAAATTTTTCACTGATAATTCATTTCTTAAGTTCAAATACCTACAACTTCTGAATAAAAGTATATTTTTTTAAATTCCGCACGTACTTCTCTATGTATTCTAATGTAGATTGACGAGATGTTTTGTTTTTTTGTTCTAGGTAAAAAATTGTGGATGCTAAATGTCACGTCGCGGGACGCCTAAAAAAAGATAACGAAAGAAAATATTAGTAGTCAGCGATGTTGTACATCGAAAAAATTCCAATAGCTTGATATTCATACTAAATAGATGTGTAGTTAATTTTATGAGTGAATCTCTTTTTTATTAGAAAAAAATTGTTAAATTCGTACATGATTTTATATCTGTTACTGTGGCCTAAGGCCTTAATGGTATTCTAATGTAGATTGACGAGATGTTTTGTTTTTTTGTTCTAGGTAAAAAATTGTGGATGCTAAATGTCACGTCGCGGGACGCCTAAAAAAAGATAACGAAAGAAAATATTAGTAGTCAGCGATGTTGTACATCGAAAAAATTCCAATAGCTTGATATTCATACTAAATAGATGTGTAGTTAATTTTATGAGTGAATCTCTTTTTTATTAGAAAAAAATTGTTAAATTCGTACATGATTTTATATCTGTTACTGTGGCCTAAGGCCTTAAGGTATTCTTAGTCACTAGAAGGAAAATAAGTCACTATCAATTATTTTACCCAACGATAAACTGGAATCACACATTTCGCGCGAATTTAGTAGTTTTAGACATTTTTACAGTTTCCCTGAAAACTCGCGGCTACGAAAACTGTTCTGCTAGTCATATTTTTTCTAAGTTTTATCACTAATGTTTTCTTTGAACATTCGGTGACCCCCTGTTTTTATCGTCGTTACGGAATTTTCATTTTTTTACACGCGTGAGCAGTATATATCAGGCATCTACAGTTATTTAGAGTATAAATTATTACATAGAAATGTTTCCAGCGTGTCATCTCCATAAAGCGCTCTACAATTAAGACGATTTTTAGAGCCGTAATTTTTTGGTGAAAGTTTGGTAAGTTGGCTTGAAATGTTACCAGTATACTGGGATGAATTTTTACTTGATTATAGACGAAAATCAGTTAATTGTGAAACATTCGGGTTCGGGAAAGGAGAACCTTAAGGCGGGAGCCTGAATTAGAAGGTCCGAAAAAACGTTTTTTTTTTTTAAATTGCTTAAATCGATAGAGAAACCATCCAAGAATATATTTACAAAGTTACCGAGTCCAATTGTAAATAATTTCGAAGATACAAGGCCAAAAGCAGAGAAGCGACGGATATTTGATATTGATATTTCTTCCTATTGAAAACTCTGAAGCGCGTTTTCTCCAGTTTTCATTTTCACGATTTTTCCATATTGGCGGGCGTGATATTAAAAAAACTAAACGACCTATTGAATCAAATCAAAGTTTATTTTCTTTCTTCAGTATGAAAGTCTCTTCTAAATCAATTAAAAAGGTCGTTGAAAAAATGTTTTTAAATAACTTTTATAGCACGTTAAAATGTTTTTTTAACACATTTTTTTCAAACCTGAGAAAAGACATAATTTCACGATTTTTTTCAGCTTTTTCTTAATTCACCCAGATGAAAAATATATGACAATTGAAAATTTTATTGGTTTATTTGGTTCAGTCAAGAATTACAAGCTGCATCTCTCCCGCCGGTTGGGGACTGCAGTGCCGGGACGCACATGGAACAGGCTGATAAATCTGCAATTACTGTTTCATGTTGAACTTTTTTTTAATACATTTCAAATATACATGCAAAGATACCTCAATGTTTACTGAGCTCACTTGTTTTTCTCCCTTCTAAAAAAAATCCCGAAAAAACGCTTTTTTGGACCTTCTAATTCAAGCTCCCGCCTTAACTTGATTCACCCATAAGATTATTTCTATAATTGAAATGGCACTTTATTCCCGTAAGGGGTTTACTATAAAAAATGACAAAAATGAATTTCTAGTCTAAAGTCCCAATGTTCGATGACCATCTCATCTTTCACATCCGCGGTCTCTTTACTTTTCCAGAATCGCCCAGAGGATGGAAAAATATTGGTTAGTCGTCAAAAGTAAATGACGACGAATGGTATCTGGGGATTCTCGCGCGCACGATAGTTTCCAATGGAAATGTATGACATCCGCTGAAGATCGAAGGCACGAGACGGGCCCTAAGAATCTATCTTTTGAGAAACTAAGACGCTAGCCGAGAGTAACAAGGAGAGTCCTTTCCAAGGTAGGTTCAACCGTGTGTTTTCTGCCTACTTTTAATCACAATTTTATCGGCCGGAAAATTCAATTCCTTGGAAAATTCAGCTCACGTCGTTGCCGAACCGGAGACATTCAATTTCACGCAGTCCTTATCGTTACTTTATGACATCGTCATTGATCGCCAATAGCACAGAGAACGAGAGAGAGAGCGAGAGAAAGGGAGAAAAAACCCACGATCGTTCACTACCTCAAAGCACTCAAAGCCCCAATTAATTACACGCTCTTCTGGTAATTATCACTCCCCGGTTGAAGTAAACGTTATCGAAAACGATTTAAAAAATGCCATGTGCGTGATTTTTTTTTTCGATGATCAACGGAAAGTGATTTTGTCATCACTCGCTGCTCGGAAAATATATTTAGCCACCTTCTCCAATTTCACGGGTTGAAATGATATCGTACGAAAATTATTTATACGGTCTGTCACGATATAATTCCCAAGGGTCCTGAGAGCAATTATTTTCCGGGCATGGGATTCGTCCCGTTTGGCAAAGCTATGAATTCCGCAAGACTGTTGACTCACCCGATGCTCGAAGTAGTTTCATTAGCCTTAAAGCCCACAAGACACGTAGTCACAACGCATTTGTGTAAGAACCAATTGTTTGCAAACGCAACTATCGTGTAATGATGATAGTAAATTTGCCAAGTTTAAATACGCCTTATGGGCCATGTGTACCCATAAATATGTTCCATTATGTACTGCTAGTAACGAGATGTACAGAGTGGCGGTCACACTACATATTGTTACCTCTTCGAATAAGAATTTTCATCACCGCTTTCTTAAGGGGTTATATGCAGTTAAAATTTTCGAAAAATCGATTAAAACTTTTCTTTTTCGTAATGTACATATATTTAAGTACACACACAGAAAATTTCTTGTCAATCCGCCGAATATTCTCAAAGTTACATGCACATATGTAATGGTTTTTTACTATAGGTGAAGTGCTTTTGAAACTTCAAACGCGTTTGTCTCAAAACGGTGTGCTTTAAAGCCGGCGAGCAAGCTTTCCCGGAAAAGGCTGAACCGATCAGTCTCAAATTTTAACACAATCTTTTCAATTATATTTTTTTAGTAATTAATCGAAGGTTTTTTCTCACCGATAAATTTTTTCCATTTTATAAACAATTCAAGGCCTGATTTTTTGGCAAAAATCGATTTTTTTGTTGAGAAGCCGCCATTTTGTCTAAAATTGTTATTTTGCTTATTCCTTCGGTCAATAACAAGACAATCCATTATATTAACGGAATATTTTTGGTTTTTTTTTTTCATTTTAAATGATCCAGTCCTAAGATATCGTGCTCACCGCAAGACGTCTTTTTTAGAGGTGCTCCCAGAGGTCAGCTATAGCAGCTTTCAAAATAATTATTTTTACAAATAAAAATGTTAAAATACAGTTAAAATTTACCATAAAATGTGCACACATTTTTACGTTAATAGATTCAAAGCTCTTCTCAACATAAATTCTTGAAAAATCGATATTTTTGGGCCTTCGGACAGTATATAACCCCTTAACGTCTTGTATTGTAACTTTGAATTGAAAAAGTATTTAACAATTATTGCAATACAGTGCAGTTCTAATTCCGGTGTACGCAGGGCTGAATTTGAGGGGAGCAAGAGCTGAAGCCCGGGGCCGCCACAAGACAGGGGCCTCCACGATTAAAATTTTTCGATAATATTTTACCCCCCCCCCTAAACGCCTTACATAATTAAACGACGCCCCCTTAGCACCAGACGCTTACACCGGCCAGTATATGCTATTTACCTAAGAATAGTTTACTTCAAAGTGGTATAAACCGAAAGAGAAACAAACTTCCATACCGGTAAATACAACTCACGTGTAGTGGATCGTACATAAGTAGTCCATATTACGCCATAAAGTACATAACTGCACAGAAAAAAATGAATTTATTTACATGAAAAAATGAAAGACCATTATAATTGTAATCGAATTTAGCTGCTGTCATGAAACGTCGCCTCTCTCAAGGCGAACTAGAAGTTGTACCACGTGACATATGAGTGCGAGAAAGGTAGCGAAAATTTTCGAACCAAAATTCCTCAAAGAGGTATATTATTTAGAGCAAAAGAAAACCATCAAGCTCTGCGTCAGGCAATTCGCCAGAGCCTGATGCTTTTCGTTTGCTAATAAAATTCAATCATCATGAGAAAACTCGGTTCGAAAGTTTGTGAGGTTATGTCGATTTTGTATATACTCTTAACTTCACACAACGTACGTTGTTTGAAAGTATCTTATTTTTCGCAATGAATTATGTAATCCCTATGGAATAACATTCATCTTGATTGAAAAACAATTAAGGCTCACCCACTTCTTGATTGCCCCAGGGCCTTCACATCTCTAAATTCGGCCCTGGGTTTACAGAAAATTGTCATTATTACAGTTTAAAACACAGAGGCTCGAATAAAATGCAACAAAAACCGTGAATTTTATTTCGCATTCCATCGTATACGGATCTTCGAATATTCAGCTTTATCGTCCGGATTATTATAATTGTGGATAAAAATGTTATCAAATTCTCCAAATTCGTCGTTCCGTTGAGGCGGATACGATCAAATTGGCACAAAATATTCAACAGCCGAGGATCAATGAGACGATTTTTCTCGGTTAAAGATCGCGAAGAAGTCGCGAACAAAGTCACGAAATCGTTTGGATTTGGAAAATGTATTAGTTCAGCGGTTAAGAGGCAAATTGGGCGGGTATATGGCGAATGTGCCACATTGAACTGAAACGATTCGGGAACGGAATCCGCGCTATAATAATACGGTTGTGTGCGCGGTGAGAGCGCGCGGGCACCATTGGAATAAGATCGGGTTTAGCGGTGCGGTGTCGGGTTCGAGCCCCGGATAAGTCCGGGCCTTATCCCGATAAGCCGGTGAGTTAATGAATCACAAAACAGGTGGCAGGGCGTCCTCCTTTTCGTAACGTCTTTTCTCGTACACGAAGAGAGAAAGAACTTGTTACGAGACAATATATATATATATATATACACACATTTTTGGACCGTCTGTAAAACGCGAGACGCGAAAACAAATAGATACCTTCCTTACGAGAAATACAACGAAGAGTATCTCAAAGAATGAACCTGTTAAGCAGGGTTCATTTTTCATCGTTGTAAATTTGATTTTTGATACTCCAATTGACTATACGATATATAAAAAAATGTTTATCTTTTATCAGTCAAATAAAAACATACTATTATTTTTTTTTTATTGCTTCCTGGTGGAATTCGCGAAAATGCAATGTCTTAAGGGGTAAGGCAACAGTAGAATTTCCAAAAAATCGATTTTTTTCGCTAAAACGGTGCTTCATCATCATAAGAATAAGTTACTATATTTGTTCACCGACTTTGAGTCTACAACGTAAGCCCACCTCTGGCACGGCCATAATACCTTAAACTTTAAACGCGCTTTTTTTTAAACAGCTTTTTTCCAATTGGCGTGACAAATAACACTCGATTTACTTCAAATTTAAAAGTTATTTTTTAAATTGCATTTCGCAGACAAGTACGTACGGAATTTCTGATGAATCGAAAACTTCTCATTTTATGAGCAGTTTAATACGAAATTTTTCACTGAAAATTCATTCAAATACCTACAACTTTCGAATGAAACAATATTTTTTAAATTCCGCACGTACTTCTCTAGGTATTCTAATACATTGATGAGAATTTTTGATTTTTGTTCTACGTCAGAAATTGTGGATGCTAAATGTCATGCCGCGGAGCGCCTAAAAAAAGATAATAAAAGAAAATATTAGTAGTCGGCCATTTTCTACATCGAAAAAATATATATATATATTTTCTTAGAGCTTGATATTCATAGTAAATAGATGTGTAATTAATGATATGAGTGAATCACATTTTCATACGAAAAAAATTGGCCTAAGGCCTTAACGATTATTTCAAACAACATATATTGTTTGAATGAATCTTGTTTTTTCGCAATCAATTCTTTAAACATTATAACATTTTTATATCACGTTTGAAAAATAATTAAGGGCCTCCACACTTTCAAATTCGGTCCTATTGACTATGATCAGGAATTTTGTTGGTAATTTGAATTCCATTGGACATTGATTTTATACCCGTTACTGTGACCTAACCCCTTAAGAGATCTGCATAAGGTTAAAATTCAAAAATTCAAAAAATGTTTCTCTAATGGCTGAGTTTTATAGCATAGGGTCTGAACATAATTTTCCAACAGATATTTTGTGAAAATTAAGAAAATTGATCAAGTTATCTCAATTTTTGAGCGCGATTAGATCGACCACTGCGCTGCGATTCACCCTTTTTTCTTTTGCGTTTTTCTCAAACCTATCTCAAAATTGACTCGTCCAAATCGCTTCAAATTCCGACAGTGCATAGTTTATAACATTTTCTATCGTATGAACTGATGGGGTTTTTTTGTGTTTATCTAGTTGTTAACAACGTATGATTGGAATTGTTTTTTCATCGAATATCAAAGTGGTTTTA
Source organism: Ophion ellenae (assembly GCA_963210295.1). Lineage (NCBI taxonomy): Eukaryota > Metazoa > Arthropoda > Insecta > Hymenoptera > Ichneumonidae > Ophion > Ophion ellenae. The sequence goes on along the minus strand of OY723394.1, from coordinate 25,170,522 downwards.
CATTAGCTCGTTTTTTTCGCAATTTTCAAAGTATCAAAAAAGTATCCGGTTATACAAAAGTTTTACTATTATAGTAAAAATACATTTCTTGATTTTCCATTCCACAGCGGATCACCCTTGATGCCAGACCCACACACTCGGATTTGTCACGCAGTAATAGCACTTCGTTTAAACAATAATAACTTGACTTTTTATCAATATTTTTCAATAAAAGAAAACCCTCAAACTAGGTGAGAGTATGTAAAATCCCGATCTTTTCATCCCAATACTCTCATCAGAAAAAATGTTTAATATTAACCTGTTTTACGGGCACCAAGCTCAAGCTGACCCCCAGACCCGTCAAGGGGGGAGATACTTTTTGGTGAGGAACAAATTCGCTGATTTTCATGATTTTTTTTAAACGGAAAGATTTCTTCATTATTTTTGAGACTTCGGGTATGTTTTATTGCTACTTTTGGCCGACACATGGTACTTTTTATTTTTATTAATCTTCAAAAATGGCGGACGTATAGCTAAAAAAACTCGACCGATTTTTATGAAATTTGGTGTAAATCTTTCTAACCTTTTTTCTAAAACATGACCCTAAATGTTCTTGAAAATTAAAAAAAAATAAGTATTTTTTGAGTGCAAAATGTAGTAATTTTTTTCGGCGAATTCGATCTCTTTGCTTCAAATCGTACAATTTAATCGATTTTAAAAATTTCTCACTTTTCCTTGGTTCGTTTTCTGCGTGTGAGTGCGAAAGAATACAAAATTTATCATTGGTTTTTTTTAGATTAATCCCGCCACCGCTATAACATTAACTAGTGCAGCAGCTTCCGAAAAATGTATGACCACGAAGGCGTGTCAAATTGACAGCACGATCGAGAAAGTACTACGGAGCGTACAAAAAAATGCTACGTTGGTAGTTGAACATCGCGATCTGTTTGGTCCTTCGACGTTTTGACACGTATCGTCTATTTCTGGCTGCCGAACAATGCAAGCGCGTCATCGCGTGACGTTGTTTTTTTTTTCGGACCCTGCAAGAACGACGAGGCACGGATGGAGCTGGAATCTGTGACGTGCCGTTAAATTCAAAGTTTTATCTGCGTAGCTCGTTTGTGAGTAAGCGCGATGGGAAGCAGAGCAAGCGAGGCGAATGAAGGAGCGTAATAAAACTGATGGTCGCAGTGGTGGTGCTTATCTCGGAACTTTATCGGTACCTGCCTGGGCACCTGACAAAAACATCTTGCTCTTCGGTTTCACAGCGAGGCTCGACACAATACCACTTTCCGCCACTGTTTTTTTCCCGCCTCGGAAAAACGAAGCCTGAGTGAATTTTGGGCGATCGCAGCTACTTGTTTTCCTCCATCAGCCTCATTGCTCCACTCGACAACGATGGCGACTCACGGCGAGCTTGAATTGTGGCCCGGGGTATTGAGGATGAAAAACGAAAAAGCCCAGTAAAACGGATGACGCCGAGTCACATGCCCGCATTTATTCCCAGACTGATGCACTGCATAAAAGATAATCCACGTGCAATAAACGGCAACGCTTCAACACCGGGGGTTTTGAGTAATGCCATCATCGCCGTTCGAAAAAGATAACGCGCAATGTCTCTTGTACGGGAATAAAATTTTATGCTGGTGATAAGAAGCCCGACGGCATGAAAATAGAGTATTTTACCGTGTGTAAGAAAAATACTAAGAATGTACAAATAAGGTAGTTTTCGCAATAAGCAATCGAATAATGTTGGCTTTAATTTATAAAAACACTGAATGAATTTTATAATTCATTTTTAGAAAAATACTTTTCCGACTGTTCAACGAACATGCGAAACGGTAGCCGCCATAATGGATTCCGCATGACGTCATTGACATAGTAAACAAAGAAAGCGTCAACAACTATATATTCTCGTATGTCATAGTTAATTGCAAATTTTCAAATAGTTATCTGTACTTCGAAAAAGAACAAATGAGTTTTTTTTCGGACTATGACTTTGGATCTCTTTTCACAAGTTTTAACCAAGTCTTCCTCACATTTATATCAACTGGCATTTTAATCCACTACTTTTCCGGTGTTTTCACACTAGCATTCCTACATTTAGGAACAACACACCAATGTCAGGGGTAACTCACTTTTGACCAAAAAAATTACGTATTCACAATTGGCGCAGCGGCGATGTTTACTATGCAAGTGACGTGACGAACCGAAGCAGCATGGCGGCTAGGGTCTTCGCGCGGAAATTGGAAATGTAAAATTTAAATGCATTTTTATGGCACTTATCGAGTCATAAAATAGAAATCAAAATTCCAGTAGTTTATTATCACCGAAGGATCAAATTGAGACACCTTTCATAAAAGGGTGTAATACCCTATTCTTGCCTGCTGCACGGTCTACTCTATCGAATTATCTCATCGTCGTAGATGCTTGAAACTCCCTTACAACTCCAGCTCCCTACAACTCCAGCTGTGGCACATTGAGTGACGTTTAAAAATGCGGCGAGGCGAATTAACATTTTTTACACAGCGAGAAGGCAACCAATGGATGGTACAGAATCGCTGCTGTATTCAAAAAGCGTATGATTCATCACGGAATCGTCCATCGGTAGGTATGACAGCCTCTGAGTGAGAAGCAAGATTGGAATTGGAAAAAAGCGTGGTGAGTATCATTGCTGTTGGTTTTATGAATATACATGAGAAGAGCTTTGAGGTACTGTTATCATTTCGTATTCTATAATTCTTACGGTACACTTTGAGTTCGCGATTACTGAAACCTGCAAACCTTCGGGGGCTTAGTTTCTTCGAGGCTTATCAAAATCATTAATTTTAAGAAGCACCAACATAGGAGAGGACGTTAAGGTAGTACGAGCGCGCAATCTTGATTTCTATAGATTTTGATAAAATTTCAACCAGACATTGTTCATATCATTATACATGTTCGAGTGAAATTTCAGAACAGTCGACTATTTAGATTGGCAGATAATGGGTTTTAAAATTGCAACTTTTAACACTGCAGGGTCTGCATTGAAATTTAGACGGAATAATTTTCCGTAAAAAATATTTGTCCCCTATAATAAGAAGGCATATGGCCACACCGCAGACAAGGAATGGTCAATATGTCGAGAAAAAAAAATCGTGTTACTAAAATTAAAAATGTTGTAAAAAAAAAGATTTGCATTATAAATATGAATATTTTATATTGTTTATGTTATCTTTATTAACAAATTAAACTGTTGGTTTATTCATAACTAATTAAAACCTTTGTTCGATTAAAAATTACTTCAGAATGGAAATTTGTGTTGCAGTATTATTTTAAATATGCCGCGCAAACTCACGTCATTGGATACGTGGAACGATCCGGTGTTGCCATATGTCTTCTTATTATAGGGGGCAAATATTTTTTTACGGAAAATTATTCTGTCCAAATTTCAATGCAGACCCTGCAGTGTTAAAATTTGCAATTTTTAAACCCATTATCTCCCAATTTAAATAGTCGGCTGTTCTGAGATTTCACTTAAACATGCACAATGATATGAACAATGTCTGGTTAAAATTTTAACAAAATCTATAGAAATCAAGATTGCGCGCTCGTACTACCTTAATGTAGTTCTCGGGCAAAACTGACGACGGAAACATTTCCTCGGTACATGGAAAAATATAGAGAGTGGCCATTAAGCACCGTACGTCAAACTTTAAAAGCGTTTTTCTCGAAACACTGTTTTCAAAGTGGGTGGACATAATATCTCGAGAACCACTCGATGGATTATTTTCAAATCTACAGGAGATGCGATGAGAAACATTTAAAGGTCGTTGACAATCTTACCCTTTCTAATCCGATCCCCATTTTTTTAAGTTACGTAAAAACTACGACTTTTTTCATCGATTTTGTACGCTTGAGTTTCAATTCATCGCCACGTTGTTATAAAAAATTATTTTAAAAATCGACGATCGTCAACTACTCGTATTTGTTTTTAACTTGAATAACCCGTTTGGTTCCCAGATTTTGGATATACCGCTTGAGCTGGAGAGTGTCCACCGCCAAACGTCGGGAAAATAATTTCATCATCTGCCGTCGGCCATGTTTTTGTGGTGTTTTTAAGGCTCTCAAGATATATATCTTTGGTATATAACGGTTGGTAAAAAATGCGTTTCTTTTTTACCAACCGCTTCCCAGAAAAAAAATCAGGATTTGGCCTTTTTCGGATTTGTATGTATATGTAGCCCCTACCTTACCACCTTTATCTCCCACCACTGTAAAGAGCAGAGACAAAATGGGCCGGAAATGTCGACGTGTAAATGTGTATTAACTACCCAAAGAGTTCGAGGACCCACGGAATTGTCGAAAAAACTGAAATGTTTCCAACTACCTTGATTCCGATTGATTTGCTACTTGATGCAGTCTTAATATCGCACGGGCCTATGATGCATCCAAGATTATGGATATGACGAAGCCTGATCGTGAAGAGGCAATATATTGCTAGATGTCCTAAACAAATGTAGGTACTTTTCGCAAACCTTCTGCATACCAATTGTACTCGCCATATTATTTACCCCACAACCTGGATTGAACTCCAAAACGTTATTTGGACCACCTCAACCGAGAGCAATAGTAAACTTTTCTCGACAACAAAAAAAAAAGTTGATCTCACGTATGATGTACATTGATAACGACTCACTACGTTTAAGTTTCTCGAGTGGTTCATGGTGCAGTTGATGGCTTGGATTGTGAAGCATCGAGGTGTCGTGATGTGAATTTCCGTGCATATCGTGATGATGCATTGCGCCCTGAAAATGGTCACTGGCGTGAAGGCCAGCCATCGAGGCGGCAGCGGCGGCATGTTGATAATGCTGTACGGACAAACCGGTTGCCGAGCCGGTCACGAGATCTTGCAGACAAAGCTCCGAATTACCGCCGCCTCCTCCGCCGCCGGCGAGTTCGAGGCCGCCCCCGCCCCCGCCGCGCTCCATGCTGTAGAAGGTTAACGTCGTGCTGATTGTTTATAGCACCTTCGGAGCAACGAAACTCACTTCCGTCAGCTCCTCCTCCTCCTCCGCCACCCCCCGATTATTCACCTTGTCTTCCTCACAGTTCACTCGATTTCGATTAATTCTCGAGGAGAGACAAACTTCGCGTTTGATCAACCAATTGGAAACGGCTTCGTCGTGGCACCAACTTGTGGCGATAATTAAGACTTGAACGAGCTTCGGCTAAGCGAATTTATCGAATCCACGATTGCACATCCGGTCCAACAGGCTATAGGATATCGATGGATAGCGCTTTGCCACCCAAAAATCGATTGACCGATGCTGGAGGCTGATCCTCGAGTGTACCTCACTCGCAAAAGCACCGAAAGGGCTTTCGAAACGTTTGAAAACCTCTTGCTGCAAGTGTCTTCAGTCACCCTCCCTTGTGTCCCGTTAAACAACGTCGGAGAGTCGACAACCAGCGTATCATAACTCCTCGATACAAAAATACAAAATTTGTCGTTCAATTTGAGCGGAGATATCTTTTTGCAAAAGCCTCACGAACGAGGATAGCGGCGTTCAATAGACAGCAATGTCCGGTTACATTCCGACGGAAAGTGTTCAACGGCAAGTGGCACTTTCGTTTCAAACAACTTTTGACAGTTCGCGACGTGTTTGATAAATTTCGGGATCTTCATGAACTCATTATTGTGATGTTCTCAACGTGTAAAGATTACCGACTCCCAGGCAGTCCACTTGTTTACCGATCTTCTCTTGATTCCCTAAAGTTATGCATCTTCTATTGCCGAAACATGCGCGACGAAATGCAAGAGATCCACAAATGATTGCCACCTAAAAGTTGACAGCGCTGAGATGATTCGATTCGCATTGAGGCGCAATTGGTGGCTAATCAAATCGACCGGAAAACCTCCCGTTGCTTCTATCCTGCGATGGAGCACCTAAACGGAATCGCGTAGCGTGAGTCGTTTTGTAGTTTTGTTTGTTCCGACACTTCCCTCCTACCTCCAGTTCTCAGAGTATCGTCGCATCACGAAAGCTCTGTTTGCTCCTGCCCAAGGGATCGCAGGTTCGCTGGCTTCTACAGATTCCACCGACAGGTAACGTATATTCCTATAGTATAATGTATTTTTAGTGATTCGGGCTTATTTCTCCTCGGACGAAGTGTAACGAATAAGCAGAACCTGGACGCGGCAACAGTCCACGTCAAAGCAACACTTTTCCTCGATGTTCTCGCAGATCTTCAGCGCAAACGCCAAGTTCACTGTACGGTACACTGATTCTCACTATTTTTCGGCTCTTCACCGCGACCTTGATTTCCGTAACTATTTCAGCCGTCATCGATGACACATCCCGAGCACAAAGTATGACATGTCACATCCGAAATCGCTCGTAGTCCGAGTTGCACGCACCAGAGATCGGAAAACGCAAAACCGAACGTCTCGGTGGCAGTTAAGATGCGAAGCCACTGCCGAGTAAGGTCCAGATCGGTGAGGCGCGGTAACTGGTCGACCGGTATATACTTTTAGCGACGTTGAAGCCGTGGGTGTCGCTTTAACTGCGATATCATGCGAAAGCTCGTTTTCGTATGGTATTGTCCACAGCGCGCGAGTGAGAAGACCGAAACCGAAGAGATCGACGCAGGAGGAAGGGAAAAAAGAGCAAAATCGAGCCTCGAATGTTTCGTATAGCAGTCTTGTACTTGTACGTGCGAATGCTGCGCTTCGTGTTTGCGTATAGGTGGGTGTACTGTCGTAGGTGCGGGCGCGCGTGGGTCCAAGGCTTAGCCGGTTGAGCCTTTTGGACTGGCTGGCCGGCTTAAGTCTCTAAGTCTGGTAAGCCGCCACGGATCTAGTGGTCTTGGCTGCTTGCTGCTGCTTGCTCGCTCCACACACACTGGCCTCTATCTACCTACTCCTCGGATTCCTCTCGGCTTGTGCCAGACTCTCGTGGGCTCGCTCTTTCGTGCCTTGTGGCCCCCCTCTGGGCTCCAATGTGTTGTTCCGTGCCTTGCGCTCTAGGTTTGACGGGCGGCCCTGGCTAGCTTGACTGTCTGACTGCGCCACCACTCTCCGGTCCCCGGGCCCAACGGATCTCTCTCCGGATCTCCTTCTCGGATCTCTTTCTCTCTCTCTTGCCTTCTCTCGCTCTCACCCCCGATCCGGCCTGTTCGCGTGCTTTTCAGCCCCCTCGCAAACTTGTGCTTTCACCCCACCCTTCGCCACGTCGAGTCGCGTGTGCTCCGTACGCCTCTCTCCTGGGCTACACTACGAACCCCAGGGCTCTTCGCGCTGACCCACACACGCGCTCGAACACCGACACCCCTCTTTCCAGACCCCACATCCACGCACTCGACCTCGGAGATGTGTGAAACGAGAGAGAACGCGGCTGGTCCACACGAACGTGGAAGATGTACTCGGGAATCCGTGAAAAATGCTGCAGGCGATCGGAAACAGGCTGGATGTGTGCGACAGTGGAGGAGATAGGGACATTCCCACTTCTCCGCTCCCAGTGCTCCTCCCACAAACGAGACTACGGAGGCTTCCACATTCATCCAATGACCCCGTCCAAAGCTCTGTGCTTCCCCCCCACTTGCGTTGTAGGATACCCCCCGCCCTCGAACACCAATGCCACTCCTGCTGCGATAATCATCCCCACCCGATCCTTTGCGGCTGACTCTTTCAACTGATACTACTAATACAAACCACTGTGCACAACTATGCCATACTGGGTGCTGCACTATACGGTCATGCTGACGCGCCGAGCTGTTACCACTGCCAGCCAAGTTCCAGTCGTACATACACCTATACATGGTCCAGCAGCCCGAGCTTCCGCTGTTTGCCAAGTTTATTTCCCTTCGGTTTTCCATCACTTCGGTCTTCTCTGTCATTCTTGCGTGAACAACGAAAACGGGCGAAATTACGGATCTGCGACTGCCGAAGGGATCTTTCCGATGTCTATGAGAGCCAGGTGGAAAGAGCTGGCGAAGAGTCCTACGCTTCCTGCATAGCCTGCACCCTCGTGAGAGGCTTTGATTGCCGATATGTGCGTTGAGCCTAATTGCACAATGCAAGCGTTGTCTTTGGTAACGGTAGCTTTGCGCGCTCGCAGAATCTTTGTCATCGTGTTGTGCTTCACGGTACTGCAGATTGCAAGGATGCATTGAGCGAAGATCCTTTGGGGGGAACATCCCTTGCGTTGAACCCGTACGGATGTGATGGTAGGAATTAACGGATTGCGAAATGATCCGTCTTGAAAGCTGCAACGGTGACTCGTCAACGGTGAATCAACCCTAATAAAGAAGCGTACCCTGCTTCGCCTGGAATCCCGAAAGCTCCGGTCGTTAGTAAAGCTAAAATATGGGAGCGAGAGATTCATAACGAGGCTCTCATCTCTTCGGCTCACCCTTCTTTCCATTCCTACTCCACTGATGCTCTTTGATAGCTGTCACTTGCCTTCGGAGATGCGGCAATCGAATCATCGCTGAGTCGGCATAGATGGAGAACTTTGTCGTATGTCGTGGACACAGCGACCGCAGCTGTCCATGAATGAAACAGCGGAATGGAAAAAAACGAGAGTGGATCCTGGACGATCGCAGCAAGTCCACTAGCTCGGATGAGGGTCATTGGAGTACGCCTACTCCTAACAAGTGGGGGATAGAGTGTTCTAGCCCCAAAAGCGACCAAGCGAGAGCGAGCTGTGCTGAGAATGAAGAAAAAAAGAGCATAGCTTTCGTCCTTCGTGCTGAGAAGAAGCAAAGTACTCTCACGGCGAGACCGGCGGATCGCAGGAAAGAGCCGGATAGTACATACGTCAAGCCTGCTCCTGTTTGTGGAGGTGAGTGAGCGGCAGGCACAGCCTCCGAGAAGAGCAGTGGCAAATGTGATGGAGAAAAAGAGATGGGAGCGGGATGACGAGAGTGCGGGAAGAAAGGAGGAATGAAGAGGAAAAGAGACAGAGAAGGCACTCTCACAAGCACAGGCAAGCAGACAAATGACGTTTTGGCCACGCCCACGAAGTCGAGGGCGTTTTCAGCCAAGGCGAACGTGGCGACGCTTCGCTGTGGCGTCGGTGAAGCTCTCGTGTGGGTGACACCCGTGTCTGCCGGGTGAGGCGCTTCCTGACCCAAGCATGGGATGGAATTGAGGGGAAACGTTGATTTTTGAGAGCGAACGAGGGACGTGCTCGTCAGCGATGAACGTCGAGAGTACATATAACACTCTCGGTGGTTCTTGTAGAGGGAGACGGTAACAGACAAAGCTAGAATGGATTGTTACAGTATGCTGGAAGGTGTGTGAACTTTTGATTGTGTGCGAGGATCCTGCCTGCGAATATTCACCGTTCCTTTTAGCTGTGTGTCCCAATGTGCTATCCACGTACGTATTCGAGTATTGTAATTTGATAATTGAAGGATTATGGATTACCTATGGCTATCGGCTTTTCGCGGTCACTGATTATTATTGGCTCTTTGATTGCCACTACTACTCTCGGGTAAAAGAGACAGGGAGAGAGAACACCAATACGGACCGTATACCATTATAATCGCCGACTGCATACATGGTTGCCCCACACTCCGAACTCATGAATTCCTAGGGATCGATCGTTAATGCGACCTCTGCGAGCAATGAATGTTTGATGTTCAATAAACGTAATAGCTCGCCCGTCGAAACAGAGTAGATGAACGTAGTACATTCAAAAATTGTTGGAGCATCTACCGTCAAGGGTTTTTTGAACGCGTACCGGCCATTCGTCAAATGATAAAAATTACTAATGAATCTTTTGCTGTACGCGGCAAGGGGGACGTTTCGATGTTGTTTCGTGATGCAATAACTATGGATCACTCTGATGGAATGAAAATTAAAAGACTTTCGCGGTATAGGGAATTATTTAATATTCAGCTGGAATTGGTTAATATTTAGCTGGAATTATTTAATATTCAGCTACAATTATTTAATATATAGCTGGAGTTTTTAATATTCAGCTGGAATTATTTCATATTTAGCTGGCATTATTCAATATTAACTACATTTCAAAATCCTTTCGATGTGCTCGTGCTTAATTCATTATAAAATCACGACGTCATCAAGTCGTTCGTGTCTGATTCGGATCCATCACTGAGAGAAATGTATGGTGTTCTCAACCATATTTTAACTATATTTGATATTTCCCTGCGAGGACAATAATATTTTGTAGCCATAGTTACCGCCAACAGTACTGCTTATTGATAATTTAGCAGTTGCATGAATTATGCACATTTGTTAACCGCAATCACCAATCTTACAAACATACGTTTATTCTTCAATGCTATATAAAACAGTAGGTTTCCATAAAATAGATATTCCCTGTTGCTATCAAAAATTTACTTCCCCGAGATTCTCATAGTGAACTGAATTATATATAGATTGATTTAAAATGTTGCCTGTGATTTGCAAGGATGTTTATAGTTATTTGTGCCATGTTATAAGATACGTCCTGCCATGTGCGTATTTGGTGTGTTATTCAAGTGTTGGTACAAGGCATCAATGCCCGTCTACTAAATGCATAGAATATTTCATAAATCCAAAATAAAATAAAATACGCAACTGAGAGTTTTACCTCGATGCTTTTTTATAATAATTCGCCATTTCCTGAGCTGCCGTGATGATTTATTTTGAAGAAAATATTTCGCCTAATCGGAATCGAACCTAGAACCAAGTGCCTACCTTCTCCCTATTCTACGCACGCTGCCACTACGCTACCGAGTACTTTTGGCGTCATTAGCGCAGATATAGCATAAGAGACAAAAGTAATTCCGGCTGTACTTGCGAATAGCTGTTACCTGCGATTTAGGTTAAATTTTGCACAGATCTTTTTTTATCGTATAAGCCACTGTCTAAATGGATTTTTGGCGCTTTGCAATAGTTGTGTACCATATAATAGTGATTTATACCATATTATGTGATACGACCTGCTAAATGCATAGTAATGTTTGTCCTACAAGAACAGAAGGTGAACTACACGAAGAAGTGTTGAGCTGATATCCTATTTTTATAATGCAACGAACTATATAACATAAATTATATTAACTATATAAACATACTATATAATAGTTTATGAGGCATGCGTAGTTCTCAAAACTATCAAGCTGCGGTTGCTCCAACTGTAAATGATTTACGTCTTCGCTATAAGTAAACTTTACTATAATTTTTTTGGAATAGTGACTTTTCATAAGGTTTTTTAACGAACTGTACTCCAAGAACGTTGATGTTAACCATGTGAATTGCACAAAGTTGAAAAGAATAGTGGAAGTTCAACTGAACAAAACTTAACGTACAGTATATAACATTAGTATTTGTACAGTGATTTTGTTATAGCACTGAATTAACCATATCTATGTAGGCAAGCCTTTTACAATAGTGAATAATCATTTCAGGAATAATAGATAGTCAACCACGCCACCGAAATCGCATGTTTAGGTATACTTTTCGCTTATAGTCGTGTTAACCATATTATGATTGCGGTGTCAATAAACTATAACGGATTTTACTATGACTTCTTTTACCATAGGCGTTTGTTGTAAATAGACTTTTCTCTCAGTGTTCGATTTGAGTTTCTATGATCTTAAATTCGCAGGTACAATCCTATTTGCATCTTTTCATAACGTTTTATCGGAAAATGGTGCACAAGATGTACGAGGTTTGGCCAACTCCGTGTTCGAAGAATTCTAATTGGTTACATCCTGCGACAGGTATATACAATTATTATTTATCGGGCGCCATTTGCTCGAAGAGAGAGAGGGAGAGAGAGAGAGAGAGAGGGGGGGGGGAGAGAGAGAGAGAGAGAGGGGATATCGGACAAGAAACAACCCATAAAGAAAGTTATTGCCAGCTCGCTTGGTACGCCATAAAAGTAAAAGATAGACATTTATCAGCTACAAACGTTAACGCATTTAACGACGAGCCCGAGACTCTGCGTTAATGCAAAGTTAGAGGCAGGGCGCTTGGCAGATATACACTGACATAAAATGGACCAACGTATCAGGGCTCACTGTCGTGTGTTCCATAAGTTTTCAAAAGCCGCAACGTTGCGCGTCAAAAATTTTATCGACGCGGTAATATCAATAAACACCGTTGTTTCGATCATTGCAATGGAAGAAAAAGATTGGATGAATTATTAGTTCTCAATGCAAATGAAGAACTATCCATGCCAAGTTGTGCAGAGACATGATACACGTATTTCGCGATGACGCAACCTAATAAGATACTATTTATAAACCGACAATGGTGGATGAGCGATAAGGGGCTATACCAATGTGAACGCTGAAAATTAGGGTGATTTTCGGAAATTTTTTGGAAGGAAAGTACTCAATTAAAAGTTTCGGAAAATTAAGAATATATTTGGCTATATTTGATCTATATAACATAATTTTTTTCATAGAAAAATATTGAGATCCAAGCGACTTATGCGCTGCCTTCGGAGGAGCCAAAAAAAAAGTTCCTCCACTGCTGACATGATTCCGGCCGATTGAGTAGCTGAAACCGAAAAAGGAAAAAATGTCGTCAAACTGGAAGGTATTTTCTGTACAATGACGTAGGATTTTCGAAAAATATCAAAATCCAACAAAATGGCGTAGTTATGAAAAAAGTCTGTTTTCTTGCCTATAAAATGTTCTTTTCAATGCCAAATCGTCAATTTTCGTCCAATCAAAAATATCCCACGTCATTGTAGAGTAAATATATTCAAGAGTGCTCAGGTCAAATTTCAAGTCAATCGGATAATTGCTCTTTGAGTTGCAATATCAGCAAATTTGAAAAATCTCATCCCGAGAAAAACGCGTTTAAAGATTTAACTATCGATTTTCGCAAGATAAAATGATAGGGATACGGCCTTGAAATCTTTACAGGATATTCTTGAAAGCATAAACTGTTGAAGAAGGCAAAGAAATCGATTTTTTGAAAGTGTCACTGGTATAGCCCCTTGAGCAGCTTTGGACACGGCCGATACTCGGAGCGGTGACCGCTTAGCCGTGCTTCAGGCTGGCGCATCAACCCACCTATTACCAGAGTAACAGGAAAGGGGTGAATCGACATAGGTAACGCCTAAAAACCCGCAAGGGTATTAGCTCCGTGCAAGGTAGAGGGTGGCAGTAATAAAATCGAACGCAGCGCCCACAGTGGACAAAAATTGCAATTGAGTTTTGCGATCGAATTGAAAATATTGTTTTATTTAAAAATACCGGAAGGAATAGTAAATACTAATTTTATCGATTCCCTACGGCAAATTGGAAGTTAGAACAACGCAACAAATGGATTTCTACAGTTTTACCTTAAAAAATTGTTAAATTTGCACATGATTTTATACCCGTTACTGTGGCCTAAGGCCTTAAAACCGTTTTTCCGCCGGTAAAAAAAAATACGTGTTGCTTAGTTTTCAATGCTTCGTAACATATATAAGTTTCAACAAAATCGAAGGACGACACCTGAGGGATGTTCCTTGTCAGGAAATAAAAAGTACTATTTATTTTTGGTAATTGTCGTAATAACTGGAGGTGAAGTATACGTATAAACTCGAAAGAGTTTTTCTGATTTCCACACACGATAATCCTTCTCCCTGCTTCGAATCCATCTCTCTGTCTTCTATGAACTTTATTGAAATTAATCATTTCGTAAACTTGTGAATTGTGTTATTCTATTCTTTTTCATTCTATGAACTTTCTATGAACATTTTTATTTCACCATGGATATTTTACGACGACGGAGTAGAGTAGTTCAATTTCCATATTAATTTGAAAGTCATGTAGAAGGGAGAAAGTATAACCCAATAGAACACTCGTCAAATGTGTTCTGAACATTCCATTAATCAGTCAAATGCTCGTTGTCGAGCGCGAATGGATAAAATCAATTACTCAGTTTCAAATGATACAAAGATGTCGTCGGAAGAAACCACTTGGATATTACATACAGAAGGTGAATTTGATAGCACAATTATTCTACTCCCACGACGCAATACACAAGTAAAAGCTTTTCTCGACGACTACCCCACGATTTTATCGATATCGCCGAATTCTCACTCGTCACATTGCACTATTTGTTTTTCAGCTTTTTTCCTCGCCCATTCGTTTTTTTCTTCTTTTTTTTTCGAGACAGAACAAACGAGACAAGCAAGCGCGGCAATTGTCATAAAGGATATCTATCAGTTCTATCGTGCTCGTCGCCGGTTGTATACCTGAACATCAATTGCCGCCGACAAGCGCGGGGTGTTGTCGCTCGATCGAGTTTTATTAGCGATAGTACATATTGTACAATGACGATGAAGAACGGTACAAACGCAATTTTTTTCTTCTTCGAGATTCGTATCTCACATGCCGTTTGAGATAAGCAGCTTTCCGTCTTGACTTTGCTCTTGTTACGAGCATGGGGAACTGTCACGAACGTTTTAGGCTCCGCTCGCTGTATATGTGTAGATTTTCTAGACATCTGTAATTAGTGACGGACATTTCTTTTAAGGCGGGAGCCTGAATTGGGAGGTCCAAAAAAAAGCGTTTTTGCGGGAATTTTGTTAGAAGGAAAAAACAAGTGAGCCTAGCAAACATTGAGGTATCTTCTCATGTATATTTTAAATGTAGAAAAAAATATTTCATCACGAAATAATAAATTATTGCAGATTTATCAGCCTATTCCATTTGCGTCTTGCCACTGCAGTCCCCGATCGGCGGGAAAGATGCAGCTCGTAATTCTTGACTGAACCAAACGAACCAATAATATTTTCAATTGTCATATATTTTTCTTCTGGGTGAATTAAGAAAGAGCTGAAAAAATCGTGAAATTATAACTTTTCTCAGGTTTGAAAAAAAATGTGTTTAAACAAAAACACTTTAACGTGCTAAAAGATTATTTAGAAAGACCTTTCCAACGACTTTTTTAATTCACTTAGAAGACGTTTTCATACTGAAGAAAATTAACTTTGGTTTCATTCAATAGGTCGTTTAGTTTTTTTGCTATCACGCCCGCCAATTTGGAAAAATCGTGAAAATGGAAACTGGAGAAAACGCGCTTCAAAGTTTTCAATAGGAGGAAATATCAATATCAAATATCAGTCTCTTCTCTGGATTTGGCCTTGTATCTTTGAAAATATTTACAATTGGCCTCTGTTACTTTGTAAATATATTCTTGGATAGTTTATCTATCGATTTAAGAAATACAGAAAAACGATTTTTCGGACCTTCTAATTCAGGCCTTAAGACCTTAGGCCACTCTAGCGGGCGAAAAAATAGGCTTTTTGGGGATTTTTTTCAGAAAAATTACAAAATAAATCGATATTACAAAAAACGGTGTTTATCATACATATAAGTGACTGTATACAATAATTTTTTGCAACGATTAATTTCAAAATGGCGGCTGTGCAGCGTTTTTGCGATGAAGTCTCCGTTTTTCCACGGTCCACGGCCGGACAAACAGCTCCTGTAATTTTTTAATTATAATGAGCCAATACATTTTTTTCGATTATATATAATAACTGCTATAAAAGTACGTAGGATTTTTTCCATATATTGATTTTTTGCCAAATGGCGCACTTCTAAAGTGAAAAATTTGCCTAAAAAATCGTCAGATAATTGTTAATAACAAATGAACTATACAATATAAAAAAAAAATCCTACGTACTTCCACAAAGTATTTTCCAAGATATATTCAACATTTCAGCTGAATCGGTTAAAAATTGTCTGAGTTATGTTTCCGGCCAACTTAAAAAATGCAGTTTTGAGATAAACGCGTTTGAAGTTTTTAGCAGCTCGCTGAGGACCAGGCGGCCTTGGACTAAAATTCGAAAACCGAGTACTTAGAGATTTTTCCCAGCCATAATCTTTTGGGACATCATTTTTAAGGTCCTAGGGGACCATAAGAAAACCGATTTTTCGAAAATTCTAGGGTGGCCTAACCCCTTAACGAAGAATCGGGGATCATTGATTCAATGTTGCATTTAGTTGTGTTGCCCTTGCGCTATATTTTAAAGGGACAGAATTAAGATTGAAATTTTGCAAGAATTTGAAGTCAGCCCTAAAGGAATGAGCTGATTTCCTCAGTTTCTAAGATCCTATACCCCTATCCCGCCCTTACCAAGGTTACGGGTAAACTATGGATAACCCCTACCTGGCCTGTCGTTGACTGGTTAATGCTCCAGTCGGTGCACGGCTAAGCGGTCACCGCTCCGAGTATCGGCCCTGCCCAACGCCGCTTAACTTAAAGTACCACCAAAGCCGAACGCGGACCGCTCAATCCACCAGTGTCGGTTCCACAAGGATATTATTTTACATCATGTTATAAGTATCTGTATAGTCCTTATTTTTCATCCCGTCAATAAAGAATATCTCCCGTTTTGTATTTCGTTATTTACAATCGCTGCTTATCGATTCCGATCTTGTCGCAATGAATAATTCATTATTTTACACCTCAGCAATAACGGCAAGATCATTTTTCCGTCTGTAATATATCTTCTTGCAAATTCCTCGTCTCATCGATCTACGATATGAAATCGGTATAAAATCGGAGAAGGTAATAACACGTGGTATATACATAAAAATCACGTTCGTTCGGTAATTCAAAATTCGAAAGTGCGATGGGAGATATTTCTCGTGATCTTTACGATCAGACACGACGATAAAGCACATAACGCGTTTGAATAAAAATACCCTTCTCCGGCTCTTAGCGACGAAAACGTATAGTACAAGACATTTACCACCAAAGGGATCCACATATAGATATAAATTCGCGACAGTTCCACATTTTACAGCCTCCCTCTCTATTCTCAAAGAATTCCGTGAGAACTGTACGTAGTTTATCTTCGTGCGAGAATCCTATTGACTACCCTACCGTCGCACGTGGAAACAAAAAACATTTTGCTGAGACAGAGGGAGCAAAAAGAAAGGGAGGAAACTTTCTCTTAGATATTTCTTTCGTAGACGCCATCGTGCGATGCTTTTTTAAATATTTTTTTGCATTCTCGTCACCTTTTTATTTGCATTTTTCTTGCCCGTTCTTTTTCCTATTTTCTTTGACACACAGACAAAAATATATTTAAGTGTGTGTGTGCGTGCGTGCGTGCGTGCGTGCGTGCGTGCGTGTGTGTGTGTGTGTGTGTGTGTGTGTGTGTGTGTGTGTGTGTGTGTGTGTGTGTGTGTGTGTGTGTGTGTGTGTGTGTGTGTGTGCGTGCGTGCGTGTGTGTGTGTGTGTGCGCGCATGTGTTGCTGATGTTCGCTCCATTTTCTCAATCCGCTGGAGAGCCTAAAACTCTCATTTCCTATACACACTCTATACGGCCAAGCCGTTTGGTCGTTACGAGGCTACGTCTTTACAAATTTTATATCATTTTTATGAGGCATAAAGTCGTCACGAAACCCTCCCCTCTGTCTTTCTATACAGAGAGGGGAAAAGAGGAATCAGAGAGGGTTGGGAGGACGAAAGTAGCAAGACAAGGTAGGGAGGAGCAGCGAGAGAAAAGGGGGGAACAGATCTCGTTGTGACAGTACAGTAAATATATATAGGGTGATGGTAAAAAGGTAGGAAAAAAAAATGGCAAAAGGCAAATAGAGAGTCAGAGAGGGAGAGACAAAGTGAAAGACACGTTTCTCTCTTGCTTTTGGAATGGAGAGGGGTGGAAAGAGCGGAGACGAAATATAAGATCGAGAAGAGAAAAAGGAGAAGCTGAAATTTGAGGGGTTGAATGTGTTAGTTCCCGGTCACGTGGGTGGGCGGGGCACATTTTCAACCCCCGAGAAAGAGAAAGAGGTGGTAGGAAACGCGCGCGAGGGAGGGCGGCGGTGAACCCGACGGGGATGCTAGTTCACGCGTCGGTGTATGTTCCGTTGGCCTGGTGGGGTTGCCCACACTTACAGCTCCTTCCCTTTCCTAACGGGGACCATCAAAAAACGCTCGGGTTTGATTAAAAAATTTGGTAGTCAGCAGAAAAAAATCGAGTATCCCGAGAGGGCTTTACTGTTATTTTCAATCCAATTCCTTTTTTCTCTCGATACTCCAATCTTTGGAGGTCTACGGAAATGGAATTTCGTCCCAAATATGTATTCAATGTTGTGCATTTCGTGAATTAAGATAGCTATACCGTTTCCATCAACTTGGATATGTGCACTCATGAAGCCTCATTTTGCAACAATTTGTTGATCATTTCGGTTCTAATCCATCTTAATAGTTAAAAAATCGCACAGTTGTGTTGTGCATTTCAAGCATGAAGGCTATGGTTTTTCCATTAGCTTGGGTATGGGCAGTTATTAAATCTGCTTGCGAAAATTGGCTGGTCATTTCGGTTGTCATTCATCTTTAATGGTAAAAAAGATCGCCCAGTAGCCAGCTTTAAATGCCGATGCTGCTGTCTTGGTTTTTCTCTTTTGCAATTCCACACTTTGAAACGTAGAAAATTGAATTCCCAATCAGAAATGTCTACTTGCATCTCCAATGGCCTCACTATTCGGCGCTATTCTCCAGCATATCCAAACATCTTGAATGAAATTCCAAATCGAAATCGCGGAAGAGATGAAGTATGCATTGGGAATCGCATGCCAATCGATCTCACATCGTTTGATCGTGTTCCTATTCGTACTATGATGTGTGATACAGATATGACTAGTTAGAGTGTCTTATAGTGACAAATGGAATTGATACTAATACCATGCAAGGGCCGAGGTCGTGCACGTTTATCCGCGCAGTCCGTAGAATAAGCGCAGCAGCTCCGCAAAGTCGATAGTGTCTCCTTACGAGAAGAGCAAACCGGCGCGACCTCATCCCAGATTATTCCCAGTTTAACGCTAATCCTATTTAAGATGGACCACCCTGGTAAGGATAGAGAGAGATGGAGAGGGTAACGGACGAAAACTTGGCCTGTTACACTATAGTAGTAGTCGCCGGTCGGCTCGTGCGGTGATATCGCGGTGGCTTAGCAAGGCATTAGAGTTAACGATGTCAACGAGTCTTCGACTCGCTTGAGATTTATTCGTGTCGCACGTGGTGTTTCCGGTCATTATACGCACTCCGTACAATACGTTGGACTAACCCAGCGTTTGTGTCCATAGATGCTGTAGGTACATGTGTAATTCGTAATCTTCTGCGGAGCCTGAATGTCAGATCGATTGAATTAGTTTTTCAAATGTTCTGTTTCCTTTTGAACACGTATTTACCCTTCGGGTTACTCGCAGATTTGTTTCGATGACACTTTCCATTGGAGCCAAAAAAGTGCATCAGCAGCCTACTTTTTATAAATATGCGATGCTCCATTCGTTTCACTTTTAGCCCACACTTATCGATGTAATATTTCCAGCCACTGACAAGTAACATCACTTTGGTGTCCTCCTCCGATTTTGTTGAAACTTTTGTTGTGTGGAAGAGTATCAAAAACTAAGAGCCACGTATTTTTTTATCGGCGGAAAAACGGCTTTAATGGGTAAAACCCACCCTCAAAAATGGGGATGTTTTTCGTTTTTCGTCGATAACGTTTTAACGGTACGAGATATTTAAAAAATTCAAATTGCAACAATGTTTATTTTTTTGTGTACTATACATTGGAGATGAGAACGATAACGTTATCGACGAAAAACGAAAAACACCCCTATTTTGGAGGGTGCGTTTCACCCTTTGAAACCCTTTTTCCGCCGATAAAAAAAAATACGTGTCTCCTAGTTTTTGATACTCTTCCGTATGAAAGAGTTTCAACAAAATCGGAGGAGGACACCAAAGTGATGTTCCTTGTGAGAAGATCCCCTTAAAGTGTGGCACCCTGCCACTTTTCCCTGATGAACTTCGCGTTTGCACGAGGGCACAAGGAAACTGTGGAAAACCTCTGCTGATGTATGTGTCTCCAGTCAATGTGTTGTCATCGGTAAATCGGTAAAACTGCCTCCTGCTCGGTAATGGGCACGCAAGTCAATGCGGCTAGAACACGACTTTGGTGTCCACTTTCGATTTTGTTGAAACTCATGTATATGGTAGAGCGTCAAAAACTATTAGATGCGTGTTTTTTATCGGTGGAAAAACCGTACTAAGGAGTAAAACCATCCCCTAGAGTGTGGGGATGGTTCAAAGTCAAGGGCTGACTGATGTTTCACCCTCGAGCTCTTCGCTGATTTCAGTGATGCAGAAACGAAAATTCTTTTAGTGCGAAACGATCAGAAATTCATTATGGGTAGACATTGAAGAAAACAAAAATTGACGAATGAACCACTCCTTTACTGTTCTTTCTCTCGCCCTACATTTAAAAGGGGTGCATTGAATTGGACGTAACGGGTAGCACTTTCAGGGGGGGGGGATAAAAGTTTACGTATTTTTCCATTCTTACCGCATAGCAAACTTAAGGGGGTAAACCACATTCAATACATTTTCGACAATCTTTAATGAAAATTGAGGATTTTCAGGAATAGGGATGATGAATTTGTATTCGGATGGTATAGGATATGGACATGGAAAAAAACAATTCAGTCCAAATTTTTCGTTCCTCAGCCAAAAATAAGTGGCCTCACTGAATTTTCGACAATTTCTTTTCTGCTTCGATTTGCAGACCCACCCTGCTCATTGACCACTGACGCATAGAATTAGGGGTTATTCTAAACTCTTATCATTTTCTATACGATTATTTCTTTCCCTTCTGTTTTTTCCAACCCGACCAATAAATTCACGCATCATTACCGTTGTAAAATAAGGATGTAGATAATTTAAAGAAAAAAGTGTGGTATAAGGGATATTTATGTACGTATAAAGTGAGAAACGTTGAGTCGAGAAAAATCCTTTCCACGTGTATATTTTCCTTTCGGTATCTCCGACGGCATGTCAAACCACCCCTTATGCGGCAGGCGGTGGCATAGTACGCAGTTTTTGCTGTATACTTGTATAGCGTTGCGAAGAATAATACTGTATATGCGCGTCGCAGACCGCCCTTTCGCGTGTTTTTTGATAAATGAGACTCGGAGAGCTCCATCGGGCAAGATCTGCTCTCGCGCAGCCGAGCTCGGGATGCTTCTGCCGGAGGAGGAAAAGCATCAGACGCGGGTACTCCTCCTATTTTCCGGGACCCCTCTGTGATTCCAGTCCATCAATTTTCAATCACAAAGAAGTCTCTACTCCGCGTTATAACGTTATAGGTCTTCCCCAGGTATTTACGTTCTATACATAAACACACGTCTATGTATGGCGTATTTCATGGCAAATCGATCAGTTTTTTATCGCCTCCGTTTTTCATGCGATCCTTACTATTTTCAACTACTTGATCGAAAATAGTGTTTTTGGTATTTTTCCTTATATAGAATACTGCGGAATATGTCGTACGATTTTATGCTGAATACGTTTTTGAATATTGAATATTGCTCTTTTGAATATGTGTAGTAGGGTGGTACAAATTGAAGCTCTATTTTTTAATTTTCTCTCGCAATCAAATTATCTTCTTTAAGTAAAAAAAAATTGTCGCGAAAGCTGCGGACCGTCAAAAAATATTTAGAGGCCTCCCAAAAATTCAAATGTTCATTAAAAAATCGTTTTTTTTTTCGTCCACTTTACACCTATGAATTTTAGGCTTTATAATTTTCAAATTAACCCCGCGAAAGGTCTAGCCGGCCGATGAATGTTTAGTGGTCGCTCAAGAGCTTCGAAATTTCCAACTTTCGCGAATTATTTTCTACTCTTCCTACTTATAAATTTGGCGCTTTGTAAAATTTTGAAAACCATTAATCCTTTTTTTTAGAAACAGATTTTTCAAATTCACCTCGCACTTCGAGCCCGATAAAACGACCTATAATTTTGTTCACGGACAAGAGCTTTGAAGAATTATTTTATGAGAACAAAGATTATAATTCTTGGGTATCATTTTACAGCCGACGGCGCGTTCGCTATGGTCAGTCGCGCCAATGACAGAAACTGTCGCTGTTGTCAAATCTTTCGGTCATTTTTACTTGAATAAAATGTCGATGTATTAATATTTCATTGCAAACATGATAACAAACAACATAAGTTTCCGGCTTAAAGATATTTTTCAACAATATTATGTGTTGGAAATTGCTCAATAATAATGTTATCCGCAAGAGCATCCTGCCGAAAAGTCATCATATTTTTATACCCACTCTCGTAGCCAAGGAACGGTCCCGAGACTCCTCAATAAGGGGTAAATATATTCCGGAGATCGGGGCTGCTAGGTTAAGCATCTATTTTTCAGTTCTTCCGTTTTCCAATCTTTTTCTTTTAATCCTGACTCACGTAAGCATTGGGGAAGAAATTTTCAGGAAATGAGAAAAGCTAACCCAGGTAGGAATTGACGATGAAAAAAGGGCTCGCCAAGCTCTGAAACAAGGCTCACATTTTTTTATTCAGGCTGAGCACCAGCCTGATTTCAGGCCTAGCTGAACCCCTGAATGATAACGCGGTTTCAGGCTGTTGCACACAGGCTTGACCAAAGGCTGGTAGAAAAGCCTGTACTAAGCCTGAAACGACGAAACAACAAGGTTCAAAACGAGCCTTAATGAAGCCTTCACGAGCATTTATGACCAGGCTTATCCCAAACTCTTCTCGAGGCTATATGAGGCCTGTTTTTTAGTTTTCTATATTCTACATTGGGATAAATTTAATAAATTTGTAAAGAATTCATTTTATTTATTATATATGTTTATTATTCATTATATTATTTGTTATAAAATATATATATAAAATATTTTCAACACAATACTTTATTTTATTTATTGTTTATGGGACACGTAATACACAGAGTGTACGCAAACCCCAGATAGTGAGTATATACGAAATGTGTATGTGACGAGAAAAAAACTTTTTTGTCTACCTCATAAATATCGATAAGAGAATATGTTTAAATGTTCTGAGCTGCCTCCTTCGCTTTCGTTTTTCGTGCCTTCGCACCCGACAAATTTATTGCTAATTTTTTTTTCATAAAAGTACAGAAAGAGTATTATTTAAAATTTATTTTATTTTATCAGAACCTGAAACAAGCCTGCATCCAGCCTTGATCTTTTAGCCTTAAAATTCACTGGCTGAATAAAGCTTGAAATAACCCTGAGTTTAGGCTAAGCAGCCAGTCTTGGTTCCAGGCTGCTCCAAACGATGCAATGAAACCTGGCCCAGGTCTGTCTCACTCAGGCTCGGTGAAACAAGGCTCACACAAGTTTGTTTCCATCGTTAGCCTTTTGATTCCCTACCTGGGAATCTACATTATTTTTCATTTTTTTTAAAATGTTTCCTCGTATGCACTTGCAAGGTGCATTTTCAACCTGCCTTATTTCAGTGCATACAAAAAAGAGTACACAAAGGTGACTCGAAGTGAATGATTTATTTTCTCATCGACAAGGCCAATGTTCTCCGTCGCGACAAAATAAAATTGGTCTCATTCAAGATAAGTGGACATGTTTGGAAATTTTACGGCGTCTATGCTGGTTGATCGGGAATGGAACGACTTATACATTTACGTGTAGAACGTGTACGCGTGTGATTCTTCTCTGTTATTCGCATCGAAGAATTCCTCCACTATTCCATCGAAAATCCCCGCCCGTTTGACTTGCGGGTGAATCTCGCGAACGCCCACGCACGCGCGTATAAACGAAACGATACACATTTTCGTGTCCTGACAGATCAATTGTGTGCTCGAAGCTCCGCGCTATGAGGAGTTGCTTCGGGGATGTGCGATTTTGCGAGCGAAAGAATGGCAGAAAGAGCAAGTGAGAGGAAGAAATAATCGAAATACATTTGTGTGTGTGCGTGGCTTCTTTATTTCACCAGGCAAACGCAAAATATCCCCGAGTTTTGCGATGATGCTCAAGAGAAACAAAGTGGAGAAAACAAGAGCATAAATTTTGCTTCTGATGAATAACATTTGTTTTTTTTTTGTTTTCATTCGCTTTTAAAATGAAAAATAAAAGAGAGAATAAAACGTGAAGATCTAAAAGTACGGCATAAGAAACAGATGAAGAGAATTACTGGTATGTTTTTCTCCCTGCATCTCCGAGGACATCGAATGAAATTTCAAAAACACCGATTGTTATTTTTTTTTCATAGCTAAGCATGAAAAAAATGCATTTTTATAGCCAGCCTAATTTACCCAAAAATTTCGATCCATTTGGATAAAGAAATAATTACTGAAATTGCTCGGAATTTCAATTTGAAAAATGCAGGGCCTTGCAATTAATAGAAAATCATCGAGTACTCGCCAATGCAGGGCCGCGATGGAATTCCGAACTTTGAATTATCAGAAGACTCAAAACTCGGAAATAATACCACCCCGAAAGATCAAAAGTCCGGAAGAATTTTACACGAAAGACCAAAACTCCAAAAATCTTAACACCGTCAAAATAATTCGGCTATGGAAGTTTTTAAAGCTTCAACATTTTCAATAAATCGACGAATTATTTCAAGATTTTTTTTTTATTAAGAAGTGATTTTACGTCAATTTTGAAATTTGTCTAGACAATGTTATACGTTCTACATCATTTACAGTCAACTGTGTAGACTTTCGCTGGCATAATGTTGACGACCCTTGTAATTTCGGAACATTAAAATTAGGAATTTAAAACCGTTGGCACATTCAAAGTTCGGAATTTCAACCCGGCCCTCATGTCAAGCTCATGCCAGCGAAAGTCTACACAGTTGACTATAAATGATGTAGAACGTATAACATTGTCTAGACAAATTTCAAAATTGACGCAAAATCACTTCTTAATCAAAAAAAAATTCTTGAAATAATTCGCCGATTTATTGAAAATTTTGAAACTTTTAATACTTCCATAGCCCAACTATTTTGACGGTGTTAAGAATTTCGGAGTTTTCGTCTTTCGTGTAAAATTCTTTGGGAGTTGTGATATTCTGGGGTACTATTCATTCGGAGTTTTGAGCGTTCTGACCATTCAAAGTTCGGACTTTCAACCCAGCCCCATCTTGAATTTCGGAACATTAAAATTCGGAAATTTAAACCGTCGAAGCATTTAAAATTCGGAATTTCAACCCGGCCCCGCCAATGCATCGGATCAAGTTTCATAAGCGCGGATTACAATTTTTTTTTAAACAATGAAATCTATTTAAAAAAGGAGAATCTCACAGCTAAAGTATCACAAAATGACCCGACATTTTTATTTATTAATAAAACGTATTACTTATTTGAAAAGTGCGAATATTTTGATGTTAATATAAGGTATAAACATGTAGGTTACGTGTGGAACACAATATCCGATAAATTGCATAAACGGCATGGACCTGGAAGATATATTCTTTCAACAAGATGGCGCAGCGTGCCACATTGCGGGCGAAACAATGCCGTTATTGCAAACGAAGTTGCATGGTCGTGCCACTGAGAAAACAATATATTTCTATGTACCAGGATTTGTTAACTATTAACAAATGGTAAAGTTGGATAAAACGAAATGAATATCTTCTTACAGTTAATAAATCGTTCATTTGAGCCTCTGAATGATCACAAATAAAGATTTGGTGCCCGTTCTTAACAGCCAATAGATATACAGTTGTTCTAACCCAATACTTCGTATTAAGGCCTTAGGCCACAGAAACGGGTATAAAATCATGTGCGAATTTAACAATTTTTTTTCGTATGAAAAAGTGATGCACTCATAAAATTAATTACACATCTATTTAGTATGAATATCAAGCTGTTAGAAAATATATATATTTTTTTTCGATGTACAAAATGGCCGACTACTAATATCTTCTTTTATCTTTTTTAGGCGCTCCGCGGGGCGACATTTAGCATCCACAATTTTTTACCTAGAACAAAAAACAAAAATTCTCGTCAATCTACATTGGAATACCTAGAGAAGTACGTACGGAATTTAAAAAATATTGTTTTATTCAAAAGTTGTAGGTATTTGAACTTAAGAAATGAATTTTCAGTGAAAAATTTCGTTATAACTGCTCATAAACTGCTCATAAAATGAAAAGTTTTCGATTAATCAGAAATTTCTTACGTACTTCTCTGCGAAATGCAATTAGGAATATAACTTTTAAATTTGAAGTAAATCGGATAGAAATTGTTGAAGTTATTTGTCACGCCAATTGGAAAAAAGCTGTTTCGAGAAGTTTCGAGTAGTCGGTCATTTTGTACATCGAAAAAAAAAATATTTCTACTTTTTAAATAAATAATACGTTTTATTAATAAATAAAAATGCCCGGTCATTTTGAGACGCTCTTTACTAAAAAAATCTTTGAATACTCGTCTAACATTTGCGCATCCTTGATGTATTCAAATTGAATTACTTACACATACATTTTTTTCAGTCAATTGTATTATTTCTATTCAAGTTTGATGTAACGCGACTTGGAATCAATTATTATTATGATTAATACGAATTATTTCTTATATTAATAATACGAATTGTTTCGTATTATTGTAATAATAAAGTAATGTTTCATTATTTGTGGACGCCGGTTTACTTTTTTTGTATTTTCGGCGTTTTCAGTGTCAACGCGATTTGCCCACTAATCAATTAATACCAATAATTTATATATATACATTATAATGATATATTAATTATAAAGTAATTACTAATAAATTGGGGTCTTGGAAAGTATCTAGAACCCAAACGTATTCTACTTTTTTACTAGGTAAAAGTAATTGTAACGAAGGCGCTAGTAAGAACTAGGTAAATCGTGTTTAAACTGAAAACGGGTTTTAATGGCAACAGAGACATACGTCAGCTCTGATCTCATTGTCAGTCTTACCAAGGACTCTGCAGCCTTCACTCTCGTGCTCTCATTGCCCATTGAAAGACGAAGGAGTGAGAGAGAGAGAGACATAGAGGAAACATCGACGTGCGTGCAGCTGGATAACACGGATTAAGGATATAAACCCGCGAGGCGATAAGCATTTTTTATGGCTGATAAATGCTGCATGTGTACGTAGAGGACTCTCTTCGAGAGATTAATTCTAATAAATATATACGTAAAAGCAACAGCATATGAGCGTGTATGCGATTATAATCGCGATACGGTTACGGAATCGAAAAAAAGTGAGACAAACAGAATTTTAAGAAAGTGCTCAAAAGAGCTATTTATTATTATGCTCACCGTACTCGAGGACTTGTATGAGAATAAACTTCGAGTCATCAATTTTCCGCCGGTAATGTCGAATTCGACAATTCAGTCCAATATTGAACGCAAATACAATTCTGGTAAAATGGCGATTAAACATTTGATTGATATTTTTAATATGAAAGTGCGTGATAAATTAGTTAAGGGGGGATTGTCTTTTTTTTCGCAAAATTTACCGCTTTTTGGGAATTTTTTTGTGAAGAAAGTATACAACGGAAAACTTGTGAAACTTGGCATATAGTTTTATTGATCTGTTTACTACATACAAAAAATTTTTAAACAATTTCATCAAAAAATCCGCCTCCCACCCCCCTCGACGCGCGATGGTCCTTTTTTGATGGTGTGCACGATTTCTCAAAAACTATTCAACCGATTGCCTTCAAATTTGGACAGAATGCTCAGCTGACATCCTTTTATCGTTTGATGAAGCAAAAAAGCAATACGTTTAATAGTTCTTTTATTTATAACAAAAAATCGATCAATTTTTTTCGAAAAATCGATACTTCAAGTTCAAAACGTCACCAAATCGTCAATTTTTTTTTCCCCTTCATCGAACGATAGCTATATGTGTCTAAAGTAAAATGCTTTTTGGGTTTTTGTTGCAGGATGAACGTGAAGGCTGTAATCGTGCACACCATCAAAAAAGGACCATCGCGCGTCGAGGGGGGTGGGAGGCGGATTTTTTTATGAAATTGTTTAAAAATTTTTTTGTATGTAGTAAACAGATCAATAAAACTATATGCCAAGTTTCACAAGTTTTCCGTTGTATACTTTCTTCACAAAAAAATTCCCAAAAAGCGGCAAATTTTGCGAAAAAAAAGACAATCCCCCCTTAAAACCTAAGATACGTTTTTGACGTCTTTGTTGTTCTGCGAGTTTTACGAATAATATTATTGACAAGATAATTCTTCCAAAAGCTTTTTTCATCGAAATTTAACCTGTCCTACAGGTTAAATTTCGATGAAAAAAGGTTACTTGCGAAATCGATGCTTTTACCTCACCTGTTAAAAATATGCAATGCTTTTCGAGTTATGAACGGTCTGGGTATTTGGGCATCTTGAGTACCTTCTGTATCTTCATTATCTTGAGTGTCATAACTATTTGAATATCTTGAGTATTTTATGACGATTTGAGTATTTTGAATATCATCTGTATCTTGAGTATCTTCGGTATCTTAAGTACCTTCTATATCTTGAGTATCTTCTTTATCTTGAGAATCGAGAGGATCTTCTGCGTCTTGAGTATCTCCCGCATCTTGAGTATCTTGAGTATCTTCTGTATCTTGAGCATCATCTGTACCTTGAGTGTCTTCTGTACCGTGAGTATCTCAATATCTGCAGTAATCTGCGAGATATTTGCAGTAATCTTTTCGCATGGCAGAGTGTAAAGTCATTTTTAGACAGCCTGCATACTTCGAATAATTGTTGAAAACATTTTGACGAAAATGGAAAAAAGATAAAGAGAGCGGGAGAGAATTCTTGCTCTTGAATTTTGCCGTTAGATTTTCCGTGATCTCTCCGTGATGACGTAATCGCCAATGGAGGCGCTACTACGGGGCGGCGCCTTCAACTGCGTCCAACATGGCAACCCTCCAAGCGACGCCAACGTCGTCAACGTCACTATCGTTTTCTCGCGGTGTCACTTTCTTCCTCCCTCCCAACCCCTCTCTCTCTCTCTCGTGCTCATTGTGTGCTCTGCTCTCTGCTTTGTTGTCGCTTTTCATGATCACTTCCTCCGAACTTCCTCGAGAAACGACAAAGAAGAGCAAACTCCAAAGGATCCGACAACGTGTCTTCCTCACTTTTTACTCTCTCTCTCTCTCTCTCTCCCTCCAACGCTATTTCGGCATATCCATCTCTCACTCGCTCTGCGATACTCATCTTAGGGTGTCCACAAGCCCCGAGTACAGCGTAAACGTCTTTTTCTCGATATCTCCGTTTTCATCGCACTTTTCGAGTATTATCCTTGTTCGGCCCGGCTGGGAATTCCATTTTCTCAACTCGCGGAAAAATAAGTGAGAGCCCGAGCAATCTTGATTGAAAATATTTCATTTTTTGGTCATCACAATGGAGAAGAATCGATGTACGGAGCGCTGAATCCAGCATAGGAAAATATGGGTTCATTTTTTAGTTTGCAATTTTTGTAACAATTGAATATTTATATCTTTACATTTGGCTGTTTGGAAGACGGTTGCCCAGGTAGGAATTGACGATGAAAAAAGGGCTCGGCAAGCTCTGAAACAAGGCTCACATTTTTTTATTCAGGCTGAGCACCAGCCTGATTTCAGGCCTAGCTGAACCCCTGAATGATAACGCGGTTTCAGGCTGTTGCACACAGGCTTGACCAAAGGCTGGTAGAAAAGCCTGTACTAAGCCTGAAACGACGAAACAACAAGGTTCAAAACGAGCTTTAATGAAGCTTTCACGAGCATTTATGACCAGGCTTATCCCAAACTCTTCTCGAGGCTATATGAAGCCTGTATTTTAGTTTTCTATATTCTACATTGGGATACATTTAATAAATTTGTAAAGAATTCATTTTATTTATTATATATGTTTATTATTCATTATATTATTTGTTATAAAATATACATGAAATATTTTGAACACAATACTTTATTTTATTTATTGTTTATGGGACACGTAATACACAGAGTGTACGCAAACGCCAGAGAGTGAGTATGTAGGAAATGTGTATGTGACGAGAAAAAAACTTTTTTGTGTACCTCATAAATATCGATAAGAGAATATGTTTAAATGTTCTGAGCTGCCTCCTTCGCTTTCGTTTTTCGTGCCTTCGCACCCGACAAATTTATTGCTAATTTTTTTTTCATAACAGTACAGAAAAAATATTATTTAACATTTATTTTATTTTATCACAACCTGAAACAAGCCTGCATCCAGCCTTGATTTTTTAGCCTCAAAATTCACTGGCTGAATAAAGCTTGAAATAACCCTGAGTTTAGGCTAAGCAGCCAGTCTTGGTTCCAGGCTGCTCCAAACGATGCAATGAAACCTGGCCCAGGTCTGTCTCACTCAGGCTCGGTGAAACAAGGCTCGCACAAGTTTGTTTCCATTGTCAGCCTTTTGATTCCCTACCTGGGTACTGAGTCAACGGGGTACTTCTCTCTGGAAGCCCAATTTTGAGGGTCAGAATGATACATTTTTTTCTAGTAACACATTGGTTGGAATAAATTCATTTTTTTTCAGCATGTCGTACTCATGTTTGCGGTTACAATGTAATTTTTTCGGAAGAAAATCCCTCAAAGTGTTCGTGGTGCTGCAGTTGGCGTTGCAGTCCTCCAGCGGCGAGGCCTCCCCTATGGAAATTTATATACGCAAAAATATACTGCAAATTAATTTGATTAATAATTGTAATATATGTGAAATGTATGCCATATGTTGCATATATGTGCCAAATTCGAATTTTCGTAACGTTTTTATATATGAGATGTATGTGCGTTGTATTACTGTATATCAATGTATCATATATCAATGATATATGTAGCATTTACCCTGCATATATACCACATATATTTAGCATATATGTTGCATACACACTGCGTACATACCACATATGTACTGCATGAATGGTACATATATTCCACATATATACAGATATGCGTAGCATATCTGTATATAGTGTTTATATGTAGTAGCGTACTTTAACTGTGAGTTAAGTTTCTTTAAGTTTAAGTTTTGAGTTTTATTAAGTTTAACTGTAATAATGTTTATACACAGCATATATTTTTTGTCAGGAATATGTATCAAAAATGTATGCGTCATATATGACGCATAAATGACACATACATGAGTAATATATGACGCATACATTTTTGATATATTTTTCTGACAAAAAATAGATTGAAAATATATCGGAAATATATGGGTCATATATGCGTCATATATTTGGTGCATATATACTGAATATAAACGTATTATTCTATTTTTTGTCACTATATATGCCACCGATATATATATATATACATATATGTAGCATATATTTTCTGCATATATTTTACATACATAAATTTCCATGGGGGCTGACACGGCGGGATCTCTACCAGGCTCAAATCTCATCAGAAACGAAAACAAATTTTTTTTTCTTCATATATATTCAACAGGATATGGGTTCACGATCCAATTTTCGAAATTTCAAAAAAAAATATGAAAAATGACAGCTTCTCCAAAGAAAACCTCATTTTCCGTTGAAAAGCAGCATGCTGAAGTCATTGTTATTAACAAATGGTTCATCCAATTAAAAAATGCGATCGTGAACCGAAAAGGACTAGTATTGTAACGCTACCTGTGTCAAGATAAGTACACTGTTCCTCTAAAATAGTTGAAACTTCATGAATTTTTAGATTTCATCGTTCGTCTCAAAATATTTACTTACTCAAGATATCAATCCCGCCGTGTCAAGATAAGTACACTGTTCCTCTGAAATAGTTGAAACTCCGTCAATTTTTAGAATTTCAGGGTCCGGTTGGTCTCAAAATATTCTTGAAAGTTCACACTAAAACAATATGCAAAAAAACGATTTTTTTAAGTTTCCAGACAGGGATACCCCCTTAAACAAGAAACGAATTGTTACTTTTGGGGAAAGAACAGCACTTGGAATAAATTTTATCAAAATATGCTTACATTTTATTGGTAGCGATTCCAAAATCCAATGGCTTGAAAATCATTTTTACCGCATCAACCGTTTCAAGGCTGACACGAAGATAATCTTTTTTTCTCCACTGACATGCTAAATACCGTATACGTACAGGTACACACACGGTATGACGGTAAAAAATGATACCAACCAAAGCATCGGTTGAAAAATATAAATCAAGGCGTACATCCCATACCGAGAGGAACCGCACACCGTAAAAGTTCTTAAGGGGAGATATACACCTAGATGGGCGAAAAAATCGATTTAGAAGCTATGAACATTCCGTCGACCGTAGAAGACCTACACTATGGGCCTGGTATCGATGATTCCATGTAAGTTGACAAATGTCATGATTTATTCATTCCCAAATTTTCAAACGCGTTTTTCTCAAAACCACGTTTTTCAAATCGGTACCTGAAATTTCTCGAAAACCAATGAACCGAGTGCCTTGAGGTTTTTTGTGGTTATTCTATACATTACCTAGTACTTGTCATAGGATTTTTTTCCGTTACTTAGTTTTTGTTTTATAGGCAAAACAATAACTAATTTTTGGCCCAAAAATCACTATTTATGTTGAAAAGTCCGCCATTTTGTCATAAATCGATATTTTCAAAACCGGCTATGACAAGTACTAGATGATAGTATCTAATTTAATAATCTTTTTGGGTTTTTTCAGATGATTTTTGAAGAAACGCCAGTGGGTACCGTATACGCAGATTTTTTTTACGACTCTCCAAGGATCATACAATATCCTTGTATATTTTTGCTATTTTTAAATAAAGGAAATTAAACATATTTTTGAATGTATATACTTTTAGATCATTAAAACCCCAAACCGAAATTTCAAATAGTTTTCCTTGAAAAAATTCACAAAAATGACCTTTTTTCCGGCTCCTAGGTGTATATCTCCCCTTAAGCGTAAGTAATGACTTTTTTTACTTCCTTCGTTCCCATTTGCCGAACGGAGTAGGTAAAAAATTAAGATCCCAGAAGAACCGCGCGAACGAGGGCATGGAGGAGGTTTGCGTTCATGGTAAATGAATATGTTCGCGCCGTTTCCGCGTGGCAATGAAGTGATAAATGGTCCGGAACTTTTAGCGATTACCACATCCTCGTATAATATATGTTAGGAGCTCCTTGAGCTTTGCTTCCGCTCAAAAATGTGCAGTAACTATGAACGAGCCACCCTCCAACGTTGAAGAAAAGCCACACGGTATGGAGGGGTTCGTACAAATTTCGATCGGCGGGTCAAATTACTAACTGGAGATGTTCTTAACGAGCGAAGAACTCTCATTACATTTTTGAGTGTTTAATTCTTTTTTCACACGATAATGAATTTTTCGTTCTCGCCACTTCATCTATACCAACCTTTCATAGGTGCAGAGAATTGTTTCCATTTTTGAACAACACGAAAAATACGGCACATACCGTCGTCGTAAAATAAAATAATTGCCGAATCACTTTCGTAATTAATTGAATTTTATGATTTTTGCACTCCCAGCCATCTCTGTCAATAGAGACGAGGATTGCTTGCGGATAGGATTCCGTAAAAAACAAGACTTTTCTTTATCAGTCACGTGCTTTAACGAAAGATTATACCCGAGTGCGCATTTCACTGAAAACATTTTTATCTCAATTTTACTGAAATTCACGCAAATTAGGCATTTTTATCAGACGCGCGAGGTTTCCTTGTAACGAGCTGGGTAATAATAAAGCGAAGTAATTACGACGGCGTATCCAATTTATAAAGAAAGAAATGATCAAATTGAGTTTAGGCCATATTTTGGAAAATTGAACGACTTTTGCCAAGTGCTGGTAAAAGAAGTTTTTATTCATTATTATAATAATAATGATCCCATTATTATAATAATAATGGGACCATTATTGGGGTTCATTATTATAATTATATTATAATAATGTTTATTATAATAATATTATAATTATATTAATATTATAATAATATTGTAATAATATAATTATATTATAATAACGTATTATAATAAAATGATATTATAATACGTTAATAGATCATTATTATAATAATAGGATAATAAAATAATGGAATAAATTATTTCTTTATTTTATTATTTCATTATTATTATTACTCCATTATTGTTATTTATCTATTATTATTAATATTCCTTTATTGTTGAAATTTCATTATTATTATGACTATTGATCTATAAATCGTAAAATTGGTACATGTAAAAGACATATGAATTTTGACACATCCGAAGTCGGTGCTCGTTAGGTGATATCGCGAGTTGAGTACGCACGTTGCAGAGGACCATGAAAGAGCGCGAAGAACATCCGAGGGCATGGCGCGGACTCCACAGAGAGGACCCGTGACTGGCGGGCCATAAAACCTTATCGTACACGTATATTTTTTTCCTCCTTTTTCGAGTGCTCAGACGACGAGACGAGCAAACGGTCCGCTCCTATCTTTTTCATTTTTTCGCTCGTATACGACTCCGTGCGTTCTATAGGCCACGCAAATACAAGAAATGATTATGTGTCTGATGGCAGTTTCCGACAGTCGCGTCTTTATGATCACGTTCGGCATTGGCAATTTTCGACGTTATACCTTCTCCGTAATATCACTTGATATATAGAACTGGCGAGGATGCTTTTCCCACTTTAGTGTGTGTGAAAAACATTCTACTGTCTTCGATGATGTACTATCAATAATCTGAAGAAAGAGGGACTATTCGATATTTTCCTAATTTTTCTGAGATTATGTGAGGTTTATTTTAAAATGACTTGAGTATTCTGCTAAATAAATAATAAGCTTTGGCGAAAATGTTTTCGGAGAATTTTAGAAATGCACTGCTGCAGTGGAAATTATGGAAGTACAATTCAATTATGTTTTATTGTTTGATTTATGACGTTTTATTATGATTAAAATTTCGATCAATTTTCGATTAATAACTTGAAGAAAGAGAGACTATACTGTTTGTTTTTTCTAATTTTTGTGAGCTTATGTATGTAAATTCGAAAATGACTGCAATATTTTTATAGAGAAATAATACATTTCTGGGGAAATTTCATAAGTACAATTCAATTATGTATTTTACTATTTTATTTATAACGTTTTATTATAATTAAGTTTTCAATCAATAACCTGAAGAAAGAGGTACTAAGAGGTCTATTGGTATTTTCTTCATATTTTTTAGATTATCTGCGTTAAATTAAAAAAATGAACTACAATTCTTCGATTCTTCTGAACTTCGATTCAAAAACTGAATTAAAAAAAACATTCAGTGCAAATTTTATGAGTGCGACTAAAGTGTATATTTTTTTATTTTATTCGTAACCCGTTATTATAATTATAATTTTATAAATAAAATACAATGAAAATTGTATTATTATTTTTTGGAGTTTAATTATTAAAATTTATTTCTTCGTTAAAATATTTAACAACAAAGTTTCATGTGGGTAATCAACTTCCTCTCAAGTCGAGGTTAAGGTTTCTTGAAGGAATTGTATTGAATTAAGAACTGAAAAAAATATCGAGCGGACCAAATATTTACTCTCATTGAATAATACTAATTATTTGTTATTCATAAAATTGTAACCACTTATTAAAGTTAATGGAGAAAATATTTCTTATTATTAAATACAATTACTATATATAATGAATTTATCACATATATTTATTATATCTAATAATACTGAAGAATGATTTATTATATTTAATAAATTTATGATAAAATATAATAAAGTTAATGAAAAATATATTTGTCTCTGTAAATGAGATCACATTTTCTTCGATCAAAGCCGCTCAATCGGTAAAAATTCCGCTGCGTTCAGACATTTTGGAAAAAAGAAGTCTCGCTTCGTTGTCGTTTAAAAAAAAGCGCAAAGTAAAAAAAAAAATTCCGAACATCAGCCGACTCGGAGATACGTGAAGAACGAATTTGCAGCTGTCTCTCTCGTGCTCGTACGTCACGCGGCAGATCTTCCACTTTGCCCTAATACAGCAATGAGCCCTCACTTTGCTTGGCACGAGTATTTCGCATTCAACGAAGCGGGCAATCGTCGGGCAACGCCCAAGCATGCGTTTTGTCGGGCCTGCTCCCTCACAGAACGTCAGGCATTCGTCAAATTCGTGCGTAACGCGTTCCCTTCATAATTGTGACGTATGGCTCGTGAGCGATATGGAAGTGAAATTTCACGGCTGACCGGAGTACAGAACTCCTATCAGATCTTCACGTGTCCAAATACTTCGCTATATACGGCGAATTTCAAGATTGATCGGCGGACGACCATTTTTTTTCATCTTATTTTGACAATTGATGGAATACATATTTCGAATTGAAAAAAAAATTACGACTCAACCGTCTGTATCGAATGTAATTCCGAAGATTAAGGCGTTACCCCCACTTGTAGCGCAAAAAAAGGCCTTTTTCATGCATTTTTTTAAAGAAAACTACAAAACTTTTTTAATCGATCAATATACCATCTTAAAGAACACATCTTGAAGAACTTTCAGTAATTTTTTTATTGAAAAATATTACATTGTTTAGTGGCAAATGGCCGTCAATGAAATAATGTTTTTATATACACCGTTTGCGGTGACCAACATTGCGGCGAAGTGGATCATCTGAAGAAAAAAATGCGGATGGATTTAGTCAAATATAAGTATAAACTAGTCGTTTATCGAAGGATTTTAAAAAATATTCATTTTTTACAAAATGGCGGACAGTCAAAGTTAATGGTTCGATTTTAACGAAAAAAAACGGCCGTTTTTTGGCTATAAAACGGCCATTTTTTTCGAAAAAAAAAAATCGAACGATTAAAGACTACATTTTTATGTATTAAATAAGCCTGCAAAATTTCAAGAAGATCGGTTCATTAGTGTTCGAGTAATCTTGGTCACCGACTTCAGAAATGCCATTTTGAAAAAAACGCGTTTAAAGTTTCTCTTTCAACGCTCATATCTCAGTCAATTTTGTTCGGATCGACTTGAAATTTTCAGGACATATTCTCAGATACTTATACTTCAAAAAAATGCAATAAAAAAAATTGATTTTTTCGATTAAAAAGCTACGGAGTTATTTGAAACAATATATTTTTTGTTATTGTCTTCGAACATTCAAAAGTAAATCGAACAAATGTTACAATCAATACAAAGATGGCAGATGCCATAAATTACGGGAGTTACCATCCTCGTCAAGTTATCGAGGGTGAAGATTTGTGCTTGAGTGCCCCATGGGTATACATATACAGGACGTATGCTTTCCGCCACATCTCACCGTGAGGAGTAAAGGCGATGGATACTCCAATGCAACAGAATCGAGAAGCAATGATCACGGTACGGAAGAGCACGAGCCGCGTGCCAACGTTCCCACGTAAAGGGACTAATATTATCCGGGTCAAAGAGAATATTATATGAAATGGGCCTTTCTGTTTAAGGAGTTAGGCCACTCCAGAGTTTTCGAAAAATCGATTTTTTTTAATGGCCTTCTAGGACCTCAAAAATGATGTCCCAAAAGATTATGGCGGGGAAAAATTTCTAAGTACGCGGTTTTAG
Source organism: Ophion ellenae (assembly GCA_963210295.1). Classification (NCBI taxonomy): domain Eukaryota; kingdom Metazoa; phylum Arthropoda; class Insecta; order Hymenoptera; family Ichneumonidae; genus Ophion; species Ophion ellenae. The sequence continues at coordinate 25,133,308 of OY723394.1, read as the reverse complement.
AATTTTAGTACAAGGCCGCCTGGACCGCAGCTCACTACTCAAAACTTCAAACGCGTTTATCTCAAAACTACCATTTTTTAAGTTGGCCGGAAACATAACTCAGACGATTTTCAACCGATTCGCTTGGAATGTTGAATATATCTTGAAAAATACATTGTCTATGAAAGTACAGAGGATTTTTGTATATTGCATAAGTCATTTGTTATTAACAATTATCTGACGATTTTTTAGGCAAATTTTTCACTTTCCCCTTTAGAAGTGCGCCATGTGGCAAAAAATCAATATATCGAAAAAATCCTACGTACTTCTATAGCAGTTATTATACAGGGTAAGGTACATGAAGTGTTACAGAGCAATAGCACTCGAACTATTGATCATATCCAAAAATGTTTCAGACAAAAGTTCCAGTGTTCGAGAAGGCCGTCATACTGGACCACCCTATCTTTTTTTATCGGTGGAGGCGCAGAAGCTACGTCAAGATGAACTCCACTTTTTTAAATGGAATGGTACATTTTTTCTTCAAACATCTTGCGAAGCACCTCAAGCCACATTTGGTAGTGATCCGAGATATTTGGTTTTGTATTTCATTTTAATAGGTGACCTTGAATGACCTTGAACGATTTTGAGCCCCTAATGTTTTTTATGTGGCTTGAGGTGCTCCACAAAAGTTAATAACAAATGTCAAAATAGGGTGGTCCAGTATGACGGCCTTCTCGAACACTGAAACTTTTGTCTGAAACATTTTTGGATATGATCAATAGTTCGAGTGCTATTGCTCTGTAACACTTTAAGCGCCTCACCCTGTATATAATCGAAAACAATTCATTGACTCATTATAATTCAAAAATTACAGGGGCTCTTTGTCCGGCCATGGACGCTGGAAAAACGGAGCCTTCATCGCAAAAACGCTGCACAGCCGCCATTTTGAAATTAATCGCTTCAAAAAAATTATTGTACACAGTCACTGATATATATGATAAACACCCTTTTTTGTAATCTCGATTTATTTTGTAGTTTTTCTGAAAAAAAATCCCCGAAAAGCCTATTTTTTCGGCTTCTAGAGTGGCCTAAGGCCTTAAAAGGGAATGACACCTCATCGCGGTCGGTATGGTAGAACAATTATAGATTCCCAAAAATCTCTGAAACGGCTCTTCAGATCCCGTCGAAACTTTGCCAAACGACGTCAAATAGATAGACGAACAGCTGTCTTCTCCTCAAATTTTCTGAATTTGAGAAAAAAAATGTAGATTGGTTTATGATAAGCCAATCTAGTTTTTTTTCCTCAAAAAAACTAGAAAACTTACTCAAAAAGTATTAAGCCGATTGAGTTGAAACTTGGTAGAAATATTGATAATATTGGTACCTTCTACTTGACGAAAATTGTTTTTGAAAAATTGAAAAAAAAAACCTACTTTTTTAATCCACATTTTACAGAAATGTTGCGTGAAATGTTAATTTTTTTGTAAATGGGTGCCATTTTCTTAAATTTGCATCTTCTTCGTTTTAATTAACGTCTCATACAAACTATACATGTTCTAACTGAAAAAATGTTTGAACTTTTTTGTAACACTCTGCCACGCTCCTTAATTTTGATGATGAATTAATTTAAAGAAATTATTTTGTATACTGGAATATATTATTAAAGTGTACCTAAAATTTGATAATTGTAGAATTATGATTTCTTGGTTTAAAAAATGCCTCAATATTGCTTATTTTCTTCCTGTCTAAATGTATATCCCGCCTTAATCTGTTCGGTCATCGTGTTTACTTTCATTTCCTTTTTCATAGGAGAATCATGTCCAATTGTTGTACAAAACGCAGTCCGAAAATTTTCACTTCCCATCCCGACACAATTTTACCTCGGGAGGGAAGATTTATTTTGCCGTCTCTTGCGACAGTTGTTGTCGCATATCAGTAAATTATTCTCTACCTACGGAAGCATAATCAAAATAGAAATACGAATTTTCGGTGGATTATCAGAGCAGCAAACAGGGATTAGAGCCGCGTTCACCAGAAATACTTCGGCGGATCTGTAAATTTGGATGACGGAAAATCTTTTGCCATGGGGATGGTATAGATTCGAGGAGAAGCGAGAGAAAAGAAGAAACGAGAGCGAGCATATGAAGAGAGAGAGAGAGAGAGAGAGAGAGAGAGAGAGAGAGAGAGAGAGAGAGAGAGAGAGAGAGAGAGAGAGAGAGAGAGAGAAGGATCCGGTGTTATTTTAAGTGATGTTCGAAGGAAGGTGGGGAGAGGAAGGAGCGATGGTACAGTAGGGCGTCGAGAGCCCTCGACGGTAATCTCGGTTCTTTCTCGAGCTCCCGGAGGGTTGCATTTTGATCCTCCGAGCTTCCGTCGTGGCACGCTCGGAATCGAGCGTGACATCGGACATCGTGCATTTTGTTATAATTAGATGAGCCTAATTAACGACCCCAGATACCACCGAGGAAACGGAATGAAAAATTAACCTCGATTCCGAAAGTCGAATTGTTCAAATCCACGAGGGAGACATTCAATGTCGATAGAAAATTAAATTTCAACGACTGCGAGTCAAGTTTCTCGGGTGAAGCCAAATGTCACTCACGTTACGAAAGAAAGTTTGGGAAAAAAGAATAAAATCATTTTCGTTACCTTCCAACGATGCAAACTTCAACGTTAAAATCAAATGGGGTTGAAGTTTCCGTCGTTGGAATGCAACGAAAATTCTTACATATTCTGGTTTTCGGTATTATAAAAAAATATATTTTGCAGATTCAGGTTGCAGATCGCTGAAGGAAATTTCTATAATATGTTTGGGTGATTTTCGTAGGTCAAGTCTGCAAAAGGAAATTTGGGAAAAAAAAAATTTCGTTACCTTCCAGCGATGCAAACTTCAACGTCAAAATCAAATGGGGTTGCAGTTTGCATCGTTGGAATGTAACGAAAATTCTTACAATTTCTTGTTTTCATTATTGTGAATAATTATATTTTGCAGATTCAGGTTGCAGATCGCTGAATACGATTTCTAGAAAATGTTTGTGTGATTTTAGTAGATCAAGACTACGAAAAGAAATTAGGGAAAAAATAATAAAATCATTTTGGTTACCTTCCAACGATACAAACTTCAACGTCATAATCAAATGGAGTTGAAGTTTGCATCGTTGGAATGCAACGAAAATTCTTACAATTACTAATTTTCATTATTATGAAAAAAATGTATTTTGCAGTGATTTTGCTAGGTCAAGTCTGTGAAAAGAAATTTAGGAAAAAGAACAAAAATCACTATCACTGCCTTCCAACGATGCAAACTTCAACGTTATAATCGGATGGGGTTGAAGTTTGCATAATTTGAATGCAACGAAAGTTTTTCACAATTTCTTGTTTTCATCATTATAAAAAAAATACATTTTGCAGTCTCAGGTTGTAGATCGCTGAATAAGATTTCTAAAAAAATTTCGCGTGATTTTCGTAGGTCGAGGCTGTGAAAAATAATTTAGGAAGGAAGAAAAAAAAAATTTCGTTGCCTTCCAACGATGCAGACTAAAACGTCATAATCAAATGGGGTTGAAGTTTGCGCAATTTGAATGCAACGAAATTTTTTACAATTTCTTGTTGTCATTATTATAAAAATATATATTTTGCATTTTAGGATTGTCGATCGCTCAACAAGATTTCTAAAAAATGTTTGCGAGATTTTCGTAGGTCAAGTCTGTGAAAAGAAATTAGGAAAACGAACAAAAATCACTATCACTGCCTTCCAACGATGCAAACTTCAACGTCATAATCAGATGGGGTTGAAGTTTGCATAATTTGAATGCAACGAAAGTTTTTCACAATTTCTTGTTTTCATCATTATAAAAAAAAAATACATTTTGCAGTCTCAGGTTGTAGATCGCTGAATAAGATTTCTAAAAAAAATTCGCGTGATTTTCGTAGGTCGAGGCTGTGAAAAATAATTTGGGAAGGAAGAAAAAAAAATTTCGTTGCCTTCCAACGATGCAAACTTCAACGTCATAAAATCAATGCGTTGCACACTACTCTCTTTCTCGTTCCTGTGACTTCGCTTCGCGAGACCCTTCCCCGTTCGACATCGTGGGAGAAATCAAATCGGAGGTTCGAATTGAAAAATAAATATTTATCGTGCATCAAATTTTTAACTGCGATTGTAAGAGCTGCGGTTATTTCGCGGGAAAGGGTTGCGCAAATAAGTACGACTGGTTGAAAAAACAACTCGTGCAACAGTGATTGGTTCGATGGTGGTGCTATATACATCAACCTCGATTCACAATCGAAAGATAAATAAGGCGGTTTGCTTTTTCTCTGTTCTCTCACGCTCTCCGTCGCAACCCCTCTTTCGACACTTCGCGCGTGTACACTGCCGTTCAGTAGCGCTCTCGTTTTTCACATTGCATTCTCGTGCCCTCTTCCTCGATTGCGAAAGATTTCGTCACGGGTGGCCACTCGAAAATGGCCCGTGGTTTGTTTTAAAACAACTTTGAAAAGTGTCGTACAAACACTCGAGAATGAAATCAGGGGTGCGCGAACGTATTGCCTTGATGTCGTGCTCTCAAGGGGATGCGTACGTGCCTATAAATCGTGGGTGAAGAAAAATATCGAAAATGAGCCATAAGAAGTTTAAGGGAAAGAGCGACGAAGTGCACCATGTGCCGAAGATCCAAGTACGTTAATGACTTTTCTGATCATTGTGCTCGCTTTTATCAATGTTTATATTTACAGGCTGCATATTCAGTCTCGATTCTTAAATATAACATTTAAAAGAAATATATTTAAGTTTTTATTATTTATTTTATTTATTAATATTTTTAAACAATATAATAGCCCTTATTCACTTTTGAAAGTCAACGTGTCGTGCATTTTAACGCGATGTGAGAATATTTATTAGCACATATAAATAAAAAAACACGATGGAAAAAAATCCTGGTGGAAAAAATTGTGCACAATGTTTAAGTTGACTTGAGGCTGACACCGCCACTATGGAGGATTTGAAAAATCGATTTTTTTGCATTTTTTCAATCTATACATGTTTAAGAATATGTGAAAAAATGTTCAAGTTAAAATATTGAAAATTGACCAAGTAACAGACGATTTAGTGAGAGCAGGTAGCGCAACGATTTCTTATACTAAAATTTTCAATCGCGTTTTGTCGCAATATAATTGTCCGTTTTTCAATTTTAAAATCCGAATTTTCCGTAATTGCAGTATAGGTATCGTTCTACGGAGCCGTTTTTTTTATTTAGTATTTTTCAAGCCCCCAAATATAAGTGAAAAATTCACCCCAATTATACTTATTTTAACACCCGTCATTTTGTGAAAAAATTTTCCGTAAAACTGTCAAGTTGTCGATTCGGCCGTTGAACCACATTTTCTATACAGAGGCTCTATTATTCTTCAATAACGATGGCATTTTTTAATTTTTTGAAATATAAATTAATACGAAATGAGATCAATGTATGTTTAATAACATATTTTTTTTCCATATCCCATGTAAATAATCTAGTGAACCAAACAAATTTGGGAAAACTAGCTTTCTTCGGCCCGTCATAGTGGTGTCCTCCCTTAAACTCAACTTCAATATGGAAACGTTTAAAATTCGTTCTTTAATCCGCTAAGCTCAACGCGAAGGTTCATCGATTTTTATAATACGCAAAAATAATTTTTATCATTGGGAAAACAAAACGGCTGAAGCACGCGTGGTCGAAATTGTCATAGTTCGATGTTACTATAAAAATCAGAGGACTCGAAGCGCCCAATCTTTTTTTTTTTCTTATTCACTATAAAAATAATATTTTGTGTGCGTACATTTCAAATAATTGCTTGGCTCTGTGTGAATCGCTAAACGGATGACGATGGAGTACTCGAACATCTTTCACGGTTTCAAAAAATAATTATTGCGCTAGCAACCCCTCAAAGTTTATTTTTTTTGATTTAACGAGTGCCTTTTCAGAGTTTGAGACAATTCTATCGACGCCTTTGAAATTTCACTCACCGGTCTTTTTCACAATATGGGCTTAAGGCCTTAGGCCACTATAGAGGCCGAAAAAATAGGCTTTTTGGGGATTTTTTTTTTCAGAAAAACTACAAAATAAATCGAGATTACAAAAAAGGGTGTTTATCATACATATCAGTGACTGTATACAATCATTTTTTTAAAGTGATTATCTTTCAAGATATATTCAACATTTCAAGTGAATTAGTTGAAAATTGTCTGAGGAATGTTTCCGGCCAACTTAAAAAATGCAGTTTTGAGATAAACGCTGCACAGCCGCCATTTTGAAATTTATCGCTTCAAAAAAATTATTGTATACAGTCACTGATATGTATGATAAACACCCTTTTTTGTAATCTCGATTTATTTTGTAGTTTCTCTAAAAAAAATCCCCAAAAAGCCTATTTTTCGGCCTCTAGAGTGGCCTAACCCCTTAACGACGCGAATTCGTTATTACGGCCAAACGAAAAATCCTCTCGCCAGCGCGTACAATATATTTCGCCGTCATTGCCACATTTTTGAAGTACCATTTGTGTCCATATATAATTTTGATGAAACATTAAATTCAGGTAAGAAAATAAATATTTGCACACCAGTATTATCAGTTTATTTCCAATAGCATTTTAAGAGACAAGATTGTGGTAATAATATACATTATTCCTTATATCGTCTGATGACGAACACTTGCATTTTTCGCAAATCCAATACATATCATTGCGCCGCTGATACTTCCGACAGTCCTTGACACATTTATAATTAGCGTTAATTTTGTCATCGCCAGGCGGAAGTGTGAAAAAACTTTCGAACAAGAGACCCATAGTTGAAGGACTTATATGAGGCCGGCTTAATAAGCGTCGATGATGTCTTCGTGGAAGACATACCCCTTGTCTTGTTCGTCGTCATTGGACGACTCTGATTGATCCACGTCATCGTCTTTCTGGTTGACGGGATAAACGTCCTCTTCAGATGGACTGAGGTCTCTTCGGGCGATGCTCGCCTTTTGATGATGTCCTTTTTCGCTTGGAGTTTCTTGAAGACCATTCGCAGTCGGGTAGGCGTACGTCGATTGAACGACGATACCAATAATCGCTAATGATACGAGAGCCAAGACACCGCGCATCTTTACCTCTTTTATTTTCTTCTCTGTATCAAGCAACGAGACCTCGACGATCGAGAAAGTGTCTGTGATGATCGGTGGCCAGGCTTCGTCTTATATATACCCCCGCCATCAATTGCGCGTAACAAGAATACTGACGAATCGTACAAACATTGGAGATTAGTCTATTATAAAAATACGTTTAATTTGGAAGATGATGCATGATATCAAACACAAGTGGTGCGATAAAATAAAACGTGTGGTCGACGGTACGTGATTCAGTAGGGCCAAGGCCACTTCTGGAATTTGCGCGGGCATATTTAACGATTACGTAAGCTTCAGTTTTTGGTTTTTCAGCCTCTCGTTCGATTTTATTATTTTCAACGTCGATTTCTATTCGTTTTTTTGTATGGGTAACACCTGTTCAAACGCCGCATTTTTGCAACTGTACACTGGGAAAAAAGTTCATAGTATTTACAAAAAAAAGCCCATGGTAACAGAGGGAACAGCGAAAATCCCAATAGTTTATTGACACCGCAATCATAATATGGTTAATGCAACTATAAGCATCAAGTATATCTGAAAGGAATAAAGGCAATTAACTATCGTACAAGGCTTGACAATATAGATATTAGGGTAGTACAAATTGGAGCTCTATTTTTTCCCCTTTTCTTACCATCCAATTATCTTCTTTAAAGAGAAACAAAAAATTGTCGCAAAAGCTGCGAACGGTCGAAAAATATTTAGCGTTTGTTTCCAGCCTCCCAAAAATTCAAATTTTCACTACAAAAAGGATTTTTTTGCTCGTTCTCTTCTCACCCACGAATTTTACGCTTTATCATTTTTAAATTAAGCTCGCGAAAGCTCTAGCCGGCCAATGAATGTTAAGTAGTCGCTCAAGAGCTTCGAAATTGCCAATTGACGCGATTTTTTTTCTCTTTTCACTTATAAATTAACACTTCGTAAAATTTTCAACACAATTAATCCTTTTTTTCATTAGAAACGGCTTTTTTAATTTACCTCTCACTTCTAACCCGATAAAACGGGGGACCGATAATATTGCTCACGGACAAGAGCTTTAAAGAATTATTTTATGAGAACAAACGTTATATTCTTCGGTTAGTAGTGTGGGGTAAATTTGAAAAATCTGTTTCAAAAGAAAAACGATTAACCATTTTGGAAATTTTACAAAGCGTCAAATTTATGAGTGAGAAGAGTAAAAAAATTGGCGAAAATTGGACATTTCGAAGCTCTTGAGCGACCGCTAAATATTCATTAACCGGCTACAGCGTTCGCGAGGTCAATTTAAAAATTATAAAGCGTAAAATTCAGGGGTGAGAAGTGAACGAAAAACAATCGATTATTTTAATGAAAATGAAATGAATTTTTGGGAGACTTGAATCGACCTCTAAATACTTTTTTACCGCTCGCAGATTTCGCGACAATCTTTTTTTCTTCAAAAAAGATAATTGAATGGCGAGAAGAAGGAAAAAAAAATAGATCTCGAATTTCTGCCACCCAAATATATATGGTAAATTCAGTGCTATCACAAAATCGGCGCACGTCAACATCGACGTTTGTCCAGTTCAATTTGTAAGAAGACCTTATGAAAAAAGCTATTCGAAAAAATTATGGTAATGTATACTTACAGCGAAGGCGTGAGTCATTTGGAGTTGGAGCAACCACGGCTTAGTAGATTTGAGAACTACGCGTGTCTCACGAACTGTTATATAGATGACATTGAAGTTTGCATCGTTGGAATGCAACGGTAATAATTATTTTTTTTTTTCAAATTTTCTTCACCAGATTTGAGCTACAAAAATTACGCAAACATTTTTTCTAATATTCTCATTCAGCGATCTGCTACAAATTTTCAAAGTAAGATTTTGGATGATAATTAAAATAAGACATTTATTTAAAAAAATCGCTGCATTCCAACGGTGCAAACTTCAACTCCATTTATATAGTATGTTTATTGCATTGCAAAAATAGAATATCAGTTCAATGCTCCTTCTTATAGATGACCTTCTTGTAGGACACACATTACTATGCATATAACAGGTCGGATCAAATAATATGGTACAAAACTATTGCGTTGCGCCAAACATCGATATCAGCAGTGACTTGATTAAAAAAAAAAGATCTGCGCAAAATGTTATCTAAATCGGAGGTAACAGCTATTTGGCAGTACAGCTGGTATTATTTTTGTCTGTTATGCCATATCTGCGATCACAATGCCACACTCGACAATGTGCGTACGATAGGCAGAAGATGGGCAGGACGTTGTAGGTTCAATTCCATAGGTAGGCGAAATATTGTCATCAAGATAAATCATTACAGGAGGTCAGGAAATGAAGAATTATGATAAATGATCATCGAATATAGAACTCTCAGTTGCGTATTTTATTTTATTTTGGATTTATGAAATATTCTATATGTTTAGTAGACGAGCATTGATGGCGTGAACCACCACTTGAATAACCCACCGTGTATAGCAGGTCGTATCTTATTATGTGATGCACATCACTATAAACATCGTCGCAAATCACAGGCAACATTTTTAATCAATGTTTGTATATATTTTAGTCCTTTTCACTAGTAGGATCTTGGGGGGATTTTGCGAAAACCTATTATATTATATAGCATTGGATAATAAACGTATGCTGGTGAGGTAGGTGGTTGCAGTTAACATATGTGCATAGTTTATGCAATTGCTAAAATCCAAATAACCACTACTTTTGGCAGTAACTATGGCTATAAAATATTATTGTCCCCCCAGGGAAATATTAAATGTAGTTAAAATATAGTCGAAAACCCATTATACTTCTCTCAGTGTAAGTGTGGACGATAAAAATAAAACCATAGCTCGAAAACATAAAAAGTGCGATGTTTTGAGGAATGGAATGTTTTCGTTATTTGTTCGATTGGCAGTTTGGGTGAATCCTTTTTTTTTCTCGGAATACCGTCACTTACGATAACAATAACGACGGCGAGATGGGAACGAAGATTATCGATACATGTGTTCACTTGAATTAATTAGTCCACCAAATGTGGGTATTGAAGCCATAGATGAAATCTTTCCGTAGGCAATATGTAGGTTTTGCCAATATGTTTCATTAATATCGCAAACAGATGTTACATATTTTCAATTTCTCAGATATCGAGGCCTCTGAGCAGAAAATAAAGCGATTGATTCACATTATATATTCTCATCGGTACTCCATAGACCCGCGGTACGTCGGAGTGTCAAAAAAATCATTGCAAATGTGCCAAGTGGTCATTATAACTATGAAAAATTATAACCATTATCACCATCTGTTGTATATAAAAATTTTATCTCGAAATTCCTTCCCAAGTTTAATTGATTTATTGTTAGTAGAACGATGGAACTGGACGCGAACCTAACGTGAAATTATGAGGTAAAAGTATGAACAGTGAGACATATGAACATCAGTTGACCCAACATATGTGACTTTACAACTCATTGTAGATTAAAAAAAACATCCATTATAGAACAATGTTTACTGCTATATTTCCAAAAAATAAAATTCATGCTTAAAAAAGAATGCAAAATATCCTTCAACGTACCGTAAACCGAGGCTACTTTAAACAGGTTTTGGAAGTTTTTTGTAAGTAACTTTTTTTTAACATCCTAGATACCAACTTTTCTTGCTTTAATAGCATGTGTTCTTGCTTTAATAGCATGTGTCCTTTGGCTATCAAATGTATAAGTCCAGCTCCACCACCCCCTCACATTTTGATATATACATTTTTTAAAGTGCCAAAGTAGCCCCGAGTGTGGGGCTTCTTTGACAGGGCATTGAAATGCAACTTATGTCAAAGATTAAGGGTTACTTTGGAATCATTTTGATAAAAAAATGTAATATTTTATGCATTATACATGGAATTAAATGAAAAACAACGATTTTTATAACCAAATTGTCATCGTTATTAAGGCAGCAGAACTCGAACAGTTTTCGTGCAATCGACTTGAAATTTTAACTTTAGCTTATTAGATTGCTTTAACAATCAAGTACGAGTACTTTTTTCGATGAATCGAAAATTGTAAAAAATAGATCATATTTGAGATGAAAATTATGGTCGAAAAAACGAACTTTTTTTCAAACTTGTCTCTATTTATCTTTTCATTATTTTTTCATTCCCTCAGTACTTGACGTTGTTCAACTATATTGCCCGCACCCGCTGCCCGCCACAGTAGGTCTTTTGGCGCTCTGTCAAAGTAGCTCCAAAAACTGTCAAAGTTACCCTGAATGTCAAAATAGCCCCGTTTCACGGTATCAATTCTCAACGAAATAGCCTCAAAATACATGATCTTTGAAACGAATAGAAACTGTATTGGTAGATTATATTAGTATTCGTAGATAAATATACCGGTACCCTATAAGAAGTTTTACCGAAGGTCAAGACTGATAAATCTTTTTCCATTTTTACTATCGATTTTGAGTCGAACGTATCAGCCAAAAATACATAAAAATTCACAGTGAAAATGAGTTTATCCCCCAAATGAACGAAAATGACTTTATCATCCGAATCCTCAGTCGAATTAAAAACATGCACTTTTCAAAGCGCTCATGAAGGAAGTCCAAGTTATTTAATTGCGACAGAATTTTGATAAAATTCAAATAATCTCAATACATCATTTCAGCAAGCAAAAAATATGCAAAATATTTTTCAGCCCTCCAGAAAGACAAAACGGAGAAACTTCACAAAACATTTCTGTCTTCGTATCTTCCGACAAGTTAATGCGAAAGCACATTCCCGAGTGTATTAGCCCCTGAAACGCTGGCCGAATAAAAAAAAAGGTGTAACAAATTTTCAAAGCGGCGATAGAGCGTGAGACTGGATCAAATCGATCCAACTTTCATATCACTAGAAATTTTCCGAGTAAAAGGAAAGCTGCACTAAGAAAAAAAATCATTAATCCAATATCATTGGTGTTAGTGAATGAAATTTCGTTGATTCAATAGTAAAATTGTTGGTGTAAATAATCGGATTTATTAGTCCAAACAAAACGCTATTGACTTTAATAACATGATAAAATTTAAAGTTTTTTTTAAATTCAAAAGATATATTGTTAGCCGAGAACAATATATTATTGAAACTATCTAAAAAATTATCGCGAACAAATTATATAGTTTTGAATGCATTTTCTGGAACGAACAAAACAAGCGTTTCAATTCATAACATGAATGTTGTTAATTCGAGTACACAAGAAAAATTGAATTTCGCTAGTTTGATTCAGATAAAATTTCTATTGAGTAAATATGTTATTTTCTTTGTTTCACCATATCCAATATTGATTTTCAAGTGCATTATTCGTTAAAATATGAATATTTCATTTTCATTGAACAATATTAAGCAAATGTCTGAATTGGTTAAAAAATTATGCAAAAATAAAATTTGTTTCTTGCGCATTTGGTTGAAAAAAGTCAACCAAATCATGGTCGAGCGCCACCAAAATGATAGGTGTGAGGAAACCCGTAGTTCTCGGAGTAACCGCTAGAAGCCGCACGCGCGCACGTTTCTCGTAAGCGTAGCGCGAACCGAAAATCTACTTAAACGCCGGAGAAATTCTAAAGACTATCGCTTCTTGGCCTGTGGCTAAGATCAAAGTGTAGTATCTGTTCTTATCAGTTGAATATCTGATATTCTCTCCATGGATATTCCATTGGATATCTGATATTCTCTCCACTATTATCGTGGATGATCATTCTAATGCTCACTTTTTATTAAAGATTTAAAACAAAGTGAAAAACTTACGTCTCATGGCATATTCGTTTCGATGTAGTAAAGAAATAATTCATTCTATTGATTATATTTTTGTACGAAGTAAAAAACGTAGTAGCAACCGCATAATTATTTCATCCATACATCTACGGATTGTATATAGAATGATTTCAATATAATATAATTTTCTTTGAAGGATAATGTAGATATTCAGAGAACAGAAGAGATTTTCAAATAAAATAATATGTTATTTGAATCAATCACATTTTCCAATATTTTATAGTATTGTAACAATCTCATATATCGGTGGCACTCCGCGATCAGATATTTATTTAAACCAACCAATGGATTTTTTTTACTCAATTGGTTTTTTTTTTCTGAGTGTGGAAATTTGTTTGTGCAAAACGAGGTTTTGATATGCGGCGAATTATCAATGATTTGCAATGTTGGGTGTAATTTGTGGATACGCGAAAGGGAGATCCCGTAGCTCCGGAGCCACTTATACCACAACCCCCTGATATACAGTAAATACAGGGTGCAGCGATGCGAAATGTGCGAGTACGTTGCCAGAGCATCTCTTCGTCGAGACCCGCGGAGCCGGAAAGGCAAGCCCTCCGGGTGAACGGTCGTCGGCATGCTGCTCCGCACTGATAAATATAACGTAACAAGTTCAGTGGAATAGCAACTTCATCCCGTAGGGATCAACGCGTCTTTTCTCTACGAGCTTCGTCGCCCTTTTCCCTCTTGCCCCGCATTTCCCTTCGCGGCTCTCGCACTCCCACGTTCTCGTATATAGTATTTTCTCGCTTTTCTCTCCTCGCTGGTTTCCTTTTTTTTCCCTCCGGTTTCTTCTGCCTCCGTTGCGGCGCAATACACTACGAAATATACGTTCAGGAATCAGGCATTTTCTCGTTCTCCGACGTCCCGAGTCATTTCGTCGTTGTCAGTGCCACGAGACCTAACGCAAGGACGCGCAAATATTCTCGTATTTTGGACGAAATGGGGCAAAAAAACGCGATGCCGATCGAATCGTATCAGGGCTGAATTTGAAAGGTGTGAAAGCCCTGGGGCAACAAATAAATGGCAAGCCCCTAATTGTTTTTTCAAACAAGATTAACGTTTTATTTGTAAGGTTTAGATAATTCATCGCGGAAAACAAGATCCTTTCAAACAACATACACTGTTTGAAGTTGTGGGGCTCTACCAGTGTGAACGCTGAAAATTTGGGTGATTTTCGGGATTTTTTTGGAAGAAAAGTACTCAATTAAATGTTTCGGGAAATTCCGAATATATTTGGCTATATTTGACCTATATTACATATTTTTTTCATAGAAAAATATTGAGATCCAAGCGACTTGTGCGCTGCCTTCGGAGGCGCCAAAAAAAAAGTTCCTCCACTGCTGACATGATTCCGGCAGATTAAGTAGTTGAAACCAAAAAAGGAAAAAAATGTCGTTAAACTGGAAGGTATTTCCTGTACAATGACGTAGGATTTTCGAAAAATAGCAAAAGCTAACAAAATGGCGTAGTTATGAAAAAAGTATGTTTTCTTGCCTATAAAATGGTCGTTTTTTTCAATGCCAAATCGTTAATTTTCATCCAATCAAGAATATCCTACATCATTGTAGAGTAAATATATTCAAGAGTACTCAGTTCAAATTTCAAGTCAATCGGATAATTGCTCTTTGAGTTACAATGTCAACAAATTTGAATAATCTCATTTCATATTCTTGAAAGTATCAAAATCTCAACTCATATGCTTGAAAGTATAAACTGTCGAAAAATGCAAAAAAAATCGATTTTTTTTAAGTGTCGCACTGGTATAGCCCCTTCAGGAAGGGGACGTTTACTGGCGTCAGCTAAATTCGATTGCAATTATAATGTCTTTCCATTTTGTTTTTTATGTGAATAAATTCATTTTTTTATTCATTATATACTCTATAGTGCAACATAGAGTAATCATATACTAGACACTAGACATGAGTTGGAGTTACCAATTTAAAAGTTTTTTCTCTTTCATTCATACAGTTTTAAAGTAAACTATTTTTAGATAAACAGCATATGGCCGGTGTGAGCGTCTGGTGCTAACTACTAAAACTTTTTTTTTCGATTTAACAAGTGCCTTTTCAGAATTTGTGACAATTCTATCGACACTTTTGAAATTGCACTCACCGGTCTCTTTGACAATATCGGCTTAAGGGGCTATACCCGTGTGACACTTTTAAAAAATCGATTTTTTTTGCCTTTTTCGACAGTTTATCCTTTCAAGAATATCGAACTGATCAGCAGTTTTTATGGTAAATATCATTTTATCTTGCAAAAATCGATAGTTCAATGTTAAAAGCGTTTTTCTCGAAATTAGATTTTTCAAATTTGCTGACATTGTAACTTAAAGAGCAATCGTCCGATTGACTTGAAATTTGAACAGAGTATTCTTGAATACATTTACTGTACAATGACGTAGAATATTCTTAATTTTACGAAACATTTAATTAAGTACTTTTCTTCAAAAAAAAATCCCGAAAATCACCCAAATTTTCAGCGTTCACACTGGTATAGCCCCTTAACGACGCGAATTAGTTATTATGCCCAAACGAAAAATCCTTTTGCCTGCGCGTACAATATAATTCGTCATCATTGCCACAATTTTGAAGTATCATTGGTGTCCATATATCACTTTGATGAAATATTAAACTCAGGTGAGAAAATAAGTATTTGCACACCAGTATCATCAATTTATTTCCAATAGCATTTTAAGGGACAAGATTGTGGAAATGATATACATTATTCCCTATACCCAGCAATAGGACGCATATAGTGTTGTCTGATGACAAACAATTCCATCCCAACCATTGCCGCTGATACATCGTACCATAATCGCAAATAAACTTTTTGCCAAATCCAATGCATGTAATTGCGCCGCTAATATTTCGCACAGTCCTTGACATGTTTATAATTACCGTTCATTTTTGTCATCGCCAGGCGAAAGTGTGAAAAAACTTTCGAACAAGAGACCCATAGTTGAAGGACTTGGATGAGGCTGGCTTACTAAACGTCGATGTTGTCTTCGTGGAAGGCATACACCTTCTCTTCTTTCTCGTCATTGGGCAACTCTGGTAGATCCACGTCATCTTCGTTTTTTTTGACGGGATGAACGTACTCTGTAGGTGGACCGAGGTCTCTTCGGGCGATGTTCGCCTTTGGATGATGTTCTTTTTCGCTTGGAGTTTCTTGAAGACCATTCGCAGTCGGGTAGGCGTACGTCGATTGAACTACGACACCAATAATCGCTAATGATACGAGAGCCAAGACAGCGCGCATCTTTCCCTCTTTGATTTCCTTCTCTGTATCAAGCCACGAAACTTCGACGACCGAGAAAGTGTCTGTGATGATCGGTGGCCAAGCTTCGTCTTATATATACCCCCGAAATGTACATACATTGGCGATTAGTCTAGTATAAAAATCTGTTATATTTTGAAGACGATGTATGATATCAAACACAAGTGGTTCGATAAAATAAAACGTGTGGGAGATGGTACGTGGTTCAGTAGGGCCAAGGCCACTTCGGGAAAAAATGGGTATATTTTTTAAAAAAATAATAAACTCGAAAGTATGGGCTGGAATATTTTTATTTTTTTACACAACGTCAGAAAGGGCTTTAAGAATAACGTTAATAAATTTCCGTTCCAAATATTAAACAATGGCGCCGTTACGCACATTGCCGTGGAGCCCTCCGCACGATACGCGCGGTCGTTGACCCAGCTGTGTCCGGTCATGTAACATCTGACAAAAAATATCAGCTCACTCGTGAGTAGTGTCGCTACAATGTAGCGTAGCGGTTTTTTTTTCGACCATTAGAGAAATTATGGTGAGCCGAAGAAAAAAATTTGTATTTTTCACCGAAATTTTTCGAGCAAAAACAATAATGAAGCAAAAACTAATCAAGTTATCGCAAAAATCCTACGTGACATTTTAGATAATGTATCTGAAAATATTGTGTAAAAATTTGAAAGCAATCGAACCGATAGTTCACGATATTTCGATAGTACCAGTTCAAAAAAATATAGTTTCGAGATAATCGTAAAAGAAAGTAAATATGGGGTTACTGAACTGACGGTGCGGTTTTTGCGAGTCTTACCTTCAATCAGCGATTCCTGGGCCATAGACGTCTCTTTTGGCAGCTGATTGAGAGTCTTGGGCCTTTTTTTGAAAAGCTCTTCGTGCTGTTCGTGCTTCTTTTGTATTTTTAGAGTTATAAACACGGATCGAACCGCACGGTTGACCGCCCGCAGCGGCTCAACCTTCCTGCCGAAAAATAACTGTAACTTGGTGAATTTTGCGTTTTTCAATACGTACTATGGCTTCAATTGTTCTTAACAGTTCAGGGTTAATTAAAAAAAAAATTTATGGAAAAAAAAATTACATGGTTGGCAGATGCCTTAACGATTACGTAAGCTTCAATTGTTGGTTTTTCAGCCTCTCGTTCGATTCACTATTTTCAACGTCGATTTCTATTCGTTTTTTTTCGTATGGGTAACACCTGTTCAAACGCCACATTTTTGCAACTGTACACTGGGAGAAAAGTCCATAATATTAACAAAAAACGCCCATGGTAAGAGAGGGAATAGCAAAAATCCCAACAGTTTATTGACACCGAAATCATAATATGGTTAACGCCACTATAAGCGAAAAGTATATCTGAACATGCGATTTGGGTGGCGTATTTGACTATCTATTATCCCTGAAATAGTAAACGAAATTAACTATCGTAAAAGGAAAATTAACCATTGTAATAGTAATAGATAATTGAATGGCGAGAAGAAGGAAAAAAAATAGAGCTCAAATTTGTGCCACCCTAAAATATATGGTAAGTTCAGTGCTATCACAAAATCGGCGCATAATTAGTGATGTTCCATACTGTCCGTTAGATTTTCTTCCGTCAAACTTTTATTATTTTATTCAATTTGTAAGAAGACCTTATGAAAAAAAGCTATTCGAAAAAATTATGGTAATGTATACTTACAGTGAAGGCCTGAATCGTCTGGAGTTGGAGCAATCACGACTAAGTAGTTTTAAGAACTACGCGTGTCTCACGAACTGTTATATAGATGACATTGAAGTTTGCATCGTTGAGATGCAACGGTAATAATTTTTTTTCCATTTTCCAAATTTTCGTTACCAGATTTGAGCTACGAAAATTACGCTAACATTTTTTCTAATATTCTCATTTAGTGATCTGCTACAAATTCGCAAAGTAAGATTTTGGATGATAATTAAAATAAGAAATTTAAAAAAAATCGCTGCATTACAACGGTGCAAACTTCAACCCCATTTGTATAGTATATTTATTGCATTGCAAAAAGAGGATATCAGTTCGATGCTCCTTCTTAGATGACCTTCTTGTAGGACACACAAGAAGGTCATAACAGGTCGGATCAAATAATATGGTACAAAACTATTGCGTTGCGCCAAACATCCATTTCAACAGTGACTTGATTATAAAAAAAAAGAGGTAACAGATATTCGGTAGTACAGCCGGTATTATTTTTGTCTGTTTTGCCATTAATATCTGCGATCAAAATGCCACAAGCACTCGATAGTGTAGTGGCAGTGTGCGCACGATAGGCAGAAGATGGGCAGGTAGGTTGTAGGTTCGATTCCCTAGGTAGGCGAAATATTTTCATCGAAATAAATCATTACAGGAGGTCAGGAAATGAAGAATTATGATAAATGTAGAACTCTCAGTTGCGTATTTGATTTTATTTTGGATTTGTGAAATATTCTATATATTTAGTAGACGAATATATTTAGTAAACATATGTGCATAGTTTATGCAATTGCTAAAATATAAATAACCAGTACTATTCTTTTGGCAGTAACTATGGCTATAAAATATTATTTCCCCCTCCAGGGAAATATAAAATGTAGTTAAAATATGGTTGAAAACACATTATACTTCTCTCAGTGTAAGTGTGGAAGATACAAATAAAAGCATAGCTCGAAAACATAAAAAGTGCGATGTTTTGGGGAATGGAAAGTTTTCATTATTTGTTCGATTGGCAATTCGGGTGAATTCGGTTTTTTTCTCGGAATACCGTCACTTACGATAACAATAACGACAGGGTATTAGATGGGAACGAAGATCATAGATACATGTGTTCACTGAATTAATTAGTTCACCACATGTGGGTATTGAAGCCATAGATGAAAACTTTCCGTAGGCAATATCTAGATTTTACGAATATTTTTCATTAATATCACAAGCAGATGTGACATTTTTTTTCGATTTCTCAGATATCGAAGCCTCTGAGCAGAAAATAAAGCGATTGATTTACATTATATATTCTCATCGGTACTCCAGAGACCCGCGGTAAGTCGGGTCTCAAAAATAGCGTCGTTGTGTAAAAAATAGCTGCAAAAGGGCTAAATGGTAATTAACTACGGAAAATTATAATCATTATTCACTATCTGTTGTATATAAAAATTTCATTTCGAAATTCCTTCCCAAGTTTAATGGATTTATTGTTAGTAGAACGATGGAACTGGACGCGAACCTAACCTGGAATTATCAGGTAAAAGTATGAACAGTGAGAGATTAGTTGACGCAACATATGTGACTTTACAACTCATTGCAGATAAAAAAACATCCATTTTAGAACAATGTTTACTGCTATCTTTCGAAACGAAAAAAAAAACATTAAAAAAAAACAGTGTTGGAATTTTTTTGTAGGTAACTTTTTTTTATCATCCTAGATACCAGCTTTTTTTGCTTTAATAGAACAGTGTGTCCTTTGGTTATCAAATGTATAAGAAAGACAAGTTCCACCACCCCCTCACAATTTGATATGTCTCATTTCATATTCTTGAAAGTATAAAAATCTCATCTCATATTCTTGAAAGTACGAACTGTCGAAAAATGCAAAAAAAATCGAATTTTTTAAAGTGTCACACTGGTATAGCCCCTTAAGGAAGGAGACGTTTACTGACGTCGGCTAAATTCTATTACAATTATAATGTTTTTCCATTTCGTTTTTATGTGAATAAATTCATTTTCTCATTCTTTATATACTCTATAGTGCAACATAGAGGAATCATATACTAAACACTAGACATGAGTTGGAGTTACCAATTTAAAAGTTTTTTTCTCTTTCATTTATACAGTTTTAAAGTAAACTATTTTTAGATAAGCAGCATATGGCTGGTGTAAGCGTCCGACGCTAAGTACTAAATCTTTCATAACCGTTTTTTAGCAGTTGTAAAAAACAATATGAGTCGACAAGTATTTATTTTTTCGGATACGCCGTCAAATTTTAAGAAATGAAAGGTTGGTCCAAAGCCTGTTACATTTAAAAAATTATGATCCGTGAAATATATTCTTTTATGGAGCATTTTTTTAGATTTGTTTAGCAGTGTAAAAAACAATATGAGTAGACAAATATTTCTTTTTCCGGATACGCCGTCAAATTTTAAGAAATGAATGGTTGGTCCAATGCCTGTAACATTAAAAAAAATCGATGGAATATATTCTTTTATAGAGTATTTTTTAATGTTTTTTCGCAGTTATAAAAAAAAAACAATATGAGTAGACAAATATTTCTTTTTTCCGGATACACCGTCAAATTTTAAGAAATAAATAGTTGGTCCTATGCCTGTGACATTTTAAAATCCATGGAACATACTCTTTTATAGAGAATTGATCGTTTTTGGTGTTTCCATTATTTTTGACAGAAATAAACTTCAAAATATTATTTTAAGAAAGTGCTCACTGAAACTGTGAACATTTTTTTTTCACTATCAGATCTCTAAAGTGATTTTTTTCATCAAGCCTTGCACACCATTCGCCAGTAAATGTTACCTAAAAAATTGAATTGTGGAGTCCCCTCTCCCGTGGAGGTCCCGAGGCGTCAGCCCTTGTTGCCTCATCTTCTAAACCCGGCCCTGAGCCCTACTCTTCCATACCTTCAATCATTTCTAGCCATCTCTTAAAATGCAAATCAACATTTTCACCAGAATTCTCAGACACAATACTTCGAGGATTTTTACAGGGTAACAAAGTGTATCATCGCCAAATTCAGTAAGCAGGGCGTCGTCATGCTTGAAACAACACACATGTGAACAAATAAAAGAAAGGATTACATTCCGATGCAAATTTTACTATTCTTCAGTACGATTCCTTTCTTGAAAATATACGTGGCAAATTAGCAGTTTCTGACATTTTAATAAAGTCGTAAACGACTTGCGATTTATATTCACAATCGACTCTACGTCTACGTCACCCAACAGAAAATTTGTGTTTTGCGTGACAGTCAATTTTTATTCGGTTGAGCCGTTGGAAGACTTCTAAAATGATAATATGCTGATGAGCTAGATTTCGAGAAAGGCAAACGATCCACGAGCCATTTGCTAATTCGTTCTGTCGTTATCCGTGGATCCAATTTTCCCGCATCTCACTCGCGGCCTCGTTTAATCGGGTTAAAGTGACGGGGCTTATTTCTCTCTCCGAGCTTTCTCTGTTTATATATATATATATATATATATATATATATATATATATATATATATTCAGGGGTGCGTGTGTATATGTGTATAGAATAGATAGCTCGTACATATCTGTGCTGAGACGAAGAAATCTGGCTCGATTTCGTTAACGCTACCAAGAGCTAGGCCGGTCGAAAGCGCTGGTGATCGTAAAAAAGTAAATGAAATAAGAATTAAATACAAATAAAATCGGTCGGCCAAGTAATTGGCTCGGAGCTTGTTACCCTCTGCGAAAGAGAATTCGCGTTTTTCTTCATCGTCGTCTTCGTCAACTTCTACTTTCTTCCCTCAGTCGTTTGGCTTATATCCATTCCGTTCCTCAAGAAATGGTAAACGGATTTTTCTTTACGAGCCAACAACCGTATAATTGCCAATCGTACTGAAGAATCGTGAGATTTCACACAATACATTGATCAAGGCGGGAGCTTTCCTTCAGCAGCCAAGTATGATGTTAAATAGCACATTGCAGCGATACATTTTCCAAGACAGAATGTTTCATCTTTATCACAACGTTTCGTAATTATTGACAAAAGTTGGCAACTTTTGTTGCCAATTGCCAACTACTTGCAAAAAAAGGTTCCAGCCAATTGCTTCGAACGATATTACTTCACCCATTTAGTTTTCAATGGGACTCGACCACTTGCGTTAAGGGACTATACCAGTGTGGCACTGTAAAAAAATATATTTTTTGCCTTTTTCGACAGTTTATACTTTCAAGAATATCAGATGAGATTTTTCAAATTTGCTGACATTGTAACTTAAAGAGCAATTATCCGATTGACTTGAAATTTGTTAGATTACGTTTGAAATTTATTAGATTAACTACGCCATTTTGTTAGATTTTGATATTTTTCGAAAATCCTACGTCATTTTCGGTTTTCAGCTACTCAATCGCCGGGAATCATGTCAGCAGTGGAGAAACTTTTTTGGCGCCTCCGAAGGCAGCGCATAAGTCGCTTGGATTTCCAAATTTTTCTATGAAAAAAATATGTAATATAGGTCAAATATAGCCAAATATATACTCAATTTTCCGAAACATTTAATTGCGTATTTTTCTTCCAAAAAATTTCCGAAAATCCCCTAAATTTCCCGCGTTCACACTGGCATAGCCCCTTAAAGGGTAGTTACAGAATTATTGCACCCAAGTGCTTTAAATTGTACGATATTCCCGCATTCGATACTAATCTCCATAAAAGAAACACCGGACGATGATGACACGAGAGAACTCGTCAAAGAAAAATTTGCAGATCCGTATCCTAACAATATACGCGCACATCTACGTACGAGGGGGAGAAAAAGTGTGCAAAAGGGGTTGTTGAGCATAGGCCGAAAAAGTTGAGCGAAGATTCGTGACTGAGATGGCGGAGCTTTTGCCTCTGACACCCCGCGCAATCATGGACGGATTAAGGGGGTACGTACGAGGATGGAACGTGGTTAGGTAGGGTGCGAGGATATTTTTCTATGGAAGGGGGTTGAACGACGCAAATAAGAGTGAGTTTACCCTATACGTAGATATACGTGCACACACACACATACAGGCGTAAATGCACTGAAACTCAGAAGAGCGCCCTCATGATTATTCAACATCTAAATCATATGTGAAATACGCCCTTTTGATTGTTACGTGGTGATATATAGTTATAGATTGTAGGGTGCGAAGACATAAATGATATTCCATGAGGAGCATATGCGACAGTGATGGGCCTTGCTTCGGGGTGGTTAAAGGGAACGACGGCTCTTTTGTACATGCTCACAGACGCAAATATACGTATATGTGTAAACTCGTGTGCGTTCTGACATAGCGGGATGCTGGTTTATTACGAACACGGATTACCGGGTAATGGGATGTTTTCTGTCGGCTCGCTGGGACGAAAATGTATATACATATACTTATATGTATCTATATGTATTCCGCTTTTTTAAACTTCATCTTGAAATTAAAAGTCAGTTGCGTACGAATTGGACATCACGATGCCACCTTCGGATTCATCTCTTAAGGCGGGATGTATATTTAGACAGGAAAAAAATAAGCAATATTGAGGAATTTTTTTAACTGAGAAATAATTATTCTACGATTATGAAACTTAAGGTATACTTCAATAGTATATTCAAGTATACAAAACAATTTTTTTAATTAATTCATCATCAAAATGGCGGAGCTGTGGCAGAGTGTTACAGCAAGGTCGCCGCGGGAGTTGCGAATCGGCGTGCAGTCTAGCTTCCCGTAGACTTTGATTTGCAAAAAAGTTCAAACATTTTTTCAGTTAGAACATGTATAGTTACTATGTGACGGTAATTAAAATGAAGAAAATGCAAATTTCAAAAAATGACACGCATTTACAACAACAAAAAATCAACATTTCACGCAGCATTTCTGTAAAATGTGGATGAAAAAAGTGGATTTTTTCCAATTTTTCAAAAACAATTCTCGTCAAGTAGAAGGTGGCAATATTGAAGTTTGAGAAAAAACGCGTTTGAAGTTCACGCCCGCCCCGAATCCGAGCGGTGAGGCACAGCGTTGACGGGCTGTAACGTTTGAAGTTTTTCGAATTTCGCTTTGAAATTTTGGAAAAATATTCTACATATATAGTTCTATCGTTTAAAGAAAGAAAAAAAAGGAATCGGTTTTTTGATTTATCAATTTTTTACATAAAATGTTGCGATGCGAGTTTCAGGTTAATTTAATCAAGAAGGCACTAAATAGCGACCTTAAGGAGTTCGGGATCGGTCCTTGGCTGTGAGAGTGGGAATGAAAATACAATGAATTTTCCGCAGAATGCCAACCTCCTACGAATGAAAATGCACGTGACAATAAATTATTAGTGAGCGACATTCGATTAGTGTAGACCAAATATTAAATTTGAAAATTAGTCACGAAGCCTCGTGTCGATGTTTGTTTAGGAGGTTAGGCCACTCTAGAATTTTCGAAGAATCGATTTTTTTGAGGTCCCCTAGGACCTCAAAAATGATGTCCCAAAAGATTATAGCCGGGAACAATCTCCAAGTACTCGGTTTTCGAATTTTGGTACAAGGCCGCTTGGTCCGCAGCGAGCGGACTCAAAACTTCAAACGCTTTATCTCAAAACTGCATTTTTTAAGTTGGAAACATAACTCGGGCAATTTTCAACCGATTCACTTGAAATGTTGAATATATCTTGAAAAATACCTCGTCTATGGAAGTAGGATTTTTTTGATATTACATAGTTCATTTGTTATTAACAATTATCTGACGGTTTTTTAGGCAAATTTTTCACTTTCCACTTTAGTAGTGCACCATTCGGCCAAAAATCAATATTTCAAAAAAATCCTACGTACTTCTATAGCAGTTATTATATACAATCGAAAAAAATTCATTGGCTCATTATAATTCAAAAATTACAGGAGTTGTTTGCCCGGCCGTGGACCCTGGAAAAACGGAGACGTCATCGCAAAAACGCTGCACAGCCGCCATTTTGAAATTAATCGCTTCAAAAAAATTATCGTATACAGTCACTGATATGTATGATAAACACCCTTTTTGTAATCTCGATTTATTTTGTAGCTTCTCTAAAAAAAATTCTCCAAAAAGCCTATTTTTTCGGCCTCTAGAGTGGCCTAAGGCCTCAATCAGTATGCATAGATAGCTGCACTAACAAAAAAATACTTTATCACCATAGTGGAACTCAATTTTTTTTCACGTCGTCAAAAAATCATTATTTTGGTCGCTGATTTTTAGGAGTGGATTAAATCAAACCCAAATATTTTCACCTACGCGATTTTCTCTTTCCTAATGGGCGTCGTTTACTGACTCAGCATGTTTCTTGCTCGTGGGACGTCGAGCGGCACATTATCGCTCGCGATCTCATCCCAAAGGACTCCCGGGACATATTCCCCGGCGATGATCACCCTTCCCCATTGGTGTATCATCACACATATCGCGAGTGCCGAGAGTTCTGTATGCTCTCGGGGCTTCGTTCCCAATTGTGAGATAACATCGTCCGGGCCAATTTGTCAACAAGATCAGATATAACAATGCTGCATGAACGGATCCGCGAGCGGGTATCGCTCGATGCCACACTGGCTGGTTGTGCACTTGGGTAGGCACCAGCCAATAATTCAATAGATCTCTCTGTCTCTATTTATCGTTTTCTCTCTCTCTCTCTCTCTCTCTCTCTCTCTCTCTTTCTCTCTCTCTCTCTCTCTCTCTCTCTCTCTCTCTCTTTCTCTCTCTCTCGCCCCCTCTCTCTATCGTCTCACCACACGTTTGTTGACAGGATTCTGGACTTGGATATACGTTAGCTTCGATTTACATCTCTCGTAAATTATACGTGACATGAGTTTAGCCAAGAGCAACAATTCGCCGGCTGCATCAGTAACTCTCGATAACATTTATTTGAGAGGGAGAGAGAGAAAGGGTGAGAGAAAGACAGAGAGAGCGAACATGGCTAATACGAAGAGTGAGCAAGGCAGAAATGTTAATGTCGCTTAATCCGCTCGATACATCCCGAATGTATGATATATCGAATAAAATGTTATGGATGGACGGAGGGTGAAATAGCTTTTAAAATCGTAAACAGTTTGACGTAATTTAATTTATTTTAAGCGGCTTCTTATTAATCAAAAGCTTATTATTATCTTCCATTATTAATTGTTTAACTTTAATACGCTTTTTAGTGATTTACGATTGAAGTGTTACTATCAATGTTTCTTATTCATTACTTTTCTTCAATTTAATTCGTTTTATTTCCCTTATAGTTATTTAAGGGAATAATGACATAAATTAATTTATTTTAAGAGACTTCTTATTAGTCTAAAGCTTATTTTTGCCTTCCACTATTATTTTTCCAATTTTAACTCGCTCTTTAGTCATTTACTTTAGTCTTGCTATTAATGTTTCTTATTCATTACTTTTTTCCCTAGGGATCCGTCCATATATAACGTCATCGACTTTTTGCTAATTTTTACCGCCCCCCTGAAATCATCCTATCGAACTATTGTTACCTGATCCAACTATCGTTACCATCGTCCAACGACCAGACCCCCCCCCCCCCCCCCCTATTTTAAAATGACGTGATTTATGGACGGCCCCTATAGTCCAGTAAAAGAGACGAAAACCCAGCCCTTTTTAGCGTAGAATATGAATTTTTGACTGAAGGTAGATGGTTGAATACTGAAAGTAACCCCAATAAAATGTTGCCCCTCAACTCGCCGTAACCCGAAGAAATAGGGGTTGAAAAGTTTAAAAATCGCCGTATGTCGATAATGAATAGCCCGATCAAAAAATGTTTCAAACAAAAGTTGTTTGGAATAATAAAATGCGTATAAAATTATCCGACGTCCAATCCCCTATTTTTGAAAATAGCGGCACAAAAACACGAGAGCACCACTGACCCAGGACAAGGACGCAGCGATATGTTTACTCCGCTCGCACACGCATCAACCCCGAATTTTCGAATCGTTATTGTGTCGCTATTTTCAAAGATAGGGGGTTGGACGTCACATAACTTTATACGAATTTGATTATTCCAAACAACTTTTGTTTAAAACCTTTTTTGATCGGGCTATTAATTATCGAGATACGGCGATTTTCATGTTCTCAACCCCTATTTATTAGGGTTGGGGCGAGTTGAGGGGCAACATTTTATTAAATTTTATTTAATCTACTTTCAGTCGAAAATTCATATTCTACACTAGAAAGTGCTGGTTTTTCGTCTCTTTTACTGGACTCTTTTACTGGAGTCTCAACGTATAACCTTGCAGGTTTTTACGGATTACCCTTCTTAATTAACCCTTTACTATCACTTCCTACCCGCACTTCGCTAAATCTAACCTAACGTTCCGTTGCACCCACGTGCACTAAACCGCATTTGCCGAGTTTGCATCGTTGGAATACAACGAAAATTCATTTTTATTTCCCTTGTTTCCATTTGTATTGTTATGCAAAATAATTTCGATAGAGTAAGGTTGCCGGTCTCCAATGAGCTTAAAAATTTTTTATCGTAGCTTTCAACTGGAAAAAAGACGTTTGCAATTGGAAACAAAAAAAAACGTTGCATTCCAATGATGCAAATTTCAATATCGTATATTTCCTGATTGTGAGTTCCAACGTATACCCTTGCGGTTTTCCCCCCAATTGAACCCTTTCTTACTAATTCCTGTCCCCACTTCGCTAATCTAACCTAACTTCGGTTGCGTCCACAGCCGTGTCAAGCTACACTATACTGCATTTTCCGAGGGTACGGGGAAACTGTGATAAAACTTGTACCGATATAGACGGTCCCATATTCTTCTCATTCTCTGGTGCAAAGACGTTTTGCTCAAGTATCTACAGAAAAGGTCTCAGAAGTATTGGCCTTCCGCTGACTGTTTGATGCGCGAGCCAGGGTTGCGAAATTTGCAATGAAAAAGTAATGCATTATTCGTTACTTTTTTAATGGGTAATGAAAAAATATTTCATTACACATTACATTATATTTAGTATTGTAAAAAAGTTCCATTACCTTACATTTTGTAATGTGAAACATTTTCATTGCAAAATGCAATGTAATGTGTAATGACAAACATTTCATTATGCATTACAAGGTAATAGGTACTGGACATTTTTACATTACATAGTCCAATGTAATGGGTAATGACATTTTTTACATTACAAAATATAAGGTAGTGAGTAATGGAATGTGTTCACATTACTAATGTAATATGAAAAATCTCGATTACTCATGACAAGGTAATATGGATGATTATTCGATTCCCATCGGGTCAGATCGATCCAGTGCAAAAACCGCTGCCCCTGATGGGAAACGAATAATAATCCTCATTACACTGTAATGAGTAATGTAGATTTTTCACATTGCATTGCATTAGTAATATGAAAAAATTCCATTACCCATTACCTTGTATTTTGTAATGTAAAAAAATTCCATTGCTCATTACATTACATTTTGTAATGTGAAGAAAATCCATTACTCATTACATTGGAGTGCAATGTAATGAGTAATGAAATTTTTTTACATTACAAAATTCATTGTTATGAGCAATAGCAATTGTTTGCATTAAAAAAAGTAATGTAATGAGTAATGGAATTTTTTTTAATTATTAAAAGTAATGGGTAATGAATTTTTTTTTTCATTACAAAATTTAAAGTAATGAGTAATAAAAACGCTAATGCATTACAAAAAATAACGCATTATTTTCAACCCTGGCGCCAGCCGTTGCGAGGCTGAGCGGTCACCGCTCCTAGTTGTGCCATGCCCAACGCTGCTTAAGGGGTTACCCCCACTTGCGATTTTGGAAAAATCGATTTTTTTTATTGCATTTTTTCGAAGTATAAGTATCTGAGAATATGTCCTGAAAATTTCAAGTCGATCCGAAAAAAATTGACTGAGATATGAGCGTTGAAAGAGAAGAATCCGTTGTGTAAACGACCGGCTAGTCTGCCGTCTGGCGCGCTCGACCCTTCCTCCGACCTTCAATGCATTGTTCGATTAAAACGGTCGTATACCTGGCATTCACAACGTTCATATAATAGACTGGAATTTATAAAAACGGGCCCGGAATAGATGACTCTATGTAAGTTTACAACAAAAAAAATATTTTCTTCGTGTAAACTGAAATTGAAACTTTAAACGCGTTTTTCTCAAAATGGCATTTCTGAAGTCGGTGACCAAGATTACTCGAACACTAATGAACCGATCTTCTTGAAATTTTGCAGGCTTATTTAATACATAAAAATGTAGTCTTTAATCGTTCGATTTTTTTTTCGACAAAAAAATGGCCGTTTTATAGCCAAAAAACGGCCGTTTTTTTTCGTTAAAATCGAACCATTAACTTTGACAGTCCGCCATTTTCTGAAAAATGAATATTTTTTTAAATCCTTCGATTGAAGGCTAGTTTATACTTATATTTGACTAAATCCATCCGCATTTTTTTTTTCAGATGATCCACCTCGCCGCAATGTTGGTCACCGCAAACCGTGTATATAAAAACATTATTTCATTGACGGCCATTTGCCACTAAACAATGTAATATTTTTCAATAAAAAAATTACTGAAAATTCTTCAAGATGTGTTCTTTAAGATGGTATATTGATCGATTAAAAAAGTATTGTAGTTTTCTTTAAAAAAATTCATGAAAAAGGCCTTTTTTGCTCTACAAGTGGGGGTAACGCCTTACCTCGAAGTGCCGGCGTAGCCGAACCCCGACCGCCCATCCACCAGTGCCGGTTGTTTAATTTAATATTTTTATTATGTAATTAATGTGAGAACTGTTTATAGCCGTTTTCTATATCCGTTCCACCAGCAGAGGCAGCAGTATTCGTGGAATCCACATTTACCGCCATCGTATCATTGCTTCACAGTAAAAAATGTAACAATTTTGTTACACAGCACAAATAAATAGGTCACTAATGTAAAATAAATGTTTGAATAGGTTGATTGTTACTTCGACACATCCCCGAGAAGCTTTTGGAAATATCTGCGCCGCGTCTGCATTTTGATTCGTATTCAATCGATTCGTATCAAGCGTCCAATGATAAGCGACCAATGACAACGTTGACGTCTCTGTATACTTACCTTCAAATTAATCTGTTCCGCACCAATAAGGCTGGGTAATGTTGGCAAATAAAAAATAGAGCATGTCTTTAGTTTTTTTTTTCTCCGTAAATTATCGTGTTTATAAATCAATTGTACATACAATACACATAAGAAGCCTGTAGGGAGAGTAATAAATGAATATTTTCAAAATATAGCAACTAAGAAATAAATCGTGCTCCAATGATGTCTTCGGACTGGGCTCTGTACGGACCCATGTTTCCGATATCACAGACCCATCCGATCTCCAATCTCAAGACGGCAATAATCCCGACGAATGAAATATTGCACGTGACGCTCATACTCCGTAAAAAGTGCCATCCTCCTTCCGACTGTATCCGGCTTTTGTTTGATCCGAGTGGGGACCGTCTATTGCCAACTTCAGGCTGCTCGGATGAATTCTTTCGACTCTATCGGGAATTCCATTATGGCGCCCTCCGTCGGCATACTGGTGGAGGTTCGTGGTTCTAGTTGCACGAAGAGATCCAGCGGGCGCTGATATCGCCCTGGAGGCCATTTGGTATTCAGTCGCCATTTTGGTACGGGCTGCTGTTTTGGTGCCAGCCCGAGATTTAGCGGCAGCCGGCGATTTAGTACCAGGCAGCGATTTAGTGCCAGCCGGTGATTTAATTCTCGCCGCCATTTTAGCTCGTGCCGCCATTTTATTGGCTGGGGCCATTTTGGATGTGTGACTACGATTTTCCTCGTTCGCTCCCTGTTCGATCCCTTGGCCAGATTCTCCATTTGAATCAATGATATTTTCGATCCCGAATTCAGGCGAAAATGTCTAAAAAATATGCATTTTTTTGAACTGCTGGTGCTGCATTCTGTGGAAATTCGTCGAGGTGAAACATTGGAATTCCGGAAAAATGGTCAGCTTTCTTTTCGACGCTTATGCAGCGTGTGAAATCTAAAATTTTGATTTGACAAAACCTCTTGTGTGTATAGGAAAAACACCCCCGCGCATACATACGCGCGCGCATATGCATGTGTTTATATATACAACATATTTACACGATGTAAAGAAAGTATGGAATGTCCGCGAGAGCGTGACTATACAAGTGAGAACACAAACAGCTGTCTCATACCTGATGTAAATCACTATGTACTATGCAAAGATTGTCTCTCTCTCTCTCTCTCTCTCTCTCTCTCTCTCTCTCTCTCTCTCTCTCTCTCTCTCAATTTATTCGAATATTCCTGTCCCCGCCCGGCCTTTTCTTTCGGAAGTAAACTTAATCCAGCCTTCAACGAACGAGACGCGAATTCGGATCAGCTCGTACATGACGTTGTCACTGTCATGAGCAGTATTTTGCATAAAACATGGATGTACATGCAATGGATAATGTATGATATACATTGCGAAATACGTGAGTATATAAATGAAAGGAAAACAGCACTTTGTAAATAAAACTGCACCGGATTTGCAATACCGAGACTAAATGAAGTAAAACGTTTAAGGGGTAAGGCAACAGTAAAATTTAGAAAATATCGATTTTTTTTCTCGCTAAAACGGTGCTGTATCATCATAAGAATAAGTTACTATTCGATTTATAGCAAGACATTTTTTTCCACCGACTTTCAGCCCACAACGTAAGCCCACCTCTGACACGGCCATGGAGTACCTAAAACTTTAAACGCGTTTTTCTCGAAATAGCTTTTTTCCCATTGGCGTGACAAATAACTTCAACAATTTTCACTCGATTCACTTCAAATTTGAAAGTTATGTTCCTAATTGCATTTCGCAGAGAAGTACGAACGGAATTTCTGATTAATCGAAAACTTTTCATTTTATGAGCAGTTTTATACGAAATTTTTCACTGAAAATTAATTCAAATACCTACAACTTTTCAATAAAACAATATTTTTTTAATTCGTACGTACTTCTCTAGGTATTTCAATGTAGATTGACGAGAATTTTTTTGTTCTAGGTAAAAAATTGAGGATGCTAAATGTCACGCCGCGGAGCGCCTAAAAAAAGATAACAAAAGAAAATATTAGTAGTCGGCCATTTTGTACATCGAAAAAAAAAATCTAACAGCTTGATGTTAACACTAAATAGATGTGTAATTAATTTTATGAGTGAATCACTTTTTCATACGAAAAAAAATTTGTTAAATTCGCACATGATTATATACCCGTTACTGTGGCCTAAGGCCTTAATGGATTCACGGTTTGATAATAGGTAAGTAGAGTATATCGCGATATTGACTGAATGCTAGTGGACATTTAGTTTTCACAAGGTCATTGCAAGGAAAATCAGAATTTATATTGTAAGGAAAATCGGAATTTGGAAGGCTTAAGGAGGTTGGAGCGATCCAGTTGAGTCAAATGACGGTTTATGAATTCATTTTCAATGAACCACAAAAAAATGCACACGTGGTCTAGATTTATTCTATAGATGCTAGTTTTTCATAAAATATATAATTAAAGGGCAAAATTATGTACTTATATATTTTGATTACGTAAATAAGAAAAACTTTTATGTTACTACCAACTTGAAAAAGTAAAACATTAGCGATGATTATTATGAAAAAACTGCATCGGCCAATGTTCTATATAGCTCAGAATGAAATTTTGAGTAATTTATAGCTATGCCTATTTTTATTTACATCACGAGATTTTTATGATCACCATTAATTAATATTAAGGGAACATATACACCTAAATTCACCTACATTCACACCTACATTTACACCTACATTCCGTCGACCGTAGAAGACCTACACTATGGGCCTGGTATCGATGATTCCATGCAAGTTGACAAATTTCATGATTTATTCATTCCCAAATTTTCAAACGGGTTTTTCTCAAAACCACGTTTTTCAAATCGGTACCCAAAATTTCTCGAAAACCAATGAACCGATTGCCTTGAGGTTTTTTGTTGTTATTCTATACACCATTATCTAGTACTTGTCATAGGATTTTTTTTCCGTTACTTAGTTTTTGTTTTATAGGCAAAATAATAACTAATTTTTTGCCCAAAAATCACTTTTTATGTTCAAACGTCCGCCATTTCGTCATAAATCGATATTTTCAAAATCGGCTATGACAAGTACTGGATTATAGTATCTAATTTAATAATCTTTTCGGTTGTTTTTTTCAGATGATTTTTGAAGAAACGCCAGTGGGTACCGTATACGCAGATTTTTTTACGACGCTCCAAGGACCATACAATATCCTTGTATATTTTTGATACTTTTAAATAAAGAAAATTAAACATATTTCTGAATGTATATACTTTTAAATAATTAAAATCCCAATTCGAAATTTCAAATAGTTTTCCTTGAAAAAATTCACAAAAATGACCTTTTTCCGGCTCCTAGGTGTATATCTCCCCTTAAGTGTTGCCAAAATACGACAACTTCGCGGGCATGGGGGTTGGCAGCAATGTTCTCCATTCGCCAGTTAAGGTAGTACCTCCACAGAAGAGTTGAATTAAGAAATGGTTGAAATTTGACATATACGTTATTTAATACATTATCCAAACAACTGTGCATTTTGAATAAGTTTGACCACCCCAAACCTGAGATATTTACACTTAAAGTTGGCTTGGTTTACACGTAACGAATGCGTTATGATGGGCAAACAGAGCATCATTAATTCTACCGTCAAAACTAAAATTAAGAAATTGATAAAAAACGAGGATAAGCTACAGTAAGATATCACGAATAATGTGAAAAAAAAATGAGAATGATTCACCATCTAGTTTCCAAGATATAACCATGAGAAGCCTTCACAATTTTGGTGCAAAGCCTGGAAAAAAACAATTGGGGCAAAGCCTGGACTAAATAGCGAAAAAAAAATTCATCGGCCGTAGCATGAATGTCTTTCCCATCTAACCGCACGTAAAGTTACGGACCATAAACTATTTTTAATATCTGGTGCTTGCGGTGAAGAAATTTCAAAAAATTCGTAAAGTCGTGTAGTTTAGACAACAACATATGTATATACATTTTTTTAAATCTTTGATTGTGGCTAACGCTCTAACCTCCTTAAAATACGGAAGGAATTTGAAATACGTAGGTCAATCGTACCTTGAGTTCATTACGAAGTACTCGCCAAGTCTCAACCCCCAATGACTCGGGCTGCATGCTGACGTACATTTTCGGTACGAGGGTGTCCTCGTTGTGCACATAGACTGAGGTGAGAGCAAGATCGAGAGCATCGTCTGGAGCCTTCGCTTGATTAATTGCAAAAACACACATTATGGTGGGTCGGACCGTAACTCTCATTGGATTTAATAACACGCTTCAATTCGATTGATGAAAATCGTGTTTATCACTTTCAGTCGGTCACATTGGTTGTTGCTAATGCAAACCTTTGTACGCATTAACATATTTCATTAGTGTCTGGGGATAGATATAAATATATATATATATATAAATGTTTATCTACTTTGGTTCGAACGAGACGTTGATCTTTTCGTATGCTATTGAGAGTGTGATGAGCAAAAAGACGTTCATGAGGGTCCACTTTCGTATACCAACGTCGGTCGGTGATCGTAACTTTGTCACCGAGTACCGGGCCCGGTGGTATCCAAAAACCCTCGGTCGAGACATCCGGTATCGGGTAGGGATTACGGAACGGCACTTTTGACGGCATCCAATCACGATTATTCGTATGTCAGCGCAATTCTTCACAAATAAGAAATGAAATACAACCGTCAGTAGTAGAGACATACCCGAAAAAAGTTCATTCGAGAGACGGTCTGAGATGAACGCTCAAACATGCACTACCGAAATATCAACTTAATTGTATGGTACTTGAAAAACCCAAATGATTAGTGTACCTGAAAAGTGCGGCACAAAAAAGCTTCGTATGCTGACTAATGTACAAGGTTGTGTGCAGCGCCGAATTAGGGTCTGTGGTGCCCCTAGGAAAATCTCATTTGTCGCCACCCCCCTCTATGTATGTCATTTCGCCGAAGTGTAAACAACTTTTTTTTCATAGTGTTAAACATGCCAAATTTCGTGGCAAAAAATAGTGTTCGCGGCGAATTTAGCTGCACGACTTTCGTTGGAAAAACAACGTCCAGAGATTGGTCTAGACACTTCAAAAATGATGATGTTGATGTGTTGAATTGGAGGCATTACTTCATGAACACTGATATCAGACGCTAGCTGAACGTGCAGAATCATTAGGAGTTGTTCACACAACAGTTTCGAAACGTTTGAAGGCATATATGAGGTGCATCGGTCTATCTGGGTAAGGAGAGATTGGTCCAGACACTTCAAAAATAATGATGTTGATGTGTTGAATTGGAGGCATTACTTCATGAACACCGATATCAGACGCTAGCTGAACGTGCAGAATCATTAGGAGTTGTTCACACAACAGTTTCGAAACGTTTGAATGCATATATGAGGTACATCGGTCTATCTGGGTAAGGAATGATTTTTTACAATAAAGCATTAATTTTCACGAAAAAAGTAGGCTTGAGCCTAGGTTAGCCTAGGTGGTAAAGCATCATTGGCTGTGTCTAGGCCCATATAGCATCCTTTGCCGGTCAATTTGTACGCCCGATCATTTATTTTATTGCAGTTGTACGAAATGGTAGTGAAATTAAATTTTTTCAAATGTTCATTATCACAAAGCTGCTCTTTTTTTATTTCCTGATTCATCTAAAGACATTCATCGGGACAAAAAAGGCTTTGAATGAAAAGATGTGAAGACTTCATTGCACAGTCTTTTTACATCGTTGAAATGAATACAAGTAGAGTTGGCAGTAATCAACGTTGTATAAAGTGCACAAATAAGGACGATAGGTATATAGCATCAGGGCTTTGATTGCAATTGTTCAATGATAAGAGCGACGTTTTCCTGGTACACGCGTTCACTAAATAATTGCGTAACCAGTCACGTCCTCATATCCTACAGATATTTATATTTATATATATATATATGTGTGTGTGTGTGTGTGTGTACATATATGTATATATTAACGAGTTTGTCTCTCGGAGACCAACGCCATTTGATATTTCGCGTCTTCCCAAGCCACACTGATTTATGACTGTAATTGTATGCTCGACTTTACCGAGACAGTGTTTGTTTGCTCTAAATTATGTTCTCGAATTCTCGTGTCAGTTGGACCTCGCTTTTTGCCCTGTTGATACGACCAGTCGTTCAAAGCCAGCGCGTACAAAATGTAAACAAAAATACGCAACGACGGCAGTTGATTATTTTGACGAAATTCTCAAACGAAGCCTGCAACCATTTTAACGAACATTTGCAAACACTTCGACTTTTCGAAAACAGAATGCAAGTTTTCGGGGAGTTTCATTTGTTCAAACGCGACGATAAAGTTTCTCTTATCTCACAATCCCAAACGGAAGTTTTTGTTTTTGATTTTGTTAATCCAGACCTTTTGAGATAATTCTTTCAGATTTCATTTCGAACAATTTTAATTGCATTCCATTTTCCCTCAACGTACTTCGTAAATGCCCTCTAACGAATCGAAATTGATGAAAATTCGATTTGAAAGCATTGTCTGAAATAAATATTTATCGGAGATAAATTTTAAAAAGTTTATCTCAAGAAAACCAATATCTAAAGGAAAAATTATAATTAAACTTTTGAAAGCACAAAACAATTTGGGTGTAGTTCCGAAAAGGACATACCTCCGATTACTTTGGACTTTCGTGCACCCATGTATTTTGACTCGCTGATTACGAATATGATAGTGAAAATAGCGGCAATTTTTATTTTCAAGGTCAAAACTGACAAAAACTGATTTTTCAAATCAGTCTTTGTTCTACTTTATTTTAATAAATGTTGGTCTTAGAGACAAATGTTTTCTACAAAAGTTGTAGCCTATAAAAAGATTGATCTTTTATATTCTATACAGTTTTTGTCTAGAATCATTCTGTTTCGAGAAAAATGGGATAATGCTCTAATAAGTACATTTATCTAAACTCCATGAGTTTCGATATTATCTACTTCCGCACTTTACCGCGGGAAGATTGGAGTTTGTTTGTGTTTGTTGGTTGTGTTGCGCGTTATTTGGGTTTGTTTGTTGTTTAGGCATACGTTTAGTGTTAAGGGGCTATACTAGTGTGACACTTTCGAAAAATCGATTGTTTTGCCTTTTTCGACAGTTTATACTTTCAAGAATATCCTGTAAAAATTTCAAGGCTGTATCTCCAATCATTCTATCTGGCAAAAATCGATAGTTAAATCTTTATACGCGTTTTTCGCGAAATGAGATTTTTCAAATTTGCTGACATTGTAACTCAACGAGCAATTATCCAATTGACTTGAAATTTCAACTGAGTACTCTTGAATATATTTACTCTACAATGACGTAGAGGATATTTTTGATTGGATGGAAATTGACGATTTGACATTGAAAAAAAACCACCATTTTATAGGCAAGAAAACAGATTTTTTTTCATAACTACGCCATTTTGTTAGATTTTGATATTTTTAGAAAATTCTACGTCATTGTACAGGAAATACCTTCCAGTTTAACGACATTTTTTCCTTTTTCGGTTTCAGCTACTTAATTGGCCGGAATCATGTCAACAGTGGAGGATTTTTTTTTGGCGCCTCCGAAGGCACCGCATAAGTCGCTTGGATCTCGATATTTTTCTATGACAAAATTATGCAATATAGATCAAATATAGCCAAATATATTCTTAATTTTTCGAAACATTTAATTGAGTACTTTTCTTCCAAAAAAATGCCGAAAATCACCCAAATTTTCACCGTTCATAGTGGTATAGCCCCATAAAGATCAAACTACAACCTCCCCGCGGTAATTTGCGTAGATAATATCGAAACTAATGGAGTTAGGAAAATGTTCTTTTTGGAGCATTATCCGATTTTTCTCGAAACAGACTGGTTTTAGACAAAACTTGTATAGACCATAAAAAATCAATCTTTTTATAGGCTACAACTTTTGTACGAAATCCTTTTCTCTAAAATCACCATTTATTGCAATAAAATACAAAAACTTTAAAAATCTTGATTTTGTGCGTATTGACCTTGAAAATCAAATTCGCGGGTATTTTCACTATCATATTCGTGATCAGCGAGTAAAAACACACGGGTACGCAAAATTCCAACTTAATCGGAAGTATGTCCTTTCCCGATTATCCAATAATTCAATCCTCAATGGTCAGCTGCCCATTGCAATAATTTCGGACTTCCATTTAAACTCTTCATACTTTATTCAAACGTCGTTTTCGAAATATTTCATTCAAACCTACAGACCTTTAATACTAAACCGGTTGTAATTAGAAAGCGTGATGAATTTTTCAAATAATTGATTCCAGCAACGAGTCGAGCTAGTATAATTGTTTCCATATTACGAATTGACCTTTTTATTTTTCAAATTGTAAACGTAAATTATCCAAAAGCTTGGGGGGATTGTGTCGCGGGCGTATAAACCTGGCAGCTCGAATCCGCAGTTATAGCCCGAACCGAGAGACGATTTAACTGCCCGAATAGTATATATACAACCACCGGCATCAGTAGTAAAACATATAGTGCGAGGGTGCAAGCCGGCATAATTAACACGTTAACCGACAAACTACAATGGCTCGCTGTATAATCGCTAAACCGTAATGAGGCGAACCGGCTCGTGCAGTCGTATATCAAGAGGTTGTATCCGGGTTAACCGTACGCGTAGTTTGGTATAGACCTCCCGCGAAATATAAAATCTAAGGGAATTAAGGAAGTTCTACCAGTAGCCTTGTGACCAAAAAAGTTACGGATTTTGCATTTTTTTTTATAAAAGAAAGGTTTAAAATGATAACATGCCCAGAGTTGATTCGATTTATCGATATTCCGTAGCGACAATAAATCGTAATTTGTTTGCTCTAAAAAAGGCATTATAAAGTCGAAGTTCTTTATAAATCTGCTACTTATTTATTTTTCAAGAATTTCGTACACTTTAATTCGTTAAAAATCGCCACAAAACGTTTACCGCATCCACTCTTTGCACGAGGGCACAGAGAAACTGGAAAAAAAACTCTTAATTACGTCAATTGATTTTTATTGGGGAACTTACTGCTTCCCGATCAGTATTGCGAAATTACAACAATTTTGCACCTGAGCACAGTCATGAACGACTCATAAATTCAAAATTACACGTTAATTGCTCATGCTTTTATGTTATTTCATTTAATTTCATTTTATTTTATTTCATTTTAGTTTAATTCATTTTATTTTATTTTATTTCATTTCATTTTGTGAACGCCACTCTCGACAGGCATGTTCGTTGACCCAAGTAAAACCCCAATCGAGTACGTTTCCTTAAATTCGACCAATCTTTACCGGACGTGCTATACGCGTTCTTTTATAATCCCCCGCTGCCGATATTTACTACACCGCATCGTGTTTCATTCATAGAATTTTCGTTTACGAAAGAGAAGGCCGAGATAGAGGGGTATAGGTTGGTATACCGGATGCCGAAGTGCTCCAATCTCTCTAGGGTTTCCTCTCGTTTACGGTATAACGCTTACGTATAGATATAGTCACTTCATCACAACCGCAAAGCCCATAACGCTTCATTATAAAAGCTCTTACTAGCTCCTTTTTTAAAAACTATTCCATTCATTCGGAGCGGACCGCGGAAAATTATGAATGAAACATTGATTCTCACAGGACGTCTGGTCTCTCAATGAGAAGCAAAATTCACCTCTAAATCAACTCGGTGAAAATCTCTCGACTCTTGAATCCGTCAAGATCAACTCACGAGATTTTAGTGCAGTGTCTCATCCTCTGCATTTCCTAACGAAAATGCATCACACGCTTCAATTCGACGTATAATTCCTACGAGAAATATAATACAAAGGAAAAAAAATTATGCCCAACTGACTGATCGATTTATTTATTTTTCTCTCCCACACGACGGATTACCGAAGAAAATTTATTAGAACGTTAAAATTACACATTGTTAGAATAATAATTAGCATTAAAATAAAAAAAATCAGAATAATTAGAATTATTAGTTAGAAATGTTAGAATTAGAATAATTTAAACTAGAAAAAAAAAATCAGTCATAATCCCAACTGCATTTCTCCATTCCGAAATTCTCCACAGAATAATTACACAATGTTAAAATTAGAATAATTGCAATAAAAATAATTACGCAAATTTCCACTCGTGCGAAAACAATGTTCAAATTAGAATAATTAGAATTCATTGTTAGATATGTTAGAATTAGAATAATTAAAATTCATGGTTAGAAATGTTAGAATTCGAATAATCAGAAGTATTTGTTAAGAACGTCAGAATGAAAATACTTAGAATTCATTGTTAGAAATGTTGTGATTAGAATAATTACAATTAGCTGTTAGACATATTAAAATTATAATAATTAGAATAAATTGTTAGAAACGTAAGAATTAGAATAATTCTCCAACCAATATCCCAATAATTATACGTTCGAATTAGAATGATAAAAACACAAATTATAATTAGAATAATAACACAAAGTTTAACTCGCGCAAAAACGCGCAATCCTCACGACTTGGCTACACAATCCTAACAATGAAAAAAAGTTGTCTGTTCAATACTAAAAAAAATGCAATGTTATCAATAATACACTCTCATTTGAAAGTTACATCTCAAATATCCTACATTCGCCACAGTAAGATCCACTGTAATTTTATGATCTTTCCGATCGAACTGTAATACCGCCTACTGGGCCCATACTCCATGTGGAGGGTTGGTTGCGACCACACGCAAGAAAACAGAGGTAATGCGATTTGAAGCGAGGAGTGACGGAATAACAACGATGTAACGTTCGAT
Source organism: Ophion ellenae (assembly GCA_963210295.1). NCBI lineage: Eukaryota > Metazoa > Arthropoda > Insecta > Hymenoptera > Ichneumonidae > Ophion > Ophion ellenae. The sequence continues at coordinate 25,092,621 of OY723394.1, read as the reverse complement.
ATTAAACCCGCAGTAATTTATGTTAGCACGGTCGTGCATAATGCTGTTTGTACAAAAGCGTCGGTGTCACGTGGCGGCACGTGGCTAGCCGATCGCCCTGAAATTCGGACGGTCGCTTCTCCCTGCTGGTGCTTTACCGGCAGCATATATTGGCCTCTGCACTACGGGTATATATACATACGGAAAGCTTGTGGTGTCCCTCGATCTGTTCCTTCCCCTATACACACACACACACACACGCGCGCGCGCGCGTGTGTGTGTGTGTGTGTATCTTGTAACTACCTTGTGTGCATGTGTATATATGTATATATACACACACACACACGTGTATGTGTACGGTAAATCGCGCGTGGGAGATTTTTGGCACAACGCCCCAGTTTCTAGTCGCCTATATTTAACGCACACGCTTCGCAATTCCGTCGCGCCTCTAACTACTTTTCGATAGCGAGGTATACCAACGAGGGAATGATGTACGAGCTATCTGACGTCTCACGGCCTAGAATAATTCAATAAGACGTGAGAAAGTTGAGCAAATATACGAGAATAAATATGAAAAGGCGAGGTCCTGAAAATGTTGAGTATCGCGAGTTGGTCCGATTTGAACGCGAGCTCTTTTAAGGGGTTACCCCCACTTGCGATTTTGAAAAAATCGATTTTTTTTTATTGCATTTTTTTTAAGTATAAGTATCTGAGAATGTGTCCTGAAAATTTCAAGTCGATCCGAACAAAATTGACTGAGATATGAGCGTTGAAAGAGAAGAATCCGCGTTGAAAGAGAAGAATCCGCGTTGAAAGAGCGTTGAAAGAGAAACTTTAAACGCGTTTTTCTCAAAATGGCATTTCTGAAGTCGGTGACCAAGATTACTCGAACACTAATGAACCGATCTTCTTGAAATTTTGCAGGCTTATTTAATACCTAAAAATGTAGTCTTTAATCGTTCGATTTTTTTTCGAAAAAAATGGCCGTTTTATAGCCAAAAAACGGCCGTTTTTTCGTCAAAATCGAACGATTAACTTTGACTGTCCGCCATTTTGTGAAAAATGAATATTTTTTAAAATCCTTCGATTAAAGACTAGTTTATACTTATATTTGACTAAATCCATCCGCATTTTTTTTTCAGTTGATCCACTTCGCCGCAATGTTGGTCCCCGCAAACCGTGTATATAAAAACATTATTTCATTGACGGTCATTTGCCACTAAACAATGTAATATTTTTCAATAAAAAAATTACTGAAAGTTCTTCAAGATGTGTTCTTTAAGATGGTATATTGATCGATTAAAAAAGCTTCGTAGTTTTGTTTTAAAAAATTCATGAAAAAGGCCTTTTTTTGCGCTACAAGTGGGGGTAACGCCTTAAGGGAACGATAGTGTCGGCGTTTGGACAGTTTGCAGACAACGAGAGGCAGCACGAAAATTCGTATCCGGCATGGGTTATTCACTGAACTCAGATTATAAGTGTTGGAAATATTTTGAATTCGATTTTCACTTGAAAAACACCCAATTATTCCTTTGCTCCGATGATATGTAGGATTATTACTGTATAGGTAAGAAATTTAAACAAGGTAAATTTAATAGGTAAGAAGATTTAAATTGAATTATTGAATGGAATTGAATTATTGACGGATGTTGTTGGCGTTGATTGGTCTGGTGTTGGAGTTTGCATCGCTGGAATGCAACGAAAATTCGTTTTTATATTTTTATTTTCTTATTCTAATTATACGTAATTTTTTGTCCCGGATTAAAACTACAGACCGTTCACGAAGCAACGTAAAAAATCTTCGACGGACTCTCATAGCGAAAAACAGGGAAACGAAATTCAAGTAATTAAAGAAAAAAAAATCATTGGGCTCCAACCATGCAAATTCCTGTATTATTCGATTGGTAACGGAATAGAGAGGACATTGGACAGTTGAAGAAGGAACCTGTGATTCTCAATATTACGCAGTAAAATATTTAGCCTAAAAGTTTGAAAACGCAAAACCTCTATGTAGTAGTAGTAGTATTTATTCCAGGTATACCCCTCAGGGGTTTTTACACAGAAGTACATTTTATGTCCTTATCAATATCTCCTTAAAACTGATCTTACATTACTAATTCCTCTCTAGCTTAAATATGTTTAAAAATACCTATATACATTCTGTACAAAACTTCTATGTATTAAATATAAAATATTTTTATATATAATATTAAAATATTCTGAACATATTGAAATTTTATTCGATTTTATAAAAAAAAATAATTTAAACACTTTTTATAAAAGTGAAGTGCTAAATTTAAGATTCTTTTATGAACATTATTCAATTTTGAATATGTAATTAAAATTTTATAAGTTTTCTAAAAAAATCTTAAATATATATATATATATATATATACTATCCTCATAGAAATGTTATTATATATTTAATAAATGGAAATTATGCTCTTCAAAACTTTTAGGTTAAATATTTTACTGCGAAATATTAGGAATCACAAGTTACTGCTTTAAAACCGTTCGATGTCCTCTTTTATTCGTTATTAACGAACACCAATGATATCTATGAATTATTTTATTTTATAATTTATATACATATATATGTATGTATGTATGTATGTATATATGTATGTGTGTATGTATGTATGTATGTATATATGTATGTGTGTATGTATGTATGTATATATATATGTATGTGTGTATGTATGTATGTATGTATGTATGTGTGTTTGTAGGTATCATACGAATGTCGTAAGGGCGAACATTTTCCGTGTCATTGCTCCCTCTTGGTGGAATCATCAGCAAAAGGACGGGGACTCCTTCGCGGTGTGCTCCCTCCGTGGATTTTGCCTGAACAGAATGACAGGAGCCAGCCCCCGTTTCCCTCGGCTATATAATACCGCCACGTTGAAGCAGCCAGCGCGAGAGATGACACGCGTAATCGCGTAATCGTGGCGCGTGCTGGAGTTCCGATCGAGGGAGCTTTGGGCCTCCGTGCACACACACGGCTAAGCACGTGATGTGCTCTCCTGTGCGTTGCACGCCCTAAATCAACAGCTCGATCGTACACCGATCTCCGACATCACTTCCCTCCTCCCTTACCCCTCCCTGCGCCTAAGATCGCTCTCTGCATCTGTATATATTCGTTATAATATCGTCGATCAGCTATTATGGATGATTGCGATCAGATCTGTTCGGCAAGTGGACGATTAAATCAAGGATCTCCGAGGTAGAACCTCAAGAGGATGTTTGCATGATTTGATTATTAACCCCTTGAAATCCCGTGATCCATATATTCCTGTATAGATGTGTACGCGATAGATTGAACCGAGGATAAGAATCATCTCCCAAGAACGACATTAGGGGCTGGCGTTTTCTAAATTTGAGAAGCGAAGTCTGGCAAGATACTTCGAGGTACACTGAAGTGAGTTTGAATTTGTATCGAAGAAGACTCATCAACCGATCTCTTTTCAACGTTATCAAGAAAAAGGTAACTGAGCCAGCCTAATTATGACAGCAAGTGACTGTTAAGTCACTTGCTGCCAAGTGTTCAAATCTACAAATGAAGTGACTAACGTCAAGCGAGACCAAAAACATCCAGCATCAAGATCCAAGCGAATCAAAAAAATAGCTTCCATCAACAATTTCCCTTGAATAGCGATTATTTGGAAGCTCCCCATTTTTAGTAGTTCCAGGCCCAAACCACCAAAGCGAGAAGCCTCACGTGAATTCCTCCACTAAATCACGTGCTTCGGGTCATTCCATTTGCTCGTCGTTGATATCCGCAGAGTACTCGAATTACTTGAACGAAGCTCGAGTGATTCCGATTACACTCGTGCGGTATTGATGCCCCGGTAAGCCACACACAGCTCCGATACATCGACTCGTACGGTGGACAGTTGACGGGGTGGAAGCCTTTCGAGGGATGCGCACACTTATCCTCAGGCGAGAAGAGATAGCCCGAGAGGGAAAGAGAGAGTCAGAGGAACAGCGCATATCACGAACAGAGAGGCATATTGAGCTCTGATTCCGGTTGCCTTTGTTGGCGGTCGCGGCCGGGATAAGCCCTCTCAAACCTAATCCCATAATATCCCGGCGCCTGTATATATGGGCATTGACACCGAAATCGGGCTGGAGCATTCAAATGGACATCGTTCTCATGCCCGAAAAACGGCTGGTATATGCGTAGGCGACTAGCATATGTATGACGAAGAGTGCGCACAGAGCTGACGTTCAACCCCAACGTGTACCTTCGGGAGGCAGCATTCTCATACAGGGCGGAGCATTGGGTATGTATAGTGGGCAGAGGAGTGGAGGAAAGAAGGGAAACTGGCAGGTCTTGTATAGCGGACAATACCGGGGATGATATTGCCAATATTTGGTTTCATTCTCGCAAACTCAACGTGGGTGGAAGTGTATAGTAAACCCACAACCATCATGTGGGTGTCATACATGTCCGGGAGGGATGCTCGCTTCGCGATGCGCCATACCATATATGTGGTCACTGCTACACTGACTACCCTGCTTTATGTGCCAAACTGTAGCTTCCTGCACGAAAGACTGAACTCCATCGAACTTTCCGTGCAGTGGTTACATGCTCGTGTGCGTGTGTAAGTCACGGCGTGTATGCCTCGTGTATATTAGACGGCGTTCCCATTACCATTTGAATGCCGGAAAATGGTCCTTATCCCTGTGCCATGATTTTCTCTAGGTCCGCTGGTGGACGCTGCCTTTTGTCAGCCCTATATACCTTCTTGCAGGCTGTGCTGACCGCACGTATCTTCCTGGGTCTTACACTCCACCCCTGTCACTCCAGCTCACAAAGCCCGTATGTCATCGTACGTGATGCGTGGTTACTAGGTTAACATGGTTACCAAACTCGTTAGTTAGCGAGATATGCTTCCCGAAAAAATTAATCGCGACTATAAACTCTTATCGTATACTTTTTTCGTCGTTTGTCACAATTTGCACTTGAGAAATGGAAACCCGTCAGTTTGTTTCGACCCGAGAAATGAGTACATACGTTTGCACGCGACAGGCCTGTCTCCTGAGGAATCTAGATACCGTATGGTGAAAAGCCATAATTTCGATTGATATAGATGAATTGCTGATCTTGTCGGTCACCGAACAGATCGATTTGCGGGCTCAACGGACGGATCCGTGAAAATAGTCCAACAAAGTCAAGTAAAATATGCTCAGCGATAAACGAACGTAGAATTTGATTAACCAGGTGAAATTATTAGCAGAGTCTAAAATGGGGGAGTAGTTGAACGGAGAATTCTTTAAATCGACTCATTATCGGGGTTTATCAACTAAACGCCCGCTGCTATCTGCTCGCGTTTTTTTTTCAGTATAACGTCCGTATATTATTTTGGTAGTATCTCAATGGCCGCTTCAAGAGATTTTATTTCATCACGTTCCCTCTTTTCCGACAGGAGAGTTGTAACGCTGCAAAGTAGACCAGAAATGGACCAACATTTCGACGTTGTGGCGTAGTACAATAAAATCTTGTTTGCCTGAAATGTCCAGAGTTGTATAGTGAGGTTTGGACGCGTGCGGTGGTTGCTTTCATTGGGAACGATCCTCATTGTGGTCGCGCGAAGCACAAAGCCACGAGAGTTCATTGACAATGGATGGAAATATTGGTTCAGCTTTACGGAAAAACGATCACACAGGGAAACATAAAGTAGCCATGTGCAGCTCCCTATGTATGAGTGTGTATATTTGGATCATTATGGATGGTGAATCGTTTACCGAGTGACATTTGCTATGGCGGGTGATGGCGAAGAAGAAGAGTATTGGGATATCGACGGAATTCTCCCCAATGTGACACGAGAGACCAAGGATTACCAGGTGATGGATATGGAAAAGTTTGTAGCTACGTACGATGCCACCACCCAATAGCACTCGTATGAGGTATGGAAATTACTGCGAGATTCTCACCTACAAGGAACATCCTTCCATTTTGTTGAAACTTATATATGTTACGAAGCATTGAAAACTAAGCGACACGTATTTTTTTTATCCACAAAACGGTTTTAAGGGGTGTGACCAGCCCTCGAAGAAAGGCAAGTCGAGGGGTATTATTGCAGATTCACCCACAAGCAGTCGACCAATCCCCATGAAACAAAAACGAAAATTCTTCTAATCCGAAGCGATGAAAAATCCACTAAAGAGGCATCGCAAAAAAAATTAAGGGGTGAATCACCCCTATTCGAGGGCTGGTTTCACCAGGATAAAAAAAGTATGTGTCGCTTAGTTCTCAATGCTTCATAACATATATATGTTTCACCAAAATCGAAGGACGACCGCTGCGGGATGTTCCTTGCTAGTCTGATCTCTTGATGCTACCTAGTTCCATAAAATAAATATTGTACGAACTCGAACATATTGACGAATGATTTTCGAAAGAAAATCGTGGAGTCACCATCGGGTGGGGGGGGGGGGCTCAATGATCAATGAGTAAAATGAAGATTAAGAGGACATCGGTACGAGGGAACGAGGACCATAAAATCTCGCTTGTTATCTTGCCTAATGAATTCGAACTAATCGTCGAATTGGCTGGTGCTCGCGCGTGTAAAATGTACGGTGCTTCTGACCCTCGATGTAAAATAATGTGTCTTGCACCCTGCGTGTCCAATTCTCGAACCGAGACAAAACGAGCGTGGAGGGTTGTCTTCGACGCGTAGGCAGTTCTCTCGCTTTTACAGTGCGACAGGTGGCCCGTGAAATCACTACAAGACTTTTTCTCTCTGGTAACTGATCGACCGGCACCACCCTCCACCGATGTGGTTCATTACGTAATTAAGTGTATAATAATATGGGACCCACTGAGACTGTTGTCGCTATTTCAGGGCGTAGAAAATCGAGGTCGACGAAATTTTTTTTTGCTTCTCACGACTCGTCATCGATAAAGCGACACACCAATTTTCCAAAACACACACTCACACACATTCCTTTTCATATTATTTCACCGCGTAATTGCACGAACGATCATTTATCTTCAAAATTGTGATTTCATAAATACGGAGTCTAGAAATTTCAAGTCTGTTGATAAATCGAACGAAATAAAAAGACAAAATAAAACAGAAAATCTTTGTCTCTTGCTGTGTAAACCAAAATTATCCGTCGTTTTAAATCATATTTTCCAGATTTTGCAAAAAGGCGTTTGAGGAAAATGAACATGGCTTTTATTAATCGTTAGTCATTCGAACTGGACGTATGGAAAAGAATAGAAAGTGCGAACCCTCTTGACGATAAATAAAGTGATCATATAAACGTTAGATTAACACGATAGATGTGCGATTCTTCATGACCAAAATGGCCGCATCAGCACCCACGAAGAAGGCATGTGGTTGGTCTATTTTAGCATTTCCCGTTTGTTTCCATTTAAATGGTAATCGAGTTCACGAGATATAATTGTATTTGCACGTAAGCCGGGTTTGGCCCCGGCGCCAGATATTTCTCTCTCTCTCTCTCTCTCTCTCTCTCTCTCTCTCTCTTCCAAACAGCAGAGATCTCGCTATTGTTCGCCATTGTTCTCTCAGCCCTAGCCCAGTTCGAATAAAATCCTCTCGACAGCATTTCAGCATACTTTTGTGTTGTCGATGGTAACGAAAATGGGAAGATTCGAGCTTCATAGAACACATTAATTCGTACTGCGCATGATCCTGCAAGTGTACCTTGTGAATTATTGACGATTTTACGATTTTTTTCCTCGATTAATTATAACCACGATTAAACGTATGTGGAATTCGTTTAATGACATTTAAAATATATCTTTACGCAGCACTGATTTAATTTGCCATTATTGGAACCTCTACAGCAAAATTAAAAACAAGCAACGACATCGATTAATCAAGCCAATTTTAAGAATAAATTTGAATAGCTATAGCTCCTAGTTGCGTACTAGCTTGCTGGCCGAGTACTTAGTGGATGTCCATTTTACAGTGTCTCCGTAACAAACGTAACAGAAATTCAGCCTTCATGGTTAGTGGTTTTCGCCAGTTTCCCTGTGCCCCCGTGCAAATTCGATATTAATGAATATATATAATGATAGATAGAACATCGATGTATATATTTCAAATATATAATTCGAAAACTATTCACAATCTGAAAAGTATTCTGGGTGGGTGACCGCTTAGCCATGCACCGGCTGGTGCATCAACCAGTCGGCGGAAGACCGAAACTTCTGAGACCTTGCTGTAGACACTTGAGTAAAACGTCTGTGCAACAGAGAATCAGAAGAATATGGGGCCGTCTATGTGGGTTTTCCTCAGTTGCCCCGTGCCCTCGGAAAATGCAGCATAGTGTAGCTAAAGACGGCTGCGGACCCAACGAAAGTTAGGTTAGATTAGCAGAGGGCGAGCAGGGAGTGATAGGAAAGAATTCAATTGGCAACGAGCAATACGTTAAAACCCGCAAGGGTGTACGTTGGAATTCAGGAAATAGACGATTTAAAATTCTCATCGGACGGGTGTCGGAAATACGATCGATCAGTATTCAGAAGAATCGAAATTTCGAATTCATTCATCACGAACGTTCCAATATAGATGGAACAATCTTATGACAGTCTGTAAAATAGTTAATAAAAATTGTGAATACAAATATCTCGAAATTAATTTACAGCGGACATAAATATAAGATTTGACAAAATAATAAGCGATATAATATCGACTTTCCGGTATAAATACACCGAACAATTCGAGAAAACACATCATCGAATTGTAAATATTGCGATGGTTTACAATTTTGAATTCATTGAAGCGAAGTGCCAAAAAGTCGATCAGTTAAAATAGCGATAGGCCAAAAAGGCGAACGATCTGGATAGCGAAAACTTATGATCGAGCAATACGTTATTTGTGCTTCAGAGTGAAGCTGGCAGATGGCGCTGGTGGGTAGTCGGGTAAGGCAGCCATCCCATGTTTGCTATTTAGGTATTCGCTATTTTGGACCGTTGATCATTTGCGTATCTAAGATCTACATCAATATCATAATATCAATAATTGGTCATACCAATATTAGATACTCACTTTTTTCTATTTCGGAGATATGAATGTTTTAGATTGTGTTAATTTGTATTTGTATGACTCAAACTGCAGACTATCTGAATACTGAGTTCTCGAATGAATGAGCTCTCGAATAAATAATCCTTTGGTGTAATAGTTATTCGATTGCGTCATCGGTCGAAGGATAAATTTTCGAATAATTTAACCTTCTTCATTTTGAGTTTGGAAATCTGTCAATAGTATATTTGGTCATTCGAAGTTTTGACCCCCGACCTTCACAACGTCGGAATGCAATGAAATCTTTTTGGTTTCTAATTGCAAAGTTTTTTGCCAGATCAGAGGTACGATGAGCTTTTCTTAAGATTGCCATTAGAGATCTACAACCTAACTCCATCGAAAAATATTTTGCATAACAATAAAAATGGAAAAAAAAGAATATCCGTTGCGTTCTAACGATGCAAACTTTAACACGCGGAGAAAAAAAAAAGCAATTGAATCAAAAAAATATATTGGTTGATTCAAATAAATGTCTAATCGCGGAGTGCCACCGATATATGAGATTGTTACAATACTATAAAATATTGGAAAATGTGATTGCTTCAAATAACATATTATTTTATTTGAAAATCTCTTCTGTTTTCTAAATATATACATTTTCCTTCAAATAAAATTATATTCTGTTGAAATCATTCTATATACAATCCGTAGATGTATGGATGAAATAATTAAGCGGTTGCTACAACATTTTTTATTCCGCACAAAAATATAATCAATAGAATGAATTATTTCTTGACTACATCGAAACGAATATGCCATGAGACGCAAGTATTTCAATTTGTTTGAAATCTTAAATAAAAAGTGAGCATTAGAATGATCATCCACGATAATAGTGGAGAGAATATCAGATTTCCAATGGAATATCCATGGAGGGAATATCAGATATTCAACTAATAAGAACAGATACTACCCTTTGATCTTAGCTACAGGCCAAGAAGCGATAGTCTTTAGAGTTTCTCCGGCGTTTAAGGGTCTACCCCCACTGGCGATTTTGAAAAAAAAAAACGATTTTTTTTATTGCATTTTTTTAAGTATAAGTATCTGAGAATATGTCCTGAAAATTTCAAGTCGATCCGAACATAATTGACTGAGATATGAGCGTTGGAAGAGAAAAATCCGCGTTGAAAGAGCGTTGAAAGAGAAACTTTAAACGCGCTTTTCTCAAAATGGCATTTCTGAAGTCGGTGACCAAGATAACTCGAACACTAATGAACCGATCTTCTTGAAATTTTGCAGGCTTATTTAATACATAAAAATGTAGTCTTGAATCGGTCGATTTTTTTGTTCGAAAAAAAATGGCCGTTTTATAGCCAAAAAACGGCCGTTTCTTTTCGTTAAAATCGAACCATTAACTTTGACTGTCCGCCATTTTGTGAAAAATGAATATTTTTTAAAATCCTTCGATTAAAGACTAGTTTATACTTATATTTGACTAAATCCATCCGCATTTTTTTTTCAGATGATCCACTTCGCCGCAATGTTGGTCACCGCAAACCGTGTATATAAAAACATTATTTCATTGACGGCCATTTGCCACTAAACAATGTAATATTTTTCAATAAAAAAATTACTGAAAGTTCTTCAAGATGTGTTCTTTAAGATGGTATATTGATCGATTAAAAAAGTTTTGTAGTTTTCTTTAAAAAAATTCATGAAAAAGGCCTTTTTTTGCGCTACCAGTGGGGGTAACGCCTTAAGTAGGTTTTCACTTCACGCTCCGCTTATGAGAAACGAGCGCGCGTGCGGCTTCTAGCGGTTACTCCGAGAACTACGGGTTTCCTCGCACCTATAATTTCGGTGGCGCTCGGCCATGATTTGGTTCAATTTTTTCAACCAAATGTGCAACAAACAAATTTTATTTTCGCATACTTTTTTTACCAATTCAGACATTTGCTTAATATTTTTCAATCAAAATAAAATATTAATATTTCAAGGAATAATGTACTTAAAATCCATATCAGATAAGGTGAAAACAATGAAATAACATTTTTCCTCGATAGAAATTTTATCTGAATCGAACGAGCGAAATTCAATGTTTCTTTTGTACGCGAATCAACAATATTCATGTTATGAATTGAAACGCTTTTTTTGTTCGTTCCAGTAAATGCATTCAAAACTATATAATTTGTTCGTGACAACTTTTTAGATACTTTCAATAATATATTGTGCTCGGCTAACAATATATCTTTTGAATGAAAAAAACTTTTAAATTGATCATGTTATTAAAGTCATTGGACAGAATCAACGAAATTTCATTCAATAACACCAATGATATTGGATCAATGATTTTTTTTCTCAGTGCAACATGGAAATAGAATCTAAAAGTTATCCAAAGGTTTCCTCGGCCATCTCCACCCTCCTTCAAACAATTTTCTTCAACGTTCATTCCGGAGAATCGAATTGCCATTCCGTCTTCAGGCCCCATTCTGCAGGAATGGCCGAGGCAGCGAGAACCAACGAAATTGCGCTATACGTCGCATTTTGAGCACAATAATTCATTAGAGAACGAAACCCCTAAGTCGCGGGGGTAATTATAGGTCGGAAATTTAGCGAAGGGTGAGAGAGTTTTCCCCGAGAGTTCGGTGTTCGGTTCGCGAAACACATTGTTAAACATTACACGATGCTGAGGAGAGTCGTTCAGTCGAGCTGAAATACCGCCCGAGCGGGCTTGTGGCCGTTCACGTTTTCTCGTGGGGTCGTACAGAGGCGCAATACGGTTGGCATTGGGCTTTCAGCCGATACCCATACGGCAGACGGAATGATTTTCATGCCAGCCAACTATAAATTTCACACGTACATCGGCAATCCCTCGTGAAATCGCACCAACCTTTAATTCAGCTACAGTTCCACGTTACGCGAACGTACGAAAAGAGCAATGATGTATGAGAGCTGCGTCACTTTAGAATAATTTACGATGGACACAGTTCAGTCCATCAAGTCATACGATTGCAAAAACTTCGAGATCGAACTCCATTGAACGTGACAGTATATTCAGCTACCTAGCTTTTTAAAAACGTAAAAATCCGGCGCACTGAGAAAAAAAATCATTGATCCAATATCATTGGTGTTATTGAATGATATTTCGTTGATTCAATTGTAAAATTGTTAGTGTAAATAATCGGATTCATTAGTCCAAATAAAACGCTATTGACTTCAATAACATGATAAAATTACAAGTTTCTTTTTCATTGAAAAGATATATTGTTAGCCGAGAAAAATATATTATAGAAACTATCTAAAAAGTTATCGCGAACAAATTATATAATTTTGAATGCAATTTCTGCAACGAACGAAAAAAGCGTTTCAATTCATAACATGAATATTGTTGATTCTAGTATACAAGAAAAATTGAATTTCACTCGTTTGATTCAGATAAAATTTCTATTGAGTAAATATGTTATTTTATTGTTTTCACTATATCCGATGTTGATTTTAAGTACATTATTCGTTAAAATATTAATATTTTATTTTGATTGAAAAATATTGAGCAAATGTCTGAATTGGTTAAAAAAGTATGCGAAGGTAAAATTTGTTTGTTGCACATTTGGTTGAAAAAATTGAACCAAATCATGGCCGAGCGCCACCAAAGTTATAGATGTGAGGAAACCGTAGTTCTCGGAGTAACCGCTAGAGGCCACACGCGCGCTCGTTTCTCGTAAGCGTAGAGCGAACCGAATATCTACTTAAACGCCGGAGAAACTCTAAAGAGTATCGCTTCTTGGCCTGTGGCTAAGTTCAATGTGTAGTATCTGTTCCAATCAGTTGAATATCTGATATTCTCTCCATGGATATTCCATTGGATATCGATATTCTCTCCACTATTATCGTGGATGATCATTCTAATGCTCACTTTTTATTAAAAATTTTAAACAAATTGAAAAACTTACGTCCCATGGCATATGCGTTTCGATGTAGTAAAGAAATAATTCGTTCTATTGATTATATTTTTGTACGAAATAAAAAATATTTGTAGCAACCGCTTAATTATTTTATCCAATACATCTACAGATTGTCTATAGAATGATTTCAAAAGAATATAATTTTGATTGAAGGATTATGTAGATATTCAGACAACAGAAGAGCGTTTTCAAATAAAATAATATGTTATTTAAATCAATCACATTTTCCAATATTTTATAGTATTGAAACAATCTCATATATCGGTGGCACTCCGCACCAGCACATTTATTTGGATCAACCAATATATTTTTTTTTCATTCAATTGGTTTTTTTCTAAGTGTAGCTTCCAATTTCAGTTGAGCCTAATTTCACATGAATTTCGGATAGTAGGAGGAATGACGAAGTCCAAACACAGGACGTATCAGCCGGTAGCTCGATCCGCTAAAAAATTAATAGCCCCCAATTGTTGCTACTGCTCTTAAAAACCAAAGTTCAACCCGGTACTAAAAAATCGTTTTGTATCAACTTGAAAAGCCTTTGTATAAATATACATAAGTGAACTGCAAGCCTAATACCGTCCAGGGTGCACGTCAGTAGCAAACAAGAAGGCGCTCAACAGACCCTATGGAGCACATGAAGTCACGTTGCTTCCGTCCCTTTGCTGCGCAGTACTTAATATATGACTGCTGTATATGGCTGTATACATATGGCATGTGAACGTACACATATATATATATCTATATTGTGTATAGCTATAGTGTGGAATTTTGGCTACCTCGCTATACTAACTCCGCTTGCAGCCAATGTTGCTCGCACACCCCCTCGTCGAGGTCTTTCCCTCATACATATTCATCAAACGCTAATTAATCATCGCCAGCCAACCCATAGAGGAGAGAGCTCCACCCTCTAGGAAAAGCAGCAGGGCACACAGAGCTCTCTCTCTCTCTCTCTCTTCCATTTAGTCTCTCCCTCGCACGCGCTGTCGCGACCACCCAAAAAAGTATTCGAGCTCACCCCACAGCATCCGGACCCAGAATCCCCGCCACACCTCTGCACAAAGTCGAACCACAGTGCCCCGGAACACCTCCACCGAGATTTCCTGTTTCATCGCCAGCGTTTGAGTTATGCGCATCCTTTTTTTTCAGAATTTTATTTTCATCCCTATGTCTGAAAAAAATCCAAGTCTCGATCTAGCTCAATCTCGGCCTGCCCTGAAGAGTCACAACGGATGTCCTTATCTTTGGATGCAAAACGACGCGTCCGTGGTAATACGAGATGAAGGAAAAACGGAAGTACTGACAAACGAGCAAGGGATGTATGTTTGTAACGTTGATCCTGCAAACGGGCCTCAGGATTTTGAGGGTTGGGTCCACCGTTTTGGGAATGGGAGTAAGCAACGAGGCTGCAAATCTTGATTTTGGACAATCTCATTTACACGATGTTGAAATTTGTATCGTTGGTATCCATAGAAAATGATGATTTTTTATTTGCTACAGTTTCTTTTGGCTGATCATAGCTTCGGGGATCTCTCGACAATTTTTTAATTTACTCATTATATGTTTGATATAAATTTGAAAGAAAAGATTTTTCGAAATAATGTAAAGGAGGAAATAAAAATGTAAAACGAATTTTCATTGCATTCTAACGATGCAAATTTCATGAGTCACTGAATTAAATTACTAACATGACTAAATTTCAGTACAATACAGCTGGCGGTAGCTTTTCTAGTTTCCCTGTGCCCTCCTGCAAACGCTATGTAGGAAAGAGTGGCTGTGGGCCCGCTTCGAGAAGTGTTTGGGGAACTGGAAATATCGTTGTGATAAGTTTAGCGTAAAAGGGAAAGCGATGGAATCGGTAAAAGCTCGCTGAAGTGCGTGGAGAAACACATGACGATGAAGTTTGCATCGTTGGAATGCAACGAAAATTTATTCCTTTTAAATTCTCCATTTTTTATCCGATTTAGACTGTGAAAATCCATCATACGTTTTTACATACTTTTATTACAGATTTACGACCTCAATTTTCAAAAATACAATTTTCGAGAATGACAAAAATGTAAAAATGACAAAAGGAAGAAAAAATGATCGTTGTATTCCTACGATGCAAACTTCACCGTCATAGAAACATTGACCACGAATCCAATCATGCTAAAATCGATTTTTCCTACATTACTAATCTTAATGACTTTTACTCATTCTTATAATCACTGAGACTAAGGTAACAAAGCACTCCATTTTATATGCCCTCAGTCTCCCTATACGAGATAACATTGAAATTTCCATCGTTCATGTGCAACAAAAATTAATTTTGATATATTTTCCATTTTTAAGATCCTTACCAAACAATCTACAACCTGAATTTGCAAAACACTATTTTGGATAATAAAAAAACGAAGAAAATATTTTTTTAAAGGGGTTTTCGCTGCATTTCAATGATCCGAAATTCAAAGCCATTATCGAGCATCAGCCTTCACGGTACTTTGGATCATATGAAACGAATAGCCGATATATCAATGACTTCGATCCGTCAGACCTCCACGTGCAAGGTTGGCCAGTATAAATTGTAATTTGGTAATCCGATTTACAGTGCGAACGGAATTGGGAGTTTGGTGTATGGCACCTTCATGCACAGCCGCACACAAAAGAGATCGAAGCACTTGTTCGCCCTCGGACTTTCACACATGCAAACATGCATATACACGCATACACGAAAGAAGCGTATAATTAGGTATCGTTTATTTTACACCCAAGCCGCTTAGGGGTAAAGCGAGACTCGGCCAGCCTCGTAATGTTCACCATGGGGGTTTGTTTCTCTCTCTCTCTCTCTCTCGCTCCCTGTCCATCTAGCTATCTCCGTCTCGCCTTGTCCCCCCCTGAGTCAAGGCTGTATCTTTTTCCTGGCACCCTAAATCGAAGTTTCTCTCTCTCTCTTTCTCTCTTTCGCCGCAGCGGTAAGAGCTCAGAATACCCACAGTGGTGGCAAACACTCGCTCATAGAACGCTTCACTGGTAATGCGATGCGATCATCGGCACCCCATCGTCCATTGATATTACACAACGGTGAGATGGGGTAGAAATGGAGGCGGAGGTGGGTTCCCTACGCCACAGTCATTTTGCATTCGCGCCTCCGCGACATCGGAGCACAATAATGGTATTTTGCATTGACCTTTTTATCGCACCGGACCGTCAATTATTAATGGATATAGGCCTCCGAAGTAACTTTCGTGGTTGCGCCGCGCAACGGCTGCCGGTGGCAAAACTTGGATTGGCGCATGGCAAGGGGCTACCCTCACTTGCGATTTTGAAAAAAATCGATTGAGATGAGAATGAGACTGAGAATATGTCCTGAAAATTTCAAGTCGATCCGAACAAAATTGACTGAGATATGAGCGTTGAAAGAGAAGAATCCGCGTTGAAAGAGCGTTGAAAGAGAAACTTTAAACGCGTTTTTCTCAAAATGGCATTTCTGAAGTCGGTGACCAAGATTACTCGAACACTAATGAACCGATCTTCTTGAAATTTTGCAGGCTTATTTAATACATAAAAATGTAGTCTTTAATCGTTCGATTTTTTTTTTTTCGAAAAAAAATTGCCGTTTTATAGCCAAAAAACGGCCGTTTCTTTTCGTTAAAATCGAACCATTAACTTTGACTGTCCGCCATTTTGTGAAAAATGAATATTTTTTAAAATCCTTCGATTAAATACTAGTTTATACTTATATTTGACTAAATCCATCCGCATTTTTTTTTTCAGATGATCCACTCCGCCGCAATGTTGGTCACCGCAAACCGTGTATATAAAAACATTATTTCATTGACGGTAATTTGCCACTAAACAATGTAATATTTTTCAATAAAAAAATTACTGAAAGTTCTTCAAGATGTGTTCTTTAAGGTGGTATATTGATCGATTAAAAAAGTTTTGTAGTTTTCTTTAAAAAATTCATGAAAAAGGCCTTTTTTGCGCTACAAGTGGGGATAACGCCTTAAGTCAAACCGGCACAAACACGAAAGAGCTAGGCTTGAGCAAGCATCATCGATTGTAGATCTCACATTGTGAATGGAATGTGCTTGTAAATAAAATAAAATAGTGTGATGGAACTAATAACGATTACTTGCGGATTTCAATGTATCCTCATGACTTCCTTTCACCCTAAAAGCATATCTATAGGTATGTGACGAAGGGAATGTTAATGAAATTGCGTACATTGGCTGCGAACAATTTTTTTTTCTGCCGTACAACAAAATTTCTATTTAAATTATTGTTTGCATCGGAAATTTATATAAAGGATGTTGTAATATAGGCAGAAAACTTCGATAGTCATCATGTATCGGAAGTTCGCGAAATTGTTGCTGGTGAGAAAAGGACTGTGATGAGAAAAGTTCTTCCTCAAACACGCGTCAACACTCTCAAATATGACGTGAAACGCTGCTTTTACAACGTAAACATCACACGCGGTGCTGTCATTCACGCTAACACCTGATTTAAATGGCGACCGGCACACTGCACTAGTAGACGAAAACCAATGCAAGTTTTGCTAAAACTCGCCGCAAGGGTTGCGCCACTAGAGTTACTTCGGAGGCCTATAGCGCATATCATACCATTTTTTATATATGCAAAAATAACAAAATGACGGACATTTAAAAAAAACAATAAAAACGGTGTTTTTTCACCGTTTTTGGCAAAAAAAAGTAAATATCAGCATTTTAAAAAATCCTTGATATGCGCTATAGTTGTAAAGAATATGTGGTTAAATTTCATAAGGATCGGTTTAGTAGTTTCGAAGATTTTATCAACAAGTCGTCGAAAAACGTTGTTTCGAGAAAGACGCGTTT
Organism: Ophion ellenae; assembly: GCA_963210295.1. Taxonomy (NCBI): domain Eukaryota; kingdom Metazoa; phylum Arthropoda; class Insecta; order Hymenoptera; family Ichneumonidae; genus Ophion; species Ophion ellenae. The sequence continues at coordinate 25,074,849 of OY723394.1, read as the reverse complement.
AAAGTTTGTTTGGGTTACATAAATACATAATTTTAAAAAAAATGTATTTTGAAAGTGTATTTATTAAGTGTAACAACTTTTATATCAATATCTATAATATAAACCTATCAAAAAAAAAATCATGAAAAGCGTATTTTTTAGCGTCTAAAGTGAGAAGACCCCTTAAGGGGTTAGGCCACAATAACGGATATAAAATCATGTGCGAATTTAACGATTTTTTTTCGTATGAAAAAGTGATTCACTCATGAAATTAATTACACATTTATTTAGTATGAATATCAAGCTGTCAGAAAATATTTTTTTCTTTCGATGTACATAATGGCCGACTACTAATATTTTCTTTTTTTTTTAGGGGCTCTGCGGCGTGACATTTAGCATCGACAATTTTTGACCTAGAAGAAAAAACCAAAATTCCGGTCATCTACATTAGAATACCTAGAGAAGTACGTGCGGAATTTAAAAAATATTGTTTCATTCAAAAGTTGTAGGTATTTGAACTGAAGAAATGAATTTTCAGTGAAAAAATTCGTTATAACTGCTCATAAACTGCTCATAAAATGAAAAGTTTTTTGATTAATCAGAAATTCCGTACGTACTTCTCTGCGAAATGCAATTAGGAACATAACTTTTGAATTTGAAGTGAATCGAGTGAAAATTGTTGAAGTTATTTGTCACGCCAATTGGAAAAAAGCTGTTTCGAGAAGTTTTGAGTAGTCGGCCATTTTGTAGATCGAAAAAAATGTATATATATTTTCTAACAGCTTGATATTCATACTAAATAGATGTGTAATTAATTTTTAGTGAATTACTTTTTCATACGAAAAAAATTGTTAAATTTGCACATGATTTTATACCCGTTACTGTGGCCTGACCCCTTAATGAAAAAAAAATTCCGTTGCATTCCAACGACGCAAACTTCAACATCATTCCGACACCGCATGCGAAAATTTCCAAGGCGCGGAAATATTTTCGGTCAGCTGGCGACGTCGAATTTTTTTCGTCATTTTACGTTATGGGCATTGAAGAATATTTTCCAAAGCCGACGGGCGGGAGAATCGGGAGAGACGTATAAAAGATAATATACGAAAGGAGAGAGAGAGATATAGAGAGGAAAAAGAGCAACCCTAATATGGACCAGGAAGAGACAGATGCGGGGGGTCCGGTCGCGAGTCTTTATAGTCGCGGCGACTCGACTCACCCTTCGCGTCAACACAGTAGGTGTCGGCAAACCGTCTAAATGCCCCCAGAGGGGCTCTTGGCTGTCTTTTTTTTTTATCTGCACCTCGGATACATACATTACGCTTGTGGGGGTAAACTCGACTTTTCTATATGCCTCGCAACGTCGCGTTTATTTATATATATATTTTTTTTTCATCTATTTTTTTTATCTCGTATTATACCGTCGAGACGCAAACTGACGTTTGGGTGTCGTAAAGAAAATGTTTCGAGTCGAGTCATGCGTAAAATAAGTCCGCACTGAGTTTATGAGGTGTGGTAATAAATTTTGTCATTATCTCGTTCCCGTGAGCGCGAGCTTCGAGGTTTTGATACGACGATCTGGGCGTTGCGATAAAATAACGAAACTTTTTCGATACATTTTCATTATAAAGTTACTCGTAATAGATGTACGATTCAACGCGATGATTTATGCGAACGCGGCAATAGGTATTAAGAGATAACACTTTGTTTCTTGAACTTGGCAAGAATTTTTTTTTGAATTATAATGCTTCGTGCGAGTTGTACAAATTTGTTCTACGAAGATAAGGAAAATCGGGCGGCGGTGGAATCAACTATTCGGGTTCGACAGCGAAATCATTCGAGCATCGTAACTCGGTGTAAAAATAATTCAAGATTAAAAAGAAACATCGTCAGCTGTTTTTTTTTCGTATTGATGGATTGAAAATCGCAAGTAATTTTATAGTTATCGTTTTTAGTGATGAAGTTCTGCAATCTACCGATGCACGACGAATTATTTACGTGAGGGCACCTTATCAATTTACAATGTTGAACTTTGCATCGTTGGAATGCAACGAAAATTCGTTTTTATTTTTTTATTGCCTCATTTTCATTCAAACATTTTCTTTACATATTTAGGCTGAAGATCTCTAATAATGATCCTGAAAAAAAGTTTGTTATTTTGGAGGCCTAAAATTGCCGAAAAGAATTGGGCTACGGAACTTTCGTTGCATTCCAACGTTGCAAACTTCAATATCAGTCAATTTTAGATCGATGGATAGAATAATAATCGGGAAATATGTATGTAAAATGTCAAAGGTGGTGAACATTATTTAGTTTACGGCGGGACACCACTGTGACGGGTGAAAAATAATCTTTTTTGCGTTTCCTCAAAATATACATATTCAAGAATATGTAAAAAAAAATGGTTAAGTTAAAATATTGAAAATTGACCAAGTTACGGACGATTTAGTGAGAGCAGGTAGCGCAACGATTTACGTATACTAAAACTTTCAATCGCGTTTTTCTTGAAACGACTTTTCTCGACCCGGCCGGAACCATAACTCTAGCTATAAATGTCCGATTTACAATATTAAAAATCCAAAATTCCCGTAAGTGCTCTAGCTATCGTTGTAAGGCCGCTTTATCTTTTTTGTATTTTTTAAGGGGAGACACCTGGGTGAACGGCGAGAAAAACAGGTAAACTTCGGGAATTTTTATCTCAAAAACTAATGTTTCGATTGGATCCGGGTTTTTTTATTGGAAAATATGCACATTGAGGTATGTTTAGGAATTTTTTAAAATAAATTCGTTGACTGGCAGCGATGCGAACGCGATTATCTCGAAACATAGTTTTCAAAGTCGGTGCCAGATGTATCTCGAAACCGGCTTGTCCGACTTTGTCCAAATTTGGATACAATATTCTTCAATAGTTTTTCTCGTTCGCCACGTAGGATTTTTTTGAAATTTTCATTTTTGACGCAATTGCGACCGTTTTAATTTAACATTCGTTTTTCGTTCGCAATTTCCGACGATTTTGGATTGCATACACATTGCATAAAAAAGCAATGGTTCAATCGAATGAAAAAACCCTACGTGGCGAACGAGAAAAACTATCGAAGAATATTGTATCCAAATTTGGACAAAATCGGACGAGCCGTTTTCGAGGTACATCTGGCACCGACTTTGAAAACTATGTTTCGAGATAATCGCGTTTGAATCGCTTCCGGTCAACGAATTTATTTTAAAAAATTCCTAAACATACCTCAATGTACATATTTTCCAATAAAAAAAACCCCGGATCTAATCGAAACATTAGTTTTTGAGATAAAAATTCTCGAAGTCTACCTGTTTTTCTCGCCGTTTACTCAGGTACCTCCCCTTGAGCCCCCTAATGTGAGTAAAAATTTCGCCAAAATTTCCCCTTTTCGAACCCCCTCCATTTTGTGAAATTTGTATTGTTCTGAAAACGGCTACGCACAACGAGAACTACATATGTATAGATTATAAAAATAAATGATTTTTATTTTTCAGACCAACCATCGTCAAGTTATCAATCCGACCATTGCAACACATTTTTTTGTATAGAGGCTCTATCATACCTCATAATGTTGTTCATTTTGGACTTTTTTTTAATAAGAATTTACACGAAATAAGTTCAATGTGTGCTTAATATAGCATCCCTCTTTTTCAAATCACAAATAAATAATCTAGTAGGCAAAAAAAAATCGGAAAAAACAACCTTTTCAGGCTCGCCTTCCTTCGCGCAGTTCTTTGTATCAAGGAGGGTCGAACTATTCCCCAAGAAATGCTAAAGTATGCTACTTTTTTCGACGTAGACGTATCGAATGAATGGTCAGCTACGAAGTCGAAATAATTTCCAGTACATTATTATTGAGTAAAAATATATGATGTCGAAGTTTGCATCGTTGGAATGCAACGAAAGTTAATTTTTCTTCAATCGCTTGCATTTTTTTCGCCGATTCAGGGTGCGAAAATCGAACGAAAATGGTTTTGTTTAATCTTCATCAGAGATCCACGACCTTAATATACATCAAAAAAATAATATGATCAAATGAAGAAAAAAAATGATGATAACAAAAATAAAGAAATAGAAAAAAAATAACCTCCGTTGCATACCACTATGCAAACTTCAACCCCATAAAAATACGATATGCAAATACGTTCCAAATAGCAACGTTTCTTACAAAAAAAAGAGTGAACCTTGCTGCGCATCTAATTCGCGATTGTTCGACGCACAATTCGGCAAATTGCCTAAATAATGATATTAATTATTTTTCTCTCAACAACGATGTAGCGTAGACGCTGGAAATTTTCAAGGTCATCTTTAATCGAACATATCAAGGTTAAAAAATAATCATTATTCGTTAAACATTAATCAGCAGAACGGTGCACCCTCCTCAAGCGTTGAGTCCCCATAAAAACTTCATGTATACCGATGTCACAGGTATATCGGGGCGAATGCTCCATGTGTTTTGACTGCGAGCCATCAAATCGCAACACCGGCAGATTGCGGGTTGACAAATGAGCGGCCAGCGCCCGCGGGGATAAAGCGCATACGAGAGGTATCGCGCGTGCGATGCAACCCATCGAAAGACATATGGCCCCATAAAAAAGAGATACAAGAGAGTACGACCCCCGGGCTACTGCAGTACACCATCCCGTCGATCCGATATTAATGGAGACCAAACACCGCACATTTTGTGCCCAGCACGCAGGCTTGTCCCCAGAGTGTGTACACACCCGGACAGTCCTACGTACAACATTTCGCCTAGCATAATGCCCGATGAGATCATATAATGTGTGTACACTCCCTCTTTCGCACAATGCGATGATCTATAGCCCCGAGGAAGACCCATGGATCCTACCGAAGTAGAATATCGGCCTTCCTCCTCTGGCTTTCTTTCGCCAATTTTTTTGGCTCTGCCTCGGTTCATCCTTATCGGGCTACATCCACCTAGGTGGGCTGAAGAAATTGCGTTGCCAAAAATATTTGGAAAAAAGTGTTTTTTTGGAAAAATCCATTAAAAAAATACTTTTTTTTTGTGGATTTCGAAAATAAACCACTTAAGAGGGGATATACATTTACAATGATGAAAAAATCGATTTCTTTTTTTTTCTTTTTTAAACGATAGAACTATATATGTAGAATATTTGCCCAAAGTTTCAAAGTGAAATTCGAAAAACTTCAAACGTTACGAAGCGATTAATTTCAAAATGGCGGCTGTGCAGCGTTTATCTCAAATCTGCATTTTTTAAGTTGGCCGGAAACATAACTCACACAATTTTCAACCGATTCACTTGAAATGTTGGATATATCTTGAAAAATATGGTCGATGGAAGTACGTAGGATTTTTTTGTATATTGCATAGTTCATTTGTTAATAACAATTATCTGACGACTTTTTAGGCAAATTTTTCACTTTCCAAAAGTTCGCCCAAAAAATCGTTAATAACAAATGAACTATACAATATAAAAAAAACATCCTACGTACTTCCATAGACAGTGTATTTTTCAAGACATATTCAACATTTCAAGTGAATCGGTTGAAAATTGTCTGAGTTATGTTTCCGGACAACTTAAAAAATGCAGTTTTAAGATAAACGCTGCACTGACGCCATTTTGAAATTAATTGCTTCAAAAAAATTATTGTATACAGTCACTGATATACATGATCAACACCCTTTTTTGTAATCTCGATTTATTTTGTAGTTTTTCTGAAAAAAAAAATCCCCAAAAAGCCTATTTTTTCGGCCTCTAGAGTGGCCTAAGGCCTTAAACCGATTGAGTTGAAACTTGGTAGAAATATTGATAATATTTGTACCTTCTACTTGATGAGAATTTATTTGAAAAATTGAAAAAAAACGACGTTTTTATCCACATTTTACGGAAATGTTGATTTTTTTTGTAAATGCGTGTCATTTTCTTAATTTTAATTACCGTCACATAGAAACTATATATGTTTTATCGGAAAAAATGTTTGAACTTTTTTGCAAATCAAAGTCTCCGGGAAGCTAGACTGCACGCCAGTTCGAAACTGCCGCGGCGACCTTGCTGTAACACTCTGCCACAGCTCCGCCATTTTGATGATGAATTAAGTTAAAAAAATCGTTTTGTATACTTAAATATACTATTAAAGTATACCTAAAGTTTGATAATTGTGTAATAATTATTTCTTAGTTTCAAAAATCCCTCAATATTGCTTATTTTTTTCCTGTCTAAATGTACATCCCGCCTTAAACGCGTTTTTCTCAAAACCACTTTGTTTCTTGCTTCGTTGATTTTTTCTCCGGAACTGCTGAACCGATCCTTACGAAATGTTAACTACATATTCGTCACATGTATGGCTACTACTGGAACTAGAATAATTTGAAATTTTTTCGCCTTCAAGTACTTTTTTTAACCGAAATGTCACTCGAAAAAGTCTTAATTTTTCAATAGCCGCCGTTTTGTTACTTTTGCATAAAAATTAATAATTCTAGTTCGGACAGTAGCCACAACCATACTGAACTCAAATCTTTTTGGTTTTGGTGTTTCAAATAAATCTACTCAGAAATAACATCAACGAAGCTGACATAGCTTTTTTTCGAAGGGCTACGCGGATGTTGCTACCAGGGATAGATAATTGATGTAAAATGAATTTAAAAAAATTGCATACATTTCAATATTTATTTTATAACTAGCTGAAGGAGATTTACATCAATATATTTTATAGGAACCATACAAAAGATTCCCAAAAATACATCATTTTTTAGCCGTCTAAAATGGGATGATCCCTTAAATCGATCTTCATTTTTTAATAATTACGTAAAAATGACGACTTTTTTTAATGGATTTTGTATGCTCGAGTTACAATTCGTCGCCACGTTGTTGAAAAAAATCATTTTCCTAAACGGCGATTGTTAACGACTCATGTTTATTGTTAACTCGAACAACCCGTTTGGTTTTTAGATATCGGATGAACCGTTTGCCGCGAAAAAAAATTCGTCACCTGCCGGCGACCATGTTTTAATTTTTTGGTAATTTTTCTTGAAGCTCTCAATATACAGGGCTCTATATGCTGGAATTTCAGTTTAGTAAAAGTCCCACGGTTTACGAGATTTTCCACTTTATGTTATTTAAAAAAAAAAATCATTTTCTTTTGGTTTTTCGCATGCCATTTATAGAAAAAGATATGAATCGACAATAACTAAGCAACTTTTTAAAGTAATTCGCACGATATACGTAGTACATTTTTTTAAACCGCAGGCTATCAAAGTCAGATGTTCGAATTGGTTTGGATGAAAATTCTGCATGTTTTTTTTCGCACAGTTTCCTTAACATTTAGGGTTGAAAAGAAGACTTTTCTAGATAAAACAAATAACCAACAGTATTTAAAAAAAGACCGGATCAAAAAAAGGTATCATTTGTAGAAATGGCATGCAAAAAACCAAAAGCAGAGAATTTTTAGCTTGAAAAACGTAGACATTTTACTAAACTGAAATTCCAGCATATGGTCAGTCATGATCTGACCTATCGACAGTTGCAAGATTATCCATTCATAACAAGACGTCCTGTATGTACCTTTGGCATAAAAAAAATGTGGTTCTTTTTCACCAACCGTTTCCCAGAAAAAAATCGTAATATGGCAATTTTTTCGGGCATCTAGGTAAACGTAGCCCCTTAACAATAATGATGTCATTTTTCCTAAAAAAAATCGAGAGAAATTTAAAAAACACATTGACGCTCGAAACACCATAACAAAAAAAAGGTCGGTTAAGTCCTAGCCAATATTATCTATTTAAGGGGTTATGTACAGTTAAAATTTTCGAAAAATCGATTTTTTTAAATTTCATTTTCGTAATGTACATATATTAAGTATTGTGTATACTTAATATATGTACATTGCGAAAATGAAATTTAAAAAAATCGATTTTTCGAAAATTTTGTCGTTCCGAAAAGTTAGAAAATTTGTTGTTAATCCGGCGAATATTCTCGAAGTTACACGCACATTTGTAATTGTTTTTTCACTATATGTAAAGTGCTTTTGAAACTTTAAACGCGTTTTTCTCAAAATTGTGTTTTTAAAGTCGGTGAGCAAGATTTTTCGAAAACGGCTGAACCGATCAATCTCAAATTTTGACAAAATCTTTGGCCTAATTTTTTGTCAAAAATCGATTTTTTTTATTATATAAAATTTAATTTTTTATTATTAATTTTTATTTTTTCATTTTAATTTTTATTTTTTCATTTTAATTTTTTATTTTTTATTTTTTATTATTAAATATATAAAATTATTATTTTGCTTATTCCTTCGATCAAGATAATCCATTATATTAACGAAATATTTTTGGATTTTTCATTTTAGATTATCCAGTCCAGAGATATCGTGCTTACCGCAAGACGCCTTTTTTTAGAGGTGGAGATCAGCTCTAGCAGCTTTCAAAATAATCATGTTTACAAATAAAAAATGTTAAAATACAGTTAAAAGTAACCATAATATGTGTACAAATTTTTACGTTAATTTATTTAAAGGTCTTCTCAAGAAAAATTCTTGAAAAATCGATCTTTTTGGGCCTCCTGACAGTATATAACCCTTTAAAGAAAAAAAAAGTCGTTTTTCTTGTTTCAGATCAAGCGGGTGGCGAAAATCAAGTTCACCGTTGAGCCCCTCACGTTAAAAGGTCCTTCACGAGATTGTTAATAACTTCGTTGATTATTAATGTTTTTCAATGAAATTTGGTACGCAACATTGTTAATGTCCATACGATTTGTCCATCGTGCAACTTAATCCTTCAAAATTAATTTTCGTAAATAACCCTGATTTTCGGGTCGCCACAGTAGTCTAACCCGTCAAGAAATATGTAAAAGCAACATTTATGGAATATTCCATTCTCATTGCCTCAGACCCCAAAAAAGGTTAGTTCGTCAACAATCCTTTTTTCTGCCCAATCCTCAAAAGAGTGACGCATAACTTCCTCACCTATTTGACAGTTGCCAAAGGTCTTTCGAACAATCCAACTGTAGATTAAAAACGACTGTGACGCTTATTGGGAAGACCGACGTACAAAATGTGGAAAACGACACGATCGTCCGTTCTGCAGGCAATCTACACGTGATTATAATCAGGGCGTGAGACCAGAGAATCGGATTTGCCTCACTCTCGCAAGTCCGTAGGGACGTCCTCGCTCGGCCACCTTGCGTGTGCAAGAGAGAGAGTTTTTCGAAAAGTTCGCGGATAGGGTAAGAGCGAGAACGTGAAATTTGTAGGATCAAAGACGAGGCGACGGTGGCCGTCTACCTCTGGGCGCGTATTGACATATTAGCCGGAAATCTAAATCGACAGCGGGCACGAGGCAATACCGAGGCGTGCCGAAGACTTCTGATCCTTTTATCGTACATTGGGGATTGACGAGACGTTTCTCCTCACTCGTAAACAAAATATAATACATGTCCGTTAGCATGCAATTGCGAAGCATAGACACGCTGATAAATGAACAACGCGACAGGCCTGATTCTTACAATCGAATAAAATATTGTGCTATTCTGGATAGTGAAGTGTGCTCGTTTAGTACAACTTGAAACCGCGAAAAGCCACTATTTACGGTGAAATTACCTGAATTCGACAATGTCCCGTTGAAATCCAAACGCGAAGGGATTGGCGATCGTCTGGTTGTTCGGATTCATGTGAGACCCTGAAATTCGGAGGGTAGTTTCGTCTCCTTGGTAACCGGAGGAGACATTGGGTGTTCGTGTCTAAACAGAGGTCAGGACCGCGTTATGTCAATATTACACGCCTGTGTATTTGGGAGGAGGAACAGGGCTGCGATTAACGCCCTCTGTACTTCATTCTGACAAGGCTTCGTTTTTTGTACCGACGGTCTGTAAGAGGTTACCTGCTGTCGGTATTGTCGGCAGAAGGATTGCTTTATTATTGACGGTTGGTAAGAAATGTCTGTGTGGTAAAATTGTGACGGGAGAACTTTAATCAGCTCCATGAACTTGGCGATCCGACTTGCTGTTCGCGGAACAGTTGCTCGGAGTAGCCGCTAGATGTCGTTAGGGGTACTCTCGAAGTTGTTCGCGAATACCACGGAGTAACCGCTAGATGTCGTTAAGACGTTAGGCCACAGTAACGGGTATAAAATCATGTGCGAATTTAACAATTTTTTTTCGTATGAAAAAGTGATTCACTCGTAAAATTAATTACACTTCTACTTAGTATGAATATCAAGCTGTTAGAAAATATATATACATATATTTTTCGATTTACAAAATGGCTGACTGCTAATATTTTCTATTGTTATCTTTCTTTTAGACGCCCCGTGGCGTGACATTTAGCATCCACAATTTTTTACCTAGAACAAAAAATAAAAATTCTCGTCAATCTACATTAGAATACCTAGAGAAGTACGTACGGAATTCAAAAAATATTGTTTTATTCAAAAGTTGTAGGTATTTGAATGAATTTTCAGTGAAAAATTTCGTATAAAACTGATAAAAAAATGCCAATTTTCCGATTTATTAAAAATTCCGTACGTACTTCTCTGCGAAATGCAATTAGGAACATAACTTGTAAATTTGAAGTTAATCGAGTGAAAATTGTTGAAGTTATTTGTCACGCTAATTGGAGAAAAGCTGTATCGAGAAAAACGCGTTTCAAGTTTTAGGTACTCTATGGCCGTGCCAGAGGTGAGCGCTTACGTTATGCGCTCAAAGTCAGTGAAAAAAAAATGTTCTTGCTATAAATCGAATAGGAACTTATTGTTATGATAATAAAGCACCATTTTAGCGAAAGAAAATTGATTTTTTTTTTAAATTCTACTGTGGCTTTACCCCCTAAGACGGAATGACACCTCATCGCGGTCGGTATGGTAGAACAATTATAGATACCAAAAAATCTCTGAAACAGCTCTTCAGATCCCATCGAAACTTTGCCAAACGACATCAAATAGATAGACGATTTGAGAAAAAAAATGTAGGTTGGCTTATGATAAGACAATCTACGTTTTTATTCTCAAATTCAGAAAATTTGAGGGGCAGACAGCTGTCCGTCTATCTATTTGACATCGTTTGGCAAAGTTTCGACGGGATCTGAAGAGCCGTTCCAGAGATTTTTGGGTATCTACAATTGTTCTACCATACCGACCGCGATGAGGTGTCATTCCGTCTTAAGGGTACTCTCGAAGTCGTTCGCCGGACTCATTGGTCACGATGTTATCATGCGGACATGCTTCCTACCGACTGTTGGTAATGAAGTTTCCTCCTAATGCCGATAACGGATTTCTATTCGCCCGGTAAATTAATACCTTTAGGTGAGGAAAAAATTTGCTGAATTTCATTATTTTTTTTAAACGTAAGATTTTTCACCATTTTCGAGACTAAGGGTATGTTTCATTACTACTTTTGGCTGTTACATGGTGTTTTTTAAATTAATCTGTAAAAATGGCGGCGGTATGGCACGGTCTTCTAAACTGCATTTTTAAAACTGGCGTGAGGTATAGCTGAAAAACTAATCGACCGATTCTGATCAAATTCGGTATAAAGCTTTCTAACCTTATTCTCTAAAACATGACCCTAAATGTTTTTGAACATTAAAAAAAGTGTTTTTTATTGCAAAATGTAGCCATTTTTTTTAAATGCAATCTTTTTGTTTCAAAGCGTACCATATCACCGGCTGTCAACATTTCTCACTTTTTCTTGGTTCATATTCTGCGTATAAGTGTTAACGCAAGAAAAAACTCCTTTGGTTTTTTTTTCAGATTAATCCCGCCGACGTTACGTGTCACGCCGTCTGACAACATCCGCCGCAACCCGTTTAGAAGACCGTGCCATATCCAACCATGATTTAAGATTAATACATTTTTTTTAAATACCATGTAACAGCCAAAAGTCGTAATAAAACATATCCTAAGTCTGAAAAATAGCGAAGAAATATTTTATTTAAAAAAAAACGTCGTGAAAATCAGCAATTTTTTCTTCGCTTAAAGATATCTCCCCCCTTAAATACACAATTAAAAACGTATATCCAAATAGACGATATTGCGATAGCATTAGCAAAGTATTTTCCAAACGTGCCTGCAAAGATGTTTCCTCTCGAAGATTCTCGATTTTTTAGCTAAATAAAAATCACCGAGCAGTATTTGCAATATTTATTGGAATAAATCAGGCCTCTACATTGTCTCATCTGTAATCTTCGCCGGGCACTTTACACGAGGAAGTAATTCTTTAATACTGTTTTTTTTATAACAATGCAACAATCATGAGAGAATATCAATTCTAGAGCACGTACACTGTGTTTACGTTGCCGTTGGGGCGAAGTCAGAGCAGATATATTTTTGACAGATATCTTATGTCTCAGTTTCGAACGAATGCAGCGCGATTTAAGACTGCTACCATCGATCTCTCTCTTTCGTTGCTTTTACCTGATTTTTTTTTTCAATAGGCTCGTCATAAATTTCGATATAAAATCGGTGCTAAAGAACAATATGATTACGCGAATTTTAGAAAAATGGAGCGTATTGAACGGAAAAATTTCCGAGCCGACGAATTTTCTCGTATTTGTTCTTTCGAACGTAGTATTTTGGTCGTTGCTGCGATGGTGGCAAACGAAGAGACAATATTGGAAGTATTTTGAGAAAATACCCGGACCTCTGGGCTTACCGTTAGTCGGTAACATGATCGAGCTGAACGTCGATCATGACGGTAAGTTTCATTTTTGCACATCGTTTTCTTGCTCGTTTATTTTAAATGACAAAATCAATAACTTATTAATAAATAGTTAATCAATTATAAAATAAGCAAGAATGCCGTTAAGACGAGCTTGCGTAAATGCAATATATAAATAATAATAATATCTTGCACAAATCAAAATCGCGCTAAAACTTTATTCGTATAAATAATGCCTATAAATAATACATTTATTAATAAAATTAATAAATATGAACAACGTTAATGTGTGATCTGTTAATTAATACATATGAATAATAATTGTATGAGGCATTAATATTCGACGAAAACGCACATCCGGAATAAAAATATATATTGACAAATTTTGTGTGAATCGAGAGAAATACGCAGAAGCATCGTCAAAATGGAATTGTTAAGAAAAGTGTCATTGATTGATAATTGATAATGATAATTACAAAAATGATAAACACTGGGACGAAAACGTCTACGTACAGTTTTCAATGTGTCAAATTGCTTTAAAATATCGCAAAAAAAATTTACGAAACTCTTGAATCCAAAAGTTATAATATTTATTGCTATAAGTTGCCAATAATTTCCAGGAATTTTAAACAAAAATTATGATATTGAAGTTTGCATCGTTGGAATGCAACGAAAATGAATTCTTTTTAATTGTTTTATTTTTCCGCCGATTAAGGCTCTAAAAGTCACTAGAACGTTTTTACGAATTCTTATTAGAGATTTAAGACTTCAATTTCAAAAATAAAAATCCGTGGATAATGATAAAAATAGAGGAATGGAAAATAGAGAAAAAATTCGTTGCACTCCAACGATGCAAAATTCGACGTCATGTGAAATTTCGCTCGAGACGAAATCGTCTCAGTTCGACCGCGCAGGGGTAGATATAAATAATGTATCTTCCTTACTGTACATAAATATCGATAACAATAATAATATAAAAAATGAAAATTCACATACAAACAATACGATCTCTCCCGAATATGTGACGATGACGATAATAGAGAGTGATAAACTATCAAATTTGAGCCACAAAAAATATGCACAAACATAATGCAGCATTATAAATAACAATATGATAAAGTATCAAAAGCGTAACGTAATATTTAAAAAAAAAAAAAAAAAACTAAAAAATATGTTTCCGCCCGGGATCGAACCGGGGACCTTCCGCGTGTTAGGCGGATGTGATAACCACTACACCACGGAAACCAATTGTGAAAGGACTGCATTGATATTTAGTGATATAATTTTGAATACGTACTACGCGACGGAAACAAATGTTATATTCGAATTTTTTAATCATTTCCATTTTCATTAAATATTTTATGAAAAAAAAACTCAACCACAAAAATGTGCTTTTCCCTTAAAATAAATTTGTTTTTCATCTTAATATAAACGAATATCTTTCCTAAGGAATTTATCAAAAATAAGTCAATTCCTAATAAAAATTATTATTAATATTCCAAGTTTCGTTCCCATATTCAACAAATTCGGTTTTTTTAAATATTTTTTTTTAATATTCCGGTAAACTCAAATTCGCATTTTTCGATAGCCATCTCATGTCTTCAAGCGCATATTAGTCGTGAATTTTTGATTGGGTAAGGCAAATTAAGGCCTTAGACCAGGGTATAAAATCATGTGCGAATTGAACATTTTTTTTTCGTCTGAAAAAGTGATTCACTCATAAAATTAATTACACATCTATTTAGTATGAATATCAAGCTGTTAGAAAATATATTTTTCTTTTTCAATGTACAAAATGGCCGAGTACTAATATTTTCTTTTGTTGTCTTTTTTTTAGGCGCTCCGCGGCGTGACATTTAGCATCCACAATGTTTAACCTAGAAAAAAAAATGTCGTCAATCTACATTAGAATACCTTGAGAAGTACATACGGAATTTAAAAACATTGTTTTATTCAAAAGTTGTAGGTATTTGAACTTAAGAAATGAATGTTCAGTGAAAAATTTCGTTATAACTGCTCATAAAATGAAAAGTTTTCGATTAATCAGAAATTCTGTATGTACTTCTCCGCGAAATGCAATCAGGAACGTAACCTTTAAATTTGAAGTAAATCGAGTGAAAATTGTTGAAGTTATTTGTCACGCCAATTGGAAAAAGCTGTTTCGAGAAGTTTCGAGTAGTCGGCCATTTTGTACATCGAAAAAGGAAAACATATACTTTCTAACAGCTTGATATTTATACTAAATAGATGTGTAATTAATTTTATGAGTGAATCACATTTTCATACGAAAAAAAATTGTTAAATTCGCTCATGATTTTATACCCGTTACTGTGGCCTAAGGCCTTAATATCGAGATTGCGTGACATTTGTACCGTAAACATATAATAAAAACAAACGTAGCGTCTGTCACGTTTTGTGCTCTTTGTCACAATTTTTCTGCCACCGTGTCTTATGATCTTCGTGCGTTGATAATTCACGTGTAGCGGACACTTTCCAGAACTTTATCAACGTATAGTCGGTTTGCGAATGCTGTGGGGATATCGCCAAGGAATAAACAAAGCCTGGGGCGGTTGGAAACCTTATGTATTTTTGAGTAAAGCACGTACGGTAGAGGTCGTACTCAACAACAGTCGCCACGTCGATAAAAGTTCAGATTACAATTTTCTTCATCCGTGGCTGGGCACAGGACTTCTCACTTCTTCCGGTAAGCGCCGAAAGTAAAAAAAAACGTACGAGTTAGAAACTGGCACGTTGCTTCCTCGATTTATTTCCCCCGTGTAGTTTTCCCGATGAGCAAGCTGTTTTTTTTTCAACGGTGGCTTCCTCAGAGAGAAAGTTTCGTGAGCGAGAAGAAATCGTAAAGAAACAATGTGTGAATTTTGGATTGTTTAACGGGCTACATCTACCTAGGTGGGTCAAAAAATTGCATTTTCCAAAAACATTTTTATCGAATAGTGTAGGGTGTCTCAAAATGACCTGACATTTTAATTTATTAATAGAACGTATTATTTATTTGAAAAGTACGAATATTTTTATTTTAAGGTGATTCCATCGCTAGGATTAGGATTAATAGATTAAATATGTATATAACGATGATAAACGATAGCGAACGATTCGTGACTGATCATACTTGAGACTTGTACAATTTATATTTTTGACATATGCAAAAAAAAAAATTTGTAATAACTAAAATTTTCCATGTGTAAACTGTTTAATAAATGTTCACATTTAATTAGAAAAATAAAAAAAATAGTTATTCCAACGATTCGCGCAGTATTTCTAGGCGTAATATTTGGCAACATTGGTTCTATCTCCGTCTCTTTTTACTCAACCAGGCGAGTTTAACCTCCATGCTTTTCAACGTCGATCTGCCGAAACAATGTCAGGTGCGAGAAATATAAAGCATTGTATTCAGCCCACGACTGGTAAAAAGCGTGGAAGATTTGTGTCGACGAAATATGTCGGTTAAAAATGAAATATGTGTGGAAATTCGAATGAGTGAGATGAGGTTAGGACTACAGTCAGCTGTTGCCTTGCTGTCACGTCTCTTTATCGTAGCAAGTGGTAATAAATCCAATACCGGAAGTTCAAATTAAACTTGATATTACATAAAAATTAGGCCAATAAGCGTAATTTTTTCTGGGAGCATTGGATTACTACAAGTGTTGAGTATGTAAATCTGATTATTTTTAAGAATCTGATGGATTCCCACTATTATATACACTTGTGTAGCGACCGGAAATTGGGTTTTTGTATGTCGTATCGCAATCCCTTCACAAAAATACGCAATTTTAATATTTTTTTCTCTGTAGTTAGGTCGATAACCGACCCTAAAATTTTAAAGGGACGATTATTAATGTATTTAGTGAAGCTCAAAAAAAATTATGAAAATCCTATGGATTGAAGCCTGGCGATAGGATTACCTTAGTGTAAGGTACAAATGGAGGTTATGTGTGGAACACAATATCCCATAAATGGCCACCTCGTCCCTGTGTGCAAACGTTTGCACACTCTTTTGACGAATTTAATGTTTGCACACTCTTTTGACGAAATTTTCAATAACATCTTGGCATAATTGCGTACTCATTTCATTAATGGTGCGTCCAATTGCTTCCTGGAGCTACGGAATGGTCTGTGGATCATTGGTATACACATTTCCTTTCATAAAACCCCAAAGAAAGAAGTCCAATTATCCAAATGGCGTCAAATCGCACGATCTTGGTGGCCAGTTGACATCGCCGCGACGCGAGATAACACCACCATGAAACTTCGTCTGCAATAACTGCTTCGTTTCGCCCGCGGTGTGGCAGCTTGCGCCATCTTGTTGAAAGAATATGTCTTCCACGTCCATGCAATTTATGCCATCTATCGGTTATTGTGTTCCACCCATAACCTCCATGTTTGTACCTTATATTAAAATAAAAATACTCGTTCTTTTCAAATAAATAATACGTTTTATCAATGAATTAAAATGTCAGGTCGTTTTGAGACACCCTTTATCACCTTTTAGCTATATTCCCTGAAAATTTCAGTGAACCATTCCTAACCCTTCGTGGTTCATTTGATTTTTGCTGGCTTCCCGGATTATACGGGTCATTTTTGTCCTGCAGCTCATATCTCACGTATTTGAAGAGAAAAAAATCTGAAAAAATTCTGGAATACTCTTTACTGATTCTACTTTAACTTCTGTTAGTTTTTATAGACGTTGCATTTTTTAATTTTGGAATAAATTGCTTCAATAGAGCATACCTTTGGAAAAAAGTAGCTTCGCCAAAAAAATTGCCACTTTTTTCTTATTTAACATTAAGCAAAAAACTTTGCGCGTATTTGTACCTTAAACTATACTCTTTTAGATGAAAAATTTCCCAAGTCTGCCCTTTTGGAAAAGTATATGTATTTCGGCATCTGAAAGTAGGGTATTTTTCGGGTAACAAAACTACCACAAAATAACGTAAGAGTCGCCAAACGTCGCGAAAGAAATTTCATCATCCGTCGACGGCCATATTTTTGTTGTTTTTTTGTATCTTTTATTTTGTTTATAAGGCTCCCTATCGATGTACCTTTGTTATAAAAAATGCGTTTATTTTTCGCCAACCGTTTACCAGAACAAAAGTTCAGAATTTGGCAATTTTTTTCGGGCCTCTAGGAAGATGTAGCCCCTCAAGTTTGTTTTTTCTGAATCCGTATCGATGTATTTTCTGTCCCTGAATATTATGAAAATCATCAAAAGTTTGTGAAAAGACGTACAAATTTCCACGCAGGTAAGAAATGGCACAATCGCCGAAAAATTCTCACGCCAAGTTTTCACTTCAACATCCTCGAAGATTTTCTCGATGTATTTGCCGAGCAGACAGATATATTGGTCGATAGATTGGCGGCGGAGGCTGGTCGTGGCGCCTTCAATATTTTCCCTTACGTGACGCTATGCACTCTCGATATAATCTGCGGTAAGGATCACCATCGAATGTCCTCGTTTGCTATTTACAATACGGAAGAATCTTCAGACACGTATTCCATTAATACGATTTTTATCTGTGTGTTCAGAAACGGCGATGGGAAGACCGATTCACGCACAGAAGCACAGTGATAGCGAATATGTACAAGCAGTTTACGAGTAAGTCGATGCTTCGAAAAACAAAACAAAAATTATCGTCGACTGTTCTTCCTCGCAACAAAGTCGCAAAATTCAGATACCCCGATATTGTTATCTCGTAATTTCTGCAATTCGTGAACAAATTTTATACAAGTTTCCATACGAGCGGTTTTTTAGTCACAACTTACGCGAACTCGAATGTTCAGCAATTAAGGTATAAAAGGTAATAGAAAAACCCGGTTCCAATTGAAACATTAGTTTTTGAGATAAAAATTTCTGAAATTTACCTGTTTTTCTCGCCGTTTAATCAGGTACCTCCCCTTAAGGGGTCTTCTCACTTTAGACGCTAAAAAAGCTATTTTTGTGAATTTTTTGATAGGTTTATATTATAGATATTGATATCTAAATTGTAACACTTAAAAAATACACTTTCGAAATACATACAACATTTTTTAAATGTATTTATGTTCCCCAAACCAACTTTCAACGCGTTTTTCTCAAAACAACGTTTTTCGACGGCTTCTTGATAAAATATTTAAAACTACTGAACCGATGCTTATGAAATTTGAACCACATATTCTTCACAACTATAGCTATAGCGCATATCAAGGATTTTTTAAATTTTGATATTTACTATTTTTTTTGCCAAAAACCGCGAAAAAACGGTTTTTTTTTTCGAAAAAAAAAAGTCCGCTATTTTGTTATTTTTGCATATAGAAAAAATCGTAAAAGCGTTTGATTTTTTTGTTTCGGATGATCCATCTCCGATATTTCATCAACAGCGCAGACCTACAATTTTTTTAGGACATTTTTTTAACTACCATTTTCGTCTATAAATAGTGACATAAATAAATAATTTTTTTTTCTTCATGTATTGCGAAAGTGTATTTATTAAGTCCTTTTATATCAATATCTATCATATAAACCTATCAAAAAAAATCATAAAAATAGAATTTTTTAGCGTCTCAAGTGAGAAGAGGTTATGCTACTGTAACGATCCGAAAATCAGGTTTATTGGAAAAAAAATTTAAGGGTTAAGTTGATTGAAAAATGGTTTGGGCATTTATTTGTATGTACATTAAGGGGTAACACCACTCTAGCGGCCGAAAGAAAGCCTAACCTTGACGATTTTTTTTTTTTGGGAGTACAATAAAAGGAATGGGAATTCTTTTTAGAGAGATAATTCAGCATATATTCAAGTATGGACTTTTTTATTGCTATTTTTGTACAAAATAGCGGCGAGAGAGCCAATATTCGAAAAAAAAAATTTTAAACACTGTCAGTAGCGGACAAATTTCTTGTCAAATAGAAGATCAGGCACAAAAAACCAAATAAATAAAAATCCACATACTATTGGCTATAGAAGTACATAGGATTTTTTTATTTAATCAAATTTTGTGAAAATGCTGCAATTGTGACAAAAAAAATCGCTTTTTCCAAAAAAGCAATAAATTGGTTATAAAAAAAAGTTTACATTCAACCGAAAAACCCTTAAGTACTTCTATAAAGGAGATGATTGTGAAGTTACTGTTAAAATTTCAAACTGGTCCATGCAACTGTGTCGAAGTAACGTGCTCGCTAAGATTGAAAAAAGTGGTTTCGAGAAAACCGCGTTTTGATTACGTTAAAGCATTGTTTGAGCAATTTAAAAAAAAAACGATTTTTCCAAAATCCTAGAGTGGTGTTACCCCTTAACATTGATATGTACCAAATTTCATTTTCAAATATTAATGATCAAAGAGCGCTGTTAATGCGCCCACAAAACGCCTTTAATGAATTTTCCAATTATTAGTCATATTTTATAAACAACCCGAGACGATTGCCTCGCAAAGATAGTCACGAAGACACGTAGTTCGTGATCGCGATCTCCCTCTGTTAACTTATATACAAATGAATCAGAGACGTCGTGGCACACGTGCTGAAAATATTTCGAAAATCAGAAACACAACATTTGTACTGCCGAAGAATATGATCTTTGTCATTACGGTGCCTGGAGGACGCATACGAATAAAATCAATTTTGGATTCCGAGTAAGTATCGAAAATAATTCACAACGTTACGGACATACGTATATACGATCCATCGATCCGAAGGATCGCGATTTTTTTCTACGGATACATATTAAAAATGTCTTCAAATGAATTTAAAAAATTAAACAAAAAAGAATATGCCATTGCATTCAAGTATACTTCCCGACTCGTAGAAAGCCAGAATTACGTACCATGTGATTTTATTTTTACCGCAACGTAATTTCATTAAGGGGCTACATCTACCTAGAGGCCCGAAAAAATTGTCAAATTCCGATTTTTTTCTGGCAAACGGTTGGTTAAAGAGAAGCTCCTTTTTTTAAGCACAAAGGTACATATGAGGCGATCATGTCACTTCAGCCAGTAACAAAAAAATTCCACAATAATTTTGAAAAATCGAATTACTTTGTTGAAAAATATTCACCGAGTGTCGAAATGTTTTAAAAAATTTCTGGCGTTTTTTTCTGGTTGATTACCATTTTTTAAACATTTTTCGATTCAAATGGCTGTATCTTTGGCAGGATTTGACGCATTCACATTCGTAAAAAACGAAAATGTGCGTCTTTTTATGGCCTTCCAGAAAAAAATGACATATATGTGTCATATGTATTTCAAAAACCTGGTAGACATACAGCGAGTGCTCCACACTCTTCAATCGAATATTAATTTTAAAAAAATAGCTGTTACTTCACAGTGTTTAGGAGTCCCATAATATGAAAAATACCAAAAATCCGTTTTTCGCATTCACAATTCGGGGAAATTTGAAAAAATAAAATAACGAGTGTCTTTCATTGAGAAAAAAAATATTTTGGCACATTTTGCGCTGAAACGGACGTTTGACTTGCTCAATAAAATCTAAATTAATTTTTTTCTCGAAGGCCATAAAAATACGCACATTTTTGTTTTTTACGAATGTATATACGCCAAATCCTACCAAAGATACAGCCATTTGAATGGAAAAATGTTAAAAAATGGTAATCAACGAGAAAAAACGTCAGATTTTTTTTTTAATTTCGACACTCGGTGAATATTTTCAATAACGTAACTCGATTTTTCAAAATTATTTGTGGATTTTTTTTACCGGCTGACGTGACATGGATCGCCTCGTATATTGAGAGCCTTTAAAAAAAATCACCAAAAATTACAGAAAAACAACAAAATCGTAGCCGCAGGAAGATTCTGAAACTTTTTTCGCGACGTTTTGCGGTGGACACTCTCCACCTTAAACGGTTCATGTGAAGTCTAAAACCCAAAGGGGTCATCCAGGTTAACAATAAATACGAGTCGTTGACGATCGTCGATTTTGAAAAGGATCTTTTTTAACGTCGTGGCGCTTAATTGAATCTCGAGCACGCAAATATATGAAAAAAGTCGTCATTTTTATGAACTATTAAAAAAATGAAGATCGATTTTGAGAAAAGTTAGATCGTCAACGACCTTTAAATGTTTCTTATCGTATCTCCTATAAATTTGGAAACAATCCATCGAGTGGTTCTCGAGATATTATGTCCACCGACTTTGAAAACGGTGTTCGGAGGAAAAACGTGTTTAAGGCGTTACCCCCACTTGTAGCGCAAAAAAAAGGCCTTTTTCATGAATTTTTTTAAAGAAAACTACAAAACTTTTTTAATCGATCGATATACCATCTTGAAGAACACATCTTGAAGAACTTTCAGTAATTTTTTCATTGAAAAATATTACATTGTTTAGTGGCAAATGGCCGTCAATGAAATAATGTTTTTATATACACGGTTTGCGGTGACCAACACTGCGGCGGAGTGGATCATCTGAAAAAAAAATGCGGATGGATTTAGTCAAATATAAGTATAAACTAGTCTTTAATCGAAGGATTTTAAAAAATATTCATTTTTCACAAAATTGCGGACAGTCAAAGTTAATGGTTCGATTTTAACGAAAAAAAAATCAAACGATCAAAGACTGCATTTTTATGTATTAAATAAGCCTGCAAAATTTCAAGAAGATCGGTTCATTAGTGTTCGAGAAATCTTGGTCACCGACTTCAGAAATGCCATTTTGAGAAAAACGCGTTTAAAGTTTTTCTTTCAACGCTCTTTCAACGCGGATTCTTCTCTTTCAACGCTCATATCTCAGTCAATTTTGTTCGGATCGACTTGAAATTTTCAGGACATATTCTCAGATACTTAAACTTCAAAAAAATGCAATAAAAAAAATCGATTTTTTCAAAATCGCAAGTGGGGGTAACCCCTTAAAGTGAAGTCAATTTTAGGAATATTTTTCAATGAAATTTTCAGGGAATATAGCTCAAAAGTGATACTATCGAATAAAAACAATCCATCCAGCTAGGTAAATGTAGCTCGTTAAAAACACACAATTAAAGAAAAAAAAGCAGCGACGGACAACTATCCCTCAACCGATTTTTATTTTCCGAACGATTATCGCAAAATCATCCACAAATCGTAAATCTTCCACAGAATCGGCAACATAATTCACACGAGACAAGCAAATTTCTTCTATCGTTCGGACTTTCTGTTCCGCCTGACGTCCCTCTACGAAAAACACCAAAAATGCGTCAAAGTTTTGCACAACTTTTCTTATAAGGTAAGAGCGCGAGCTGGATTTCGACAGCCCAAGAATGCTCGTCCCGCGAGTCAGGCGTTATAATGAAAATTGCATATTTGTGTTCGTCGTTGCGTAAGGTCATTGCTGAGAGACGAATGGAAATGGAAAGGGATCGCGCAAACTTGAACCACGACGGACGTAAGTATGCCATATGCTGTAATGGCGAACCAGAAACCAAATTACTTTGTTTAAATCACATTTCGCCTTCACGTTCAACCGCAATGCAAATACACGAGAATTCCACAATTTCAGTTTTATAAATTTATGCCTGACGTGACAATTGTGCGCTCTGTTGATTATATTTGAATTAATTCAACGTGCTACTTTCCAACTATTGCTCCAGTTTATTTACTATTCCTTGGTTTAGTTTTCCTTTAACTTCCGTACACTCGTAAATATGGCTCAAATTTTCGATTGCCTGCTTGCATATTCTACATTTGGCGTCTTAGAATTGGAATTTATTTAGAAATAAAAGGCGATTAGAGTAGAAGATTTTTTTTTTATTAGAATTCACCGACGAGAGAATAGGAAAGAAAAGTCGTTTAGCATTTTTGGATCTTCTCATCGAAGCGTCGAAAGATGGCGTCTCACTGTCGAACGACGACATACGAGAGGAAGTTGACACCTTTATGTTCGAGGTAATTGAATTCACTTGCAGCGACTAAATAACCATTAGACGTTCCAAAATAACTTCTCAAATCATTTCGACGAAATAACAATAATAATGCACAGGGTCACGACACAACGTCGTCGGCAGTCTCTTGGACGCTATATCTACTCGGATGTCATCCGGAGTATCAGGTACCTGACAATAAAAATCGTATCACTCTCCTGTGCGGAGACTGAGCAGCCTTTCATCGGTTTTGTTTTCCCCGCAGGAAATCATTTTCAATGAGCTGGACGAAATTTTCGAGAACGATCGCGATCGCCGCCTCACGATGAGAGATTTGAAGAACATGAAATACCTCGAGAAGTGCATCAAAGAAGCCCTTCGACTGTACCCCAGTGTGCCGTTTATCGCGCGAAGGATCTCCGAGGAATTAACGATAGGTAATTAACTTACTAAACAGAAAATTGCTGATTTTCGTGATTTTTTTTTAGGAAAGATTTCTTCACCATTTTTGAGAATTAGGGTAAGTTTTATTATTATTTTTGACTGTTACATGGTTTTTTTTATTGACGTTTAAAAATGGGCGAGGTATGGTATCGTCGTCCAAACGGGTTGTGGCGGATATTGTCAGACGGTGTGACATGTAGCGTTGGAGGGATTAACCTCAAAAAAAAATTAACGAAGATTTTTCTTTCATTAACACTCATACGCAGAATATGAACCAAGAAAAAGTGAGAAATGTCGAAAGTCAATGAAATGGTACGCTTTGAACCAAAAAGATTTCATTTTCCGAACAAAAAATGGCTACATTCTGCAATAAAAAATATTAGGACGTGGAATACGGTCTCGCAGTTTTCCAACAGATGGCGTTAGCAGAACTACGTGCGTGTAGTTTACGATGGTCACGCATCTATAAAGTACCATAGGGTAAAGTGACCTGACATTTAAATTTATTCATAAAACGTATTATTTATCTGAAAAGTGGGAATATTTTTATTTTAATACAAGGTACAAACATGGAGGTTATGTGTGAACCACAATATCCGATAAATGCCCGCGTCGTCCCTGTTTGCAAACGTTCACTCGTTTGACGAAAGTTTCAATAGCATTTTGGCATAATTGCGGACTAATTTCATTCATGGCGCGTCCAATTGCTTCCTTGAGCTCCGGAATGGTTTGTGGATCATTGAAAGAGCACCCTGAAGATAGAAGTCCGATGGCGTCAAATTGCGCGATCTTGGTGGCCAATTCACATCGCCGCGACGCGAGATAACACGACCGTGAAACTTCGTCTGCAATAACCGCACTGTTTCGCCAGCAGTGTGGCAGGTTGCGCCATCTAGTTGAAAGAATTTGTCTTCCAAGTCCATGCTGTTTATGCCATTTAACGGACATTGCGTTCCACACATAATAACCTCCATTGGTTTGCACCAATATAAGGATATTAACATAAACATGTTCGTACTTTTAAAATGAATAATACGTTTTATTGATAAGTTAAACTGTCGGCTCATTTTGAGACAGCCTTTGTAAGCAAGCTTGAAATTCAGTGTACGTCATTTTGCCGAAGTGTGAAGAACCTCTTTTTTCTTAGTGTTAAGGGGGAATATCAGTGTGAAAAAAAAATCGGTTTTTTTTGCTTAAATAGATAGTTTTGGCCTTTAAGAATATGCCTACAAATTTTCAAAACAATATTCGGCTTATAAGTATTCGAAATTGGCGCCAAGCGTCGACGCTCTCAGAGCCTTCTATAGGGACCTTTCTATACTTTAAACGCGTTTTTCTCGAAACCATGTTTTTTGACATGGTTGAAAGCATAACTCTGTCAAATTTTGTCCAATCGACTTCATTCAAAAAGGATTCTCTTCAGAAAACTTATCGCTATTGTCGCATCGTAGAGTTTTTTTTTAATTGTTTACTTTTTTATTAACAATTTACTGCAAAATTTTTGTGTAAAATTCGATTTTTCTTTTAAATGGCCGCCATTTTATTTCTAATCAAAATTTTCAAACTTCCTACGATGCTGCGATAGCTATACTATTATAATTTAATGATCTTTTTGAATTTTTGATTTCACATGCTTGCTGTAGCACTTGTGCTGTCAACCGTCGGGGAGTCTTTTTTTAGACGCCATTTTGCGACCGCTCCTCTGCTTCATAAAATGTACTAAAAATAAAAAATAAAAACTTCCTTGTATGCTTCATTACTTCATTGATTAATACACAAAATTTCAAACAATTTGATAAAGCCGTTTTTTCAAAAAAAAAATCCCACAAAGCATGTCAAATTTTGTGCCAAAAAAGAACATTTGCAGAGAATTTTACTGTACTACTTTATTTTTAATCCACAAATCCACAGCTGTAACACACAGAATTCTTGTTGGTACTTACGGCGACCAAGCAGAGATTGGTTTAGACGCTTCAAAAATAATGATTTTGATGTATTGAATTGGAGGCGTTACTTCATGAAGATTCATGTCGGACGCTAGCTGCACTTGCAGAATCATTAAGAGTTGATCACACGACAGTTTCGTAATGTCCCGAGTAAAAATGAATATATATAAACATATATAATTGTATATTAATTTATCATATACGATTGTATACAAAAATTGGCCCGATAGAATTTTATATATTTGTATATAAACGTATACAATTGTATATACTAATATACAGTTATGTACTATAGTATATGAATTCATATGCTATCGTACATAACTGTATATCAGTATAAACAATTGTATACGTTTATATACAAATATATAAAATTCTATCGGGCCAATGTTTGTATACAATTGTATATGATCAATTAATATACAATTATATATCTTTATATATATATATATTCATTTTTACTCAGGGTTTGAAAGCATCAGGCATAATTTTTTTCATCAAAGCATTAATTGTCATGAAAAAAAACAGCGAGAACTTATTCAACATCCTCATACTTCTTTTTCAATTTGCAAAAACATTGACTATCATGTTTTAGACAATAAGGCTAGAAAAATGTATACTATATTTCTTTAGAATCGGTCGATTGGTTTTTTAGCTATACGTCACGTCAGTTTTGAAAATGCAGTTCATTTTCAAAGACCAATAAAAAAAATACCACGTAACAGCCGAAAGTGCCAATAAACCAACCCTAAGTCTAAAAAATGGTAAAAAAATGCTTCCAAAAAGAAATCATGAAGATCAGCAAATTTTTTCTTCGCCTAGGGTATCTCCCCCCTTAATACAAAAAACTTGAAAAAGATCTATCGAACCTCGATTTGGTAATTACGTGTAAAAAAAAATGGTCGACGAGAAATATTATCGATCGAGAATTTTGACATTTCGACTTGAGTCATACCATATGGTATATGGCTACCGGAATATTGAAATTTCACTTTCGGTATGAATCATTGATTGTTTTCTCATTTTATCGCAGCCCGCAATAACACCGAGCGCGTCTTTAATGATAAATTGCCCGCAGGTAGGCACAAAGTGCCCGAAGGTACAACGGCCATCATAACCGTGCCCGTATTGCATCGGGACCCCGAAGTTTTTCCGAACCCCGATAAGTTCGATCCCGAGCGTTTCGCACCGGAAAACTCGGCGGGCCGACATCCCTACGCCTATATACCCTTCAGCGCTGGACCGCGAAATTGCATCGGTGAATATTGCCCGTCTTTCATAGTCGATTCGTTTGGAGAAATAAAAATAACTAAATAAAACACACGAAAAACAACGTTGACAATCGTTTGAATTGCAGGTCAAAAGTTTGCCATGATGGAGGAGAAAGCCATGATATCCGGAGTCCTTCGGAAGTACAAAATAGAAGCTGGCGAGCGTCGCGAGGACGTGGCGATTGCGGCAGAGCTCGTTATAAGAGCAACGAACGGCCTGAAACTGAAACTCACTCTGCGAAACTGATGTTTTTCGTACGCACGTGTGTTTTTCTTTTCGTTTTTTCTTAGCCAGCCGAGAATACGTATCATCGTGTGTGGACTTGTGTTTATCGAAGAACGGTTGTGTTGTGAGACTCGACGCTACGTCTTGCGGTGACG
This sequence comes from Ophion ellenae, assembly GCA_963210295.1. Lineage (NCBI taxonomy): Eukaryota > Metazoa > Arthropoda > Insecta > Hymenoptera > Ichneumonidae > Ophion > Ophion ellenae. The sequence goes on along the minus strand of OY723394.1, from coordinate 25,047,349 downwards.
ATATTGGCTTGCGCGCACCGCAAGAATTCGTCTCAATCGTGTGTTTTATCGTTCCTTTCACTACTGCTCTCGGCTAGCCAGTATCCGGCAGTCGCAATTAACGCACGAACCTTTTTCGAAACTAGAATTATTTTCGTAGCTACACGTTGATGGAACTCGTTCGCGATCAATTCAAATTCGTAATTAGTATCAATGGAGTTGAGAGGTTATGTATAGTTAAAATTTTCGAAAAGTCTGGGTTTTTTTTCTCCCAATTTGGGAAAAATAATTATTTTGCTTATTCGTTCGATCAATTACAAGATAATCCATTATATATACGAAATATTTTTGGTTTTCACCGAGATCAGCTTTACAGCTTTCAAAATAATTATTTTTACAAATAAAAAATGATAAAATACGGTTGAAATTTACCATAATATGTGTACGAATGTTTACGTCAATAGATTGAAAGGTCTTCTCGAGAATTTTTTTTTTTTAAATCGATCTTTTTGGGCCTCCTGACTGTATATAACCCTTTAAGGGATAACACCACTTTAGCGGCAGAAAATACGGCCTAACTTTGACCATTTATTTTGGGAGCATGAAAAAAGAAATAGGATTTCTTTTGAGAGGGTTTATTCGACTAGTATTAAAGTATAAAAAAATGTATTATCATTTTCATACAAAATGGCGGCCACAGAGCCTGCTTGGAAAAAGTGTTTTTTGCGAATAGCTTCACGAGGCGACGGTTTTCTCGTAAAGTACAAGACCTGGAACAAAAACAAGAAAAAATTCCAATCTATACGTTATTAGCTGTGGGACTGCGTAGGGATTTTTTAAACCAAATTTTGAAAAAATGGCGCACTTTGAAAGAAATAAATCGATTTTTTGCCCAAAAAATAAGCAGTAAATTGTTTATAAAAAAAAAAGGTTTACATTTAATCAAAAAACGGCCACATACTTCCATAGAGAATGTTATTGTGAAGCTACTATCAAAATTTCAAATCGATCCATGCACAGGTGTTCGAGTAGTCCGTCATCCCAGTTTGAAAAAGTGGTTTCGAGAAAAACGCGTTTAAAGTTGTACGAGGCGCCTGAAAGAAATCCGAGGCGCCGCGGCAAAATTGATAATTGAACCTTTAAAAAAAATCGCTACAGGACCAATTGCATATTGTTCTTATGACCCCAAAGTATTTTTAAGCAAAAAAAAACGAATTTTCTAAAATCCCAGAGTGGTGTTTCCCTTAAGAAGGTTGGAGCGTTAGCCACAATCCAAGATTATAAAAAAATACTTGTTATTGTCTCGACTATACTGAGTCTTTACGATTTTTTTGTATTTTTTTCACCACAAAATACCAGAGATAAAAAATAGTTTAATGTGTGTAATTTAACGTTATTGTTTTTGTGTGTAATTTTACTTAAGGAGGCTGGAGCGTCAGCCACAATACAAGATTTAAAAAAAATACATGTTATTGTCTAGACTATACTGAAACATGACGATTTTTTTGAGTTTTTTTTCACCACAAAACACCAGAGAAAAAAAATAGTTTAATGTATGTAATTTAACGTGCGGTTAGATGGGCATGGCGTTCACGCTACGGGTGATGTAATTTTTGTTGGCTATTTGGCACCGAGATAAACCATTTCTAACAACGGATAAACGTGAATTAAACCTTTGTAAATATTTAGAAGAAAAAAGCCCATCTTGCCCATCGAAAACCATATATATTCAATATTGAACCATCAAGGTTTGATGAAAGACGACGAATCTTGGCTGGCGAATGAAGAGCACTGCTGCCAACCTCAATGTCCGCGAAGTTGCCGTATTTCGGCAACATTTCATATTAATTGACGCTAATAATTAATAATCTCGTGATATAAATATACATACTGTCGTCATATGGAAGAAGGCAGCATCTACGAAAAAAATCGAAAATTCGTTTTCCTATACCGAAAGATGGGAAATTTTGTACCGATTCCAACGGTACCAAAAATGCATTTTCGATTTTCTTTGTAGATGCTGCCTTCTTCCATATGACGGCAGAATAGGCGTACATAATTATAAATGAGTAAAAAATTCATTCCGAGTTGGGTAAAACATTCACTCATCAACAGACACAGTTTTGTTATAATGATCATCGATAATGTTATCCTCTTTCAAGTTGGTAGTGACACAAAAGTTTGTCTTTTTTACGTAATAAAAATTCAAAAACACATAATTTTGCCCTTTGATTATATATTTTATGAAAAAACAGCATCTACAGAATAAATCTATACCGGGTATGCATTTCCTTGAGGTTTGTTGAAACAAAAATTGAATAAATCGTCATTTGACTCAACTGGACCGCCCTAACCTCTTTAATTTCGGAAACTCCGTCACTGCTGTACAGTGAGGCATTACCGCCTGGGCTAACCAAGGCTATAAGGCCTACAACGCCACCACTCCGGGGGCGGCACATTATCCGATGGTTTTCGTAGTCTGCTTCGCTGACGCACATCTGTACTGGGTTTTTATTTTTATTTTTCAATCTGGCCAAAAGTGAACGATGGACCATTCCGAGATCGGATGAAAATCACGTGACCTGGAGACCGTCTATCTCGAAGATTTAAAAGAGTCGATTGAAGTTCAATGCCAACATATTGGTGTACACCCGAGATTAGTAATTCAACCAATTTCAGCAAGTGCTGTTGCGCACAATGCTGTATGCGAGAAACTAAGCGCCGGTACATCCAAACGACAGCAACAACGTAAGGCGTCGAAAAATAGGTGTTTTTCGCGATTTTTTTCCGATGGATAAAATACGCTAATCAGTCTGATTTTTTATGTCAAATCAAAGCACTCGTGAAGAACGGAAAATAATTTTTCAGACGTTTATTTTTTTATATTTTTTTAACGGTTGTGAATATCTTGATATGGAGGTTTTTCAAAAATCATAATTGACAAACAGCGGATCGAAAAAAGTCTCGACTTTAGCCTTTTTTTTCGATAGTTTTTCGATAAAAAAATGTGAAGATATAAAAAAAAAGCTTCCATAGCAAGATAAAGAATGGCGTGAAGAATGTTGTGGCAAAATTTTAGACGGATAGCTTGAAAACTCTTCTTGTGAGAGTGTACACCGTTTTGAAAAACGACATTTCGAGAAAAACACGACCGTCCGCGCCAGGTCTCACGCAGCTGGTCTAATCCCTTTGTCTGAGAAAGGCTGTAGCAACTGGAATAATTCGAATTGCGCCCCAAACATTGAACAGCATGCTTATAACTGTCTATACTATCCGGAAATGCACGAAAAAATCGATTTTTTGGAGATTTTACGCTGTGATGATCCCTTAAGGTAGTTCTGTAGGTACACGTATAAGGCAAAAGTTTCGGTCGAAGGGTATAGTAATATCCAATGCCTATACGATGCTGTTGGTTGTAATTTTTTGACAGAGCTTGTACACCCTATATGCCCCGCACATTCGCACCTCATGCATTGATAGGTCTCATACTCGTATAAACAGCGGCCCTGTAATCGTGGCAACAGCACGATTTTCCTGCAGTCATAGCGTTGAACTTCCTACGATCCGTCTTTCGCGAAATATTTTATATAAATAAAAAAAGCGTGAAAATGTCAACCCAAATGCGATACAAAGAAAAGTTCACAAGAAAAAAGGCGCTTGCTAAGAGACTGAAAGCTGTGACAGCCATGTGTCAAGCAAATGCGGCTAAACGCGATGAGAATAACCATAACCTCAACGATCGGCAACAAAAATTCGCTGTCGAAGGACGTCGGATCGTGGATTTACAACATCTCGCCGATAGTTTAAATTGTATTCGCTGTAACAAAGACAAATACATGCATAAATTGAACAAATTAAATTTTTTTTGCAGAATAAATTTATTTCACATCCGTCTCAGAATTCTAGAACTCGGGGAAAAAAGACGCTTCGAGTGCCCAGACCACGCGTCGATCAGCTGGCTGCAGCGTACACTGTTGCCATTCCGTTACAGATGGTTGGGCCCGAGTTCGGTGTAGAATAAAATTACCACTTTTCACGAGTCGATATCTTCGAAACTAAACGGTCAAAGTTTGTCATTTTTTTCAAAATCAATCCCACAATAGTACTGCGTACACGTGTGTTTTTATTTTGTAATCCTAAGATCCGTTTAGAACCTATATCGCGAAATCCGAGCAAACTCCTATCAGTTTACGTGTTAGGTATAGGGATCGCGTACAAAAATACCCATATTCAATTGCAATTATCTCATGAACTAAACGGTGAATCGAATTGAATTTTTGGGCATCAGTCCATCAAGGTCATATCTACACCATACTTAGATTTCAGCCAATTCGTAAGATTTGACCAAAACTACAGAACTACTACAGAGCGTTCATTTTCGGTATTACGCAAAGTTCAAAACTAACTGAGATCGACCGTATCGCAAGAGCGCCTCAATGCCCTTGCTTCCTTGTGTATCGAAGCGGAAGTAACAAGGAATATCAAGTTCGACAATCTTGCAACAGAATTCGCGTGGTCGAAATATCGTAGAGGTTATTTCGGTTAAATGATTGTAGAAATAAACCATTTTTACCCGATTGTTTTATTATTATCTGTTGCGTGCTCCCGTATTTGTATTTTGCTGTGCTTATGACTCTTGGTTAACGAGCAACGGCGGCGTGAAGGAGAAGGGGCGGCGAAAAAAAAAGTTTTGTCTGGGGGCGCCACAGACCGTAATTCGGCCCTGCTGCTGGGTATCATTTTTTGTCAAGTACGCAAAATAAGAGTTGATTGTACGGGGACCATATAAATCGCACACTGAATTAATTTCAAAGACGATTTCTTTTCAATAATCTACAAAAATTATTAATTCGTACCAAAACGATAGAAATGTTGTATCAATTGATTTTTCAGGGCAGTTTGTATGAAAAAGTTTTTCAAACTCGATTGGTCACCGTGAACTGAATTTCAAATACATCCGGCAGTAGCCCGAGGTAAAAACATATTGCCTTTATAGAAACGAATTATTTCTCCGGCTCTTGCGCATAGTCGGCTCTGAATAATTATCCAAATATGATTTGAGCACGTTTACGCATTGTACTTTGGGATGAAAACGTACGCGGGAAACATTTGTACAAATAACACATATGTAAATTATCTTCGGGAATATCGACGTTTGTTTTTCTTTTTCGTGCTCCGCGGTCGTCGTCACGTAACAATAAATAAAGCTTTTCCCTTTATCGTTACTGTAGAAGATTCGAAACATCGGCCGCATCTCTAGTGCGGCGTACGGCCGCAAGAGAGCACCAGCGCCGCAAGGCGCTCTTACGCTAGACGATATCACATTTCAAACTGAATTATCCATACTCATCGCTCAATAGACGCCCGAAAAAAAATGCCAAATTTCAAACGAAAATCTGGGAAACGGTTTGCGAAAAAGAAACGCATTTTTTTAAACATAAAGGTACATATATTGATCGCTTTTAAAAGTCACCAAAAAACACAGAAAAACAACAAAAACATGGCCGCTCGCAGATGATGAAATTTTTTTCGCACCGCTTGGAGGTGGACACTCTACAGCTTAAACGATCCATCCGAAATCTAAAAACTAAACGGATTATTCAAGTTAACAATAAATACGAGTCGTTGACGATCGTCGATTTGTAAATTTTTTTTTAACAACGTGGCGACGAATTGAACCTCGAGCATGCAAAATTTATGACAAAAGTCGTAATTTTTACGTAACCATTAAAAAATGAAGATCGATTTTCAAAAAGTGAGATCGTCAACGACCTTTGAATGTTTCTCGTCGTATTTTCTGTAAATTTGAAAAAAATCCATCAAGTGGTTCTTGAGATATCACGTCCACCGACTTTGAAAACAGTGTTTCGAGAAAAACGCGTTTAAAGTTTGAAGTACGGTGCTGCCACCGCTCGCCCGGCCGACTGTTAAAAGCTGTAGCTTATTCAATTTTAGAGATATTTCAATGAAATTTTCAGGGAATATAGCTAAAAGGTGTTACTATCGAAGAAAAATATTTTTGGAAAATTCAATTTTTTGCCCCACCTAGGTAGATGTAGCTTGTTAATTTCGTTACCTCAATCGCGCCAGTCCTGGACTTGCTAATAAGGCGTATAAGGCGCGGACTAGGGGTGGCGGATTTTAGAGACAACTAAAACGGCCTGGGCCATACAAGTGATTAAGGCCCGTGCTGTACCCGGCCGTACTGTGGCCTAAGGGCCACAGTAACGGGTATTAACAATTTTTTTCGTATGAAAAAGTCATTTACCCATAAAATTAATTACACATATATTTAGTACGAATATCAAGCTGTTAAAAAATATATTGTATCTTTTTATGTACAAAATGGCCGACTACTAATATTTTTTTTGTTATCTTTTTTTACGCGCTCCGCGGCGTGACATTTAGCATCCACAATTTTTTACCTAGAGCAAAAAACAAAAATTCTCGTCAATCTACATTAGAATACGCAGAGAAGTACGTACGGAATTTGAAAAATATTGTTTTATTCAAAAGTTGTAGGTATTTGAACTTAGGAAATGAATGTTCAGTGGAAAATTCCGTTATAACTGCTCATAAAATGAAAAGTTCTCGATTAATCAGAAATTCCGGACGTACTTCTCTGCGAAATGCAATCAAGAACATAACTTTTAAATTTGAAGTAAATCAAGTGAAAATTGTTGATGTTATTTGTCACGCCAATTGGAAAAAAGCTGTTTCGAGAAGTTTCGAGTAGTTGGCCATTTTGTAATCGAAAAAAATATATATATTATTTCTAACAGCTTGATATACATTCTAAATAGATGTGTAATTAATTTTATGAGTGAATCACTTTTTCATACGACAAAAAAATTGTTAACTTCGCACATGATTTTATACCCGTTACTGTGGCCTAAGGCCTTGAGAAAAGTATAAATCCGACACTGAGTCGCGCGAAAGTGCCAAAATCCAACGCGTGCATCCCAAAAGTATGAATTTTCCACATTTTTCGTAAGAGTCTCAATTCACCAAGCGCAACAAAAAAACTCTGTGCGTCTCGGCAAAAACCAGAGAAAACCCAACGCCGTACATTGCGATCGCGGTTAAGTGTAAGCCGTCCTCGAATACTTGACGCGAGAAAGTTCGAGTCACGTGACGCCGTCCGAGAGTTCCGATTGGCCGTTGGCGTACGGCTGACTACGAGTGTAAATCGCGTACGCTGCATTCGTTATGATCGTTATGATGCACACAGAGCCCCAAGTACGACCGCTCAGAGTGAGACTGAGCGAATGACAGTCAGTGCCTGATCACTCACGCTTTGAGAACGCCGTCCTCCTTTTACTGTGAACTTCGTCATCGTTCTACGTCACGGTTGGCGTGCTAACGCCTCGAAAAAAAAAGACACTTTTGCTAAAACAAGAAAATAAAGAATATTTCAAGTTCAACGAGTACAAAACTGCGCGCCTAGACACAAGGAGAGCGAGTCGAAAAGCCCATCCGCGTGGCTTCACGAGAATCGTGAAAAATGAGGGAGGTATTGTTCGCGCTTTGCGCTATTCTCGCTGGTGAGTAAAATTCTCATTATCATTATGGTCACGAGCATCCGTAATTTGACGCGTGTAATGTTCGACAATTTTCTTTGTGTCGCGGGGCGCCCCTTCGACTCGGGGCTATTCGTCGCCTCGTACAATGACGTACAATTCTTCGATAGACGCCGAATTTTCGTTCGCAATCCAAACTCACGCGTACATAGGCATACACGTACATATACGTGTAACGAAACTGCGTCGAAATTCAATAAAGACGTGACGCATCGAATTTCTTCCCAATTTTATATCCGGTCGCAAATTATACGTCTCAGATTTGTCTTTTTTTTTCGTTCCCTTTGTTCCCGAGGTGATTCGTGACGATCATGACGCGGATGACGGCCAATTACCAGTTTTTTTTTTTCGTGTTCGAAGAATTCATTTTCAGGTTTGAGTGTGACATTCCTGGATCTGGTAGCCACGTCGTTACCGTTATTTGTTTTCCCCCGCTGTGTTCGACGCTGTGCGAGTCTCGAATGGCCAATTTCTGGGCAATCGACGGTTCGTTTACCCGGTAGACGACCCCTTAAGGCCAAACAAGTTCAGCCACTGAATATCCCGTTTTCACGTTTTCCTAGAAACAATTCCACTCGGCTGCGAATTCTAGATTTGCTCTTTTTTCGATACAGTTTTCAGCCTGTCTCAATCGAGATTGGTTCGCCGTTTTGCTTTTAATACATTCTCCTGAACGTCCCGTTTTTGGCTCCGAGCTTCCATATCGTCGGATGCTGTATACATATCCTATTGGGGAATTTGTAACCTTCCGCCTCGCGAATGGGACAGAAGAAAAGACGCTTGTCAAAAAAACAGTTGCTTGCTCCCATTCCCAGCTCTCGGTCACGTCTGTTATCATTTACGGTGGCAAACGACGCTCTTGTACTACTGTAGAGACGTTTGGAAGGAAAGAAGATTGTCCGGCTTGGCTACGTGCAGAGCAACGATGCCTAAGCAAGACGCACGACTATGGGCTGTTTCGATGAACCTTGCTCTCTGTGTGGATATGAAGAAGAAAAAAAAAACAGAAAACAAAAACTAATCTTATCACTGGTTGTGGCTCCCTCTCGCTTCGCGAGTAATGTATTTCGAGAGATTTCTGATGAGTAATCATCCGCCTGCGAGTTGAGAATTGCTGTTGATACAACCTCCGACTAAGTGAATGCAATGCTAGGAGATACATTGGTTTGAGGACGAGCAAGCTCAACTTAGGCTCTAGTTTTCGAAAAGATTGTCCAACCCTTTGCCCTTTTTGAACACCTTTTTTACACAAAATGCACGTAGTTGCGGAGAATTGCTGCAAAAGCGATTTTGGATACGACAAATCCAAGATGCTTCAGACTTTAAAATTGAATATTTCAACAACGTCGGAGCTTCCGTGGAATGCAACGAAAATTAATTATTTTCAATTACTGGCTATTTTTTTGGCCTATTTAGGCCGCTGAAATCCCTCAAACGTTTTTCTGTATTCTTATTAGGAATTTACAACCTAAATTTGCAAAAAAAAGCCTTGGGATAATGATAAAACGAATTGATTTTTATATCACAGCTATGTGAAAGTTTTTCACGTGACTTTGAAGTTTGTTTGGGTTTGCATAGTTGGGAAGCAAAGATTTTTTTTCCATTCTTCATTTCTGTATTTTTGTTATCATCCAAAGCCTAGTTTTTAAGGCCTTAGGCCACAGTAACCGGTATAAAATCATGTGCATATTTAACAATTTATAAAACTAAAAATTAATTATTCATCTATTTAGTATGAATATCAAGCTGTTAGAAAAAATATATATATATATTTCTTTTCGATGTACAAAATGGCGGACTACTAATATTTTCTTTTGTTATCCTTTTTTTGGGAGCTCTGCAGCGTGACATTTAGCATCCACAATTCTTTACCTAGAACAAAAAAAAAAAATTCTCGTCAATCTACATTAGATTCCTAGAGAAGTAGGTACGGAATTTAAAAAATATTGTTTTATTCAAAAGTTGTAGGTATTTGAACTTAAGAAATGAATTTTCAGTGAAAAATTTCGTTATAACTGCTCATAAACGGCTCATAAAATGAAAAGTTTTCGATTAATCAGAAATTCCGTACGTACTTCTCTGCGAAATGCAATTAGGAACATAACTTTTAAATTTGAAGTAAATCGAGTGATAATTGTTGAAGTTGTTTGTCACGCCAATTGGAAAAAAGTTGTTTCGAAAAGTTTCGAGTAGGCGGCCACTTTGTACATCGAAAAAAAAAATATATTTTTTCTCACAGCTTGATATTCATACTAAATAGATGTGTAATTAATTTTACGAGTGAATCACTTTTTCATACGAAAAAAAATAGTTAAATGCGCACATGATTTTATACCCGTTACTGTGGCCTAAGGCCTTAAACAAATTGAGGGCGTGAATCTCTAATAAGGATACGTAAGAAGTGTTTGTCAGGGTTTGAATCGGGCAAAGAAAAATTTGAGCACCCAAAATGAATGAATCTCCTTTGCCTTCCACGATGCAAACTCCAGCATAATTTTTTCGCACAATAAGCTTTCTTTGCGCAACCCAGACCCGGAGAACTTACTAACCTTGACAACCTATTACGTTTATTCCTATTAAACTTTAATCTCATTTACTTAAACACGTTAGTGCTTAAATAAATGAGAAGCTCGCATCGTGGGAATGCAATGAAAATGAATTTTGAAACATCTTTTCGCAGATTAAAGCCACATAGATCGTTTGAATACTTTTAGAATGCTCATTTAGCTATCTACACCCTAAATCTGCAAAAAAAATCGTGTATAATTATAAGACCAAAGAAATAAAAATGGGGAAGAGAATTTTCGTTGCATCCCAATGATGAAAACTTCAACATCGTTTGAATCAATTAAAGCTAACTTTAACTGACCGTGGTATTGATGAAAATACATAATAGTTGCGCAAAGATCTGATCTTCTGCGTCTGAATATCGTAGTGTTGGCAACTGCAACAAAGATGGGATTGAAGCTTGTGTCGTTGAATTGTGATGAAAGTTCACTTTTTTTCAATCGCTGTAATTTCTTTTGGCGCATCTTAGCCAGGAAAGTCTCTCGACCACTCTTCAAGATGCTGATTTACAAATCTAGAATGTAAACCTGCAACAAGTTTTCGTATAATAATACAAATAAGTGAATAACAATACAGAGAAGAATTTTCCTCGCATTCCAGTGACGCAAACTCCAACCTCAGGCAATGAAGATGAAAGCGAATGCTGAGAACTTTATCCGTATTTGCACGTTTCATTTTCAGTTACCTCAGCCAGATATGTGATTGATACGGAACATCATGCTCCTCACTTGTTGGGATCGAAGGAGTGCACGTGGGGCCCATCTTTTTGGTGCCAGAACATAACGTAAGATTTGTTGTTCTTCTTCAGTTGAACATTACTTATTAGAACATATTTCCAGAGATTCTTTTACTCTGCGGAGACGTTTATTGAAAAATCGCTTTATTTCTCTCCGTCAAAAAGTTCGCCATGAAAATTGAAAAGATAAACAATGACAGTTACGAATGGACGAGTACTCGTACAGAAAGAGAATAAAAAAGCGAAACATCACAGTGTAACGGGTCGAGGAATAACTGATTCTCGCGATTTTTCTTACCGATCGTTAAAATACGCTAATCAGTCTGATTTTTTTATGTCGAATCAAAACACTCATGAAGAACAGAAAATAAATTTTCAATCGTTTATTTATTTTTTTACATTTTTTTTAACGGCTAAAAATGTCTTTGAAAAAAGGAGTACGCACGGTGTACACGGTTGTGGTCGTAAATATTATCGGAAACAAAATTTGTAAAGAGCATGTAAATCAGTATGGAAGCTACTGTCTTGCTGTGGAGGTTTTGTAAAATCATAATTTACAAAATAGCGGCGGTTTGAAAAAAAAGTATCGAATTTGGCCTATTTTTTCGACAGATTTTCATTTAAAAAGATATGAAGATTAAAAAAAAGCTTCCATAGCAAGATAAAGTATGGCGCGAAGAATTTAGTGATAAAATTTTGGACGGAAGGCTTGAAAACTCTTCCTTTGAGAGTGTACACCATTTTGAAAAACGACATTTCGAGAAAAACGCGGGATTTTTTTCGAAGAAAAATACTCAATTAAACGTTTCGGAAAATTAAGAATATATTTGGCTATATTTGACCTATATTACATCACTTTTTCATAGAAAAATATTGAGGTCCAAGCGATTTATGCGCTGCCTTCGGAGGCGCCAAAAAAAGTTCCTCCACTGCTGACATGATTCCGTCCGATTGAGTAGCTGAAACCGAAAAAGGAAAAAATGTTAAACTGGAAGGTATTTCCTGTACAATGACGCAGGATTTTCGAAAAATATCAAAATCTAACAAAATGGTGTAGTTATGAAAAAAGTCTGTTTTCTTGCCTATAAAATGGTCATTTTTTCAATGCCAAATCGTCAATTTTCATCCAATCAAAAATATCCTACGTCATTGTAGAGTAAATATATTCAAGAGTACTCAGTTCAAATTTCAAGTCAATCGGATAATTGCTTTAGTTACAATGTCAGCAAATTTGAAAAAAATGTATATTTCGCCTTAATGCAAGAAAAAAAATCGATTTTTTGAAACTTACACACTGACGTTCCTTTAATTATACCTTTTCGAGTGCTTAGCTGTCACTGCGGAGTGTAATCGTGAAAACTGCTTGCAATTGGACAGAAATGCAGCGAAATGCCGAAGTACGAAGCACTGCATCAAGAAAGTTTGGGAGAGCATGAAAGTGGAAAACGACACGGACAGCGTATGCGGCATTTGCAAGGACATGGTACGCCAGGCCCGTGACCAATTGGAGAGTAATCAGACGCAGGAAGACCTGAAGGCCGTTTTCGAGGGAAGTTGCGCACTGATGCAAGTCAAGCCGATCGTTCGGGAATGCGACAAGCTCGTGGACGAGTTCGTTCCCGAGCTCGTCGAGACTCTTGCCTCGCAGATGGAGCCGTCGGTCGTATGCTCGGTTGCTGGTCTCTGCAATTCGGCTCGGATAGATCGCTTGATCGAGGAACACCATGAACTTCAACGCGAGGTAAATACTTCTACGTATCGTAAAAAGTTCACGTAATGGAAGTAGGGGCAAGATGAGAACGCTAAAGTCTTCTTCAAATATAACAATACTAATGAATCAGTCAACTTTAATTATCCCTTTAAAATAATCAACGTTTATTAATCTTTTAATTCTGGAAACTAAAAAATTAATCTCTGATTGTTAGCATACAATATATATTTTTAATTGAACCTTTATTTTTCGCATCTTACCCCATGTGCGGGGCAAGATGAAACAGCACTGGAAGCATGTAAAAATGGTTTCCATTCTTAATACCAGCAATTCGATAAACCAATCGTCTAAGTTCTGTAGTATTTAGTCCGAATAATCTTGCTTCTATATCTGTTAAGGCCTTAGGCCACAGTAACGGGTATAAAATCATGTGCGAATTGAACAATTTTTTTTTGTATGAAAAAGTGATTTACTCATAAAATTAATTACACATGTATTTAGTATGAATATCAAGCTGTTGGAATTTTTTTTTCGATGTACAAAATGGCCGACTACTAACATTTTCTTTTGTTATCTTTTTTTAGGCGCTCCGCGGCGTGACATTTAGCATCCACAATTTTTTACCTAGAACAAAAAACAAAAATTCTCGTCAATCTGCATTAGAATACCTAGAGAAGTACGTACGGAATTTAAAAAATATCGTTTTATTCAAAAGTTGTAGGTATTTGAACTTACAAAATGAATTTTCAGTGCAAAATTTCGTTATAACTGCTCATAAACTGCTCATAAAATGAAAAGTTTTCGATTAATCAGAAATTCCGCGCCTACTTCTCTGCGAAATGCAATTAGGAACATAGCTTTTAAATTTGAAGTAAATCGAGTGAAAATTGTTGAAGTTATTTGTCACGCCAATTGGAAAAAAGCTGTTTCGAGAAGTTTCGAGTAGTCGGCCATTTTGTACATCGAAAAAACAAATAAATATTTTCTAACAGCTTGATATTCATACTAAATAGATGTGTAATTAATTTTATGAGTGAATCACTTTTTCATACGAAAAAAATTGTTAAATTCGCACATGATTTTATTCCCGTTACTGTGACCTAAGACCCTAAACCATTTGTTAGTTCTTCTTCTTTTGGTATAAAGACCGGTTGAAGAGAAACCAAAAGCCCTACTCTAGCTTTAACGGGGTCATCCCATCTGGCAGCTATTTTTTTTATTCATTTTTTTGGGATTTTGTTTATGAACCATTAATACACCCTACGTTTGAATTTTTGCCTCCGTTTATTACCATTTTTACAGTCCCTTAGAATTTTATCAAACAAAAATAACGAGTTGAATGGACTTTACATCGGAAGACACTCATGTGTAAAAAAAAAATGTTGAGTACCGGCTGCCATGATTCCAGAGGTTTCGCTCATCTAAAATAACAAAAATCAAACGGCATTTCAATTTGTAGACCTGAGTCTATTGCCGGAACTAGAGCATTGTTGGGCAAAATTTAATTGCTAGGGTAACTAAAGATTGACAATTAATAAATTGTTAATTAAATGTAAATGTGTAATGTGAAATTTAAATATGTAAATGTAACCCTATGGGTAATCGAATAAAGCATACATACACACATAATCACGACTATAACAATTAACAATTAATTAAATGTAACTGTGAAAACTCACGATTAACAATTAATTTATTATTAATTGCCGTAGTCGCAATTAACAATTAACCAATTGTTAATCGTGACGTTCCCCAATTAGAAACTAACCAATTTTCAATCTTTTCAATGTATTTGATTAAAAACTAACAATTAAAACTGATTATTGTATAGGGCGCGGATTTTTACTTGTTTCTTAAAACAATTAATAAAGTTAATTGCAATTTTTGCAATTGCGAGATGCAATTAACATAGATTAATCCAAATAAATTAATTGCAACATGCAATTAATAGTGTAATTGCAATTAATATTAATTGCTATTAAATTCAATGCAATTACTTTTTTAGTCAATTAATTAACTGATCGGAAATTCAATTGATTTGATCTTTTCAGTCATTCACCCTGCCACCCCTACCTTCGTCTTGCCCCTCGTTCCCGTATTAACTTTTTTCCACCCATCCGACTGAATCCATTGCATGGGATGATTCCACGATTGATTCAACACATCGCCGCCATTATCTTTTGTTTTCTCGGCTCTCTCAGAATTCCGGACGACCAGCTCCATCGTTGAAGCACGATGAGCTCGAGCCCGACGAATGTTCGAAGTGCTACACGATCGCTTCCCACATGGAGGGTAAATTGAATTCAGCGTCGCGAGATCGGGTACTCGATTCAATGCTGAACATGTGCGGCCACATGAGCACCTTCTCCGACGCCTGCGGATCGATCGTGATCGAATATTTCGAAACCATTTATTCTCACCTCCAAGAGAACTTCCGAGCCAAGAACATTTGTCATCTGTCGGGCCAGTGCAGCGGAAAATTCCACAAACACGAAAACTCCACCAAGGTACGAATGACTACGAACAAAATCACCAAGGACGGATGTATAAAATCGATTGGGATGTTGAATAATTTCTCGATCTGTCAACAGGTGGCGTTTGCCAGAACTGCGTGCGTGTAGTTTGAGGGGTAACGCCACTGTGAACGTATAAAATCGAGGGTAATTATGCAGTATGAGGAATTTTCCGAAAAAAACGACGGGAATTTTTTTTTCACCGTCAACTTGTTTATTCCATTATATTGAGTGATATTCCGTCGGGGGAGGCTGACATTTTCCATTAATTCCATAAGTTATACTGCATAATTATCAAATTGAGCAATTTTTCGAGATTTTTTTGGGTGGAAGGACAAGTAAGAGGATAATAATATTCAAGGATGTTATTAGTCATATCTTTAGGTGAAAAAAAATCATATAAAATGGTGACGCTGGAGCCATTCTCGCGAGGCATGTTGAATCTGAGACGCTCTGCGGCACGCAGTATAAATAACGCAAACTTGAATGTGGATTTTTCTTTATTCCCAATTTACATGAGCATAGTTAGAGAAATGCGTAAGGGATTTCGAAAATATTAATTTTTACGCAATTGGCAAGCATTTAAAGTAAAAACTCAATTTTCGAGAGAAAGAACGGACAATCATTCGTTAATAAATAACGTTATAATTAACACACGGAAAATCCCGTACGTATTTCTTTTCGGAATGTTATTTTAGAGATTTGGGTAATTCCTTAGATAAGTGACTTTTCCGAAAAATGAGTTTCTTTGTTTGGGTTGAACCCAAAATTTGAGCATATCTTGGTAATTCTTTAAATAAGTGACTTCCGAACAATAAGTTTGTTTGGCTTGAACCCAAACGAACAAACCCAAACTCATTTTTCGGAAAAGTCACTTATCTAAAGTATTACCAAGATGTGCTCAAATTTTGGGTTCAACCCAAACTTTTCCTTTTATTCTAGATGGTTCAAAGCATCTCTTAAGGGACTATACCAGTGTGAACGCTGAAAATTTGGGTGATTTTCGGGAACTTTTTGGAAGAAAAGTACTCAATTAAATGTTTCGGAAAATTAAGAATATATTTGGCTATATTTGACCTACATTAAATAATTTTTTCATAGAAAAATATTGAGATTCAAGCGACTTATGCGCTGCCTTCGGAGGCGCCAAAAAAAAGTTCCTCCACTGCTGACACGATTCCGGCCGATTGAGTAGCTGAAACCGAAAAAGGAAAAAATGTCGTTAAACTGGAAGGTATTTTCTGTACAATGACGTAGGATTTTCGAAAAATATAAAAATTTAACAAAATAGCGTAGTTATGAAAAAAAGTCTGTTTTCTACCTATAAAATGGTCGTTTTTTTCAATGCCAAATCGTCAATTTTTATCCAATCAAAAATATCCTACGTCATTGTAGAGTAAATATATTCAAGAGTACTCAGTTTAAATTTCAAGTCAATCGGATAATTGCTATTTGTGTTACAATGTCAGCAAATTTGAAAAATCTCATTTCGAGAAAAAACGCGTTTGAAGATTTAACTATCGATTTTTGCAAGATAAAATGATATTGATATAGATGATAACGATATTCTTGAAAGTATAAACTGTCTAAAAAGGCGCAAAAAACAAATAAATTTTTTAAGAGTGTCACACTGGTACATCCCCTTAAGCCAAAAAAGAAAAATCCTTTTTTTTTAATTCCTTAAGATTGTAACGCATCTATAAAGAAATACTATAAGCAAGCTTGAAATTCAGTGTAAACAACTTTTTGTTCATAGTGTTGATGTAGACCACGCAACATGTCCAATTTCCTGCCAAAAAAAGAATATTTGCGGGGAATTTTACTGTACTACTTTATTAAAGAAAAAAAAAATCTGCAGCTGAAGCACACAGAATTCTTGTTGAGACTTACGGCGGCGATGCTCGGTCGGAAACAGCATGCGCAGATTGGTTTAGACGTTTCAAAAACAATGATTCTGATGTGTTGAATTGGCGGCATTACTGCACGAAGACTCATGTCAGACGCCAACTGAACTTGGAGAATCATTAGGAGTTGATCACAAAACAGTTTCGAAACGTTTGAAAGCATTAGGGATGATTTTTCAAACGAAAAGCATTAATTTTCACGAAAAAAAAACCAGCGAGAACTTATTCGATATCTCAATAGATGGAAAAGTATCGATTTATCATGGATTTGTAATACCGCAGGATCTTGATGTCGAAATACGTCCATTGTCGAGCGTCGGAATGGTCGAGGTCGGCGACGAATTACCTTGCAAACTGTGCGAACAGCTGGTCGGACATCTCCGCGACTTATTGGTTGCCAATACGACGGAAAACGAATTCGAGCATGTCCTCGAGGGCATGTGCAAGCAAACGAAATCATTCGCTCCTCAAGTACGTAGTGAATGGAAAAACCGAGTGATGGCCCGGCTATCGCATTCTCATGAAGTTTGCATCGGTCGAATTCAACGAAAACGTTTTTTTTTTCTTCCTAGTTCCCAACTTAGGCAAATTTGAGTTTCGAAAATCACGCGATAATTTTTTAGGATTCATGTTCCGCGATCTACAATCTAAATATGCAGAATATGATTTTTCGTTGCATTCCAACGATGCACAATTCAACCTCATGCATTCTTGCAGCTCAGGACGGTAGAACTCCCCATTTCGTCGAGACCCTCCCCCCCGCAATTTTTCAACGTGAAGTTCACATTTATACAAACATTTCTCAATTAAGGGGTTAGGCTACTGTCACGACGCGAAAATTATGTTTATTAAAAAAAAAATTTGAGGCAATAAGTAAAATTATTAAAAAATCGTTACGACATTTATTAGTTTGCACAAAATTTCATTAAAAAATATTAATAGTTAAGAAATTATAAACAATCTCGTAAGGGACCTTTGAATGTGTGGGGCTCGAAGGTGTACTTGATTTTGGCTACCCGGTTGATCCAAAACCAAAAAAGTTTTTTCTCAACGTATATAATATTGGCTAAAACTCGACAGAGCCTTTTTTAAATCATGTTTCAATTATCAAAAAATGTATTGAATTTTTTTCGATTTTTCGAGACAAAATGATATCACTTATAATGAACGATGGAAAAAAATTATTCAAAAGAAAAAGGCCGGTCAAGACTAAACTATTATTACACTGAACAAGAGTACCAAATTTCAAGCCAACCCGTTCATTAGATGTCGAGAAATCGTGTACACTGTTTTGAAAAACAGTTTCGAGAAAAGCGCGTTCAAAGTTTTACTAGCAGTTCTACCATTATAATAAATTTACCTTTAATAAAAAAAAACTCATAACAAAAAATGCTGTTTCGAGATAAGTATGCCATAAAATTAAGAACCGGTTGAAAGGGTTGGTAAATTTCACAACAAATAAAATAATTGCAGTCTAATTTAGATAAATAGTGACGTCACAGTGGCCACACGAATGTGAACAAAAATTAAAATGCGTTTGTCTCAAAACAGCAATTTTTGTGTTATGACAGTTTTTTAGTGGATGAGCAATATCTTGGACCTTCCTTTTCATTTTGGGTTGCCTCAAGCGACGAACGGGTGTTGGTCATTTCCACAATAGCCTAACCCCTTAAAGGTATAGGATTATTAGTATTTTTATTTCTTGCTGGCCATATTCAGTCAGTTGTGACGACTGCAAGTAAATCTCGAATACCCCTAAATCCATCGTCGGTTCAATCGGAGTATTTGGAATTTTATTTTGAAAAACAAGAAACGATAAGCTGCATTGAGATAATTTTGTCCTCATTATCAAGGCGATAATTAATTAACGACTTTTTGTCAATCAATTGAACGTAGCAACAAGATTTAACGTCTTAGCTACGAGTAATTTGCTCGTATTTATTTACAATTATTATTCGTGTACATGAGCGAAAAAACTTTGATCGCAGTGTAAATCCATCGTTGACGAGTACTATCCGGAAATTTACAAATACCTGGTGAACGGATTGAACAGCAACGGCGTATGCGTAATGGCAGGCATATGTCCCAGCCCCGGCAAAAAAGTTTACGTGAGTAGAAAGTATCAATTATCGACGGTTCGTCACGATAAGATGGGCAATGGAAATCAAACGGTAATGACGTTTGTTCAGAACGGACCTATCTGGCCTCTGCTCCCCGAAAAGCCGCTGAAGATAGGAACGGAAATAATGAAGCAGCGAGAGAACGTTGGTGAGCTCGGCGCCGGAATAAGACACGAGACGAAGCTAACCGAGGCTGACGAGATGCAGTTGCCGATCGAGAGAATCATGGGACCGTCCGTTATCATGGGAGCACCGCAGATGGACCTCAAAGGCCAAAAAACATGCGCATTCTGCGAGTATTTGCTGCATTACTTGCAACAGGTCATCACGAATCCAACCACAGAAGTACGTGACGTTTTCATGGCTCTTGCGCATATGGAAAACACGGGAATATCAGGAAATTTTGTAAAATTCTCTGGAATTTCTCCAAAATTTACTTTTTGCAAGAATTACGAAAAATGAAACTCGCTTGAAAAAAAAAACTAAAAAGTGTAAAAATAAATATTTTCGCATATTTATAATATTCATATTATTCTTCATTATATACGAAAAAAAGTTATGTCAGTGCCAAACATTGGACATTTCAAAAACTAAAAACTAATTTACTCCAAAGCTCTATCGATTTGCGATCGATTTGTCGATACACAACCACGCAATTAATATTGTAGATGAGTGTTTATATTTATTTTTATTGACACCAACATAAAAATTTCTGATTATAGTAAAGAACAGGTTGTGTATTTGCTTTTAATGTATTTTTTTTTACTTTACAGTGTTTAAATTATTTTTCGAATTTCGGTGTTTATTTTGAATTTTATTTTAATATTTTACATTTCCCTATATTCGATCTTAAAAAATCTTGATTTAAAGAACATAATTTTTCAAGATCAAATATAGAGAAATGTAAAATTTAAAAATATAATATTAAAATGAAATTAAAAAAAAAACGAAATTAGAAAAATAATTTAAACATTGTAAAATAAAAAAAATATATCAAAAGCAAATACAGAACCTGTTCTTGATTATCCTTGGGGTCACATGACCCCAATTAACAAAATTGAACAAAATTACCGAGATCTACAATTGAATGTGACAATTGTGTTGTTTTTTTTTTTATCAGGAGGAGGTGAAAGACGTTTTGGACAAAGTGTGTAAAAAATTGCCAGAGAGCGTGAGAGGCACGTGTGACGATTTCCTCAGCAGTTATGGCGATGCGCTAGTCGCTCTCATTGCGCAGGAAATTGATCCATCCGTCGTGAGTACACTTCCTTGAAATTTCGTCATATTTTCACTGCGACGGAGGAATGATCAAGAAAAGTGGTTCATTCCCTGAAAAATACGAAGGTCGAGTTCGAATTCGATTGTTCCATTCCTCTTTATTACTATTTTAACTTACCTTTTAATTAGTCGAATTTTAAGGGATCATCACAGTGTAAATGGTCAAGAGTAAGCTGATTTTTTCGATTGTTGAAATACTCTAATCAGGCTTATTTTTAAATGTCAAATCAAAGCACTCATGAAGAACAGAAAATCAATTTTTAAACGTTTATTTTTATTTCTTTCACATTTTTTTAACGGTTGAAAATGTCTTCGAAAAAAAGAAGTCCTCACGGTGCACACGGTTGTGGCTGTAAATATAATCAGAAACAAAATTAGTAAAAACATTATTAAGTCCTATCGCCAGGCTTCAATCCGTAGGATTTTCATAATTTTTTTTTGAGCTTCACTAAATATATTAATAATCGTCTCTGTAAAATTTCAGGGTCGTTTATCGACCTAATTACAGAGAAAAGAAATATCAAAATGGCGCATTTTTGTGAAGGAAATCCGAGACGACATGCAAAAATCCAATTTCCGGTCGCTACAAAAGTGTATATAATAGTGGGAATCCGTCAGATTCTTAAAAATAATCAGATTGACATACTTGACACTTGTAGTAATTCAGTGCTCTCAGAAAAAAATACGCTTATTGACCTAATTTTTATGTAATATCAAGTTTAATTTGAACTTCCGGTATTGAATTTATTACCACTTGCTACGATAAAGAGACGTGACAGCAAGGCAACAGCTGACTGTAGTCCTAACTTCATCTCACTCATTCGAATTTCCACACATATTTCATTTTTCACCGACACAAATTTTCCACGCTTTTTACCAGTCGTGGCCCGAATACAATGCTTTATATTTCCCGCACCTGACATTGTTTTGACAGATCGACGTTAAAAAGCATGGACGTTAAACTCGCCTGGTTAAGTAAAAAGAGACGGAAATAGAACCAATATTGCCAAATATCGAACCTAGAAATACTGCGCGAATCGTTGGAATAACTATTTTTTCATTTTTCTAATTAAATGTGAACATTCATTAAACAGTCTACACATGGGAAATTTAGTTACAATTTTTTTTTGCATATGTTAAAATATAAATTGTACAAGTCTCAAGTACGATCAGTGGTATGACTAGTGTGAAGCGGTAAGATTACCTTAATTTCTATGAAAGCCGTTATCTTGCCATGGAGGTTTTTTTCAATCAAAATTGACAATATGGCGTCGTTTTGAAAAGAAGTATCGAATATGCTATTTTTTTGACAATTTTTCGTTAAAACAATATGAAGATAAAAAAAAGCATCCATAGCAAGATAAAGAATGGCGGGAAGAATGCTGTGCCAGAATTTGAGACGGATAGCTTGAAAACTCTTCCTTTGAGAGTGTACACCATTTTGAAAAACGACATTTCGAGAACAAGGCGTTTAAAGTTTCGAGTGTGGAGTTTTCATATAAATTGTTTACTTACGTTCAATCGGCGATGCCAGGTCCGAAAGGATAATACGAAAAAAATCGATTATTTGAAAATTTCACACTGTAATGACGCCTCAAGGGCTAGAATAGATATTGTCTCGAATCAAAGGCGAGACATCGTCAAACGTGAGATCTTTTGCAGATATGCCCGATGATGTACGCATGTCCGTCTGAGGAATTTTTGAAAGCCTGGGAACAAATTCCCAAGGACATGACGATCAAGAGCGAAGTCGAGGACAAGCCGAGCTGCCCTCTTTGTCTGTTCGCTATCAATCAATTGGACAACATCATTAAGAATAACAAAACTGAGGTAATACAGAATGGGGTGAACGTCTTTTACGTGTTGCTGCCGTATGAGCGCTACTGAACGGTTCGCCTTCTCGTTCGCAACTAAAGTTGACAGTGGAGTTAGAAAACGCTGCGTGAATGAAGGCATTAGGGGAGGAAAAGGATTTCGAAGTGCGGGAGGATTAAATTCATTTTTGTACCACTTTTTTCAGGCCAGCATCGAGAATGCGTTGGAAAAGTTGTGCACGCATTTGCCAAAGGATCTCAAAGTCGAGTGCAATGCTCTGGTGGAAGGCTACAGCAAGGAGCTCGTTGAAATGTTGATAGCCGACCTAACGCCGCAGGAGGTTTGCGTATACATAAAGCTCTGCAATCCCGACGACAATCCCGGACCGAAAAATCTCACTCCGATTGGCAAAGATCGAGAAATACGTAAATACATCGATTTTTTATTATTAATATACCTTGTTCAGGCACGTAGCGCGTTTGGGCGGCGAATTTCCGAAATTTCACGTAAGGGGCTATACCAGTGTGAACGCTGAAAATTTGGGTGATTTTTGGGAATTTTTCGAAAGAAAAGTACTCATTTGAATGTTTCGGAAAATTAAGAATAAATTTGGCTATATTTGACCTATATTACATAATTTTTTCATTGAAAAATATTGAGATCCAAGCGACTTATGCGCTGCCTTTGGAGGCGCTAAAAAAAGTTCCTCCACTGCTGACATGATTCCGGCCGATTGAGTAGCTGAAACCGAAAAAGGAAAAAATGACGTTAAACTGGAAGGTATTTCCTGTACAATGACGTAGGATTTTCGAAAAACATCAAAATCTAACAAAATGGCGTAGTTATGAAAAAAACCTCTGTTTTCTTGCCTATAAAATGGCCGTTTTATTCAATGCCAAATCGTCACTTTTCATCCACTCAAAAATATCCTACGTCATTGTAGAGTTAATATATTCAAGAGTACTCAGTTCAAATTTTAAGTCAATCGGATAATTGCTCTTTGAGTTACAATGTCAGCAAATTTGAAAAATCTCATTTTAAATTCTTGAAAGTATAAAAATCTCATCTCATATTCTTGAAAGTATAAACTGTCGAAAAAGGCAACAAAAAATCGTTTTTTTGAAAGTGTCACTCTGGTATAGTCCCTTAAGGGGCGAAATCCCTTTGGACGTCCGAGAAAGCGTCATTTTTCACGCATATTTTTTAAGGTTACAAAATAATCGCATCGTTTTGAAATTTTTACATTATCTCATTACAACTTTCAAGTGCTAAAATGTTTTCTTTTGTTCTTTTTTGAACAAAACAAAATGGCGGCCTTATAAGGTATTGCTTTAGGTGTCTTGAAAAACTGCTCATGTTATAGCTCAAAAAGTTATTAATCGATCTGGCTGAAATTTCGGGGAAGTTTATCATTATAACAGTTTCTATTTAATGGCAATTAAAATGAAGAAAATGCAAATTTAAAAGCATGGCACACATTTACAAAATAAAACCAACATTTCACGCAACATTTCTCTAAAATGTGGATTAAGGGGCCAGTCCACATTGGAGTCACGAAAAAAATCTATTTTTGCGATTTTTTTTGAGGATTTTATAAAAGATATGAATACAAAAGTTGTTGGGCTTGATAAATAAAGTCTTGATATACGTTAAAAAAAAATTATTCATTTTTATTCATTTTTAAGCACAAAAACGTTTAACGTAACGCCTCAAAAATAGGTGGGCTAGGTAGCTCCATCACAATTCGGCAACGGCTTGTCTGGAACAAAAAAATCAAAGTCCATTAGATTCAGTATGACACCAGCTACAAAATGACCCACGGATATAAAGTTTTATCAAAAAATAAAAAATGGAAGATGAAAAACGAAAAAATTTAAAAAACGCGTTTTTTCGCAGTTTTTCGCAAAAAAAGAGTAAAAATCAAAATTTTAAAACCATCGAGGGCCATCTTGTTGCGGATCATGTTTACAATATGTGGTTTAAATTTCAAGAGAATCGGTTTATTAGTTTTAGAGATTCGATGGAGCTAGATTTTGAAAACGTCGTTTCGAGAAACGCGTTTGAAGTTTATACTATGAAAAACTCTTACTTAAAGTCAATCGGCAATTCCTGCACCGTACAAAACCCCTTCTGATTGCTCATCATCGTCGATTTCGTCAAGTCTTGCTTGCTTGCGATTTTTTGAAATTTTCAAAGTGGACTGGCCGCTTAAAAAGGTAGTTATTTTTCTAATTTTTCAAAAACAATACTCGTCAAGTAGAATGTAACAATATTATCAACATTGCTACCAAGTTTCGACTCAATCGACTTGATAGTTTTTGAGTAATCCTGCACGCCAATTTTGATAATGCAGTTTTGAGCAAAACGCGTTCGAAGTTTACGCCCGCTCCGAATGCGAGCGGTGAGGCACAGCATTGCCTCTAACGTTAGAAGTTTTTGGAATTTCGCTTTGAAACTCCGGGAAAATATTCTGCATGTCTAGTTCTATCGTTTAGAGGAGAGAAATCGATTTTTTGATCGTTGTAAATGTATATCCCGCCCTAATGGGCACGCTCATCGATACTTTTACGCCCCGCAGTGTCGAACGAGATTCCGAGTTACGTGAGCGCGACTAAGCCCGTAGGAGACGACACAGAGTGCGTCGTTTGCGAATTTATCATGAAGTACATCGACAAAGCAATAAGGAAGGAATCGACGAAGAACGAAATCGAAAAAATAGTCCACGATGTATGCAATCATCTCCCGAACAAGATGTCAAAGAAGTGCAACGATTTCATCGATGAGTATGCCGATTTCGTGATCGAAATGCTCTCGCAGGAAGTTAGCCCCCAGGAAGTTTGCACCATCATTGGCCTCTGCAAGGAAACCATGCAACGTTTGCACGGTATTGGCTTCTTTTTTTCTTCATTTTTATCGTGGAATCGAAGGTATTGCGAGCGGCGGGGCCTGATGATGGAGGACACGTAGGGTAAACGTAGGGTAAACCGACCGGTGAATGGACACGTAGGGTAAACCGACCGGTGAATGGACAAATAACGGCGCTGTAGGACTCAGATGGACTGTAAAATGGAAATATTGTCGAAACGAATTTTTCAATGGCCGTAGCTACCAAAAGATATTATTCTGATAGTGGAAAAAACTATTCGAAGCAATTGCAACAAATAATATTGAAGGAATTCATAGATAAGTAGCGAAATTACTAAATTGCCAGTGAATGAACGAAATGGCCAGTAAATGCACGCTCAACCGCCAGTAAATGGACGTGTGTAGACGAACGCTGTCAAGCGAATCGATTTATTTTTATTAAGGGGAGGCAAACGGCGAGAAAAACAGGTAAACTTCGGGAATTTTTATCTCGAAAACTAATGTTTCGATTGGATCCGGGTTTTTTTAAATTGGAAAATATGTACATTGAGGTATGTTTAGGAATTTTTTAAAATAAATTCGTTGACTGGAAGCGATTCAAACGCGATTATCTCGAAACATAGTTTTCAATGTCGGTGCCAGATGTATCTCGAAAACGGCTCGTCCGATTTTGTCCAAATTTGGATACAATATTCTTCGATAGTTTTTCTCGTTCGCCACGCAGGATTTTTTCGAAATTTTCATTTTTGACGGAATTGCGACCGTTTTAATTTAACATTCGTTTTTCGTTCGCAATTTCCGACGATTTTGGATTGCATACACATTGCATAAAAAAGCAATGGTTCGATCAAATGAAAAACCCCTACGTGACGAACGAGAAAAAGTATCGAAGAATATTGTATCCTAATTTGGGCAAAATCGGACAAGCCGTTTTCGAGATACATCTGGCACCGACTTTGAAAACTATGTCTCGAGATAATCGCGTTTGAATCGCTTCCAGTCAACGAATTTATTTTAAAAAATTCCTAAACATACCTCTATGTGCATAGTTTCCAATAGAAAAGAACCCGGATGCAATAGAAACATTAGTTTTTGAAATAAAAATTCCCGAAGTACACGTCTCTTTATCGTAGCAAGTGGTAATAGATCCAATACCGGAAGTTCAAATTAAACTTGATATTACATAAAAATTAGGTCAATGAGCGTAATTTTTCCTTGAAGCATGTGGATAACTGCAAGTGTTAAGTACGTAAATCTGATTATTTTTAAGAATCTGACGGATTCCCACTATTATATACACTTTTGTAGCGACCGGAAATTGGATTTTTGTACGTCGTCTCGGAATTCCTTCACAGACATACGCAATTTTAATATATTTTTTTTCGCTGTAATTACGTCGATCACCGACCGTGAAATTGTACAAAGACGATTATTAATATATTTATTAAAGCTGAAAAAAAAATCATGAAAGTACTGTGGATTGAAGCCTGGCGATAGGATTACCTTCAATGCTAGTTTCGGAGATCATTGTGCGGCACAATAATTATAATATTCTCTTAAATATCAGTATTATATTCGTTATCATGATTTTGTAGAAAATACACAAATCCTTTTTGCATCTTAATTCTCAAAAAAACTACCAACGTTGTTTTCGACAGAGAAATAGAAAATTAAATTTTGCCAAAAGAAAAAAAACACGAACGAATTGATTTTATGAGAACATTTAATGAAGTGTACATTGTCGCATCTTAACAGTTAATTTAGCATTTTTCAGCAGATAAGCTAATTTTTTTTCTCTGCTTTGAGAATTATGAGAATAAAGCCCATACGTCAATTCACTGGAAAGAGGTTAGAATACAGCACTAGTGAATAAGCATGTCTAATTCTGACCTATTATTACGAATTTATTTACAACATTGCAAAAAATCGAAGATTGATTCTTTCTCAGGTAATGTAAGTAATATTTACCCTCAAAAATTAGAAAAAGTTAGAAAGAAAAAATGAGAAAAATCAAAGTCCATTAGATTCAGTATGACACCAGCTACAAAATGACCCTCGGATATAAAGTTTTATCAAAAAAATTAAAAAATGGCAGATGAAAAACAAAAAAAGAAAAAAAAACGCGTTTCTTCGCAGTTCTCGCGTTTTGAACACCCACTGTGCACAGCCGTATCGTAACTAAGTTGCGCGGTGTGCAAGTGGCACAAAGTAGAAAAATTCCGTGTAGCGTCAAAATTCGATATTAAATTGAGAAATCGGTTTTAACAATAGCCAGGATTTGTTTTTTCTAGTGAAAAATTCTAGTCATTCGGGTTTTTATCGACCATTCATATTCTTTGATAATTTTGAATATAAATGAGCTTTTGTCCATTCGCAGATCGGTTTACCCTACTTGTAAATTGTTTTCAGGCAATCACTGTGTCTAAGCTGGTCCGGTCTCAATATTTCTTATTGTGAAGCAGATTTCGTGCAAGAATAAGATTTTCATACTGAATCTCTCTTTCAATTATCCGACGCGAACTAGCCCGACGAAAAGCAATCGCAGTGCCGATTTTTTAAAATTCCAGACTCTGTTGCCGAGTGTGCTCTCTGTCAGGGAGTCATCGCGACGATCGACGACCTCTTGTCGGAGCCCAAAGTGGAGCAGGAGCTCGAGCAGGTCGTTTCTCGAGCCTGCCAGTACATAGCGCCCGCCAAACACGGCAAGGTGAACATTTGCCGTTTATTTTCGCTCCGAAATCACAGATAAAATTTCATTCCGAAAGTGATGCGACGCGATCTGTACTTTGTGTCGGCAGTGCGTCATGATGATGGAGGTTTACGAGCAAAGTATCATCAACATTTTGCGCGAACACGGCGACCGAACGAAGACTTGTACTCGGCTAGCTTTGTGCTCGCCCGGCGATTATTTCGCCATGATGTCACGACACAGAAGCATGGTCAATTCGCGGGATAGCCTCATGTACACTGAGAAGAAGCATCACGACAAGACAATCTCCCGCTACTGATGCCTTGGCGACGCAAGGATTCTCCACATTCGAATGTAATTATTTTCATGACTTTTATGGATAGTACAGTCGTGCTGTATATTGGAATCGGAAAAATTGGAAGAAGGCTAGTTTTTGGACAGGTGATTTTGTCGGTGCCGCGGGTGCTAAATCCAAGTTTGCCTAAAAATCGGGGTGTAGCGTTTTTTAAAAGGGATGAAGGGAGATGGGGGTGGATTAAGGGGCCAGTCCACTTTGGAGCCACGAAAAAGGGTATTTTGCGATTTTTTTTTACGGTTTTATAAACGATATGAATATAAAAGTTGTTGGGCTTGATAAATAAAGTCTTGAAATACATTTTTTTAATGTTTAATTTATTTTTATTCATTTTTAAGAATAAAAACTATAGTTTAACGTAACGCCTCAAAAATAGGTGGGCTAGGTAGCTCCATCACAACTCGGCAACGGCTTGTCTGAAACAAACAAATCAAAGTCCATTAGATTCAATATGACACCAGCTACAAAATGACCCTCGGATATAAAGTTTTATCAAAAAATAAAAAATGGCTGATGAAAAACGAAAAAAGTTTAAAAAAGCGTTTTTCCGCAGTTTTTCGCAAAAAAAAAAGTAAAAATCAAAATTTTAAAACCATCGAGGGTCATTTTGTTGCGAATCATGTTTACAATATGTGGTTCAAATTTCAAGAGAATCGGTTTCTAGTTTTAGAGATACGATGGAGCTAGATTTTGAAAACGTTGTTTTGAGAAAAACGCGTTTGAATTTTATACTATGAAAAACTCTTACTCTTATCGTCAATTTCTGCACCGTACAAAATCCCTTCTGATTGCTCATCATCGTCGATTAATTCAAGTCTTGCTTGCTTTCGATTTTTGAAATTTTCAAAGTGGACCGGCCCCTTAATGCCAAAGTACAACCCCTACGAGGTCAGCGCCGGGAGTCAAAATGTTCAGAAAAATCCGGGCTTTATTTTTGTCCACAGCGCCGAAGTCGTGGAAGTTCATTTTGGGGGTGAAAAAGTGGAGTGAAATTTTGCAAAATCAGTTTTAATTCCATAATTTTTTAGGAAAAATTCATACAATTCTTGTTCAAATGGCAATGTTGTAGCCCTTGAAAAGGCGCGTCGATCGAGTATTTAAAAATCCTTCTCCAATAATATCTTCACCCCCAAAAAATTGTTAAAATATCAAAAAACATTGTTTATTGAATAACTCAAATAAAATCGATTTTTCGGGGATGGTTTTAATGTACGAAATGTAGAGAATAATTTTCTCTACATTTTCGTTTCTATAGACCACCCTTGAATTTTGCTTTTTCCAACACCTCTCAGGGGTTGAAAATTCAAAATGAAATACTGTGAAATATATTGACCGAAAATGAAGAGATACGAGTTTGGCGCTGTGGACAAAAATGTAGCTGATGGTTCAAGCTAAAAATTGTTCCACGGCGGCGAATTCGTGCGGTCAATACTTTTCCCAGAATTTCATTTTTTATTTTCAACTCGCGAGAGGGCTTCGAAAAAGCAAAATTCAAGGGTGGTCCATAGAAACAAAAATATAGAGAAAACTATTCTCTATACTTCGTACATTTAAACCATATCCGGAAAATAAATTGTTCTTGAGTTATTCAATAAACAATTTTTTTCGGTATTTCCACAATCTTTTTTGGGGGTGTAGCCATTATTGGAGAGTAATGATCGAGTACTCGATCGATGCGTCTTTTCAAGGGCTACAACGTTCCCATTTGAACAAAAGTTGTACGAAATTATGCTAAGAAGTTATTGAATTAAAACTGATTTTTCAAAATTTCACCCCACTTTTTCCCCCCAAAATGAACTACCACGACTTCGGCGCTGCGGACAAAACTAAAGCCCGGATTTTTCTGAACATTTTGTCTCACGGCGCCGACCTCGTAGGGGTTGTAGTTTGGCATCAATCCGCCCCCAACCCCCTTTATCCCCTAAAAAAGAACCCTGCACTCCGATTTTTGGGCAAACATGGATTTAGCCCCCTCGGCACCTACATGATCACCTGTCAAAAAATTGACCTTTAATTTTTCCGATCACGGGGTTTTTCAGCGACAGCACGACTGTACTAGGGAGAAACGACGGGAAAAAAGCAGCAATCGTTCCTGGCGACGTCGAACACTTTACTTTTCGTTACCGTGGTTGTGGACAAAACTGCGATAAATAATGCGTTATCACGATTCACACGCTTTTTCGTATTTCTTCTTTTTTTCACAGATTCGAGATAAATGCAAAAAGAACGCATGAAGAGCAAATTTCGCATCGTTCCTTCACGAATCGAGTGACTCGTAGCGAAAGAATTGCCGGAAAAATTAATGTTTCGCAAGGAGATTAAGTAACTAGATTTTTCGAAACTCCGATCATTATAATATTCACTAGCATGACAAAGTTAATAATAATAAACACGATGTAGCCATATTTACCCAGTTACATTATGATTCATCGTGATAGCGCTGTGAGCTAATCTTTGTATCTTCCGTAGCAATGATTTGCCGCGAAATTGTACAAGATGTTGCGCCGTTTGAGTGAAATCTACCAAATGGCTACGAGAATAAAAATGGTACGCGTACGATCCGTTCGAACACGCGCGGGCTCAGAACTCCCGTACCGTAAAGCATTGTTTCTCGAACCAATTTGCGGCGAGATCTTTCTTTTTTTAGTTGTCTAAAATTGTACGTTGCCTGTGAAAAAGGAAAAATAAAGTTGCGACACCGCGACAAATGGTCGAGTTTTTCCGTCCCACGCAATGAGACGATACGCGTGCATCGATCTATGTTGGAGATAATCCATTTTTTTAAATTAAGGGGAGACACACCTAGGAGCCGGAAAAAGTCATTGTTGTGATTTTTTTCAAGGAAAGCTATTTGAAATTTCGGATTGGGGTTTTAATTATCTAAAAGTATATACATTCAAAAACATGTTTAATTTTCTTTATTTAAAAATATCAAAAATATACAAGGATATTGTATGATCCTTGGGGCGTCGTGAAAAAATCTGCGTATACGGTACCCACTGGCGTTTCTTCAAAAATCATCTGAAAAAAAACCAAAAAGATTACTAAATTAGATACTATAATCTAGTACTTGTCATAGCTCATTTTGAAAATATAGATTTATGACAAAATGGCGGACGTTTGAACATAAATGAGAAAAACGCATTTGAAAATTTGGGAATGAATAAATCATGAAATTTGTCAACTTGCATGGAATCATCGATACCAGGCCCATAGTGTAGGTCTTATACGGTCGACGGAATGCTCATAGCTTCTAAATCCTCGACCTCGATCATCTAGGTGTATATCTCTCCTTAAGGGCTTAGGGGCCGTACGCAAATTACGTCACGCATTTGGGGCGTTCGGCCAAGCGTTACGGTCTACGTCCGTGGGTGCTCAAGGTTTCCGTTACGTCACGATTTTAAAACTGCCAGAAATAGCAAAATTTCTGCATGTTCAAGTTTTTAATTTAAACCTCGCGTGCAATTTTACCGTGGACAGCTCGCAGCTTTCTATACGCAATGTCAGTGAAGGGGGAAAGTCACTGTGCAAGAACTTGCACAGAAGCTTTCCCACACTCCCCAAGCAAAATTTGAAGGAATTTTTTTTTAATTCATAATTCTTGAAAGTACATGTATTGGAAAATATGTTGGCAACATTTTTATTCACAAGTCCGAAAATTGACGGAGTTATAGTGACTTTAGCGAGAACAGGTGGCGCGACCGGTTAGTGCCCTCAGTCCCTACAGGTGTGGCATCATTTGCAATAGATAAAGTACAGGCTCTTATTATTTTGTGAACTATCATGAAGATGAAGAGCCGTCATATCGCCCGCGACTAGATACTTCAATGTAAGTATCAATATTCTAGGAAAAAAACATAAATTTATATCAAGAAACACGGAACGAAAACTTTGAACGCTTTTTTCTCGAAACTAGTTTTTTCGACCTTATCCGAGCGCATACTTAATAACTTATTAACCGTAATTCAATTTGAAAAAAATCATTTTTGTAATCACAGTGACTAAGGTTGTACGTATCCGCGTTTTTAACATTTGATCATTACTAATTTTAAAGACTACATGAATACAGAAA
Source organism: Ophion ellenae (assembly GCA_963210295.1). Taxonomy (NCBI): domain Eukaryota; kingdom Metazoa; phylum Arthropoda; class Insecta; order Hymenoptera; family Ichneumonidae; genus Ophion; species Ophion ellenae. The sequence goes on along the minus strand of OY723394.1, from coordinate 25,015,164 downwards.
AAGGGCCTTGAAAATATAAATGTCCAGACTGTCTGCATTAGAAAAAAACCAAAATAAAAAACGGCTACGCATAACGATAGCTACACTTGTATAGATATCGATAAATTGTTGACTTTTAATTTACAGATAACCTTTCATAAAGACATCGATGGGACAATGAAGAGAATTTTTTTCGTCGTCAAATCAATCGGTATATATCTCGGTTAATTATCAAGGTTTTGTCATAAAAATTGGTACAAAACTAGATGAATATGTACTTCATGAAATGGGTATAAACCCGACCCTTTCATAATTAGTTGTCTATGAAAAAAATCGCAATCATTGATTGGGGGGTTCTGGCCAAACGTTGCGGTCCCGCTACGTGAGGGGGGGTTAAAAATTGGGAAATTTTGCGTTACGTAATTCGTGTACGCCCCCTAAGTGTGTTTGGTGACTGTGAAGACCCGAAAATCAGCGTTATTAAAAAAAATCGAAGGAATAAGACGATTGAAAAATCGCTTGGACATTTATTTGCATGTACATTAAGAAACAAAAGTACTTTTTTCTTAAAATATTGGCTAAAACTAGACGAAACTTTTTTGTTATTGTGTTCCAATCATTAAAAAAATGAATATTTCAACCGGTTTTTCGAGGAAAAATGACATTCTTTTTAATAACTAATGAAAAAAAATGTTGACAAGAAATCCTCTTCAATTTGAATAGTCTCAAGTGTCGAACGAGTGTTTGTCATTTTCGCAGCAGCCTAACCCCTTAAGATAAGCATTTTTCAGGATAGTAAAACTGCGATATAATATTAGAATTAAACGAACTTCAAGAAAGGGGTAGTTTATCCCCTTGAGCTTTCTATCAAAAATGAAAAAAATACGTAAACTGAAATGTCATCCTTCCGTCAAAATGTTACTCGTTCCATTCAATTTAATGCACCCCTTTTTAATGTGGGGTGAGCGGAAGAAAAATAAAGGGATGATTCATCCCTTAGATTTGTTTTTTTCTCCAATGTACTTATTTACTCAAAGTGGATTTCTGATCCTTTTGCATGAGAAGAATTTTCGTTTTTGTCTAACTGAAATCGGTTTCCCGCTTGCGGGTGAAACTGCAAAATCATCCCTTAAGGGGTGAAATACATGTAGACGATAAAAAATAGCAAATTTTGGTTTGTTTTTTGTAAAAGAAGAACACGTTTTACGTTTATGAAATTGTAGGTACAATTAATAACCTAACAAAACTGTAAATAAAGTTCGTTGAAAAATATTTTCAAAATGGCGACGTTGTGGCGTGGTCTTCCAAGAAGGTTTTGGCGGCAGTTTTTCGTTTGCGGGAAATCCAACGACTTTGATATTAATCGGAAAAATATGAGCCAAGAATTTTTAGTATTTTAACATCCAAATGCTGAATTTATACCTAAGAAACATTAAAAAAGTTGAAAATCGAAAAAAAAAGACACCAGAAGAGAATAATTGAAATTCTACACAAAATTTTCGTTTTTTTTTTAAAATAAAAAAGTACTTCTTAAAAGTGATTTTCATAAACGAGTAGGTATAAGTTCAAGGTAATATTGTTATTGAGACGTGTGTACAATTTTAGCACGTTCGGTCGACTCGTTTTAAATTTGTTTCCCACAAGCTTGAAAAATGTGTTTAAAGTTCGCGGTGAGGTAAGTCACGCTCACAAGCAATTTCTTCCGAATTTATTCCTACGCATTTCGGCTTAAAAAATTTACCGCTGTATCCTTAAGGCCTTAGGCCACAGTAACGGGTATAAAATCATGTGCGAATTGAACAATTTTTTTTTTCACACGAAAAAGTGATTCACTCATAAAATTAATTACACATCTATTTAGTATGAATATCAAGCTCTTAGAAAATATATATATATTTTTCGATGTACAAAATGGCCGACTACTCGAAACTTCTCGTAACGGCTTTTTTCCAATTGGCGTGATAAATAAATCACTCGATTTACTTCAAATTTAAAAGTTATGTTCCTAATTGCATTTCGCAGAGACGTACGGAATTTCTGATCAATCGAAGACTTTTCAATTTATGAGCAGTTTTAACAAAAATTTTCACTGAAAATTCATTTCTCAATACCTACAACTTTTGAAGAAAACAATATTTTTAAAATTCCGTACGTAGTTCTCTAGGTATTCTAATGTAGATTGACGAGAATTTTTGTTTTTTGTTCTAGGTAAAAAATCTTGGATGCTAAATGTCACGCCGCGGAGCGCCGAAAAAAAGATAACAAAAGAAATTATTAGTAGTCGGCCATTTTGTACATTAAAAAAAGAATATATATTTTCTAATAGCTTGATATTCATACTAAATAGATGTGTAATCAATTTTATGAGTGAATCACTTTTTGAATTCGCACATGATTTTATACCCGTTACTGTGGCCTAAGGCCTTAAGATGTTCACCAAAAATAAGGCGGAAAAAAAATGTTATGCCACTACATTTATTTCCCTTCAACATTCTTCACTCTAACAATAAGGGGGGGGGGTTTCACCCCTTCAGACAGCTTTCTCCGCCGAAAAAAATAACGTATCCAATAGTTTTTACGGCAAACTGATGTGCCGGTCTAGTAGTTAGCGCGCCTGTTTCTGAACCAGAACATCGGGAGGTCGGGGGTTCGAATCCCAGTCTCGTAGCCTCGGAGAAAAATAAATACGGGCGTGACGTAGCTCCAGTTCTACGCGAATGTCACGCACACGGACCGGGGTACGTGTGTGTGTCGTGTGTGTACGGCTTGAGCCTGTGATTTATTTCTCGACGAAACGCGACTAGCTCCGAAACTGGGAAGCGCACCTGGGACCGGCTGTATTGTCATTCAGTGGGTAAAAAGTATCCACACACGTCTATTTTTCAAGTCATCTTACGAAAAAAATAAAATGCTTCATTAAGTTTCTCTGTTCGATAGCTTATCCTAAATATACATGGTGTCTGTTTACAATAAGCTTGGGAAAACTCGAACAATCAAATAAAGCCAAATTAACAACCGTTTTGTGTGACATGTACAAATCCTTTTTTTACCCACTGTAGGTTTTTCGCAGTGCCCTATACCGGTAGCAGAATTATCATGGCGAATGCGATACAGAGGGGGAAGTCGGCTGCGGCCGCAAGGTGGGGATGAGGAAGCGGAATATGGTGGGAAATGTGATAAGGGGGAAGACCTCCAACAATGGAATCTACGATCGTATGGGGGAGGGGGGAGGGGGGCTTTAGGCGAGGAAAAACTGCCCGTTTTTATGATTTTTTTTGCAGGAAAGATTCTTTACGATTTTTTAAACTTGGGGTATGTTTTATTACTAGTTTTGGCCGTTAGGTGGTATTTAAAAAATGTCGGAGGTATAGCACGGACTTTTAAAGGGGAAATTTTGCAACAAAAAATACTTTATTTCTTCAATTTTTCAAAAACGCTTAGGGTCATGTTTTCGACAATACGGTTCGAACGATTTATACCAAATTTCGTCAGAATCGGTCGATTAGTTTGTTAGCTATGCGTCACGCCATTTTTGAAAATGCAGGTTAGAAATTCTCGTGCCATACCGCCGCCATTTTTAAAGATTAAGGGGTTGGCCACAGTAACGGGTATAAAGTCATGTGCGAATGTAACAATTTTTTTCGTATGAAAAAGTGATTCACTCATAAAATTACGCATCTATTTAGTATGAATATCCAGTTGTTGGAAAATATATATATATATATTTTTTTCAATGTACAAAATGGCCGACTATTAACATTTTCTTTTATCTTTTTTTCGGCGCTCCGAGGCGTGACATTTAGCATCCACAATTTTTGACCTAGAACAAAAAAACAAAAATTCTCGTCAATCTACATTAAAATACCAAGAGGAGTACGTACGGAATTTAAAAAATATAGTTTTATTCAAAAGTTGTAGGTTTTTGAACTTAAGAAATGAATTTTCAGTGAAAAATTTCATTATAACTGCTCATAAACTGCTCATAATATGTAAAGTTTTCGATTAATCAGAAATTCCGTACGTACTTCTCTGCGAAATGCAATTAGGAACATAACTTTTAAATTTGAAGTAAATCGAGTGAAAATTGTTGAAATTATTTGTCACGCCAATTGGAAAAAAGCTGCTTCGAGAAGTTTCGAGTAGTCTGCCATTTTGAACATAAAAAAAAACAATTCTAACAGCTTGATATTCATACTAGATGTGTAATTAATTTTATGAGTGAATCACTTTTTCATACGGAAAAAAATTGTTAAATTCGCACATGATTTTATACCCTTTACTGCGGCCTAACTCCTTAAGGGCATGTACAAGGTCAACATAACCTCACAAATTTTCCAACCCATTTTTCTCATAGATGGTCACATTTTTAGGAAAAAACGCAGCATTAGGCTCTGGAGAATTCCCTGACGCAGAGCATGATGATTTCCTTTTGCCCTAAATGTTATTAATCTCTGAGAAATCTTTGTTCGAACATTTCAGCTATCTCTCTCGCACTCATATGTCACGCGGTAGATCTACTTCGCCTTGATAAAAAAAAATACCATGTAACAGTCAAACGTAGTAATAAACTATACCCTAAGTCTCAAAAATGGTGAAGAAATCTTTTTTTTTTATCATGAAAATCAGCAAATGTCTTCCTCGCCTAAAGGTATCTCGCGAACGCTCCCCCATATACGTGGGGTTTCAACAAAATCGAAGGGCACCAAAGTGACGTTCCTTCATAGATCAATCGCTCTATCGCTTTCTCTCTCTGCTTTATCGACAGCCACGTGGCTCCTTAGTTCCAGTCAGCCAGATGACGCTGCACATGGACTATTCCAAGTCTCCTAGCAATCTTTCATCTTCGTTTCAATTGTTTTCCCTTCCCGAGGCAATCTCGCGAAATCGCTCGTACAAATATGTTGTCCGATCGCGAGCGTTCGGATTCACGCGCAAAGTGCGAGTGAGATCGCGTGCTCTACACAGAGTGGCACGAGTGTCGACGTGTTGGCGGGAGGGGGCAATAGGATCGAGGCCCGCGGGAGGTGCGACGTTTCGCGTTGAAGCGTATCGTCTGCTACCGAGCCAGAGTTGACGTCGGGCTCTAGGCGGTGTGTGGCCTGGAAATTCATCTCTCTGGCGGCTCTCCTCGCGGAGACGCGCGGCCAATCCACTCAAATCTCTCATCTCATGAACGAAATATCAAAACACCCACAACTGGAAAAAAAAAACTTTCTTCGTTTCGCGTACACGCGTTCGCGTTAACGAGTCCGCCCGAACAATTTCGAAAAACTGAGTGAAAATAGTCACGAGAAAAAAAAAATCATTACAATCACGCGCGCCGTCGAGATTGCTCGGTGTGTGTCCGTGTGCGCGCGTTTTCCTAGACGTCAATGCGAGCGCGATCAGATCCGAAAAATTAACGCTCGCGTTCACGGCGAACTGTCAACAATCGGAGGGAGGCGAGGCGCGCTCCGGTCGAACGTCGAAATTTTTCTTCACACTCCGAGCACGAGAGACAAATTCGAACCGACAATTTTGTCTCGTTACTTTTTTCCCTCGCAATTCCAAGTTATAATCGAAATACCACAATGTGTATGCACCAGTGATAGAAACATCGCTCACATCGAAACACCCGAAAAAACGAGGTTTTCCTTTTTTTTATTTCATTTTTGGCCCTTCGTTATCGTTTGTTTATTTGCCTTGTTGATTTTTCGTTCTTGTACATTTTTCGATTACTTTCGCTTCTTACGTGAAAAGGTAGTATCCGACGTGAATCATGGCTAATAACAAAGCGGCTGGTAACACCGTTCAGACCAAGGCCGTAGAAGTTTCCCAGCAGCTCCAGGATGGAGAAAAGTTCGTCAAGTGGGACGAGGTCAGTATCCGAATAGACAGCCTCGTTTGCTTCCAACGATCTTATCGGCTCACCTTTGCAAAAATCCGATTTTATCTACCGGCCTCGACCTTCGCCGACTCCCTTAGCGTATCGTGCGCATCTTCCGAGTTGCGCTTTCAGATTTTCATTCTCGTTCAACATCCGCTCTTTTAGGCCGCGCTGGATGCCAAAGGTCAGAGATGTAGTCGTAGCGGATTCCTGAATCCTCATGTTTATGGATCGCAGCCGACTTTTTTTTGGGCCTTCGGAGAACTTGGGTGTGAAAATGCGCCGGAGCTAGGCTTTCTTAGTATTTTTAGACAATTGTTGACGCGAGGCGAGCAAACGTTTATTGTTGATGCAGACCAATCGGCGTGCGGCTTTGGGAAATATACGCCGCCGGTGGTCGCGCAGTTTGTTGAAACATCGAGCAGGAGAATTATTGATGCGATCGCAGGGAAAAATGCAAAAGAATGCCTTTTGAAGCAGCGGAGATATTTATAAAATATTTATTATTGAAAAACATTAAAGGGTCTCAATTGGGAAAAAAGGTGACACGAGAAATGTTGAAGTTTGCATGGTTGGGAAGCAACGATTGAAAAAAAAATTATTTATGGTGTTGAAGTTTGCATCGTTGGAACACAACGAAAATTCTGTTTTACATTTTATTTTCCATATTTATATTATTTCAGGCGATCTTTTTTATAGATTTATCATCAAGATCGCTAAATAAATATCTTAAATAATTGTTGAAGAACTTTTATACGCGAAATCAGCCAAAAGAAGTTGAATTTGTTGCAGTCCAATGATGCAAACATCAGCATCGTCCGTATTTTTAATATTATACAGAGGGTTTTTTTTTAACGAATTGAAGCTGTAAATCTCTGATAAGAGATGGTGCTGAAGTTTGCATCGTTGGAATGCAACGAAATTTTTTCTTGATTTTATCCATTTTTTTATTTTCATTATTATCTAGAATATTTTTTTGCAGCTTTTGGTTATAGATTTTTAGGAGGAATCTTCGAAAATGTTTCAGTAATTTTTGTAGTCTAAATCTGGCGACAAAAAAATCGGCAATCCGAAGAAAATATATGTTTGTTGCAGTCCAACGATGCAAACTTCAATACCATGATAAGAGTACGTAAAAATGTTACAGTGTTTTTTATTGTTTAAATCAGCTGAAGAAAAGGTTTGAGCAATCAAAAAGAATAGATTTTTGTTGCATTCCAACGATGTTGACTTGAACATCATCAGAAATATTCATTCGTTTTTGGATGTAAATATAGACAGAAAATATATTGTATTGTACTGTATTTATTTCCTCATTGTACACGCTTTGCGCTTCTTAAATTGCCCTCGTCTGCTTACAAACCTTATGTTTACATTAAAACCTTACACCTAATTTTTCTTACACATAAAAAATAAAACTAAATAGATCAAATATTTTTTTTATCGATCCCTTATAGTTTGGCATGGAAAATATAATACTAAGTAATATAATAGTAAGAAAATATAATACTAATAACGTTGAAGTTTGCACCGTTGGAAATCAAAGTTGCATTCTAATGATGCAAACTCCAGCGTCATAAATAACAGCACAGAATACACTTTTGTGTACCTGCCTTTGGAGCGTATGCTGAGAATGACAGGGAAATCATATTGAGAAATTTTTCCTCTGACTTGATACTGTGCTTACAATAATTAGTCGTTAATGTTTAATAACGCTTTTTTTTTAAACCAATACATACACCGTGTGACGTGGTGCACTGAATGATGTTGAAGTTTGCATAGTTGGAATACAAGGAAGGTTTCATTTTATATTTCCATTTGCTTACTTTATTATCATACGAAATGATTTATTGCAGATTTTTATTGTAAATCTCGGAATAAGTATCTTAAAAAATGATTGAGAGTTTTTCGTAGGCAAACTCTGCCAAAAGAAATTAAATTCGAAAATATTCATTTCCTTTGGATCCCAACGATGCAAACTTCAATATCGCGTGAAACGATCTAGTAAACGAATAAGTTGAAATGACAAACTAAAACTTGATCACGCCGTGTTCACCTGATAAAATGTGTGGATTTTCCCACGTATTTTTTAAGGAAGTTGGAGCATGAGCCTCAATCGAAGGTTAAATTACAAAAAAAGAGTTATATATATATTATTGTCTAGACAAAGCGAGTGTGTACAAATATTTTGATACTTTTTCACCACTAAACACCAGAGATAAAAAATAGGGTAAATATTCGGAAGTGAAGCTCCTGCTAGAATCAGGTTAATGTCTGGATACTTGTTTGGGTTTGTATAACCCAAACAAAAATTAGCCTGATTCTAGCAGGAACTCCGTTGCCGAATATTTACCAAATATAGTTTAATGTATGTAATTTTACGTGCGCTTAGACGAAATTACCATTAATTATTGGTAATAAATAATGCGGTGAGATAAATATAAATAGACAGAATTATAAATCACGAAAAGTTTCATTCTGAGTCGTAGAAAATATTCCCAGATGCACTTTTTTTTTCATAAGAATCATCTATAATGCTATAATAATAGTATAGTGGTAGGAACACAAAAGTTTTTCTTATTTACGTAATTAAAATATAAAAATGCATATTTTTGCGCTTTAATTACAAATTTTATGAAAAATTTGCATCTACAAAGCAAATCTATACCCCGTATGCACTTTTTCCGAGGTCCATTGAAAAAAAAAATGTATAAAGCGTTGTATGACTGAACTGGATCGCTCCAACCTCCTTAATTGAAAGAAATACAAAGCCAGTTTTTTCATCCATAAAAATATTATCAATGAATTATTTGGTCTTATGATATTGAAGTTAGCATAGTTTGAACCCAAGGAAAGTTTCGTAGTCTAATTTTTTTTTGGCAAAATTCCAACACAAACATCGCTCAAACGTGTTTTTCATCATTTTTATCAGAAATCTACAGCCCAAAAATCCGAAGAATAAACGAAGACAACGAAATACAAAAATTTAAACAAATATTCGTTGCAATCCAACGATAAAAATTTAAATATCGTCAAATATTTGTACATAATTCAACAGATGTGTCATTCAATTTCTGCTGATACTTTCATTGTGCTTTTTCTATGATATTGAAGTTTGCACCATTGGGATGGAGCGGTAATCAATATTTTCTTCAATTGCTCCCACTTTTTGGCTGATCTAGATGACGAAAATCACTCGAGCGTTTTTTCGGATTCTTATCCTCGATCTTAGACCTTAGTCTACAAAATTGAACAGTAACAAAAATAAAGAAATTTAAAAAAATTGAAAATCGTTGCATTACAACGATGCAAACTTCACCGCCATCTCTTTCTGTATGAGGTAACCATCGAATGCTTTTGAAAAAATCTCCATTCAATAGAAAATAAGAGCAATATCCAGCACTTCACAAATTAATTTTTCAAATAAACTCGGAAATCGGATATTTTGATGATTTTGCACACAAATTACAAAAAGATTTTCGCAAGAGATCTCCCCAATTTCGCGCAAAGTTCGCGAGAGTGAAATTTTCCAATAATCGTTGCGAAATAAATAAGGGGACTGAAAAGTGCATATAATTATGACGAATTTGCGCTCTTCTTTTGCAGGATTCCGGTGTAGCGACCCCCGTTACGCTGAGGGTTGATAAATACGGTTTTTATCTACACTGGATAGATCAGAATAACGAAGTCGACATGCTCGACATAGCCATCATAAGGGACACGAGGACTGGGAAATATGCCAAAATACCAAAGGTATGCAGAACCGAGCATGGTGAAATCGTACTGCATGGCTGTTACGCATATGGAAAAACCGGCAAAACTCGAGGAATTTCTTTCCTCCTGGAATAATCACGGAAAAGTCAGGGAATTTTGAAAATTCTCCGGAATTATTCCAGAATTTACTTTTTCCAAGAATTCCGAAAACGAAACCGACTGGAAATAAAAACTGAAAAGTATAAAACTTAATATTTTTGTATATTTTAAATATTTTTATGGTCATTCTTTAGATAAGCGATTTTGCCAAAAAATCAGCATAACATTATTGTTTTGCTATTTTTCATTTATTGGGTTATAAATGATGATGTTCAGTCAGGGGAAGCTAAAATCCACCCCCCCCCCCATAAAAAGTTATGGGGTTTTGGAGTTCGCGGAAGCACGTGATAAAATAGGGCATTTTTGAACACTCCGACGTCTATATTGGGTTTGTTTGGAGACTATTTTTTGGAAAAGTCACTTATCTAAAGAATTACCAAACTCTTCCATGTCAGAGTCACAATAATCGCATTCAATGTCATCATCGTTATCACTGTGGTTATCTGTTAGTAATTTTTCATCCAGCCAACCATGGACACGTCCGTTTCTGTTCGAAAAGGCAGTTTTAAACCAATTTTGAGGTGTTTAAGGGGCTATACCAGTGTGAACGCTGAAAATTTGGGTGATTTTTGGGAATTTTATGGAAGAAAAATACTCAATAAAATGTTTCGGAAAATTAACAATATATTTAGCTATATTTGACCTATATTACATAATTTTTTCATAAAAAAATATTGAGATCCAAGCAACTTATGCGCTGCCTTCGGAGGCGCCAAACAAAGTTCCTCCACCGCTGACATGATTCCGGCCGATTGAGTAGCTGAAACCGAAAAAGGAAAAAATGTCGTTAAACTGAAAGGTATTTCCTGCACAATGACGTAGGATTTTCGAAAAATATAAAAATCTAACAAAATGGCGGTTATGAACAAAACGTCTGTTTTCTTGCCTATAAAATGGTCGTTTTTTTCAATGCCAAATCGTCAATTTTCATCCAATCAAAAATATCCTACGTCATTGTGGAGTAAATATATTCAAGAGTACTCAGTTCAAATTTCAAGTCAATCGGATAATTGCTCTTTGAGTTACAATGTCAGCAAATTTGAAAAATCTCATTTCGAGAAAAACGCGTTCAAAGATTTAACTGTCGATTTTTGCAAGATAAAATGACATTGATATAAATTATATAAATGATAATGATATTCCTGAAAGTGTAAACTGTCGAAAAAGACAACAAAAATCGATTTTTGAAAGTGTCACACTGGTATAGCCCCTTAAGGCGGGACATACATTTAGTCAGGGAAAAAATTAGCAATATTGAGGGATTTTCTAAACTAAGAAATAATTATTCTACAATTATCAAACTTTAGGTATACTTTAATAGTATATTTAAGTATATGGAGTATTTTTTAAAAATTAATTCATCATCAAAATGGCGGAGCTGTGGTAGAGTGTTACAGCAAGGTCGCCGCGGGAGTTGCGAATCGGCGTGCAGTCTAGCTTCCCGTAGACTTTGATTTGTAAAAAAGTTGAAACATTTTTTCAGTTAGAACATGTATAATTTCTATGTGACGGTAATTAAAATGACGAAAAAGCAAATTTGAGAAAATGGCACGCATTTACAAAAAAAAATCAACATTTCACGCAACATTTCTGTAAAATGTGGATTAAAAAAGCAGTTTTTTCCCAATTTTTGAAAAACAATTCTCGTCAAGTAGAAGATACCAATATTATCAATATTTGTACCAAGTTTCAACTCAATCGGCTTAATAGTTTTTGAGTAATCCTGCACGCCAATTTCGATAATGCAGTTTTGAGAAAAACGCGTTTGAAGTTCACCCCCGCACCAAATCCGCGCGGTGAGGCACAGCGTTGACGGGCTGTAACGTTCGAAGTATTTTGAATTTCGCTTTGAAATTTTGGGAAAATATTCTACACATATAATTCTAACGTTTAAAAAAAATCGATTTTTTGATCGTCGTAAATGTATATCCCGCCTTAAAGCCGAATTTGATGCAAAATATTTTGGGAGCTAAGAAAAGTGTGCTTGAAGAACACGAAAAAAAAATTGCCGTAATATGGACAAGTCCGGTTTTGTTCACCAGCTCCTCATTTGCTTTTAAGAGCTTACATACACCTGGGACGGCTAAAAGTAAGGATATGTTTAAGAATTTATTTCGTGTATGAAACTGAATTTTATTGAACAACCATGATATACATTTTAAAGTATGACATTTTATCTACATTGTGTGAAAATTTGGTCAAAACATTTCAAACGGTAAAGAAGTTATAGTCGTTTTTCTGGGACGTGTTTTTGTCGACAGCGTTTGCGGTACTAGACGTGCCTCTGCCATTTTTTATCTAAAAAAAAATAATTTTTTTTTCTTAAAGTAGATACATAAAATGAGTACTTATCGAGCCGGAATTTAAAAATTTAATTTTTTCGGGTCATGGCAGTCACCGGAATAAAACAGGCGATTTTTCGCCTCAAAATTGTTCAGTACTTATATTGAAAAAAAAAAAAAACGATGCCCGGTATCGAAGAAACGGCTCGATATGTACTAAATTATCGTGTGAAGCATAACTGTGCGAACTTTCATCCAGATCGGTCTAGTAGTTGCGGAGATTTTTCTGGTACCGATTTTGAGAACACTGTTTCGAGTAAAACGCGTTCAAAATTGCTCGGGCCGTTGCTCACCTGGTCAGTTACAAAACGCTATAACTTCGTCATTACTGCGAATTTCCTTATGAAATTTTCAGGGTAGACACTCAAAGGTTAGTACTTTCGAATGAGCCCCTTTTTGAAAAATCGATCTTTTTAAACTACCCAAGTGTATGTAAGTCCTTAATGTATTTTTTTTTACTTTACAGTGTATACATTATTTTTCGAATGTCAGTTTAAAAAAAATTTTATTTTGATATTTAACATTTTTATATATATATATATATTTATTTCTTTACATATACATACATACATACACACACACACACACACATATATATATATATATATATATATATATATATATATATATATATATATATATAACTTTTTCATATATTTTCATATAGGGGGTCTTCTCACTTTAGACGCTAAAAAAGGCTACTTTCATGATTTTCTTTATAGGTTTACATTATAGATATTGATATAAAAGTTGTTACACTTAATAAATACACTTTCGAAATACATTTTCAAAAAAATGTATGTATTTATGTAACCCGAACAAACTTTAAACGCGTTTTTCTCGAAACAACGTTTTTGGACGGCTTGTTGATAAAATCATGGAAACTACTGAACCGATTCTTATGAAATTTTAACCACATATTCATTACAATTATAGCTACAGCGCATATATATATATTTTTTTTAAATTGATATTTACCATTATTTTATGTTAAAACGGTGAAAACACGTTTTTTTATTTTTTTTTTCGAAAAATGTCCGCTATTTTATTATTTTTGCATATATCAAAAACCGTATGACATGCGCTATCGCCATTAACATACTGAATCTAAAACCGTTTGATTTTTTTTGTTTCGGATGATCTATCTCCGAGATTTCATCAATAGAGCAGACCTATAATTATTTTAGGACATTTTTTCAACTACCATTTTCGTCTACACAATAGCGACTTAAATAAAGATTTGTTTTTTTTTTTTCATGTATTTCGAAAGTGTATTTATTAAGCGGTTAGGCCACAGTAACGGGTATAAAATCATGTGCAAATTTAACAATTTTTTTTCGTATGAAAAAGTGATTCACTCATAAAATTAATTACACATCTATTTATTATGAATATCAAGCTGTTAGAAAATATATATCTTTTTTTTCGATGTACAAAATGGCCGATTACTCGAAACTTCTCGAAGCAGCTTTTTTCCAATTGGCGTGACAAATAACTTCAACAATTGTCACTCGACTTACTTGAAATTTAAAAGTTATGTTCCTCATTGCATTTCGCAGAGAAGTACGTACGGAATTTCTGATTAATCGAAAACTTTTCAATTTATGAGCAGTTTATGAGCAGTTATAACGAAATCTTTCACTGAAAATTCATTTCCTAAGGCGTTACCCCCACTTATAGCGCAAAAAAGGCCTTTTTCATGAATTTTTTAAAAGAAAACTACAAAACTTTTTTGATCGATCAATATACCATCTTGAAGAACACATCTTGAAGAACTTTCAGTAATTTTTTTATTGAAAAATATTACATTGTTTAAGAACCGGTGCGATGGTCTAGTGGTTAGCGTGCTCGCCACTAAACCAGCGGACCGGGAGGTCCCGGGTTCGAATCCCAGTCGCGTACATTTCGTCGTGAAATGTTTTTCTTCGGCATTTCGCGGCGAAATAAGACTAGTTCCACGACTGGGGGGCGAACTCGATGACCGGCTGTATTGGTATAGGTTTTCCGCAGTTTCCCTATACCCATGACAGAAATGTCATGATGAATATAGTACAGAGGGGGAAGTCGGCTGCGGCCGCAAGAGGGGGGGGGGGGGACAAGGAGAAAGGTGGAGAAAAAAGGAGTAAACAGTAGAGGAAAGAAACGGGCACAATGAAGGGAAAGAATAGGTAACAAACGCGAAAAGCGTGTACCTAAGGAAAAAAACCAATTAAAAAAAAAAAAAAATATTACATTGTTTAGTGGCAAATGGCCGTCAATGAAATAATGTTTTTATATACACGGTTTGCGGTGACCAACATTGCGGCGAAGTGGATCATCTGAAGAAAAAAATGCGGATGGATTTAGTCAAATATAAGTATAAACTAGTCTTTAATCGAAGGATTTTAAAAAATATTCATTTTTCACAAAATGGCGGACAGTCAAAGTTAATGGTTCGATTTTAACGAAAAAAAACGACCGTTTTTTGGCTATAAAACGGCCATTTTTTTTTCGAAAAAAAAATCGAACGATTAAAGACTACATTTTTATGTATTAAATAAGCCTGCAAAATTTCAAGAAGATCGGTTCATTAGTGTTCGAGTAATCTTGGTCGCCGACTTCAGAAATGCCATTTTGAGAAAAACGCGTTTAAAGTTTCTCTTTCAACGCTCTTTCAACGCGGATTCTTCTCTTTCAACGCTCATATCTCAGTCAATTTTGTTCGGATCGACTTGAAATTTTCAGGACATATTCTCAGATACTTATACTTCAAAAAAATGCAATAAAAAAAACAACTTTTGAATAAAACAATATTTTTTGAATTCCGTACGTACTTCTCTAGGTATTCTAATGCAGATTGACGAAAATGTTTGTTTTTTGTTCTAGGTAAAAAATTGTGGATGCTAAATGTCACGCCGCGGAGCGCTTAAAAAATATAACAAAAGAAAATATTAGTAGTACATAAAAAATATATATATATATATTTTCTAACAGCTTGATATTCATACTAAATAGATGTGTAATTAATTTTACGAGGGAATCGCTTTTTCATACGAAAAAAGAATCTTAAATTCGCACATGATTTTATACCCGTTACCTAACCCCTTAAGTGTAACACCTTTTACATCAATATCTATAATATAAACCTTAACAAAAATTCGTGAAAATAGTCTTTTTTAGCGTCTAAAGTGACAAGACCCCTTAAAAAATTATGTTTTTCATTTGACCCCAATCTCCCTGGAATATTTGCAAAATCTGTGTGGCAAATTTGGAAAAGTCAGGGAATTTCCGAGTCAATAATACGTAACAACCGTGAACCTTCTTCAGAGATTACGTCTTTTCAATGCTTCTCCTCCAAAAAGAACGAAAGAAAAGGGATCAGATGATCCCAGACTTCTCTCTATTTCTCTGGCTCTCAGCTCTGTAATCTTTACAGTGACACGCCGAAGCAATTGCAACAATTTTTTTCCCCGATGCATCGTCTATCATTGGCTTCTATTCAAGATCGGACAGTTCCCTATAATTCGCCTTTGCGTTTTATATACTCGTGACGCGCGTCTTCGGCCATTTAATAATTATTGACAAAATTATTAATAGACCATATTCACCTACTTCGCTTATAGATAGGCTTGGCTCTTTCTTTATTAATATTATCTTCTTTTTTTTTTTATAAATACGATATACGTTGGGTATATAGTGAACTTCCCCCTCGGATCGGCTCGCGCACACGACGTGTAATAATCGCATGTACACGGAAGAAAAACGAATGCCCTTTTTTTTTTCGTTTCCTCATACCGTTAATGTTTCCCGATAAATCGATGCAAAACAAGTTTTCTAAGGTACATCCGACACGCTCTCATTGTGGACTTTGCGAAGTTTCAATATCTCAGAGTTTCTCGTATTCATTCAGAGTCCTTGCGGTCTCGTATTTTTAGAGACAATGCTACGTGTTACGGAATCTCGACGTTTACGACTACGCGTCCCCGCGCACAATGAAACTTTGGATTATGTGGAGCAGGCCGTTTGCTGTATATATATTTCGAGAAAAAAAATTGAAACTACAATGTTAAATATCGCGTTATGCGGCTCATATTATTTTTCTTGTTTTATGTTATTTTATTATCTGACATAATATTTACTATTTTTATCATTCGCAATTGAAAGGTCGTTTTCTCGCTTGAAAAGTAGATGAAAATGGTGCATTCGCGTTGGAGATAGGAACGCGATCTTTTAAAAAAATCGTGATGTATTTACTTTCACGTGATTTCACTTAACGGGGTCGTTTACTGGGAAGGCCGTTTTTCAATGCTTTTTTGGGGATTTTTTTTTTCGACAAACCATTAAAATAAAATAATTTATAAATTTTAGGTAATTTTTATTAACATTTAAACAAACTTTGTGAATTTTTCGAAGTCATTATAGAGAATACAGTCGGAGATACACCGCCCAACAGGGACACGTATATTAAAAAAAGGTGCTCCACTGCTGCCATGATTCCGGCCGTTCTGGTTATCTGAAATCAAAAAAGCAAACGCAATTTTAATCGTGAGACTTGAGGCTCTACATGGAACTAAAATAAAGTTAGAATTCAAAAAAATAATCTTTTTTTACGCTTTAGAAAGAAAATTCAATTTTTCGTATTTTTTTGGGGTCTATATAGCTGATAAAAAGAAAACTAACGAAGCAATCGTAATTATTTTAGTTCAACTTGTAGACATATATGTACTAAAGATGCTGTATAAATTTGAGCAGAATCAATCAAATGGTTTTTGAGATATCGCAGCAGTTTGAAAAAATCGTGTTTTGAGAAAAACGCGTTTGAAAGTTGTTGTATATAATTGATAATAAAAAAATGGTCTCGCTATCAATCTGCTATGCCTGGACTATAGAGTACACCTTCCTCTTCTTTAAAGAAGTCATGCAAGGCCGTTTTCTCTTCTTTTGATCTGACCAGTCTAGCTTCCCGTAGACTTTGATTTGCAAAAAAGTTCAAACATTTTTTCAGTTGGAACATGTATAGTTTCCATGTGACGATAATTAAAATGAAGAAAATGCAAATTCAAGAAAATGGCACGCATTTACAAAAAAAAATTCAACATTTCACGCAACATTTCTGTAAAATGTGGATTAAAAAAGCAGTTTTTTCCCAATATTTCAAAAACATTTCTCGTCAAGTAGAAGGTACCAATATTATCAATATTTGTACCAAGTTTCAACTTAATCGGCTTAATAGTTTTTGAGTAATCCTGCACGCCAATTTTGATTATGCAGTTTTGAGAAAAACGCGTTTGAAGTTCACGAAGAAACTTTGGGAAAATATTCTACATACATAGTTCTATCGTTTAAAGAAAAGTTAAAAGAAAAGTTTGAAGAAAAAAAAGAAATCGATTTTTTGATCGTTGTAAATGTATATGTCGCCGACGCCACGTGTCACGCTATTTGACAACATCCGCCGCAACTCCTTTAGAATACCGTGCCATACCTCCGCTATTTTCGAGGATTGGTAAATAAAAAAAAATACCATGTAACAGCCAAAGTGGCAATAAAACGTACCCTAAGTCTCAAAAATGGTGGAGATATCTACCCTTTTAAAAAAATCACGAACATTAGCACATTATTTCGTCGTCTAAAGATATCTCCCCCCTTAAGAGTTCAGCTAATGTGCAATATACATGAGAGATGAGACAACGAGGACCTCGATTGTGAAAGTTATATAGCAATTCAATCTCTGATGAATTATTAACGTAACAGTCAAAAGGCTTTAACGGTTTAGGCTACTGTGACGACCCGAAAATCAGGGTTATTCGAAGAAAATTAATTTTGAAGGAATAAGTAAGATGATTGAAAAATCGTTTGGACATTTATTTGTATGTACATTAACAACGTTGTGTTCCAGGTTTCATTCAAAATATTAATAATTAAAGAAGTTACAAATAATCTCATGAAGGACCTTTGAACGTGAGGGGCTCAACGGTGTCCTGGATTTGGGCCACCCAGTTCGACACAAAAAAAGAGTTAAAAAAAATTTAAATACACAATATTGGGTAGCACTTGATCAAGCTTTTTTTTGTTATCGCGTTTCAATGATTAAAAAAAAACGTTTGAATTCATTTTTCGATTTTTATAGGAAATGTGACATTATTGTTGATAACTAATGGAAAACGTGTTAGAAAGAAAAACGTCGGTCAAGACTAGAGTACTATTACACTGAATAAGTGTACCGAATTTCAAGTCAATGCGGTCATTAGCTGTCGAGAAATCGTGTACATCGTTTTCAAAAACAATGTCAAAAATCGTGTACATCGTTTTCAAAAACAATGAGATAATCGCGTTTAAGGTAGCCCTATCGCTTCACACTAGTCATACCACTGTTCATACTCGAGACTTGTACAATTTATATTTTTAACATGTGCAAAAACAATAATTTGTCATAACTAACATTTTCCATGTGTAAACTGTTTAATGAATATTCACATTTAATTAGAAAAATGAAAAAATAGTTATGCCAACGATTCGCGCAGTATTTCTAGGTTTGATATTTGGCAACATTGATTCTATCTCCGTCTCTTTTTACTCAACCGGGCAAGTTTAACCTCCATGCTTTTCAACGTCGATCTGTCAAAACAATGTGACGCGCGGGAAATAGAAAGCATTATATTCGAGCCACGTTGGTAAAAAGCGTGAAAAATTTGTGTCGCCGAAATATGTCGGTTAAAAATGAAATATGTGTGGAAATTCGAATGAGTGAGATGAGGTTAGGACTACAGTCAGCTGTTGCCTTGCTGTCACGTCTCTTTATCGTAGCAAGTGGTAATAAATTCAATACCGGAAGTTCAAGTTAAACTTGATATTACATAAAAATTAGGTCAATAAGCGTAGATTTTTCTGAGAGCATTGGGTTATTACAAGTGTTAAGTATGTAAATCTGATTATTTTTAAGAATCTGACGGTTTCTCACTGTTATATACATTTTTGTAGCGACCGGAAATTGGGTTTTTGTATATCGTCTCGGAATTCCTTCACAATAACACGCAATGTTAATATTTTTTTTCTCTGTTATTAGGTCGATAACCAACCCTGAAATGTTACAGAGACGACTATTAATATATTTAGTGAAGCTCAAAAAAAATTATTAAAATCCTATGGATTGAAGCAGTGGATTATTGAATGGATTGGTTAGCAGTTCTATCGTTGTAATCAGAAGTTTACCTTCGATCTGCCATTTTCCTGCACCACATGTTGGACCTTCCTCTTCAATTCAAGCTGCCTCAAACGACGAACAATTTATTGGATTTTTTACAGTAGCCTAACCCCTTAAAGTCGCTGACGAATAATGGAAGTAATTATCCAGAAATATTTTATAAGCACTAATATAACATTATGTGAAAGGTAAAAATAACGTTATTCACAATCCGAAAGCACAGCCGGTAAAAAATAATAAATAATATCGTAATATTACTGTGCATTAAGGCGCGTACTTTGTGTCGATTAAATATTTCACTTTCGATGAAATATTTCGCCTCAGTCCTCGTTTATTATTCATCCTCCAAAATGAAAATTCGATGGTGATTAAGAGTTCGTAGAGATACAACACGACGTTAAAGTTCTAATATAACTATACTTCTTTTTCTTTCTTCACTCTTCGCATCTTGAACTTCGAGATCCTGAGAAGGCGAGAGAAGAAAAGTTCGCAGTTTGCAACAGAAAGAATATAAAAAATTACTCAAAAAAAAAAACGAAATATGTCGTTGCGTTGGAGTAAAAATGTTTTTCTTTTTTTTTCAGGATCCGAAACTGAAGTCACTGGTGACATTGGGCTCTCAAGACAGTCTCGAAGACAAGACCGTGTCGATATGTTACGGCTCGGACTTTGTAAACGTAACGTTTATAAATTTCTGCGCGACACGAGCCGAAATAGCCCGACACTGGACCGATCAGTTGTTTCAGCTTGCTTACAATTTGACCCAGCTGAACACGAGCACGATGTTGTTTTTGCAAAAAGCTCACACAAAACTGACGCTAACGGCCGACAAGTCGGGTAAAGTGCCAGCGAAGAAGTAAGTACGACGACTGATGATGTTGAAGTTTGCATCGTTCGAGTGCAACGAAAATTAATTCTTATTAAGGGGAGATATACACCTAGGAGCCGGAAAAAAGGTAATTTTTGTGATTTTTTTTTCAAGTAAAACTATTTGAAATTTCGGATTGGGGTTTTGATTATCTAAAAGTATATACATTCGAAAATATGTTTAATTTTATTTATTTAAAAATATCAAAAATATACAAGGATATTGTATGATCCGTGGAGCGTCGTAAAAAAATCTGCGTATACGGTACCCACTGGCGTTTCTTCAAAAATCATCTGAAAAAAAGACCATAACGATTATTGAATTGGATACTATAATCTAGCACTTGTCATAGCCGATTTTGAAAATATCGATTTATGACAAAATGGCGGCCGTTTGAACATAAATAGTGATTTTTGGGGCAAAAATTAGTTATTATTTTGCCCATAAAACAAAAACTAAGTAATGGAAAAGAAATCCTATGACAAGTACTAGATAATGGTGTATAGAATAACCACAAAAAACCTCAAGGCAATCGGTTAATTGGTTTTCGAGAAATTCTGGGTACCGATTTGAAAAACGCGTTTGAAAATTTGGGAATGAATAAATCATGAAATTTGTCAACTTACATGGAATCATTGATACCAGGCCCATAGTGTAGGTCTTCTACGGTCGACAGAATGTTCATAGCTTTTAAATCCTCGACCTCGACCATGGCGTAATGGCGTAATGGTGTAATGTCGCTTAATAATGACAAGTTACAATCAATTATTATATAGTTGCGCTTAATAATAATAAGTCACAATAAATTATCTTACTCGACGATAAACTGGATAAATTTGGCTTGAAATTTGATCAGGGATATACTTTCGAAAAGCCCATACCCCCGATTAATTTCGAATTTCGGGCACCCATGTATTTTGACTCGCTAATCACGAATATGATAGTGAAAATACCTGTCAATTTGGTTTTCAAGGTCAAAACTCACAAAAAATTATTAAAACAAAAAGTTTTTCTATTTTATTTTAATAAATCTTCATCTTAGACAAAAAGGTTTCCTGCAATAATTGTAGCCTATAAAAAGATTGATCTTTTATGTTCCCGATAGATTTTGTCTGAAACCATTTTGTTTCGAAAAAAATGGGATAATGCAATAAGTACATTTTGCTAAACTCCATTTCTTTCGATATTATTTAATTACGCACTTCACCGCGGGAAGATTGGAGCTTAGTCTTTAAACCCAAACAAACCCAAACAAAAACAAGCAAAAAATAAAATACAAAAAAGCTAAAAATAAAATAAAATACAAAAACAATAAACATGCACTTTAAAGACTAAATTCTAACCTTCCCGCGGCAAAGTTCGTAAGTAGATAATATCGAAACTAATAGAGTTTAGCAAAATG
This sequence comes from Ophion ellenae, assembly GCA_963210295.1. Classification (NCBI taxonomy): domain Eukaryota; kingdom Metazoa; phylum Arthropoda; class Insecta; order Hymenoptera; family Ichneumonidae; genus Ophion; species Ophion ellenae. The sequence goes on along the minus strand of OY723394.1, from coordinate 24,993,654 downwards.
TACTTATTGGAGCATTATCCCATTTATCTCGAAACAGAATGGTCCCAGACAAAAACTGTATACAACATAAAAGATCAATCTTTTTATAGGCTACAACTTTTGTAGATACCATTTTTCTCTAACATCAACATTTTTTAAAATAAAATAGAAAAACTGTTAAAAAATTAGTTTTTGTGAGTTTTCACCTTGAAAATTAAATTTGCGGGTATTTTCACTATCATATTCGTGATCCAAATACATGGGTACGCGAAATCCCGAATAAATCGGCGTTATGGGATTTTCGGAACTACACCCTTTTATCAGTATACCAGGATGTATTTTTACTCGATTATAGACGAAAGTCACTTAATTTGTCAAATATTCGGGTTCGTGAGAGGACTACCTTAATCGTTTCATTAGTTTTGCCGATGTGCTGCCAAAGTCAGTAAAACAGTTTCACGAAATCTCATTAGATATCCACGACCTCAATTCGCAAAGAAAAGGCTTTGGATAATGATAAAAATAAAGGAACGAAATATGAACAAAAAAGTTCGTTGCGTTCCAACGATGAAAACTTCAGCGTCGTGACTGAGAGAAGGGAAGAGATAAAAAAAAACGACGTTTATCGAGGAAATAGCTTTGAATGCATTGAGCTTTTTTCTTCTTCCAGTATTATAAAGATGTTCACTCAGAACAAGGAGGATCGTAAGCGGGTCGAGAAAGCTCTCGACATTGCCTCACTACCATCGGGAAAGGTAACGTCGTCGTTCGGCCGAAACAACACTTTTTCTTGCTCCTCCTTTTTTTTAAAAATTCTTTCACGAATTTTCTATTTTCTCCATTGCGTATTACGATGGCATTCGGCCAAAATGCCCGTTAAGTCGTTCAGCATCCGTTCTGACGATAATTGCTCGGCCACGGTCACGGGATGCATGGAAAAATTGTGTTTCGCACCCACACACGCGCACCCACGCGTGCTCAGTGTGCGCGTGAAAATTTACGAGCGTTTCGCACATTTCACTTGGAGATAATGGCCAAATATTAAATAAAAACAAAGGTTATTTTATAACAGAGCTATTGGAAATCACGGAGAGGCAATAACGTTGTGTAACTCTCAAGTCACGAATTACGAGTAACCTTCGGGAGACATGGCATCATTTCGCGGAGCCTGGACGATAAATGCAACTCGTAAATTATATCCTGTTGCGGTGCTACTGTCACGTGTCCTGAGAAGCCAACCTTTTTTGTTGCGGCGGAACGGCTAGGTTTTAGTATAGTTAAAAATACATCACGATTTCGGGAGATGCGTGTGCGTTTAGGATTCCGTAGCGCTTGTCCTTAGGGGCCGGGCTTAAGGGGCTATACCAGTGTGAACGCTGAACATTTGGGTGATTTTCGGGAATTTTTCGGAAGAAATTTACTCGATCAAATGTTTCGGAAAATTGAAAATATATTTGGCTATATTTGACCTAGATTACATAATTTTTTCGTAGAAAAATATTGAGATCCAAGCGACTTATGCGCTGCGTTCGGAGGCGCCAAACAAAGTTCCTCCACCGCTGACATGATTCCGGCCGATTGAGTAGCTGAAACCGAAAAAGGAAAAAATGTCGTTAAACTGGAAGGTATTTCCTGCACAATGACGTAGGATTTTCGAAAAATATCAAAATCTAACAAAATGGCGTAGTTATGAACAAAACGTCTGTTTTCTTGCCTACAAAATGGTCGTTTTTTTTCAATGCCAAATCGTCAATTTTCATCCAATCAAAAATATCCTACGTCATTGTGGAGTAAATATATTCAAGAGTACTCAGTTCAAATTTCAAGTCAATCGGATAATTGCTCTTTGAGTTACAATGTCAGCAAATTTGAAAAATCTCATTTCGAGGAAAACGCGTTTAAGGCGTTACGCCCACTTGTAGCGCAAAAAAGGCCTTTTTCATGAATTTTTTAAAGAAAACTACAAAACTTTTTTAATCGATCAATATACCGTCTTAAAGAACACATCTTGAAGAACTTTCAGTAATTTTTTTATTGAAAAATATTACATTGTTTAGTGGCAAATGGCCGTCAATGAAATAATGTTTTGATATACACGGTTTGCGGTGACCAACACTGCGGCGAAGTGGATCATCTGAAAAAAAAAATGCGGATGGATTTAGTCAAATATAAGTATAAACTAGTCTTTAATCGAAGGATTTTAAAAAATATTCATTTTTCACAAAATGGCGGACAGTCAAAGTTAATGGTTCGATTTTAACGAAAAAAACGGCCGTTTTTTGGCTATAAAACGGCCATTTTTTTCGAAAAAAAAAATCGAACGATTAAAGACTACATTTTTATGTATTAAATAAGCCTGCAAAATTTCAAGAAGATCGGTTCATTAGTGTTCGAGTAATCTTGGTCACCGACTTCAGAAATGCCATTTTGAGAAAAACGCGTTTAAAGTTTCTCTTTCAACGCTCTTTCAACGCGGATTCTTCTCTTTCAACGCTCATATCTCAGTCAATTTTGTTCGGGTCGACTTGAAATTTTCAGGACATATTCTCAGATACTTATACTTCAAAAAAATGCAATAGAAAAAAATCGATTTTTTCAAAATCGCAAGTGGGGGTAACCCCTTAAAGATTTAACTATCGATTTTTGCAAGATAAAATGATATTTACCATAAAAACTGCTAATCAGCTATACCTGGCACATACAATGGACCCTCCTCTTCCTCGAATAATGCCTGCTGAGAGGCTGAAACTTCGAAAGAAATTTACACGAAAGACCAAAACTCCGAAAATCTGAATACCGTCAAAATAATTCGGCTATGGAAATTTAAAAGTTTCAAAATTTTCAATAAATCGACGAATCATCTCAAATTTTTTTTTTATTAAGAAGTGATTTTACGTCAATTTTGAAATTTGTCTAGACAATGTTATACGTTCTACATAATTTACAGTGAACTGTGTAGACTTTCGCTGCCATGATCTTGACGAAACTTGTAATTTCGGAACATTAAAATTAGGAATTTTAAACCGTCGGCGCATTCAAAGTTCGGAATTTTAACCCGGCCCTCATGTCAAGACCATGCCAACGAAAGTCTACACAGTTGACTGTAAATGATGTAGAACGTATACCATTCAGTCTAGACAAATTTCAAAATTGACGCAAATTTACTTTTTAATTAAAAACATTCTTGAAATAATTCGTTCATTTATTGAACATTTTGAAACTTTTAAAACTTCCTTAGCCGAATTATTTTGACGGTGTCCAGATTTTCGGAGTTTTGGTCTTTCGTGTAAAATTCTTTCGGGGTAGTATTCTTTCGGAGTTTTGAGCGTTCTGATCATTCAAAGTTTGGAATTTCAACCCGGCCCTGTCTTGAATTTCGGAACATTAAAATTCGAAATTTTAAACCGTCGGAGCATTCAAAGTTCGGAATTTCAACCTGGCCCCTTTGCTCATCGTCATCCCTTGGTCCGTCTGGGATAGCGGAGTGCAGCCCTTTTATTATTCAGCCCCTTGGATGAGAATTCTAAAGTTATTCGTGAAATACGAACTTAGAGGGTACTTGAGAGCAAAAAGGTTGTGGTCACGGTGGCATAATGGGTTTGATAAAAAAAATGGTTTGTAACTTGGTAACGTCTTCCGGGTTATTTGTATTATTTGTAAATTATTTCTATTATTCAAACTATAAGTTGTTTATATATAACAGGGTTATTTAAGGGATCATCACAGTGTAACGGGGCAAAAAATAGCTGATTTTTGCGATTTTTTTTTCGATGGCTCAAATACGCTAATCAGACTGATTGTTTTATGTCAAATAAAAGCACTCATGGAGAACAGAAAATTCATTTTTAAACTTTTATTTGGATTTTTTTACCTTTTTTTTAACAGTTGAAAATATCTTCACAAAAGAGGACTCCTCACGGTGTGATGATATTTACGGTTGTGGCCGTAAATATTATCTGAAACAAAATTTGTAAAAAGGTTATTTATCAGTATAGAAACCGCTATCTTGCGATGGAGGTTTTTTCTAAATAAAAATGGACAAAATGGCAGCGGTTTGTAAAAAAGTATCGAATTTAGCTTTTTTTCGACAGTTTTTCATTTTTTTTAAATATGAAGATTAAAATAAAAGCTTCCATAGCAACATAAAGAATGGCGTGAAGATTGTTGTGTCAAAATTTGAGACGGATAGCTTAAAAACTCTTCCTTTGCGAGTGAAGAGTTTTTAAGCTCTTCACTCGCAAAGGAAGAGCTTTGCGAGTGAAGAGCTTAAACATTTGGAACTAAAATAAAGTTTTAGTTCCATTTTGAAAAGCGACATTCAAAATGGAACTGCCGTTTGAAAGCGACAAAATGCCGTTTTGAAAAGCGACATTTCGAAAAAAAATGCGTCCGTCCGCGCCAGGTCTCACGCAGCTGGTCGAATCCCTTTTTCTGAGAAAGGCTGTAGCAACCGGAATAATTCGAATTTCACCCCGAAAATTGAACAGCATGTTTATAACCGTCTATACTATCGGATAATGCAAAAAACATCGAGTTTTTCAAAATTTTGCACTGTGAAAATTAATTTAATTTCAAAACTTTAAAAAATTAATTTTTAAGGAATAAGCAAGATGATTGAAAAATCATTTGGACATTTATTGGTATGTACATTAACAAAGTGTTTCACCAAATTTCATTTTGGAATATCCATAATTAAAGAAGTTATAAACAATCTCGTGAAGGACCTTGAACGTGAGGGGCCCAATGGTGTATAATTGGTCTTGATTTTGGCCACCCGGTTGACAGAAAACAAAAATTCTCCAAATACATAATATTGGCCAAGCCTTGTCTGAGCTTTTTTTTTATCGTGTTTCAATTATCAAAAAAGTTATTGAATTTTTTTTCTTCGAATTTTCGAGGAAAAATGACATTATTGCTAATAACTAATGAAAAAAATGTTAATATGAAAAACGTCGGTCAAGGCTAAACTACACCATAGTGTAGTCCAACATATGGTGCATTTAGCACCATATGTTGGACCTTCCTCTTCAATTTCACAATAATTTTCACAGTAGCCTAACCCCTTAATAAACGACAGATTGAATCATGGATTTTCATTGGACATCACAATTATAGGCATCTTCTGACGAGCTGCAAGAGTCTGCTTTAACATGCGATTCAACACGCACTTGACCACTTTTTTCGAAAATTATTATTTCCCTATCGCTCAAACATGTTTATTCTTGGGATGAGTGAAATTTTATTACGTCTTGAAAAAAAAGTCATAAATTTCACATATCTTCTCACCGACATCACGAGACCGTTATTGAGACTGGTAATGTTTTTCTCAATTATTTTTGTACCTCAAGTTGCGTACTTTTCATTCATATTTTCCCCTCCTCCGAACGTTATATTTTTAGCATTTTTTTAAAGGTAGTTCTGTAGTTTTGGTCAAATCTCAGGAATTGACTAAAATCTAAGTATGGTGTAGATATGAACTTCCTGGACTGATGCCCAAAAATTCAACTCGATTCACCGTTTAGTCCATGAGATAATTGCAACTGAATATGGTTATTTTTGCACCCTATACCTAACACGTAAAGCGATAGGAGTTTGCTCGCATTTCTCGATATAGGTTCTAAACGGATATTAGGATTTCAAAATAAAGACACGCGTGTACGCAGTACTATTGTGGGATTGATTTAAACAAAAATGACAAACTTTGACCGTTTAGTTTCGGAGATATCGACTTATGAAAAGTGGTAATTTTATTCCACACCGAACTCGGGCCCAACCATCTGTAACGCAATGGCCAGCTGATCGGCGCGTGGTCTGGGAACCCGAAGCGTCTTTTTTTCCCGAGTTCTAGTAATTCTGAGACGGATGTGAAATAAATTTATTCTGCAAACAAATTGATTTTGTTCAATTTATGCACGTATTTGTCTTTGTTACAGCGAATACAATTTAAACTGTCGGCGAGATATTGTAAATCCACGATCCGACGTCCTTCGACAGCGAATTTTTGTTGCTGATCGTTGAGGTTATGGTTATTCTCATCGCGTTTAGCCGCATTTGCTTGACACATGGCTATCACAGCTTTCGGTCTTTTAGCAAGCGCCTTTTTTCTTGTGAACTTTCCTTTGTATCGCATATGGGTTGACATTTTCACGCTTTTTTTATTCATATAAAATATTTCGCGAAAGGATCGTAGGAAGCTCAACGGTATGACTGCGGGAGAATCGCGCTGTTGCCACGATTACAGCGCCGCTCTCTATACGAGTATGAGACCTATCTACGCATGAGGTGCGAATGTGTGGGGCATAAAGAGGGTACAAGCTCTGTCAAAAATGTACAACCAACAGTACAGAACTACCTTAACAAAGTCAGAGCAGTCATGTACAATTTCCAGACACCGTTTTGTACTAAACAATTGATGGGCCAACTGATACATGGGGCTTGAGAAAACATTGTACAGTTCACGCTCGTATTTTTCCTATCCGTGAATGAGGAACAAGAAAAAAAGGATACGAGCCTCGACTGGTCCCGTCGATTCATTGAATTCTTGGCACTGCGAGAGGTGCAGGTGCCCTGTGAAGGTCACCAGTATTTTTCACGTTTCACTGTTCCCCCCTCCCTCACGGTTGGCAGGGCGCCAACGATACCAAAGGAAGCCGTAAATCTACCGAACGTCACCTAAAGTCACCTAATACTCGACAAGAAAAGAATCGAAACGTTTGGAGAATTTTACCCAACGGAAACCTCGAACGTCTAATTGAGAGCTCAGGCGGATTTTTCAGGGTCGTTATTCGCTTTTTTTTTTTTTTCTTTCACGTCCCTCTGTCCATCCGTCTCTGTCGTTTCCTCGCGTTTTTTCGCCTCAAGAGAATGGTATTGATTTGTTTGTTTTTCTTTTCTGCCTCTTTTTCCACAGAACGACGCTGTGTCATTGCAAAAATTTCAATTCGAGGATTTCTTCAACTTCTACAAATCATTGACTCAACGCACCGAGGTTGAAAAAGTATTCGAGGAAATCGTTGGTAATACGAAACGCCGATTAATGTCCGTTACGCAGCTTGTGGGCTTTCTCAATCAGACACAGAGAGATCCTCGTCTAAATGAGATATTGTATCCGTACGCTAACACGGCACGTGCAAAAGACATAATTAACCAGTACGAACCTAACAAGTATAACGCAAGCCGTGGACAGCTCAGTTCCGATGGTTTTCTCAGGTATTTGATGAGCGAGGACAATCCCATTATGGCTGTTACGAAATTCGAATTGTCGGACGATATGGATCAACCGCTCGCCCATTATTTCATCAATTCTAGTCACAACACGTATCTGACAGGTGAATACAAAATTATTCATTCCTATCGGTGCTTTTGTGTGTCAACGTTCGTACTTTTGGAAAATTACGACTCGCGTGAAGATTCGAGTTTAATGAGCTTTTTTTTTCGTCTACACTGGACTCACGTCATTGGGCCGAATTTCCATACGGGAAGAGCGCACAGTACGGGATATATTTTTATCAAATAAGGCGAAAATCGGTAAAACATTCTTTACCTTAAGGGGTGACATGCAGTCAGAGGCGTGAAAAAACGAGCATTTTCAATAATTTTTTTTTTATAGTAATTAAGTTTGTTTTACAAAAGTGGTTACACGCACTTTTTATGTTATATTATCAACTTGGATTGTACAACAAAAAAAATAATATTGATTATTTATAAAAATATCGCCATCTTTGTCGGACCCCCGTCGGCATGTACTGCTTTGCGGTGACCATCATAAAATTTTACTGGATCATCTGAAATAAAAAAAACCAAATAAAAAATCATTAGTTTAACGATAAATCTAGTCCTTATCGAAGCTTTTTTTTCAAATATTAACAAAATGGCGGCTTCCGACAGACAACTTTCGATTTTCGAAAAATCGCTCGTTTATTGTTAAAAAAAATAGAAATGTTCAACTAAAATAAAAATCCTTCGATTAAGGACTAGTTTTAAATGCTATCAATGAGCACACCAAATTTCATCAAAATCCATCGAGTGGTTTTTTGAATTATAGTGGTCACCGACTTGAAAAACATAGTTTCGAGAAAAACGCGTTTAAAGTTTTTCGATGTGGATACGGTATTATACGTTCGTAAAATTTTGAGCTCGATGGATAAATCTAAACTTTTTTTTATGTATTTCGATCCGCTCAATTCCAATATCACAATTTTTGCCGAAAAGTCGAGCATTCTATTGTTTATAGCCAATTATTAAAACAATTTTTCAAAAAATTAAAGTTTTTCGGGATGAATTATTTTTTAAAAATATTTGGGGCAATTTTAAAACGAAAGTATTCTTTATAAAATTTTGCTAAAGTTCATAGTTTTTGAGTAATAAATTTTTTAAAATTTCTGAAAGAGTTTTCCAATTTTACACTTGATTTATGTTACACTATTAAATTTATGATACACTATTAAAAGATTTATGATACACTATTAAAAAATTACTTACATCGAATCATCAATTCCTGGCCGTAACAATAGGGCTTTTGCCGATGTGGAAGCTTCCAAAATATCAATTTGTTGTTATCTTCGAAGCATTCTGCCTTCCTGGGTATTATCGTTTGCGCGTTTGTCAGCCGCTACCTGCTGTAGGGACCCGACGCCCCTTCACTAATTGTGGGATATCCCGGAAACTATTCATCGGATTGACTTGAAATTTTCCAGGAATATTTTCGAAACATCATACTTCAAGGAAATGTAAAAAAGAAAATCGATTTTTTGAACATTCTGACTGCATCTCACCCCTTAAGGCAGCTGTTGTCTAGAGCGTTCTTTTGGATTTTTAGGATAGAATATCTAAAAAAGATCATTTAAAAGGAAATACACGTGTCTATTGATTCTTCAAGAGTATGTACGAATTAAAAAAAAACTATATTTATTATCTCGTACTTTTGTACGTTTGTTTACAACGGTGCGCGGGAAATGCCCTTAATTGGCGACCAGTGTTGTGGGCGTTGTATGAATCTGAAAAAAAAACAATCATATTTTTAATCTGTATGAGTTCTGTGATGTTTGGTACCAGATTCAGCGGAAGGTTTTTTTACAAGATGGAGGCATGCTTACGGTAATCCTATCGCTGGGCTTCAATCCATAGGATTAAAAATTTTTTTTGAGCTTCACTAAATATATTGATAATCGTCTCTGTAAAATTTCAAGGTCAGTTATCGACCTAATTACAGAGAAAAAAATATAAAAATTACATATTCTTGTGAAGGAATTCCGAGACGACATGGAAAAACCCAATTTCCGGTCGCTACAAAAGTATATATAATAGTAGGAATTGGTCAGGTTCTTAAAAATAATCAAATTTACATACTTGACACTTGTAGTAATCCAATGCTCTTAGAAAAAATGACGCTCATTGATCTAATTTTTATGTAATATCAAGTTTAATTTGAACTTCCGGTATTGGATTTATTATCACTTGTTACGATACAGAGACGTGACAGCAAGGCAATAGCTGACTGGTCCTAACCTCATCTGTCTCATTCGAATTTCCACACATATTTCATTTTTAATCGACATATTTCGCCGACAAAAATTTTCCACGCTTTTTACCAGTCGTGGCCCGAATACAATGCTTTATATTTCCTGCCCCTGACATTGTTTTGACAGATCGACGTTGAAAAGCATGGAGGTTAAACTCGCCTGGTTGAGTAAAAAGATACGGAGATAGAACCAAATTGCCAAATATCAAATCTAGAAATACCGCGCGAATCGTTGGAATAACTATTTTTTCATTTTTCTAATTAAATGTGAACATTCATTCAACAGTTTACACATGGAACATTTAGTTACTACAATTTTTTTTTGCATATATTAAAAATATGGATTGTACAAGTCTCAAGTATGATCAGTGGTATGACTAGTGTGAAGCGATGGGATTACCTTAATTTTGATTATCAGTTTTTTCCCATTTTTCTGCGCATTCTACGAGTTATATATAAAAAAAAAATATTTCTCCCTTGAGGGATAATGAGCATCCAAAAAAGCCTTTTCGCGCTGCAACTTTTCCAAAATTGAAAATATCCTGCTACACTGAGAAAAAAAAATCATTGATTCAATATCATTGGTGTTATTGAATGAAATTTCGTTGATTCAATTGTAAAATTGTTGGTGTAAATAATCGGATTTATTAGTCCAAACAAAACGCTATTGACTTCAATAACATGATAAAATTTAAAGTTTTTTTCTTTTCATTCAAAAGATATATTGTTAGCCGAGAACAATATATTATTGAAACTATCTAAAAAATTATCGCGAACAAATTATATAGTTTTGAATGCAATTTCTGCAACGAACGAAAAAAGCGTTTCAATTCATAACATGAATATTGTTGATTCGAGTGCACAAGAAAAATTGAATCACGCTCGTTTGATTCAAATAAAATTTCTATTGAGTAAATATGTTATTTTATTGTTTTTACCATAACCGATATTGATTTTAAGTACATTATTCGTTAAAATATTAATATTTTATTTTGATTGAAAAATATTAAGCAAATGTCTGAATTGGTTAAACAATTATGCGAAAGTAAAATTTGTTTCTTGAACATTAGGTTGAAAAAATTCAACCAAATCATGGCCGAGCGCCACTGAAATTATAGGTGTGTGGAAACCCGTAGTTCTCGGAGTAACCGCTAGAGGCCACACGCGCGCTCGTTTCTCATAAGCGTAGCGCGAACTGAAAATCTACTTAAACGCTGGAGAAACTCTAAAGAGTATCGCTTCTTGGCCTGTGGCTAAGATCAAAGTGTCGTATCTGTTCAAATCAGTTGAATATCTGATATTCTCTCCATGGATATTCCATTGGATATCTGATATTCTCTCCACTATTATCGTGGATGATCATTCTAATGTTCACTTTTTATTTAAGTTTTAAAACAAATTGAAAAACTTACGTCCCATTGCCTATTCGTTTCGATGTAGTAAAGAAATAATTAATACTGTTGATTATATTTTTGTACGAAATAAAAAATGTTTGTAGCAACCGCTTAATTATTTCATCCAATACATCTACGGATTGTATATAGCATGATTTCAATAGAATATCAATTTATTAGTAGGACAATGTAGATATTCACAGAACAGAAGAGCTTTTCCAAATAAAATAATATGTCATTTAAATCAATCACATTTTCCAATATTTTATACTATTGAAACAATATCATATATCGGTGGCACTCCGCAGCAGCACGTTTATTTGGATTAACCAATATATTTTTTTTATTCAATTGGTTTTTCTTTTTCTCAGTGTAACTGTAATTATATGTCTCTGAAACACAACTGGTATCAAAAAGTTTCGAGTCTAGTTCTGTACCACGTCAATAGTGATCGTCGAAACTTTTTGATAACAGTATGTCAAGATTGAATTTTGATAAAGTCGTTGAAAGTATTTCGTTCGAAAGGAGATTGAATTTGCAGAAAAACCGTGTCACTCTATAACTTTGTCAAAATGTAAGATGCGTAGATAAACTTCTGTACACACAAAGTTAAGATGCATGCTTTATATTTGGAAGGAATTCGCAGTCATCCCTTCGGCGTCACTCCCAAAATAAAATCGAATTCATCAAAGGTTCGAAAAAAATCTGTACAAGCATCCTGACCCGTAATTTCTTTGGTAACGAAGTGTCAATAAATTAACATAGCCTTTATTGACGGTATTTTGTTTTCTTCAATTTCTCTAGGTCACCAGTTAACCGGAAAAAGTTCGGTGGAGATTTACCGGCAGTGCTTGCTGGCAGGCTGTCGTTGCGTCGAGTTGGACTTTTGGAACGGAAAACTCGACGAGCCGGTTATCGTTCACGGGTAAAAACATCGCAAATATGAAAAATCTAGAAAAAGAAAAATTGAAGAATCTCGTAGATCGCTTGATATACAGTGTTTGGAAATAAGCTAGTATTTTATAGCGATGCGCTCGCGTAGTTAAACCCGTTATAATGGTAATATTGTTCGAAATGTGAACAAACAAAAAACACACACACGAATCTGTATGAGCAGATACACGTTTGTGCCTGAAATATACGCTCGAGATGTGATCGAGGCGATAGCAGAGAGTGCCTTTAAAACATCGGATTATCCAGTCGTGCTCAGTTTCGAGAATCACTGCAATCCCAGACAGCAGGCTAAGATCGCTCAGTATTGTAGGGAGTACTTTGGTGAAATGCTGCTTGATGCCCCCCTCGAATCGCATAAGGTATTCGCTTTAATTCATAGTGTTGTACCGTCGTTTAACTGCGTAAATTAGTTTAGACTTTTCGGTTGTTTGTTCTTCGGGTAGTCCTGCGAAGTGACGCGAATCTCGCTGGTTGAATTTTTTCACGTTGCTATTTCAGCATTCAATTTCGCCTCAAAGAAGGTTCCAGGAGTAGCCAGAGCTTTCTTAAGGGATTGGGCTGCTGCGAGGACACGAAAATGAAGGTTATTTAAAAAAATTAATTTCGAAGGAATAAGTAAGATGATTGCAAAATCGTTTGAACATTTGTTTGAATGTACATTAACAAAGTTGGGTACCAAATTTCATTTAACAATATTGATAATTAAATGAGTTGTAAATAATATCGTGTATAAAAATGTATTGTTTTTCTTTCGATTTTTCGAGGAAAAGTGATATCATTAATGTTAATGACTAATGAAAAAAAAAATGTTTAGAAGAAATCGTCGGTCAAGACTAAACTATTATTACACTGAATAAGTGGACCAAATTTCAAGTCAATCCGTTCATGAGATATCAAGAAATCGTGTACACCGTTTCGAGAAAAACACGTTTAAGGGGCTATGGGTGATTTTCGGGAATTTTTTGGAAGAAAAGTACTCAATTAAATGTTTCGGAAAATTAAGAATATATTCGGCTATATTTGACCTATATTACATAATTTTTTCATAGAAAATATTGAGATCCAAGCGACTTATGCGCTGCCTTCGGAGGCGCCAAAAAAAGTTCCTCCACTGCTGACATGATTCCGGCCGATTGAGCAGCTGAAACCGAAAAAGGAAAAAATGTCGTTAAACTGGAAGGTATTTCCTGTACAAAGACGTAGGATTTCCGAAAAATATCAAAATCTAACAAAATGGCGTAGTTATGAAGAAAAGTCTGTTTTCTTGCCTATAAAATGGTCGTTTTTTTCAATGCCAAATCGTCAATTTTCATCCAATCAAAAATATCCTACGTCATTGTAGAGTGAATATATTCAAGAGTACTCAGTTCAAATTTCAAGTCAATCGGATAATTGCTTTTTGAGCTACAGTGTCAGCAAATTTGAAAAATCTCATTTCGAGAAAAACGCGTTTAAAGATTTAACTATCGATTTTTGCAAGATAAAATGACAGAGATACGGCCTTGAAATTTGTCGGGATATTCTTGAAAGTATAAACTGTCGAAAAAGGCAAAAAAATAAATCGGTATTTTTGAAGTGTCACACTGATATAGCCCCTTGACGTTAAACTAGCAGTTCTATCGTTGTAGCAATGAGTTTACCTTCAATCTGCGATGCCTGCACCATATGTTGGACCGGCCTCGTCTATTTGAGTTGCCTTGAGCGACGAACAATTTTTTGAAATTTCACAGTAGCCTAACCCCTTAAACCTTTTCGATAGAGTACAGTAATCTGATAGTTGTGTGAAAGATGACGTTGAAGTTTTCATTGTTGGAATGCAACGATATTTTTAGCTTTTCATTTTTATTTCTTTATTTTTATCATTATCCAGTGTTTTTTTTTTGCGTTTGAGATCGTTCATTTCTAATCATACGTCGAAACGTTTGCGCGATTTTCACACTCCAAATTTGGTAATAAATTGAAAAATTACAAAAATTAATTTCCTTTGCATTCCAACGATGCAAACTTCAACGTCATTGTGAAAGTCTATGAGCGTGGTTTTTGATATCATAGACAATTTTTCAACATAGTGGTTTGGGAAAGGCTTCTTTTGGAATACGTTGAAATTTCTGACAATGGATAACACGAAATTACCGTATTTGCTATTTGCGAGCACTAGCAGGACTACCTTAGCTTAGATAAGTCAATTCGGAGTATCTAGACCCATGAATAATCGCACAACGTAGTCGAGAGGGTTCTGTCCACGATCTTGTTTTTTTTTTTCGTACCACAATGGGCCCTCGCCAAAAGTGGTGGCAAGAAAAAGTACAAAAATCTGATGGAACAGACCCGACGTTAAGGGGAGGTACGTGAGTAAACGGCGAGAAAAACAGGTAAACTTCGGGAATTTTTATCTCAAAAACTAATGTTTCGACCAGATCCGGGTTTTTTGTCATTGAAAAATATGTACATTGAGGTATGTTTAGGAATTTTTTAAAATAAATTCGTTGACTGGAAGCGACTTAAACGCGATTATCTCGAAACATAGTTTTCAAAGTCGGTGCCAGATGTATCTCGAAAACGGCTCGTCCGATTTTGTCCAAATTTGGATACAATATTCTTCGATAGTTTTTCTCGTTCGCCACGTAGGGGTTTTTCATTTGATTGAACCATTGCTTTTTTATGCAATGTGTATGCAATCCAAAATCGTCGGAAATTGCGAACGAAAAACGAATGGTAAATTAAAACGCTCGCAGTTCCGTCAAAAATGAAAATTTCAAAAAAATCCTACGTGGCGAACGAGAAAAACTGCCGAAGAATATTGTATCCAAATTTGGACAAAATCGGACAAGCTGTTTTCGAGATACATTTGGCACCGACTTTGAAAACTATGTTTCGAGATAATCGCGTTTGAATCGTTTCCAGTGAACGAATTTATTTTGAAAAATTCCTAAACATACTTCAATGTACATATTTTCCAATAAAAAAACCCGGATCCAATCGAAACATTAGTTTGTGAGATAAAAATTCCCGAAGTTTTCCCAGTTTTTCTCGGCGTTTACTCAGGTACCTCCCCTTAAAAACACTGTCACAACTATGTCTCTTGACCGTAAAGTTTTACAAAATTCAACACTCCGGATCTCCGAGATCCAATAAACGTTTTATCTGTCCAGTGACTGCTCAACTTGTTTGAGAATTTCAAAGTCCATCGACTTTTCGCCGATTGGCTACGAATGAGAACGAAATGTAGAAACGAGTCGATGAATTGTGGATTGTGAAATTGATTGGTCGGTCCTCGTAGCTCGAACCAGGCGAGGAGCTCCCACCGCCGTCGTTGCTGAAGCGCAAAATCATCATAAAAAACAAGAAGAAGCATCACCATCATCACCATCATAAGAAACATCAGAAGAAGCATCACGCGACGTTGCACGAGGCCGCGGAGGGTGCGCATAATGTCGAGGATGATGCAGCGGCAAATTCAACGGGCGATGGTGAAAACGGACCGCCGCCTGATGTTATACCGCAGAACGAGGTGCCGGAAGGCGGCGGAACAGGTGATCAGCAAATTGGAAACGGCAATGGCGGTTCTCACGCTCCGATGCTCCAGCACCGACAGGGCAGCAAAGATAGCGCCCAAGACGATGACGGTGCGTTATTTTCAAATCGAACGTGCGATTTTATTTCATAATACTCGGATCTTGAATAAGTTTTCGCGGTTTTTCGTGCAAATTAATGCTTAATTTTAAAAAATCATTCATATCTAATGTTTCGATTGGATCCGGATTTTTTTTATTGGAAAATATGTACATTGAGGTATATTTAGGAATTTTTTAAAATAAATTCGTTGGCTGGAAGCGATTCAAATGCGATTATCTCGAAACATAGTTTCCAAAGTCTGTGGCAGATGTATCTCGAAAACGGCTTGTCTGATTTTGTCCAAATTTGGATACAATATTCTTCGATAGTTTTTCTCGTTCGCCACGTAGGATTTTTTTGAAATTTTCATTTTTGACGGCATTGCGACCGTTTTAATTTAACATTCGTTTTTCGTTCGCAATTTCCGACGATTTTGGATTGCATACACATTGCACAAAAAAGCAATGGTTCAATCGAATGAAAAACCCCTACGTGGCGAACGAGAAAAATTATCGAAGAATATTGTATCCAAATGTGGACAAAATCGGACGAGCCGTTTTCGAGATACATCTGGCACCGACTTTGAAAACTATGTTTCGAGATAATCGCGTTTGAAAACCAGTCAACGAATTTATTTTTTAAAAATCCTAAACATACCTCAACGTACATATTCTCCAATAAAAAAACCTGGATCCAATCGAAACATTAGTTTTTGAGATAAAAATTTCAGAAGTTTACCTGTTTTTCTCGCCGTTTACTCAGGTACCTCCCCTTAAGCGTCTGAACCATGGGTGACCAACCATTTCAGCAGGCGGGCCAAACGTCAGAAATAATATTGCCCATACTTCCATTGTAATGTTACATCATACGAACGCCTCATGATGTAATGTTTTTTTGGTGATATGTACAATAAAAGTTAACATTTATGTTCATTTGACCCAGCTCCGCGGGTCACAACACCAACCCAGCAGGCCGCGGGTTGGCCATCCATGCGTGTTGTTTTCGACAGAGCATGGTCGCCGTAGGTCTCAACAAGAATTTTATGGGCTCCAGCTGTAGATTTTTAGTAAATAAAGTAGTGCAGTAAAATTGCCCGCAAATGGTCTTTTTAGCACGAAATTTGACATGTTTAACACTATGAAAAAACGAAGTTGTTTGGGGTGCGGTCACATTGCGGGGTATCAACTAGTAGCCAGTAGCTATTTTATTGTTCAAGAAGAGCTAAACTGCAATTTGATCTACGAGGTTAGGATGAAATGGATATATAATAGTTAATTAGTTTTTGTTTCACATTGTGAACTAATGAAACTGCGGCTCAGCTAATTCGACTAGTGTTGTATTTACTTGCTCGCTATAGATATAGCTTCGAGACCAGTAGTCCAGCGTTCGTCGCTTGGTACTGTCCAACAGTTCAACATTTCACCTCCACAGCGTTCACTGTCTAGTTCGCTCCTTCACGTCAATGTTTATACACTACCGACGAAAAGTTTTCGGACAAAAGTTTTAAAGAGCGCCGGAACGGTTTTCTATGCCATTTCGCCGGTAGTTGACCTAGGCCAATTTAATACACGGCATTTCAAAGAGGAGGGATTTACCTTCTTTTTGGCTATTTTCAAAAAAATTTACGATTTTTTTTTTCACAATTAGCACCCGGTTTTGAAAACGATGATTTTTCGTCTTTTTTTTTGTTCCTTTTTGAGTGGACCCCGTTTGCAGTAAAAACATTTTTTACGCTTCCTTCGACCAAAATCATATAGGGGGAAGCCTAAGTTTCAATTTCGTTTTTTCAACAATTTTCTACGATTTTTTTTCCAACAATTTTTCGTTTTTTGTGAAATAATAGATAATTTGAAAATTGCTCTGGAGTACGAAAACGATGAGATTTACAACAAAACCTCAAGATAGCAGAAAAGTTGCATTGCTTCTTGTGAGTTCGCGAGAATTTTTTCAGATTTTTTTTTCGAAATTTTTTTTTTCATCTATTTCCGGTTAAAGCTCGATTGATCTGAATACCATAACAATAATATAATTAAATTTTTCACTCACATATTAAACTTTGGTTTCGTCGAAGAAACCTCCTTTCGCCGAATTTAATTACATTATTGTTATGGTATTCAGATCAATCGAGCTTTGACCGGCAATAGATGGAAAAAAAATCGAATAAAAAAATCTGAAAAAATTCTCGTGAACTCACAAGAAGCATTGCAACTTTTTCGCTGTCTTGAGGTTTTATTGTAAATCTCATCGTTTTCGTACTCTGGAGTAATTTTCATATTATTTATTATTCACAAAAAACGAAATGTTGGAAAAAAAATCATACAAAATTAAAAAAAAAAACAAAATTGAAGCTTAGGCTTCCTCCTTTATGGTTTGATAAAAGAAATGGGTAAAAAATGTTTTTACTGCAACCGGGGTCCACTCAAAAAGGAACAAAAAGACGACGAAAAATGGTCGTTTTCAAAACCGGGTGCTAATTGTAAAAAAAAGTAAACATTTTTGAAAAAAACCAACATGAAGGTAAATCCCTCCTCTTTAAAATGCCGTTTATTAAATTGGCCTAGGTCAACTACCGGCGAAATGGCATGGAAAACCGCTCCGGCATTCTTTTCAATTTTTGTCCGGAAACGTTTCGCCGGTAGATCAAGGTTAATAGTTCCAGGTGTGTCCCCCAATCGCTAGATACTAGTTTGCTAGCTCATTGTCTGCTGGTTACTAGCTCTGAGTATGACCGCCATCGGCTAATACTTCACTATTAGCCAATAGTTTACTATTAGCCAATGATGGCTAATAGCCAATGATGGCTAATAGTTTATTAATAGCCATTGGTTGATATCTAATAGTTTACTATTAGTAAACTGCCTATAGTGTATTAGTATAGTGTATGGCTAAACTATAGGCTGGCTATAGTGTATGCCTAATAGTTTACTATTGGTAAACTGGCTATAGCTAATAATTTACTATTAGCCAACTGGTTAATAGCACACTACCAGTTAACCGTTTAAGGACGGGGAAAATTCCATTTAAATCGACTTTTTTTTACACGAAAAATATCAATAAAATCGATGAATTTTGTCAATTGGAGTCCCAAGCCGTTGTTCGATATATCGACCAGCCCCGTCCGCAACGAAAATTCCAATTCTAAAAATTTATTTTAAAAAGTTTGAAAGTCACAAGAAGACTGCAGAAAAATCGTGCATTATTTTCAGAAATACTCCACTTTTCACTGTTAGCGTGACCCAGGATCAACAACGCGGATGTGACGAAAATGTGATCCCTTTGGGGTGTTTGATTTTCGTGAGTCCCCTTGCCTAAATATTATGTGCCCCCTGGCTGGTCGATATATCGACCACTCCCGTCATTAAAAGGTTAATATCTCGCCAATGTGACCACACTCTTACACTTCGTCGAAATCACATGCTACAATCTTAAGCTACATGCACGCAGTTCTGGTAACGCCATCTGTTGGAAAACAGCGAGAACTTATTGAACGTCCTCGTACAAGAATTCTTTCAACGACCATTGCACGTAATGGTATTTGAAATAATTGTAGTGGTAAAGACATATTTCAAGATGTCTAGATACATTTGGCATAGCGATGGTAAGCAATGTTTGACATCGAATTATCGTTCGTCTCCGTAACAGTTATCGTTCAGGCGTATGATTGATGGCCCAGGCGTATCATGACTGTGTTGCAATTATGACAGATGACGACGAGGAATCGAGCACGGAGGAGGAGGAGTCGAACGTCGAGGATATGAAGTTACGAATGGGTGACAAAGTACCAGCGCCGGACAAAGTTGCCTCGACCGCGAAAGAGACGGAAGCCGGAGCCGAAATATCGGCCCTGGTAAATTACGTTCAGCCGGTTCATTTCAACACTTTTGAGAGTGCAGAAAGTGAGAATCAATGAGATCGGCGACGTTTTCTATCGTACCGTCGAATGAGCTCGATCGAGTAAGGATTCTTTGCTTTCCGTAGAAAAAAATCGTACCTACGAGATGTCATCGTTCGACGAGAAACAAGCCACGACTTTGCTGAAGGAACGACCATTGGAATTCGTTAATTACAACAAGCACCAGTTGTCCCGAGTCTATCCAGCGGGAACGCGTTTCGATTCGAGCAATTTTATGCCACAAGTGTTTTGGAACGCCGGATGTCAGCTGGTCGCTTTGAACTGTCAGACCCTCGGTAAATAATACTGGATTATGGTTATTGGACGAGTTACTTATTTTACTTTACATCGGGGACATATATTTGAGAACTGTCAATTTCGTACGACCTTGACAGGGCTTCGAATTGTTTCTTTATCTTTTACACTAATGTTTTTGCTTCTCTCACGTGTACCCCTGAATTTTTCTATACTTCCGTAGTATTATTTAACGGGCCAGTCCACTTTGGAGCCACAAAAAAGGCTATTCTCGCGATTTTTTTTTAAAGATTTTATAAAAGATATGAATATAAAAGTTGTTGGGCTTGATAGATAAAGTCTTGAAATGCATTAAAAAAATTTAATTCATTTTTATTCATTTTTGAGTACAAAAACTATAGTTTAACGTAACGCCTCAAAAATAGGTGGGCTAGGTAGCTCCATCACAACTCGGCAACGGCTTGTCTGAAACAAAAAAATTCAAGTCCATTAGATTCAGTATGACACCAGCTACAAAATGACCCTCGGATATAAAGTTTTATCAGAAAATGGAAAAATGGCAGATTAAAAACGAAAAAAGTAAAAAAGAAACGCGTTCTTTTCGCAGTTTTTCGCAAAAGAAGAGTAAAAATCACAATTTTAAAACCATCGAGGGTCATCTTGTTGCGAATTACGTTTACAATAAGTGGTTCAAATTTCAAGAGAATCGGTTTATTAATTTTAGAGATACGATGGAGCTAGATTTTGAAAACGTTGTTTCGAGAAAAACGCGTTTGAAGTTTACACTATGAAAAACTCTTACCTAAACTCAGTCGGCAATTCCTGCATCGTACAAAATCCCTTCTGATTGCTCATCATCGTCGATTTCTTCAAGTCTTGCTTGCTTTCGATTTTTTTAAATTCTCATAGTCGACTGGTCCCTTAAGGGGCTACATCTACCTAGAGGCCCGACAATTTGCGAAATTCCGATTTTTTTTCCTCCTAGGAAACGGTTAGTGAAAAAGAAACGCATTTATTTTTAACACAAATGTATATATATTGAGAGCCTTTAAAAAAAATCGCCAAAAATACAGAAAAACAACAAAAACATGGCCGCCGGCAAATGATGAACATTTTTTCGCGACGTTCGGCGGGGGACGCTCAGCTTAAACAGTCCATCGGAAATCTAAAAACCTAACGGGTTACTCAAGTTAACAATAAATACGAGTCGTTGGCGATTGTCGATTTTCAAAATAATTTTTTTTAACAACGTGGCTACGAATTGAAACACGAGCATACAAAATCTATGGAAAAAGTCGTCATTTTTACGTAACTATTAAAAAATGAAGAACGATTTTCAAAAAGTGAGATCGACAACGACCTTTAAATGTTTCTCATCGTATCTCCTGTAAATTTGGAAACAATCCGTCGGGTGGTTCTTGAGGTATCATGTCCACCGACTTTGAAAACAGTGTTTCGAGAAAAACGCGTTTAATTCTCATTCTATTCTAGGAATATTTCAATGAAATTTCCAGGGAATATAGCTGAAAGCTGATACTATAGGATGAAAATATTTTTGTAAAATGCAATCATTTTATCCACCTAGGTAGATGTAGCGTTAATATAGGAGATTGGCAATACTTCCGACAAAACGAATCGCGAGAAGTTATCCTTTTCATACTGCCCGCCGCTTTTAAGGGGTTAGGCCACAGTAACGGGTATAAAATCATGTGCGAATTTAACCATTTTTTTTCGTATGAAAAAGTGATTCACTCATAAAATTAATTACACATCTATTTAGTATGAATATCAAGCTGTTGGAAATTTTTTTTTCGATGTACATTGAGAAAAAAAAATCATTGATCCAATATCATTGGTGTTATTGAATGAAATTTCGTTGATTCAGTTGTAAAATTGTTGGTGTAGATAATCGGATTTATCAGTCCAAACGAAACGTTAATGACTTCAATAACATGATAAAATTGAAAGTTTTTTTTATTCAAAAGAGATATTGTTAGTCGAGAACAATATATTATTGAAACTATCTAAAAAATTATCGCGAGCAAAATATATAGTTTTAAATGCAATTTCTGCAACGAACGAAAAAAGCGTTTCAATTCATAACATGAATATTGTTGATTCGAGTACACGAGAAAAATTAAATTTCGCTCGTTTGATTCAAATAAAATTTCTATCGAGTAAATATGTTATTTTATTGTGTTCACCATATCGGATATTGATTTTAAGTACATTATTCGTTAAAATATTAATATTTTCTTATGATTGAAAAATATTAAGCAAATGTCTGAATTGGTTAAAAAAATATGCGAAAGTAAAATTTGTTTGTTGCACATTTGGTTGAAAAAATTCAACCAAATCATGGCCGAGCGCCACCGAAATTATAGGTGTGAGGAAATTCGTAGTTCTCGGAGTAACCGCTAGAGGCCGCACGCGCGCTCGTTTCTCGTAAGCGTAGCGCGAACTGAAAATCTACTTCAACGCTGGGCAAACTCTAAAGAGTATCGCTTCTTGGCCTGTGGCTAAGATCAAAGTGTCGTATCTGTTCAAATCCGTTGAATATCTGATATTCTCTCCATGGATATTCCATTGGATATCGATATTCTCTCCACTATTATCGTGGATTATCATTCTAATGCTCACTTTTTATTTAAGATTTAAAACAAATTGAAAAACTTACGGCCCATGGCATCTTCATTTTGATGTAGTAGAGAAATAATTAATCCTATTGATTATATTTTTGTACGAAATAAAAAATGTTTGTAGCAACCGCTTAATTATTTCATTCAATACATCTACGGATTGTATACAGAATGATTTCAATAGAATATAAATTTATTTGAACGACAATGTAAATATTCAGAGAACAGAAGAACTTTTTTAAATAAAATAATATGTTATTTAAATCAATCACATTTTCCAATATTTTATAGTATTGAAACAATCTCATATATCGGTGGCACTCCGCAGCAGCACATTTGTTTGGATCAACCAATATATTTTTCTGATTCAATTGGTTTTTTTTTTCTCAGCGTACGGAATTTTCGATTAATCGAAAACTTTTCATTTTATGAGCAGTTACAACGAAATTTTTCACTGCAAATTCATTTCTTAAGTCCAAATACCTACAACTTTTGAATAAAACAATATTTTTTAAATTCCGTTCGTACTTCTCTAGGTATTCTAATATAGATTGACGGGAATTTTTGTTTTTTGGTCGGTAAAAAATTGTGGATGCTAAATGTCACGCCGCGGAGCGCCTAAAAAAAAGATAAAGAAAAAAAATATTAGCAGTCGGCCATTTTGTACATCGAAAAAGAAAAAATATATATTTCTTTTAACAGCTTCATATTCACACTAAATAGATGCGTAATTAATTTTATGAGTGAATCACTTGTTCACGCGAAAAAAAATGTTAAATTCGCACATGATTTTATACCCGTTACTGTGATCCAACGCCTTACTCTTAAAAAAAAAGAAAACAAACAGTCAAAGCGAAATGATCCAACGATACGATTGCCAAAGTAACGAATGTGTCTCTCTCCAGATCTCGCGATGCAACTGAATCTCGGTATATTCGAGTACAACAACCGCTGCGGATATATCCTCAAGCCAGAGTTCATGAGACGCAAGGATCGACGCTTGGATCCGTTCGCGGAATCCACCGTGGACGGTATAATCGCTGGGACTGTGCACATACACGTTATATCGGGACAGTTCTTGTCCGACAAGAGGGTTGGAACTTACGTCGAAGTAGACATGTACGGTTTGCCAGCTGACACGGTTAGAAAGAAGTTCAAGACTAAGATCGTGCCTAACAACGGCATAAACCCCGTATACGACGATGAGCCATTTGTTTTCAAAAAGGTGCGTATAACAGTTTCCGCTCGTTTCGTAGAGGAAGCTTCTCCAGGTTGACATTTTCGTTTACACGCAGGTCGTTTTGCCGGAGCTCGCTTCGATCCGTATCGCCGTCTATGAGGAATCGGGACGTTTCATTGGACATCGCGTTCTGCCGGTTGTCGGTCTTTGCCCGGGCTATCGTCACGTAGGCTTGAGAAACGAGTGCGGCCAGCCCCTCCCAATGGCTACTTTGTTTCTGAAGGTCGTCGTGAAGGATTACGTTCCGCACGGCATGAGCGACTTCGCCGACGCTCTCGCGAATCCGATAAAGTATCAGAGCGAGAAGGAGAAGAGAGGAAAACAGTTGGCTGTTTATGGTGACGAGACGGATGCTCCGATCGAGGGTGAAGTTGAGGTAACGCGTTTTTCTCTTCTTATGTCGCTTTTGACAAGTTTATTCAACCAAAATGGCCGTCCCCTTCCTGTCTTTATCTCTCTGCACCTTGCTCTCTCCTTGCTAACACGCTTAATCCATCGCTAACGTTTCTTAGATTAAGGAAACGGTCGTGGCTAGTGGACCAAGTTCCTCGAAGCCCACGGTGAGTTGGCGCAAAGTGAGAGAGAAAAAATTCGCGATACGTTTCGCACAGTCACGTGCGAGATATACGAGCGTGAAACGAAATTGGTGGTTTTTATTTCTAGGATGAAACAACGAAAATGAGAAGATTACAATCCATCGGAGAATTGCCGGGTCTTCAACCACCTTCGGCGAGTCCGCACGGTAGGCCGTCGGCTGCTGGCTTGAGCACGGAAATACCGGAAGTTGACGATGGCGTCGCGGCCACAGCACCCGCGCTCGATTCTGCAGCAACGAAAACTTTTCCCGCACTCGGTGGTTAGTTACTGGTTTCTTTTTTCTTCGTTTTTCGGTTACTCGGAAATACAGTTTTTGCATTGGAGCAGCTTATGATTTAAAGTTATGAGAAAAGATGAGGCTCTTTGGAATTATCAATTTAAATAAATGTTTCGTCGCGTTTGGGGCAATTTGTAAAATTCTAGTTACAAATCAATGGATGGGGAAAGGCAAGAATTGACGTTGATCAAGGACTTAAGGTAGTCCTATCGCCAGGCTTCAATGCATAGGATTTTCATAATTTTTTTTGAGCTTCACTAAATATATTAATAATCGTCTCTGTAAAATTCCAGGGTTGGTTATCGACCTTATTGCAGAGAAAAAAAAATTGCGTATTTTTGTGATGGAATTCCGAGACGACATACGAAAACGCAATTTCCGGTCGCTACAAAAGGGTATATAACAGTGGGAATCCGTCAGATTCTTAAAAATAATCAGATTTACATACTTAACACTTGTAGTAATCCAATGCTCTCACAAAAAATTACGCTTATTGACCTAATTTTTATGTAATATCAAGTTTAAGTTGAACTTCCGGTATTGGATTTATTACCACTTGCTACGATATAGAGACGTGACAGCAAGGCAACAGCTGACTGTAGTCCTAACCTCATCTCACTCGTTCGAATTTCTACACATATTTCATTTTTAACCGACATATTTCGCCGACACAAATTTTCCACGCTTTTTAGCAGTCGTGGCCCGAATACAATGCTTTATATTTCCCGCACCTGACATTGTTTTGACAGATCGACGTTGAACAGCATGGAGGTTAAACTCGCCTGGTTGAGTAAAAAGAGACGGAGATAGAATCAATGTTGCCAAATATCAAACCTAGAAATACGGCGCGAATCGTTGGAATAACTATTTTTCCATTTTTCTAAGTAAATGTAAACATTCATTAAATAGTTTACACATGGAAAATGTTAGTTATTACAAATTATTTTTTTTGCACATGTTAAAAATATAAATTATACAAGTCTCAAGTATGAACAGTGGTATGTGTGCTATGGACTAGTGTGAAGCGATAGGACTACCTTGAGGGAATGTATAACATTTTTGAGAATCTGCAATTGTTCTGCACTTTGCCATATTTTCGAAACTTGGGACTCCAGTTTCTCGAGTTGATAGCGTATGATCGAGTCGCTGCTGTTCGACTTAAGGGATAACACCACTCTAGTCGAAAAAGGCAAAAGCGAAATACATTTTTTTTATCTGTCACACTGGTATAGCCCCTTAAAGTTGTACGAGGCGCCTGAAAGAAGTCCGAGGCGCTGCGGCAAAATCGATAATTAACCTTTCAAAAATTCGTTTCCGCTACAGGGCCAATTGCATGTTGTTTTTATGACCCCAAAGTATTTTTGAAGTAAGAAAAACGATTTTTCCAAAATCCTAGAGTGCTGTTATCGCTTAATATTTCTCCAATTATTCGATTATCGCAGTTGGCGATGACATCGTTGCCGAGCCGCTGGAGAAACTCATGGAGAGCAAAGCCGTCAAGGAGAAGAAGATAGAGTTGGAAAAGAAACTCGAGTCGTTGAAACGAAAGCACGAGAAGGTAAATTCTCGATTACATACGATACTCGATTAAAGTTGTCCTTGAAATACAAATAGTTTGTTACTTTAGGTCGAATTAATATTTGGAAATAATCTGGAAGATTTAGGGGGAGATACGTTCAGGGGAGGAAAAAATTCCTGATTTTCATGATCTTTTTTAAAAAGGCAAGATTTATTTATCATTTTTCAGATTGAAGGTATGTTTTATTACTACTTTTGCCGGTAACATGGTATTTTTTTTATTAATCTTTAAAAATGGCGGACGTATGGCACGGTCTTCCAAACGGGTTGCGGCGGACGTTGTCAGGCGGTGCGACACGTAGCGTCGGCGGTATTAATCTGAAAAAAAAACCAACGACGATTTTTCTTTCGATAACATTCATACGCAGAATATGAACCAAGAAAAAGTGAGAAATGTGGAAAATCGATGAAATGGTACCCTTTGAAACAAAAAGATTACATTTTCCGAAGAAATGGCTACATTATGCAATAAAAAGTACTGGTTAATAAATGTTCTAAAACATTTAGGGTCATGTTTTAGGCAATAAGGTTAGAAAGATTTATACCAAATTTCGTCATAATCGGTCCGCTAGTTTTTTAGCTATATGTCATGCCAGTTTTGACAATTAATAATTAAAAAACTAATTGATAACTTTAAAAACCCATGTAACAGCCAAAAGTAATAATAAAACATACCCGAAGTCTCAAAACTAGTGAAGAAATCTTTCCTTTAAAAAAAATCATGAACATTAGCAAATTTTTTCCTCGCCTGAAGGTATCTCCCCCCTTATGAGTTCGGCTAACGAGCAATATACATGAGAGATGACAGAACGCGGACCTCAATTGCGAAAATTGAATAGCAATTCAATCTCTGATGTTTTATTAGTATAATAATCAAAAGGCTTCAAGGTGTTAGGCTACTGTGGCGACTCGAAAATCAGGGTTATTCGAAAAAAAAAATAATTTTGAAGGAATAAGTCAGATGATTGAAAAATTGTTTGCACATTTATTTGTTTGTACATTGACAAAGTTGCGGTTCAAATTTCATTTAAGAGTGTCAATAATTAAAGAAGTTATAAGCAATCTCGTAAAGGACTTTCGAAAGCGAGGGGCTCAACGGTGCACGTGATTTTAGCCACCCCGTCAATCTGAAACAAACAAACGCGCTTTTTTTTCTGACAATGGATAATATTTGGTAACACTTGATCAAGATTTTCTTCGTTATCGTGTTTCAATCAAGAAAATGTTTTGTATTGTTCTTTCGATATTTCGTAGAAAAATGACATTTACTCAAGTTAATTAATAACGTTAAGTATAATAAATAAAATACGTATAATGTTTAATATTATGCGTATTTTAATAATATTGATATATTATAAGAAAAAGTACAGTAATGAAAGTTAATTCATAAAGTCAATAAATAATAAGTCAGTTAATACCTAATGGAAAAAGAGTTAAGGTAGTACGTTAGTAGTAAGGTAGAAGTCATATGGCAACACCGCATCGTTCCACGTATCCAATGACGTGACTTTGCGCGGCATATTTAAAATAATACTGCAACACAAATTTTTATTTGGACGTAATTTTTAATCGAACAAAGTTCTTAATTAGTTATGAATGAACCAACACGTTTATTCGTTAATGAAGATAACATAAGCGATATAAAATATTAATATTTATAATGCAAATATTTTTTTATGACAACATTTTTAACTTCAAGAACACGATCATTATTTTTTTTTCGAAATATTGAACAATACTTTTCTGCGGTGTTGCCATATGTCTTCTTATTGTAGGGGACAAATATTTTTTACGGAAAATTATTCTGTCTAATTTTCAATGTAGACCCTGCAGTGTTAAAGGTTGCAATTTTGAAACCCATTATCTCCCAATCTAAATAGTCGACTGTTCTGAAATTTCACTCAAACATGCATAATCATATGAACAATGTCTGGTTAAAATTTGAACAAAATCCAAAGAAATCAAGATTGCGCGCTCGTGCTACCTTAAGAAGAAAAACGTCGGTCAAAACTAAACTACTATTACACTGAATAAGTGTACCAAATTCCAAGTCAATCCGTTCATTGGATGTCCAAAAATCGTGTACACCTTTTTGAAAAACATAGTTTCCAGAAGAACGCCTTTAAAGTTTGACTGGCAAACTATATATGGTTGTAATAAAAAATTACCTTCAATCTGCGATTCCTGCACTATACATTGGACCTTCCTCTTCAATTTGAGTACCCTCAAGCGACGAACGAGAGTCCGTGATGTTCACAGAAGCCTAACGCCTTAACAAAAAATATGGAGATGTTTTATTTATGGCAAACAATAGTGCAGGTTTGTTGGGTGGAAAAAATTACTGTAAATATTCGGAAGTGTCACTCCCGCTAAAAAGAGGCTGTACATTTTTTTTTATCAATACTATATGATTATAAAACCTTATATTAAGTTATATTTTAATAGCGCATAATGTTTGAGTTTGCTCGGGTTTGTTTGGGTCTTGAAAATCTTGAATCTTGAAAACAGTTCGAAAGATCGACGAATAAAAATCTTTAAATAAATATTTATCGACATTGTTTTTGTTGATGCGCTGCCATAATAGTATTAAATATGATGTTTTTTAACTGTGAGAAACCACACGAAAAAAAATTAGCTTGATTCTGACAGGAGTGACACTTGCGAATTTTTACCAAAATTACGTTTATTTTTTAACTTCCCTGGAAAGTTGAGGACTACACATGCTCGGAAAACGTCAAGTCGGAATCTGAAAGATTGGCGAGTAGAAATGAACGATTTCCGGTCCAACAAAGTAGAAGCCTGGCTTCATTTGCAGAAAAATTTGACGAAACGTTTACCGCGCCGTCATTCACGCTGTGTCAAATCGTTGCAATTTATTGACGAGCGGTTCAGGAGAAAGTTCTCAATACAAGAAAGCGTCAAGAAGAAGTAACAAAAGAAATTTGCATTTCTATTTATTTAGGAAAAGCTGCGTGTTCTGGATGGTGACAAGCCCAAATCTAAGTTCAACATCAGCAACAAATTGGTGAAAAGACGTTCCAACAGAAATATGTGAGTAAAATAGCCGGCAATGGTAGTATCAAGAAAAATAACGAGACGTACAAAAAACCGGAGAGGAGAGAATAGCAGAATGCAATTTTTCTCGTGTGGGCTTCCAGCAGCGTTGATACTTCGGAGTGTCCGGAAGTCGAGGGTACCGAGGCCCAACGTGGCCTACCGAGAAGTCAGAGCGAACGATTGTTGGCCGTGTGCAAGGAGCACGTTTTGCAAGAACGAGAGTTGGAAGAAAAATACCACGAGAGTGTCTACTCGTTGGTGGAAAAAATCATGAGAACGTCGCAGTCGGATCAGATGAAGACACTTCGAGTACTTCTGGAGAGGCAAAAAGCTGAAGTTATGAGGAAAATTCAAGCGATGAGACACGGAGAGGTGAGCCATGTCGAAATAATATTTATACCAAGTTTGCCACGCTCCCTCGTAAACGACACACACGCGAAATGTGTTGGTACGTGTCGTTTCGAGGAAAGTAGAAATCGCGTGTTCAAAGTTGTTCGAATCGTTGGACACATCGCCCTAATCGCGCATTCTCTGACGTGCGTCCTACATTTGTTTATGGCCTCGCGCAGGTCAAGCAATTGGTGAAGGACCACAAAGACAAGGCCGAATTGGATCGCATGAAACGCGAGGTCGGCAAAATATCGATTGAGAAGGGAGTCAACGAGTGCACGAGGCTAACACAAATTTACGAGAAGAAACGATTGGAATTGGAGAGACAACACGAGGTTTTGAGACAGAGGCTAGACGAGGAGAAAATCAAAGTACGTATAGACATTTTTTATTCTTCAATCCGATGTTTAAGCGGGAGATACCTTTAGGGGCTATGCCAGTGTGAACGCTGAAAATTTGGGTGATTTTCGGGAATTTTTTGGGAGAAAAGTACTCAATTAAATGTTTCGGTAAATTTAAAATATATTTGGCTATATTTGACCTATATTACATAATTTTTTCATAGAAAAATATTGAGATCCAAGCGACTTATGCGCTGCCTTGGGAGGCGCAAAAAAAAGTTCCTCCACTGCTGACATGATTCCGGCCGATTGAGTAGCTAAAACCGAAAAAGGAAAAAATGTCGTTAAACTGGAAGGTATCTCCTGTACAATGACGTAGGATTTTCAAAAAATATCAAAATCTAACAAAATGGCGTAGTTATGAAAAAAAGTTTGTTTTCTTGCCTATAAAATGGTCTTTTTTCAATGCCAAATCGACAATTTCCATCCAATCAAAAATACCCTACGTCACTGCAGAGTAAACATATTCAAGAGTACTCAGTTTGAATTTCAAGTCAATCGGATAATTGCTCTTTGGGTTACAATGTCAGAAAATTTGAAAAATCTAATTTCGAAAAAAACGCGTTTAAAGATTTAACTAACGATTTTTGCAAGATAAAATGATTAGAGATACGGCCTTGACATTTTTACAGGATATTCTTGAAAGTATAAACTGTCGAGAAAGGCAAAAAAAATCGATTTTTTGAAAGTGTCACACTGGTATAGCTCCTTAAGCAAGGAAAAAAATGCTAATTTTCATGATTTTTCTTAAATGCGAGATTTCTACACCATTTTTCAGAGTTGGGGTGTTTTATAACTACTTTTGGCTGTCGCATGGTATTTTTTATTTTTGTTAACCATCAACAATGGCGGAAGTGTGGCACAGCCTTTAAAATGGGTTGCGGGGGATGTTGTCAGACCGCGGGATGCATCTGAAAAAAACCAACGCCAATTTTTCTTTCATAACACTCATACGCAGAATATGAACCAAGAAAAAGTGAGAAATGTTGAAAATCGATGAAATGGTACGCTTTGAAACAAAAAAATTCATTGTTCCGAAAAAATGTCTACATTTTGCTATAAGAAAGACTCTTTTATTTAATTTTCAAAAACATTTAGGGTCACGTTTTAGACGAGAAGGTTAGGAAGACTTATGCCAAATTTCATCGGAATCGGTCGATCAGTTTTTATACGTCACGCCAGATTTGTAAATGCAGTTTAGAAGACCGTGTCATACTTCCGCCATTTTTCAAAGACGAATAAAAAAAATACCATGTAACTGAAAATGGTAAAGAAATCTTCCCTTAAAAAAAAATCATGAAAACCAGCACATTTTTTCCTCGCCTAAAGGTATCTGCCCCCTTAAGCCACCAAAAGATATGCATCCTCTATCCACTACTTGTTGAATTATTTTTTTAAAAATTACCCCTCCCTGGACCTCCTTCGGAATTTCCGAGATGGCAAGGTGGCATGGATGGCTGTCTCAACTTTTTCAAACCATTCGAACCGCTCTGTGTTTTGCCATCACCGATAAGTGGCCTATTTAAAAAAATAGACTGGTTTTTTTACTCACGAAATGTTGTATTTTTGCGAAAAACGACTTTTTACGTGCAAAAGTTTTTATTTCTTGTTACAACTAAAGAAAATGTTTGACTAAATCTTAAAATGCACGTTTCTTCATAAGCTAGCAACAGAATCGAGACTGGCAAACTATGTGGGACGAAGTATACTGCGTTCAACGAGAGAACGACACGCTTCCGAATATAAATTCGTCCCTCTTTACCCTCTCTACGTCGTCACGTTGGTTGAGGACTGAATTCGCGATCCCCAAAAGTCTTGGCGCCACTCGCAGCTTGAGGCGAAAGCGCTACTAGTATAGTAAACTTGGTAAAAATACATTGATAGCAATGGACAAAAATTTTAAAAACGAACAATTGCTCGGGATTCTGCTCTCTGCCAGGGTGCAAGACGGATAATAAAAGTATATAGTTTATTTTTGTTGTTGTTATAAACCACCTAAAGATAAAGTTTTTGAAAGAAACTGCTTGTCTCTGAAAATTATTCTCTTTAGGCCATCAAGGCGAGTTTGAAGTTACTCTACAAGATTTTTTCTTTCCAACTTTGTATCTTATAAATAAGAAATCGAGCAATATTACACGTTATTTCTGTTATATACAATGTATGAATATAATTTCAAACGTCTCTTGTAAAAAGTATACTCTGAAAAATAGAATAACGCCTCGAAACCTGCAAGTGACTCTCATAACCTCCAAAATCTAAATCCAGAGCCGGCAGAGTTAGCAAAAGAGCGAAAAACAAATTATTCACTGCAATAGCAGCTTTACAATCTATCATGGAGGGAAATCCAATAGCCAACTTGCAGGAAATAAAAAACAACGTAATTGTTTACGTTCGAGGCTATTCTCTGAGCGGACATTTTGAAATATCGCTGCGTCACCGCTAGAACGTGGAAATCGCGAATTCGGTCATTCGGACACAGGCCACTCGGAGCTGCGCGGCGCTGTGTCGTTCTCCCGTTGAACGCAGTATACGAAACGAAAAACAGGTCTAAGGTCCTAGGGTTAATAATGAATCGTTGACCCTTGAAACAGGCGAAAGCCGATTTGCAGGCCGAATACAACAAGCGTTACAACAAGTGCGAAAGTGGCGAGTTGCCGACATCACCGTCGGGCGCTACAAGCATTTCCGACAGTCTCAGTGGCACTATTCACTGCCCGTCTCGGCGTTGAGAGGGAACGATGGAAGTATGTCAAATAACTCGGGCTCGCGATGGGACCATGGAACCATCGTGCGAATCTCAGGAGACGGCCAACGTTGTCGAAAGTCGAAAACACCTGAGAAGAGTGAGCATCAAGCACTGACAGAGAAAGAGAGAGAGAGAGAGAGAGAGAGAGAAAGAAAGAGGGGAGAGAGAGAGAGAGAGAGAGAGAGAGGAACATACTGCGGATGTTCGTAAACAATTCTCATCTTACGGCACTTGTCTCGACGGTAAAATCTTTATTCTTATTTTCCATCTTCTTTGGCCGGAAGCGTGCGCAGGGTATTCCGTCTGCCTGTTACGAAGCCGCAGAGCGTTAGATCCATTGAGATGAAAGCACTCATCCGAATCGACTTTGTCCAATCGCCGTGAGAACAAAAGAAAACCAGAAAGTCTTCTCCCTCCGATATCTACTTTGACGAATATACTCGTGATACTTCTCGTACAAATCGAATCTCGAAATTCTCGTTCGAGTGTGCCTCATAAAATGTCTGTCTCGTCGCCTGCCCCCTTTTTACTCTTGCATCTCGATTATGTTGGGTGTCGTTTCCGGTTGCTCTGTCGCACGGCATTACGAGACGAATGAATGTTGACGGATCGAAATGCAGGCGGGCGTTTCGAACGAGAGGGCGGGGGGGGGGGGAGGGAAAAGTGAGGAAGGAGAAAAAAAAACATTGGTAAAAACGGACGCAAGAGGCGATGAATCTTGCGAGAGGTATACAATTCTAAATACGTGTAATCTTTTTGAAACAATCGCGCTTCAACCTTGTTGTTATATACATAAGACTCGTTATATTTACTTGAAAGAAGAAGGGAGAGGAGAGAGGGAATGGAGCGAAGAAAAATCGCGTTCAAATCGCATCCCGGGCTTGACGAATTCAATTGCCGAATGGAAAGAGAGACCGAGACTCGAGCGATCGATGAAGCTTCTTTGGAAAAAAAGAAATTGCATCCGGGATTGTCGGCTGGTGGAGATATTTCAGATCGAAATGATTTTGGCCTAGGAATCTCGAGCGCGTTGGGAAAGATAACGTAAAAACAATGAACTCGGATTGTAATTCGTTTTTTTTTTTTTCGATCGAAAGTCAAAAGTCATTTGCATCGAGTTTTCGAGCTTCCGGGTAATAAAGCCATTCGCTTCCAAAGCGGTTTGTATTCGGGACAGTAGCGAAGGCGGCGATTGAATAGTACCAGTGTAAACAAATCAGGAGATGGATAACCGATCGAAAGTCGTCTCAAGTACGGGAGGTCGGGGGAAATTTTGTTTTCTTTTAAATGAATAACACCTCTCCGAGGAAGACAATCAAAAATGTTGCGCCCTATGACGCGTGTAGAGCGTGTGACATTTTCCTTGTTGTTTCTATAATCCTACGATAAAAATATTAGAATGTAACTCGTGACCGAATCCTCATTAAGTATAATCAAACGGGGAAAGGAGAATAGCGAGAGAAAAAAAAAACAGAAAACAACGGGGCTGACAGATTGGCGCAGTGTAAATGTTCGTTCTCGTGATCAATTCGCGGGTTATATTTTATTTGGTGTACTATTTTGTGAGAATTATCGTCGTATTTATCGGAGCGGGCATTTTTTCGTGCGTATTTGTATCGAACGTATGCAAACGAGACGCTTCCTTGAAATTCTCGCGAATGAAGCGTGCAATGCGCGCGCGTTCAGAGAACGAAGACTTCGCGATTCGAACGTTGAGAGAAGAAAAATGCTCCGCGAATATCGATTAATCGCTGGACACACATTGTGGCGGGACGCGTTGTGATATTAAAGGATCTCAAAGCAATCGTAGGATCGAGAGATTAAAATTCAAAAGAGTCAAAAAAGAACTACGAATATTTGAGGGGGCGAAGGAATTTCGAGAAATCGAAAATAGTTACGATGTTTATCGACTTTACGATAGTCCGGCTTTATTCGCTGTCAGGGTGTAACGAAAAGCAATTCGATATTCTTCCTCTTTCACACCTCGTATTCCGCAATCACGGGGAAAACTTTGGTTGCCCTCGTTCCTGCCATTTACGCTTTTCTCGAGGGTTTCGCATTGCCTCGTCTCGTGCGAATTTATCGCAGAGTTGCGCGTAATTCTATTTATAAATACGAATGCGAATTTATTCACATCGT
Organism: Ophion ellenae; assembly: GCA_963210295.1. NCBI lineage: Eukaryota > Metazoa > Arthropoda > Insecta > Hymenoptera > Ichneumonidae > Ophion > Ophion ellenae. The sequence goes on along the minus strand of OY723394.1, from coordinate 24,958,981 downwards.
GATTTTCATGTGAATATCAATACAAATTTATTCATACTTCACTTAGTGTAAATACGAATACAAATACAATTGTATTCACAAATATTCTGAACATACAAATAAATTCACAGAAAAAATAGTGAATATTTACAAGAAATCCTGTGAATTAAAAAAAAATCACATCAAAATCTGTGAATGCAAATGTATTCGCAAAAAATTGTAAATACGAAAGAAATCACAAAATGAGTTGACATTTTTTTCGTATTTAAGACAAATTAAAGTCAAATTCACAATGATTAGATTAAAATTTACACCAAACGTGAGTTCTTACGTATTTTGAGAGAAAACATTGCGTCGAGGCAAAGAAATTTTTGCAAAAAAAGTTGTGAGTTTCAAATATTACATTACAAATATGAAAAAATTCACAAAATGAGTTGTGAATTTCCTCAAGTTGAAGAAAATTAAAATCGAATTCACGACAATTATATTAAAATTTACACCACAAGTGAGTTCTTACATATTTTGAGAGAAAACATTGTGTTGAGGCAAAGAAATTTTCGCACAAAAAGTTTTGTGCAAACATTTCTTTGCCTCGAGGCAATGTTTTCTCTCAAAATACGTACGAACTCACTTTTGGTGTAAATTTTAATCTAATCATCGTGAAGTTGATTTTAATTTGTCTCAAATACGAAAAAATTCACAACTTATTTTGCGATTTTTTTTTGTATTTACAATTATTTGTGAATACATTCGCATTCACAGATTTTTCGTAAATATTCACATTTTTTCTGCTAATTGATTTGCATGTTCAGAATTTCTGTGAATACAATTGTATTTGTATGCATGCATGTGAACACAAATAAGTGAAGTATGAATACATTTGTATTTATATTCACATGAAAATCACGATGTGAATAAATTCGTATTCGTATTTATAAATAGAATTCCGCCCAACTCTGATTTATCGAAACAGATCAAGGGATGAAAACGAGACGTTACGCATGGAAGTTAATTGTTCGAGTGTCAAAACATTATTAATGTTCCGTACTGTGCTGTTGGATATCAATCTCGTTACTTCTTCTCACCACGATGGAATAATATTGTTTCGAAAATATCAATCGCAGGCTGAAGAATATTCAGAAGCTTTCCTCAACCATGATAAAACGAAATTGATCGATCGAAGTTGCTAATCAAGTGTTCTAAGAGATCGCACTTCGTCGTTTATTCTCTATCGAACATTTGTTTTATCAGCGCATCGAAGTATCAATCGATACTTCATCGAACTCTGCGCTTTTGAATTCGAGAGTAAATTGAAATGATCATTTTATATTTGGCCTGAAGATAATCAGATGAACAGTCAAGTACGAAAATTCCTTCGAGAAAATGTCCCCCTCGAGGTCATCTTGCCTTCCAAACTTAAGCGAACAATTGCATTTGTTTATTTTACCTTTTCCAAGATACTCACTGTACGATGAATAACGATTATGACGGAACGAGTCATAGATGAGTGAGCACCTGTGTTTATTTTTCGTCCGTGTAGCTTGTAGATCTCTGCATTGGGTAATTCAATGCAAAAAAAAAACTGTTAGCGATGTCCAAAAACGTGGTTACCATTTTTTGAGTGTACGTTGTGGTATTATTATTGTTTGCGATAATCTCTGTCGCTCGGTCATTTTTCCCCTCCGTCGAAAGTGTACGGTTACCAGTACGCTCCACGATTATCGACGATGGAGGAAAATAGGTATCAACTGATACGAACAAACCTGCGACGTCGCGATCTCGAAAAATCTTTGATATTTTAAACGACGATAAAAAAAACTTGTTAGATCGCGATTAGCTCGTTAGTTTTTTTAGCAGAGACTTGTAATAGCGAAATGGTTGTATTGTAACAAGATCGATGTCTCGGTTAAAACGTATCGTAGAGTAAGTCATAAGTCGACATCGTTAGGCCGAAAAAGCAGAGAGAGCGAGAGAGAGAGAGAGTCACGTGTTTTCACGTAAAATAAGAGACGCGAGAAACAAACAATTACGAATGATAAATTTTGCCGTACGATCGATAAAACCGTACGCGAAATACGATGATTATTTTGGGAATCGCTGAAAGTTGGAGAACGTGGATTAAAGCTTAGATGTTTTTCACGAAACAAAGTACACGCAACACACAGAAGCAATTTTACAGGATTTCGAAAAAAAATGTTAAATGGCTATTTCCTTCTCGACAATTTTTTGTTTCGTAAGCCATAAGCGAGCGAAGAAATAATTGGACCTCGGGATAAAGTGATTGTTTTCCTGCGAAAATATTCGGGGACAAAGAAAGGAATAAGCATTCGCACGTCCGAGGATGAAAGATGCAAACTGTCAGATTTCTTCCGCGTTAGCTCCTTCGTGTCGATTCTCCCTGTGTATAAATATATTTATTATTTAGAAGCGGTTAACGAATAAGAAGTAATATATATATATTATATTCGCGTTCATATATATATATATATATATATATATATATATATATATATATATGAATATATATATATATATGAAAAACTATATATATATATATATATATATATATATATATGCATGTACATAAAAATAATGTGTTGTTGCTGTTGATGTTGTTAATTATAAAGTCAAGAGATAGCGTTAATTGTAAGAGGATAAGTCCGGAATAGGATAGTCTCAAGAAAAATAATTTTCTCGTTGCGGAATCGCTTTAATAATTGAAATTATGGCATGAAACGCACATTTCCTAACCCGATTTTTATCGACGAATAACGGAGGGAAAAAGTTTTTTTTTTGCCGAACAAAATAGCTTCCGGGCTCTGGGCCCAAAAGTATGAAAAAATCGGTCAATAAGTCATTAGTCTTCCCGAGTCGCTCCGAGTACGTTATTCGTTTGAAATTCGCGAAGGATTGCAATTTTTTTCTTCTTCTAATAACACACCAAAGCTTCCATTATTTTATGTCGGAGAAAAAATGTCAAAACTCCGACCAGTATTATGCCCTGGATAATGACGATGTGTTTTCGGTAAAATAAGTACCTCGCGGGGGCGAAAAAATAGAAATATTTTCCGGCACTGAGAAATCACGAAGCATAGATTGGCAAAATTTGTGGCGTAAAATATTGGCGAAAAATACTCGAGTCACGGTGGGAAATGAACAAGCATCGGCGTTGACATTTACCGTTATTGTTTGCAAAGACGAATAATCATCGCGATAAAGTTTGGATACTTTTTCGATTGCGTGGATCGTTACGCAGATATACTTTTTTGGTCATTATCGAAGTGAATTAATGAATTAAATCGAAGAAATGATTGAATCGTGGAATAAAATTTCATATATCGAATAGATCGAGAAAAGACAAATTGTGTTCAGATTTGAAACCATGGCAGAGTGCGATTAAAGGTATGGATAATTTTTGCTCGAAGCTGGTACTTTCGGCACGGTTATTTATTTCTATCCAACGTACAAAAATTAATCGCCCAATCTAAGGATTTTCCTTCGGAGCCAGATGATTTTGTCGTCCCGCCAAAAAAAAAAAGTTCGAATGCTTTTCGAACATATTTCTATTTTTCCAACGGATGCCATTCAACCGGACCCTGGCGTGAAAAAAATCACAATTAGTTGCGATCATACGCGTAAGGCATCATAGAAATTATCGACATGGAAACTTTCTTTTGCGGTCGTAATTCCCGCAATACCGATTCACACATTGTATAGTTATAAGTGTAGTTGAAACGGCCTACGTAATAATCATAGCTGTAAAAATGATTCTGCGTCGAATATGGTGACCGTGTGTACATATGATGTCTGGCACATTACGAGGACGAACGAAATGCAGAGAGAGAGAGAGAGAGAGAGAGAGAGAGAGAGGGGGGGGGGGGGGGGAGGGACAAAATCAAGTTGTGTGTATGAATCAAATATTACGTCTCTCACCTTGCCTCGAACTGAAAGAGAAGACAAAGGAAACTCTACTTCGTATTTCCTTCCAAAGCAATTTTTAACAACGATCTCTGGATACCTGGTCGATTAACGATGAATTTTAAAAAAACTCGACTCGTTCAAATGTTCAAAGTACGTTCAAACAATCCGTTTCGTGCTAAAAACGAGCGTTAGCGAAAGAAAAAGGAAACCAATCTCAAAGGGAATCTCCCCGAGCTCGACAGGGAGGGGGATGAGAAAAAAAGAACTTACCCTCGCGGAACTCTATGATAGTATTGAAACTACGAACTCTTCTTATTAGTCAGTGATCTGAGCTCTTTACGCTAAAATACTATGTACGTTATTTTAATGAAAGCGAGGAGCACCCAAGAACTTTGGAAAAAGAAAAACAAACGACAAGAAAGACAAAGATCTGTCGTTTGGTACTTGCGATGCTCGCGCGATCGTGTGCCTGATGCGCGTGTACGTATTATTGCGTGTGAAAGTAAACCCTTCGATGCACTTTTTTGGAGTAAACTTCCGAAATTACCGAATGGTCATTCATAATGGTATTGAAGTTTGCATCGTTGGAATACAACGATAACTAATGTTCATATTTTTATTTCCCTATTTTCATCAGGGTACCAAATCATTTTTGCGAATTTCAGTTGCACCCCAATAAGCTGTTAAAAAACGGTTGAGGGAGTTCGGCAGCTGAAATCTGCTGGAAAATTCGAGAAAGTAAAAAAAGTGTTCATTGCATTCCAGCGATTCAAGCTTCGATCTCATCATTGTTATTTTTTCTCCTCAGTACCGGTCGAGTGTGAAACATTGAATGAAAAATTTATGAAATACTTCACTAACGATCGAGTCCGAGTGGAAGGAAAATAAATTACGATGTTGAAGTTTTCGTCGTTGGAATGCAACGAGAGTTTCCTTTTAATATTCTTATTTTCATTGTTATACGAATTCATATTTTGCAGATTTCGATCGTAGATCGCTAAATAAGAATCCTCAAAAATCTTCGCGTCTTTTTTGCAGCTCAAGTCTGCCTGAGGAATTTTGAGAAGTGAGAAAAAGTTATTTTCGTTGCATCCCAACGATGCAAACTCCAAAACGACAAGAAATTCAGCCAGAACGAGTCTAATCGTTACAAAGAATGTTCGAAAAAAAAAGAATTATCGTTAACGCTATTCGTCAGAATATTGCCCACGCGTAACCTCGTCTTGCCGTAATGATTTTTTTTTCCCAATGAGCGGAAAAAAGCAATTTTCCCAAACGAATATTCGGCAGGTTTTATTAGCGTATAAAAAAATCGAAAAACTCGTACACGCTTAATATGCGTTCGCACACAAACACACAAACGACGTTTATACTCATTTACGGAGTAGCGTTGTATTTTAAGTTCAAATGGCAATTGTCTCTCGCGAGTGGCATCTTGGTTGTTCTATGTTAACCAGTGGTTGTACGAAAAACAAAAGGCTGACAAGGAACGTCACTTGATGGTGTCGAAGTTTGCATCGTTGGAACGCAACGAAAGTTTTTCTTTACATTTTGATTTCCTTACTTTTATTACAATGCGAGATCTTCTTTTTCTCGTAGATTTATACAGTAGATCGCTAAATGAGTATCTTCGGAAAAAAATTGCAGGCGAAATATGCCAAAATCAAAGGAATTCAGAAATATTCATTTTCATCGCGTGCCAACAATGCAAACTTCAACGTCATATCACTTAAGTATCCGCCTTCGATTTTGTTGAAACTCATATATGTAATTAAGCATTGAGAACGATTGGACGCGGATTTTTTTATCCCCGGAAAAACGGGTTTAAGGGGGGAAACCATCACTCGAAGAAAGGCACGTTGATTTTGCAGTTTCACCCACAAGCAGGCTATCGGTCTGAACGAAACAAAAATCAAAATTCTTTTGATGTGAAGCGATGAAAAATTCAGTTAAAAAAAAAAATTGCTAGTTCTTTAGATAAGTGACTTTTCGGAAAAAATTGTGTTTTCAAATAAACCCAAACAAACTTAATATAGGCGTCGAAATGTCAAACGAAATGTCCGCGGACTTCAAAACCCCATAACGTTATCCCATATTTTAACCCAAACAAACTGAACAAACTCAAACAAGCCTAGTATAAGCGTCGAAATGTCAAACGAAAAGTCCGCGGACTTCAAAACCCCATAACGTTAACCCATACTTTAACCCAACCAAAGCCAATATAGGCGTCGAAATGTTAAAAAAATTCCCTATTTTATCACGTGTTTCCGCGAACTTCAAAACCCCATTATTTTTTATGGGGGAGGGGGGTGAATTTCACCTTCCCCCGACTGAATATTATCATTCATAACCCAAATGACAAGATAACAATAAAAAATGTAGGCTCATTTTTCGGAAAAATGACTTTTTTAAAGAATTACCAAAAAATTAAATTAAGGGGTGACACGCCTTTTTTTGAGGGGGTGGTTACCCTCGTTAAACCCGATTTTCCGCCGATGAAAAAAAATACGAGTCAAATGGTTTCCAATGCTTCAATACATATGTGAGTTTCAACAAAGGAGGAGAGCGAGACTTGAGTGACGTTCCTTGTAAGTCGCTATTTATACTGGCGCGCTCGAACGAGCGTTTTTTAAGGCTATTTCTTCGGCTATTGCTCCGTCGTAAAGTCAATCACACAGGTTTAAGCGAGTGAGTTTCACCGAATGGAATGTTCTTATTTTTAATTTATTATTGTTGTTATTGTTATTGTATTCGATCGAAAGAAGAATGTGTCGCGTGTTTTCGATCGTAGCGAATCGTCGTTGCTACGTTCATCAGTTTTACTGTTTTTACTTTTGTTTTGTTTGATTTTTGTATGCTACGCTCTTGCGATTGTATTAAAAATATTTTCTTTGTTGCGTTAAGTTTTGTGGTTTATTTGATTTGCGTTGTTTTTTCGAAATTTGTGTGCCTGCAGTAGCGATGCTGCGCTTGTGAATGCAATGGATGCATTTTTTTTTCTCGATTCGAGATTACAGACTGATTTTCGTTTGCTCCGATTTGCGCTGTTTTCGAAGCTTTTTTTTTTCATCGTGAGGGAGACTATGGAGGTGTACAGGGAGTTTTTCGGGGCATATTGTTGCTTCGGGTTTATACTATATTTGTTAATCGTTTTTCGAACTTTTGCAAACCCATCCCGGCATACCAAAGATGCAATCAGACAATCTTTATTTTGTTCGAATAAAGATTTAAAAATAATATTTTTATTTTTATTAACATTTAAAAAAAGTTGTAATAAGTTATTTCAATCAATTTATTTAAATAAACTCATTTTTAAATTAAAATAATTTAAATTAATAGAATAACGCTGATTCTAATTTGAAAAATTAAATTTTATTACTCATTTATTAATAATAAATATTACGAAATAATCTCTTTTATCTAAAGAACATTATTCAAGTTGAACAGTAGCGTGCCCAGAATAAAATATTGATATGCCCATCGACTTGCAGTACGGATTGATATTGCTCCCAGTACCATCAAAGTTTAATGTGTACCAGTACCAATCCCCAGAGAAAAATGTCCTAAATGTCCTAAATTGTCCTTTAATTAAAAAATTTCCTAAAATGTCCTAAAATATCTTCCGAGCATAGGCGCATTTTCTCGAAATACATTAAATATATTATTCCAAAATGTTTCTTTCAAAATATTGGGATTCTAGCTTGAGTTAAATTTTTCATTACTCCAGGATGTTCGATTTAAAATAAAAGTCTCACTGGTATTGGGAATAATAATATATTTAAGAAAAGAAATTCCACATAGCCGTGTATTGCAATAAAGTTTGAAGTGGTGCATCACTGCAACGTTTGGTGCTCAGACAACGCGATGTATAGGCTGGCAAATGGGAGAATTGGTCACATCTCTTTAGTCTTCTTCGAGTTCAGGCTCCTCTCAACTGTTTCATACGCTTGGCGATTGTTTTACCACTGCGACAATAACTTTATAGTATTTTCGTAAGCTTGTGTAATATAATATACATATGCATAAACACACCCATTCGGACACACACACACACACACACACACATATATGGATATGGATCCATTCTATATATATATATATATATATATATATATATATACAGGGTGTCCTGTTACGAATGGACAACCCTGCAATTGTCGATACGTCAGATCCTGTCCTAGTATATGCTGGCATTTCCGTTCAATAAAAGTCCCACGGTTATCGAGATGAAAATCATTTGCTTTTGGTTTTTCGCATGCCATTTCAACAAATGATAACTTTTTTTGACCCGGCTTAAAAGAAAACTCTTGATTATTTGTTTTACCTAGAAAAGTCTTCTCTTCAACCTTAAATGTTAAGGAAACTTTATGAAAAAAGATCGTATGCACAATTTTCATACAAACCAATTCGAACATCTGACTTTGATACCCTGCGGTGTAAAAAAAAGATACTACGCATATCGGGCCAATTACTTTAAGGCGTTACCCCCACTTGCAGCGCAAAAAAGGCCTTTTTCATGAATTTTTCTAAAGAAAACTACAAAACTTTTTTAATCGATCAATATACCATCTTAAAGAACACATCTTGAAGAACTTTCAGTAATTTTTTTATTGAAAAATATTACATTGTTTAGTGGCAAATGGCCGTCAATGAAATAATGTTTTTATATACACGGTTTGCGGTGACCAACATTGCGGCGAAGTGGATCATCTGAAAAAAAATGCGGATGGATTTAGTCAAATATAAGTATAAACTAGTCTTTAATCGAAGGGTTTTAAAAAATATTCATTTTTCACAAAATGGCGGACAGTCAAAGTTAATGGTTCGATTTTAACGAAAAAAACGGCCGTTTTTTGGCTATAAAACGGCCATTTTTTTTCGAAAAAAAAATCGAACGATTAAAGACTACATTTTTATGTATTAAATAAGCCTGCAAAATTTCAAGAAGATCGGTTCATTAGTGTTCGAGTAATCTTGGTCACCGACTTCAGAAATGCCGTTTTGAGAAAAACGCGTTTAAAGTTTCTCTTTCAACGCTCTTTCAACGCGGATTCTTCCCTTTCAACGCTCATATCTCAGTCAATTTTGTTCGGATCGAATTGAAATTTTCAGGACATATTCTCAGATACTTATACTTCAAAAAAATGCAATAAAAAAAATCGATTTTTTCAAAATCGCAAGTGGGGGTAACCCCTTAAATAGTTGCTTAGATATGATTTTTTTTCGAAAAATAACATAAAGCCCAATATCTCGAAAACCGAACTGAAATTTCAGCATATAGTAGGACATGATCTGACCTATCGACAGTTGCAGGATTATCCATTCATAACAGGACACCCGGTATATATATGGCGATGAAAGAACATAATCGTTAATATCGAACACACATCTACCATTCACACTTACAATTATGTTATTGAGAGCGTTGTCAACTTTCCCTTTCGTAAAATGTCGTTTCAATATATTTCTGGCAAAGGATATCTTTTATGAGAAAACAATCGCGCTGGATTCAGTGATATTATAACAAAATCAAGTCCCATTGTTTCTAATTAACGTTCCGTTGACATACGGCCATGATTTCTCATGAACGTTCCGTTGACATTTGGCTATAATTTCGACACACCGGGTCAATTTGGCTCCGATGGTACTTGATCCATCTCTCATTGAGAACCCTTCGGTTGGTTTTTAATTTGAAAAATGATGAATGCAGTTTTGACTCTTCTCAATATGTGTGCATAGTGGGGGAACTTGGGGTAAGACGATAACGCTAAAGTCATGTTCAAATAAAGCAATACATATATGTCAGTCAACTTTAATTATTCTATTGAACTAATCAATCTTTTATTTTTGGAGGCAAACAAATCTCTCTCTGATTGTTACCATACAATATATATGTTTAATTAAGCCTTTATTTTTACAGCGCTGGGAGAATGATGGGGCACTAATTATTAGCATCTTTCTCATATAAAAGTGATTTCATTCTCAATACCAGCAATTTGACATGCCAATCGTCTAAGTTCTGTAGTACTTGGTCCGAACAATTTTGCTTCCACACCATTTTAATAATTTGCAAGTTCTTTTTCTTCCCCTGGTAGAAACGCCGGTTGATGAGGAACCTAAGGCTTTACTAGTTTCTTTTCACACTTTCTTACGTAAATAGTGGTGCGTTGTAAAATATTGCGGCTTTGGGATAGCTTGTATTCATCTTGCCCCATTAGACGGTTAACGAATCAACAAAAAATCACGCAATAACCTTGAAAATGTCTGACAAACCGTTCTTATTATATTAATAATTAGTACTTTCATTGTGTTTACCTACCTGTCTCTAATCAATATCTGCAACTCAAATGAACTGAAACGATGGTAAACTTGATCAAAAATTAGATCGTTTTGTCAAAAAATCGATATTGTTTTCTCACTCACTTATTCGTCCAGTAAAAGAGACGAAAACCCAGCACTTTAAGCGTAGAATTAGAATTTTTGACTGACGCTAGATGGTTGCATACTGAAAGTAACCCCGATGATATGTTGCCCCTCACCTCGCCCCAAGTCAAGAAATAGGGGTTGAAAACTTAGAAGTCGCCGTATCTCGACAATTAATAGCCCGATCAAAAAATGTTTCAAACAAAAGTTGTTTGGAATAATGAAATACGTATAAAGTTATTGGACGTCCAATGCCCTATCTTTTAAAATAGCGGCACAAAAACCTTGTCTGCGTTAGTGGTGCTCTTACGTTTTTGTGCCGCTATTTTTAAGGATGGGGGATTGGACGTCGAATAACTTTATACGTATTTTATGATTCCAAACAACTTTTGTTCGAAACATTTTTTGATCGGGCCATTAGTTAGCGAGATACGGCAATTTTTACGTTTTCAACCCCTATTTCTTGGGGTTGGGGCGCGTTGAGGGGCAAAATTTCATTGGGGTTACTTTGAGTATGCAACCATCTAGCTTCAGCCGAAATTCTTATTCTACGCTAAAAGTGCTAGGTTTTCCTCTCTTTTACTGGACTATTATTTATCAGCTACACTGAAAAAAAATTCGTTCATCCATCCAAAATTCAGTTGGTTAAACAAAATTGTATCTTTAAATACGTTCAACTTGATTTTTGATTGGCATAACAAAACAGTATAGTAGGGCAGTAACCAAAGATACATTGAAACTATCTGCTTAATTAGCATGCCTGAGCAACTGTTGAAACAACAAAATTTCGAGACAACAAAATGCATTTTGCACATTCAACGATTCTTTTTTCTCAGTGTAGGTTTATGATTCATCTTACCCCGCGCATTCGTCTTGCCCCGGGTTCCCCTAATTAAAATTCGGGAACTGTAAAATTGGATTGTAGAAAATTATTGAAAATTTGCTATTTTGGTAAAATGAGCATTTTATTTAAAAATCGTCCTGGTCAAAATGATCCCGTATGTCAACGAAAGGTTGAATAGAACGGGCTTAGCTCTTTTTTTGAATATCGTACATATACACAGGGTATCTTGTAATGAATGGATAAACCTGCAACTGTCGATAGGTCAGATCATTTCCTACTATATGCTGGAATTTCAGTTTAGCAAAAGTCCCACGGTTTTCGAGATTTTGGGCTTTATGTTATTTGTTGAAAAAAATAATCTGCTTTTGGTTTTTCGCATGACATTTCTACAAATGATAACTTTTTTTTACTCGGTTTTTCAAAAATACTCTTGGTTATTTGTTTCATTTAGAAAATACTTTTTTTTAACTTTAAAAGTTAAGGAAACTTTATGCAAAAAGATCTTATGCAGAATTTTCATACAAACCAATTCGAACATCTGACTTTGATAGCCTGCGGTGTACAAAAATATACTACGCATATCGTGCCAATTACTTTAATAAGTTGCTTAGTTATTGTCCATTCATATCATTTGTAGAAATAGCATGTACAAAACCAAAATCAGATGATTTTTTTTTCACAAAAATAACATAAGGCCCAAAAACTCGAAAACCGTGGGACTTTTATTAAACTGAAATTTCAGCATGTATCAGGACATGATCTGACCTATCGATGGTTGCAGGATTATTGATGCATTACAGGACACTCGGTATATATATATATATATATATATATATATATATATATATATATATATATATATATATATATATATATACACACACACACACATATTCTCTCAGTTTGAGATTTCGGAACGAGGTTTTTAATCGCACACATCGAGACGACTCGAGACAGAAAGGAAAGAGTTTTATCAGAATAATAGTTTCGAGTGGAGAATTTTGAATACACGTTGTGGGAATGTTTATTGAAAAAAATAATTCGAAGCGTCTCGACGTCTGCTCAATACGCATACACAAAAAATAACTGACGAGGAACTACGATTAATGAGAGATTCGTCATCCATTAATTTCTTCTCTGACTCACTTGTGCCTTGCCCTCGAACATCCCTCACTTGTTCTTCTTCTTCTTCTATAGACGAAAGTCCGCGTCCCTCCTTTCTCGTCCTCCCTCAAGTTTTTTAGGCAAATATCTTCGATGTTCGATGTCGCTTAAAAATTACATCATAAGTAATAATGATTATCGTTGTGTGAATAAAAGTGTTGAATAAGTTGAGATTGTGCGGTTCTTCCGCAATCATAATGTATAACGTAATTTTAAGGGGGTTACAATGTACATTGAACTTCTACCGCACGAAATTATCGCAGTGATTACGAAAATACATAATTATTATTTTTTACGCTCAAAAACAATATGTCGGTATAATATATACATATGTATATTGTTTTTAAGTTTCAAAAGCACGCACTCGAAGCTCTCGAGGCAAGAGAAACCGAAGAGCGATAATATAAGAGAGACAAATGCCTGAGCGCTAAAATGAGATAAAAAAAGATGAGATGACATCGAAAAAAAAACAGAAGCATCGCTAAGTTAAATTATAAACTATTCGTCACCTCGTTCGAATTAATTCAATATCGCAATTACGAAGATCACCCGAATTCTTCATTCTAAAAAAAAGAGCTAAGAAAATAAAAGCATTTGACGTTCTCCGAATTCAATGGAAATCCTCGGAGGAGTCTTTGTTATTACGAAAGATCCGCAAAAAAATGATGCAAATGAGAAATGAATTATTTTTCGAAAATTTTTTCAGGTGTCATTCACAGAAACAAAAAGTTACCATTACGTGCAGCGCCGCGATTCGGTCGTCGCGAAAATCAAATGCACGAAAAATATTCTCGTGTCGAAGACAGATGCAATGATTTTCGGCTTCGATTAACATCTTAGTTAATTGTGAAAATTACCGGAAAGCGAAGCGGGAGTTGGTAGGAGAAGTATACACGGCTGGTGTATACTCGATATATTATTTATCAAGTAAGTAAGTAAGAGTCGAAACAGCACCTTCCGAAATATCGTGTATATTTTTTCAATCTATCAGGTGTCCCGTTTGCGCGCAGAACAAAAATCCTGCAACGAGATGACGAATTAAATCGTACTTGAACCTTTTCTCGTACTTTTGTAATATTCGTCAACGATACATGGCATATATATATATATATATATATATATATATATATATATATATATATATATATATATATGTATGTATGTATGTATTTAAATATATATATGCACTACCGGTCAAAAGTTTTCGGACACTTCAGATAAGTGCAAAACTTTCGATCACTTTGGATAATTGCAAAATTATATTAGAATAATATAATTCATTATATAGAGCTATATAGTATCTGCGTGAAATAATAAATGAAATTAATTATATTATTCTAACATTATGTGGCAATTATCCAGTGATCGAAAGTTTTGCAATTATCTGAAGTGTCCGAAAACTTTTTACCGGTAGTGTGTGGGTGTGTGTGTGTGCGCGCGCGCGCGCGCGCGCGTGTGTGTGTGTGTGTGTGTGTGCGTGCGTGTGCGTGTGTGTGTGTGTGTGTGTATTATCTATATACAGGGTGTGTTAAGTAAAGTGTTGAAGTGTTGAATTATTTCGAAGTTGATCTTAGCGGTTATACGCAAGGTCAATTTGACATTCCAACATTTTTCTCCTCATGAAAAGGAGCAACTTTTACTTGAAACATTTTTTAATTAAAACCCGTACTTTTTGAGATAGAAGCTCGCAACACTTTATCTGAGACACCCTGTATGCACTTGTGGAACTAAATCTGGAGGCTTCAAATTTTAAAAAGTTTCGCGTTATTGACCATTTTTAAGTTGCAATCACTTGTATTTTATATTTTTCATCAAAGTAAGCTTATCAAGAAAAGAATTGAGTAGAAACATTATAGATTGAAATGAAAACATGACAGTATGATTTTGGGCGTAGGAGAATATACATTTTCTGCGTAAATATAAAAAAGCTAATTTATATTAAAAGTGTCCAGAATTAATTCCCTTAGTGTGTAGTGCTGGATAAAATGAAGTATTCAAGGGACAATGCAAAGTAAACGTCAATGGGCGTACTTTATTCATTGTTCAGTGAGGTATATATATATATATATATATATATATATATATATATATATATATATATATATATATATATATATATATATATTTATATATATATATATATATATGCTGTAAGTAGGCGTACTCGAGAAAAGTCTATCAATGGCGTGGCCGTGTCACGCAAATAACAAAACCAAAAACATACATATACCGAACAGTAGAAAGTACTTGGATCGCTTCCATTTGTGTAGTGGATCGGTACGTTTGCCTTCGAAGCAATTTGAGAATCTGGCGGTGCCATTCTAGTAAAAAAATGCTCATGGGGTCGTAAGGTAGGACAAGCTTAAAAAAACTGACTTAGAAATGCGCGTACATAAGTAATATGGACATATATGTATTACCGAAGAAAACAAATAAACTTTTACGCGAATCTGCTTGACCACTCGAAGAGCTTCGATCTCTCGTGCCGATCCAAATCGATGTTTTAAATGTGGAGGAAACACAACTAGTAGAACCGACTGTATTTTTTAGAAAGTACATATGGAATAGAAAAATTGTTACCTGCTGTTTGAAAACCACTACCACATAGAGCAAGACTCGTATATTATACAAATGAAAAATGTACACACCTATACACATATGTATTACGAACGATCCGAGAGTAATAACGATATTCTATGAATGGCTATACCACGCAATGTAAAATCGAAGAAGTAGTGTAAAATAAAATCGTTATACGACTATAATAACAGTGTAATAATACCAAGCCACATGTTTTTTTTCAACAATTTTATTTGTTCCTCGTTATATTTTTCCGTAGAATTCTCAGCAATAACTTCATCACAATGTTCCGTCATTTTTACAAGTTATACGGTAATCCTTTAGATAAGTGACTTTTCCGAAAAATGAGCCTAACATTTTTTTTGCTATTTTTTCATTTATTGGGTTATAAACGATGATAATCAGTCGGGGGAAGATGAAATTCACCCCCTCTCCCCCCCTATAGAAAGTTATGGGGTTTTGAAGTTTGTTTGGGTTTGTTTGGGACCCCAAGAAACCCAAACGCGCTGACATCACACCAGCTCCGATCGCGATCTTCTATTATTGTCTATATATATATTCTATATATTATATATATTTTCTATATATTATTATCATTATATTATTATATTATTATAAATTACATATTATATATTTTATAAATAATAATTTTTCAAAAGTTCGGGGGTTTGGGTTTGTTATATTTTTGTATTTTCACAAACTTCAAAACCCCATAACTTTTAATGGAGAGGTGACCGCCGCGATTTCTCTTCGGCATCGTGTTCAGGAAGGCTTTTTTCATAAATTCCCCTACTTTCGACCCCCTCCGGCGTGAGGGTTTTAATACAGAAGTTTTTGGAAAACTCGAAATTATTTTTAACGATTTTTTGCTCGTAAAAAATGTTCGATGAAAAATATCAGCCGATATATCACCCGACTGAATATCATCATTTATAACACAATAAATGAGAAAATAGCAACAAAAAAAATGTTTGGCTGATTTTTCGGAAAAGTCACTTATCTAAAGAATTACCACGGAATATTTTATGCTCGTTCTTACAGAGCTGGCTTTCTGAAGTACGCGATCAGAATCTGATACCTGTCCAAAACGCTGTACTCTCTCGGCACTTCGCTATTTCTGTTCTCGAAAAGAATCTTGCATCTCGTTATTTCCTGCGTCATTTCCTTCGTGTATTCCTCCTTGAGGTCATCGGGAATTCTATTGTAGAACGGGTTCACGGCTATTGCATGATCTGAAATTTGTCACGAGATTCTTTGCTTCATTCCGTTGCCTTTAGAATCAATGAAGATACTATTTCGCGCGGTGATATTTGGGGTTTCCCTACTTTGCAATGTTTTCATGTCTTTGTAGATGAAACATTTCTCGCGATTGCTGCAGTGAAGAACTTCGAAGCCTGTCTCTTCGAGGACTTTTTTCAGGGCGGCTCGAGGATTTGAACACGTGTGGAAAGGAGGCATGTACTCCGATGCGTCCTGCGAAAGATCCATATGTATTTCGTGAAAATTCATAGTTTCACTCGTCAATCAATCGGCACTCTCATTACTGACGTTTCGTCGTCTCAGGTGTCGTAGTAGAACTGACGTTATAAATTGTTAATACGGCTATTGAAAATCACTTTTTCGTGAGAATTTTAAAAATGGTGAATAATGTCGAAGATCGACTGATGTTCTTGCATTCAATTGCAGACAGCATAAATATTTTTTATAGAGAGCACACGTCAAGGTATTTATTGAATGTGCACTATAGGGTGGCCCATTTTTGAGCTCAATTTTTTTTCCTTTTTCTCGGCATCTAATTGTCTTCTTTGAAGAAAAAAATTGTCGCTAAAGCTGCGAGCCGTCAACAAATATTTAGAGGTCGCTGAAGCCTCTGAAGAATTCAAATTTTCATTAAAAAATCGATTTTTTTTTCGTTCACTTGAACTTTCGTCTCCCTCTTGAATTTTACGCCTTATAATTTAAAAAATAACCTCGCGAAAGCTCCAGTCGGCCAATGAATATTTAGTGGTCGGTCAAGTGCTTCGAAATTTCCAATTTTCGCAATTTTTTTACCCTTCGCACTCATAAATTTGACGCTTTGTAAAATTTTCAAAACAATTGACGCTTTTTTCTTAAGACACGGATTTTTCAAATTTACCTCACACTTCTAACCCAATCAAATGACCTATAATTTCGTTTACGGACAAGAACTGTGAAGAATCATTTTATGAGAAGAAAAATTATAATTCTTGGGTTAGAAGTGTAAGGTAAATTTGAAAATTCGGTTTCTAGATAAAAAAGACTAGTTGTTTTAAAATTTTTACAAAGCGTCAAATTTATGAGTGACAAGAGCACAAAAATTGCGAAAATTGGCAATTATGAAGCTCTTGAGCGACCACTAAACATTTATCGGCTGGCTAGAGCTTTCGCGAGGTTAATTAAAAAATTGTGAATTATTTCATGGAGAAGAAGTAGACGAAAAGAGAACAATTTTTTTATTGAAAATTCGATTTTTTGCGAGTTTTGAGCGACCTCCTTATATTTTTTGACCACTCGCAGCTTCCGTGACAATTTTTTTTTTCTTTGAAGATCATTGGGGAGTGAGAAAAAGGAAACAAAAATAGAGCTCAAAATTGTGCCACCCTAATGTACACTATGGTGGAAATGAAAACTTCTTATTAGCGACTCGGCAAATGAGAACTTTAACGGGCTACATCTACCTAGGTGAGTAAAAAATTGTGATTTCCAAAAATATTTTTTTTCGATGGCATAACCTTTTAGCTATATTCCCCGAAAATTTCATTGAAACATTCTTTAAATTTAATGACCTGCAGCTTCTAACAATCGGCCGGGCAAGTGGTAGCAATACCATGCTTCAAACTTCAAACGCGTCTTTCTCGTAACACTGTTTTCAAAGTCGGTGGACATGGCATATCGAGAGCCACTTGACAGATTGTTTCCAAATTTATGGGAGATACGATGAGAAACATTTATAGGTCGTTGACGATCTCACTATTGTGAAATCGATCTTCATTTTTTAACAGTTACGTAAAAATGACGACTTTCCATAGATTTTGTGTGCTCTAGTTTCAATGCATTTCCACGTTGTTAAAAAAAATACTTTGAAAATCGACAAACGTCAACGACTCGTATTTATTGTTAACTTGAATAACCCATTTGGTTTTTAGATTTCGGATGGACCGTTTAGGCTGCAGAGTGTCCACCGCCAAAAGTTGCGAGCAAAATTTCGCCATCTGCCGGCGGCCATGTTTTTGTTGTTTTTCTATATTTATTGCCATTTTTGTCAAGGCTGTCGATATTAACCTTTGCGTTAAAAAAAATGCGTTTCTTTTTTTACCAACCCTTTCCCAGAAAAAGTCGGAATTTAGCCATTTTTTTCGGGCCTCTAGGTAGATGTAGCCCCTTAACAAGTGTCTATCTCAAATAAATATTGCCTTTAAACGTACCTGCATGTAGGCCGTATAGCGTGAATTATCGCGCATCTTGATGTAAGCATCGAATCCATCATTGAAAGACAGAAACATGATTAAACACTTGCCTCCTGGACGCAACAGCTTGAAGATATTTTCGTACGTTTTTCTGAAAACATTTCGTTTTGAGGTTTTTCGTCTATAATTTGTATGATAAATTTTTATTGATCAATTATTGACTGAATTTCTACTGATCCGAAAAGGCGTGTATCAATTACCTGATATTTTGACACCAATGAAGACAGTAAAATGAGAGAACGTTGTCGTATTCGCCGATTTCTTCGATCGGCAATTCATCAGTCTGAATATCTAATTCGAGGAATGATAGACGGTCTTCGTCCACGCAATATGATCTCGCACGATCGATCATAGTTTTAGAAATATCAGCACCTAAGTGAGGTTAATTGTTTTTTTTTTAAATAATTTCTTCGATACAACGAGAACAAAAAAACTCATTTTTTTTATCGTGCAGCTTACCAACGAGAACAGCGTCCGGTGGTAGTTTTGGTAGGATGAGGTCCTTCGCCGCGATCCCAGGACCACAGCCGATGTCTATACACCTCCCGTGCATAATTGAAATTTCGTCGCAAAATTCTTCGATAACGTCAAGCGTGTCGCGACGTTGCAAATCGCACGATATCGTGTATCCATCTGCGTTGTCCATTTTGTTCCAATACAAGCAGTTGTATCAGTTGTTTTTATCGACAAATAAAAATAGTACAATTCGGCAGTCGATCACTCGATTTTGATATTTCGTCACGATCTTGAATTAATGACGTAATCTGACTTGTATGATAATTGATCGACTTTGTTTTGGTCAGGTAAGGTTGAAATGAATATGACGTTCGAAAAAGGTTGGGCAAACTAACGACGTTGGAAGGCTGGGGCGTCGTTTCGGGGACTGAACTTTTACTGAGAACATCTGGAACTACCCAAGAGTATTTATACGTCGCTAGCTCTAAGTCCCGCTATGAGTCCCACCTCCGACGTTCTTCTTTTTACCATGACCCATCGTTCTTCGGTACTTCGTTCCATCCCAATTTTTCCGGCCAGGACTATTCCCGAGTGTACTTTCCACATAGGGTGGTCGAATTCTCAATTAGGTAAAATCCAACTCTACGTCCAGAAAACACTCCAAAGAATAGGGATAATGTGAGGCTTGAAAGATTGCATCGCACACCGTCATTATCCAGATCTTTATAAATATTGAACAATGAGAACGGCAGGTTTGCCGTTTTTTTGTAATTATGAAAATTATCGGTGATTAATATTTTCTCCAAAACCTACTTTTCAGAGTGAAACACCAATTGATGAGGGCATTGGTTAAAAAGATGCAGACTGTCAGTAGTGGTGTACTAAAGGAAGTCAAAATAGTGAATGGCATACAAATAATGGAAATTAGATGGTCCCAACACGTAAAAAAATTTCATTTCCGCAGACGAACGTCCGTGTCCCATTTATAAGTCGATATTTTAATATTTTAATAATTAAGTTAATAATTTAACTATTTTACTGTTTGAATTATTATTTAATTATTTTGAGTAACAATTTACTTTAATATTTAATTTTTATAATGATTAATTTGATAATTATTTAATTATTTTAAGTAACAATTAAATTTAATATTTAATAATCAATTTAATATTTCAATTTGAAACGAAAGGTTTCATTCAATTTAACAATATTTAATTTACTTGTATCATACCATTTTCATCTTTCACCTTTGACTAGAAATTATATTACAGTCTATAATTAAGGGAGGGCCACCGTGACGGGCCGAAAGAGTAGTTTTTTCCAATTTTTTTTGTCTACGAGATTATTTGCCTGGGGTTACGAAAAAAGGCATGTCAGTGAACATACATTGAACTTATTTCCTGTAAATTTTTATCGAAAAAAAAATAAACAATTGACAACGTTATTGAGGTGCAATGGAGCCTCTGTATCAAAAATGTTTTTCAACAGCCGGATCGATTACTCGACAATGGTTGGTCTGAAAAACGAAAATAAAAAAATTTTATGATCTATACAAATGTATTGAATCAAACTAAAGTTTATTTTCTTCAGTATGAAAATCTCTTCTAAATGAATTTGAAAAATCGGTAAAAAAGTCTTTTTCGATCATTTTTATGGCACGTTGAAAATTTTTACACATTTTTTTAACCTGAGAAAAGTCATCATTTCACGATTTTTTCAGCTTTTCCTTAATTTGTCCAGAAGAAAAATATATGACAATTGAAAATTTTATTGGTGTATTTGGTTCAGTCAAGAATTACGAGCTGCATCTTTCCCGCCGATTGGGGACTGCAGTGGCAAGACGCACATGACTGATAAATGTACAGTCATTTATTGTTTCATGTTGACATTTTTCAAATACATTTCAACTATACATGAAAAGATACCTTAATATTTACTGGGCTCACTTGTTTTTTTTCCTTCTAAAAAACTTCCCGAAAAAATGATTTTTTTACCTTCTAAATGAGGCTCCCGACGTAAGTGTATTCCTGAGTACCAAAAAAACGTGCATAAATTTGAATAAAATGCTTCGAGAATGCCCTTTTTTATTAATTAATCGCGAGGATCCCGTACGTGGATGCATGTACACAGGTTTCCGAAGGGACAGCGGCAGAGCCCTTTTTCAACTATTCGTATAATCGATTGGACGCCCACTAATCTACATTATACAGAAGTCAAAGACCTGATCTCAACGATTACATAAGAATGCAGGCTGGTTAGAATTTTAGGCTAGGCCATGGCCTTTCATTTTGTCTCGTCGAAGGGCTATTGACCTCTACCTGGAGCGACAAAATAGTGGGCATACTGCTGGGCGAAGATGGAAGGGATTCGACTCTAAATTAACATTTTCGTCGCTCAGCTCTGGCGGACTATCGTATGAAGTATATTGTAAAGCATTATTTTTTTTTTTCATTCACAGTAAAAAATTCTTTTAATTACGCATAGTTTAACGTTCTTTTTCTCTGTCGCGTACGTAACTCTGTTTGGGCATAACAATTTTCCGCAAAGGGCCTTAAGGGCGGAGAAAAAAATTGCTGATTTTCATGATTTTCTTAAGGAAAAGATTTCACCATTTTTGAGACTTAGGGTATGTTTTATAACTACTTTTGGCTGTTATATGGTATTTATGTTTTATTTATTTAAAAAAATGGCGCAGTCTTCTAAACGGGTTGCGAATTTTGTCAGACGGCGTGACACATAACGGTACCGGGATTACTCGGGAAAAAAACAAACGCCGATTTTTTCATTCATTTACACTCATACGCAGAATATGAACCAAGAAAAAGTGAGAAATGTTGAAATTCGATGAAATGGTACGCTTTGAAACAAAAAGATTGCATTTTTCGAAAAAACTGGCTACATTTTGCATTAAAAAATACGTTTTTTTACATTCTCGAAAAAAATTTGCGTCATGTTTTAGACAATAAACTTAGAAAGATTTATACCGAATTTCATTAGAATCGATCGATTAGTTAGCACAGCTCACGCCAGTTTAGAAAATGCATTACCTTCGCCATTTTTAAAGACTAATTTGAAAAATACCATGTTTTAGCCAAAAGTAGTGACAAAAAATACCCTAAGTCTCAAAAATGCGACGAAATCCATCCTTAAAAAAAGATCATGAAAATTAGCAATTTTTTTCCTCGCCTAAACGTATCTCGCCCTTAAGATGATGTGTAACAGATATGAATGCCGAAGGGGGGGAGGGGGGACGAAACAAACACAGAATGCTTTTCACATCAGTTCAAGATGGAATAAAAGACGCTCAGCTGATAATAAAAACTAGCATACCACACTATTTTCTGTTGATACAAGTTTCCTAGGTTTTTGAGTTTTGCTTAATAGATTTCACATGTTCCCTCATCAATTCTACGTACGATAAAATTTTTCACTTTGGGAAAAATCGATGTCCGTGAAAAACATTTGAATCCAAGATTGGGGGGGGGGCAAATATATGATTTAAAAAATGGGGGGGGGGGGGGGTGATAAAAAAATGGGGTCGTTACGTTGTCTTAAAGATGAAGTGAAGACGATTTGCGATAATAATTCGAGCACCTTCAGTTAATTTACGTCATGCCTTACAAGGCAATTATAATAATAAAAAATAAAAACATATTTTGTGTCAAAAAATAGTATGAATAAATCGGGTTCTTCAAATTTCCAAAATTGCATTAGAAAACAGAATTTTCAAAACCTTATTCAAAGGGACAATGGGACGCTTTCGATATTTCCGACATACACTTGTTTATTCCAGGGTAGCGAGACGGAGTCGGTCGATATTCAACGTCCCGTCTAGTGAGGCCGAAAGGGACCGCAGGGTCCTAACGCAGGGACTAATATTACGTGTCCATATGAGACGGGTTAAAGTCCGGGGCCCCGAAAACTCGTCAAGCGAGTTTAGTTGTGACCCTTGTTCACACATTCCACCCATCTCGTCTGTCGAGAATGAAACTGACCTAGGCCCTCGGATCAACCCAATACCGAGTTAAAGGGCCGTTTCGACTCTTTAAAATTGTGACGCCAAAAAAGTAATTTTCCATGCCAATGCTAATGACGAAAAAAAGCAAAGTTTGGATAATGTTAAAATATTTTGCGTCAACGGAGCTGCATAATGAGAATGTCAGTGACGGAATTAAGGCGAGAAATCCCTTTAGAATTATCAAAAAATCGAATTTTTTGTTTTTACATATTTCGAAAGTATGATACCCAAAGAATATACTGGCCAAAGGAAAGCTCGAAATATTGAATATTTGCGGAGTTATCGCATATAGTCTACAGCGCGGGGACAGCATGCGGTCAGGTAGCGAGTAAACTTCAAACGCGATTATCTCGAAACTACTTTTTCAAAAACTGCTCGTGTTGAAGCTCAAAAAGTTATCGACCGATTTGGATGAAATTTTGGGAGGTTACTCTCAGTAATATTATCTGAAGGATATTCCTAAAGTTTGAAAGGTAGCGTGTAAACAAATAATTTTTTTGGGGTCAAATATGTCGAAAAAATGGTCGAAAATTCGAACTTTGGAGTAAAAAGCCTCCCAAATTTTCAATTTGGCACTTTTTAAAATCATTTTTTAGGTATATCCTTCCCCTTAATATGTCAGTAAACGAATGACACTTATTAAATCTTTTTCAGATCAACAGAAAAAGAGTGACAACTGCAGCACTTTACGATGTCGCGACAAACAGGCGTCCGTAGACCCTTAATAACGCCGCTATTTTGTTGGTCATCCAAAAAAAAAAAATTAACTCGACACTTATAATAAACTCATGTCCAAATTTGAAGATGATCAGATTATTTTATCCCCTCTAAAAAAATTCCCGAAAAATACTTATTTTTCACGCTCCTAAAGGGATTTCTCGCCTTAATAATCGTATCGTTGTTGATATTTATTTGTTATTATTTTTTTTATTATTGTAGGTTATGCGTATTGTACAAATATAAAACGAATAAAAACAGGATCGTTCGAGACACACAAAGTGATCGTTTTTTACATTCACGAGATAATTTAAATAAATTAACATGACATTTAATTGGAGAAGTACGAAGAGGATTATTTTGGACTGAGTATTTCGTTCGGTCCAACGAGATAGACCACGCGTTAATTTTGTTTTGACTTGTTAAGGACATTATAACTTCTCTAATAGTATGTGTGTGTGTGTGTATATACATGCATATATACTATACACTACACACACGTATATATATCTATATATTTATGCACATCTGAACTCATGAGCGTATTCGTAAATCGCGTACAGGCAGGATGTTGCAGAATTTCCGGCTGCAATGTGTTTGATTAATAATTATGGCACTTTAGCACCATCCTATCCGCTTTGAGGCATATGACCCAACATATTACTGAACCTTCGCCAAAATGCTGTCGTCTCAGAGAAGGCTCGAAAATTTCGAGTTTTTCATTTTACTTTTACACACAAATAAACCCAACACCGAATATACGCAGCGAGGACTCGACTCTTACGTAGAAAACTATTGTTGGCAAACCTCGTTGAAATGTGCATTGGAATGAAGGGTAAAAAATGATGCAGTCCATTACATTGATTTTTTTAGTTCAAATGGAGTGCCGGAAAATCTCACACAACGTAGGTGGTAATCCAAATGAAGACTGCATGTTTTGGAGTAATTTATTTTGAATCGTCAATACCCTGACGAGGGAAATGTCAAGTGTGTGTGATTGAGTCCTGACGCACTCATTTCTCTCAGATTATCTACTAATAAAAGCCTGAGTTTTATATAAGCGCGGGTTATTTATTATCGTAGGTATTTATTTATATTGTGACAATTGTATCGCCATTGTCGATTATTCATTGAGGCTCACCACTGTGACGAGTGAAAAAATCGATTTTTTTTTCATTTCCTTAAGGGTTGAGATGCAGTCAGAGGCGTGAAAAAACGAGCATTTTCAACAATTTTTTGAAAATATTAATTAAGTTTGTTTTACAAAAGGGGTTACACAGACTTTTTATGTTATATTTCAACTTGACTTGTACAAGTTTTCAAAGAAAAATATTGATTATTTATTAAAAATATCGCCATCTTTGTCGGACCCCCTTCGGCGTGTAGTGCTTTGCGGTGACCATCATAAAATTTTACTGGATCATCTGAAATAAAAAACCAAAAAAATCATTAGTTTAATAATAAATCTAGTCCTTGATCGAAGCTTTTTTTTTTAAATTAACGAAATGGCGGCTTCCGACAGATAACTTTCGATTTTCGACCAAAAAATCGCTCGTTTATTGTTAAGAAAAATAGGAATTTTCATCAAAAATGAAAATCATTTGATTAAGGACTAGTTTTTAATGCTAATATAATAGTTTTCAATACTATTTGGTGTGCTATTTAATAAGCACACCAAATTTCATCACAATCCATCGAGTGGTTTTTGAATTATAGTGGTCACCGACTTGAAAAACATAGTTTCAAGAAAAACGCGTTTAAAGTTTTTCGATGTGGATACGGTATTATATGTTCGTAAAATTTTGAGCTCGATGGATGAAGCTAACCTTTTTTAATGTATTTTGATCCGCTGAATCCGAATATCACAATTTTTTGCCGAAAAGTCGAGCATTCATTTGTTTATAGCCAATTCTTAAAACAATTTTTCAAAAAATTATAGTTTTTCGGGACGAATTATTATTTTTAAATATTTTCGGCAATTTTAAAACGAAAGAATTCTTTATAAAATTCTGCTAAAGTTCATAGTTTTTGAGTAATAATTTTTTGAACATTTCTGAAAGAGTTTTCCAGTTTTACACTGGATTTATGTATAGAAATACTAATTAAAAAATTACTTACATCGAATCATCAATTCCTGGCCCATATAATAGGGCTTCTGCCGATGTGGAAGCTTCCAAAATATCAGTTTGCCATTGTCTTCGAAGCATTCTGCCTTCCCGGGTATTATCGTTTGCGCGTTTGTCAGCGGCTACCTGCCATGGGGACCCGACGCCCCTTCACTAATTGTGGATATCCCGAAAACTATTAATCGGATTGACTTGAAATTTTCAGGGAATATTTTCGAAACATCATACTTCAAGAATATGTTTAAAAAATCGATTTTTTGAAAATTCTGACTGCCTCGCACCCCTTAAAGTATACGTATTCAAGAATATGTGAAAGAATTTTTAAGATGAAGTATTGAAATTTGACCCACTTGCGGACAATTTAGTGAGAGCAGGTAGCGCAACGACTTTCAACTAGTAAGTACACAATTGTGCGATTTTCAATTTAAGAAACCAACATTCCCGTAGTTTCAGTAGCTATTGTTGTACGTAGCCGTTTTTTTAATTCAGTATTTCTTTAGCCCCCGAGTATAAGTAAAAATGTCGCCAAAATTACACTTTTTTTCAACACCAGCCATTATTCTTTTTTTCAAATAGCTACCTCCAACTATTTTTATATAGATTACAAAACTATTTTATTTTTATTTCTCAGACCTATCATTGTCAAGTTGTCGATCCGGCCGGGTCGTTGGACGAACGACATTTATATAGATTACAAAACTTTTTTATTTTTATTTTTCAGACCTATCATTGTCAAGTTGTCGATCCGGCCGGGTCGTTGGACCACATTTTTTATACAGAGGCACTGTTATACCTCAATAACGTTGTTAATTTTCATTTTTCTTTAATAAAAATTTACCCAAAATACGTTCAATGGATGCTTAATACCATACCTTTTTTCCAAATCCCAAATAAATGACCTACTGGACAAAATAAATTCGGAAAAACGACCTTTTTCGGCCCTCACAGTGGTGTCCTTCCTGAACTAATATGAGAGAAATGTTTCTTGTTATAAATTGACAAAAATAAATGGATTTTTTTCGTGTCTTTTTCCTTGTAAAAAAATACTAGCAGCATTCAGTTTCCACTCGACTGATCGTGAGCTAAGCCATGGTAATCATCACAAGACAAAAATGTATCTGAATGTGTTTCGGAAAATCCCGCTATGACGAAACGCAAGACTAGCTTTATCCGTCCTGCTTCGTCCATATGAGTTCTTCATACACGATTTTCAATCTCTTGAGCATGTATATATATATATGCTACGTTGTCCTTATCTCGTGCTCCCACGTATTTGCATTTTGGACAGCAGCCTATTTACGTATGCGCCGGCACACTCCATACACGTCTCCCCGGATAACGTACCGTTGTTCGGCCCTTTCCTAACTAAATACACGTATTTCAGCAGCAAAACACATTTCACGACTCTAGTTGACGTTTTTTTTTTGACAGCCCTCACCGCGTCGACCGCGAAGAAAGATCTTCAATGTTCATTTGGCGTTTGCTTCCCCAACGGAGATCGGTCCGTTGGGGCTTGATATTCATACTAAATAGATGTGTAATTAATTTCATGAGTGAATCACTTTTTCATACGAAAAAAAATGTTAAATTCGCACATAATTTTATACCCGTTATTGTGGCCTAAGGCCTTAAGGCAAGTAAACCCAAATAAACTCAAACTCCGTTACAGAGCACATTCTTTTTCATTTCAACGCCAATCAACGATCTTCCTTGTGATTCGAACATTTTTCTCGCATGAAGTAAATTTTTCTCTCTTTGTCGCGGTTTTACTGGGCAACATTTCTTTCCCTCCTAACTCTCTTTCCTTCCGTTCTCATCGCACTAGAGCGGACAGCTACCTTTTCAGGCTAGGAACAAAGAAAAAAAGAAAGAGAGGCGAAAGAGCCGCGAGGCAAACCCCCCGGTGGTGAGAAAGCAGAGCACAGAACCCGGAAAGCTCTGGATAGCTTTTCTCTCTCTCTCTCGTTCTGTCTCCCTTTCTCTGTCTCTCTTCCACCCTCCGGAAGGGGTTCGCGGCCTGTCTTCCACAGCACATGGATGGTTCTGAAGCAAAAAAAGGGAGGTAGAGTGACGAAGTAGCGAAGGGGGTGAAAAACGATCCTGAGGAAAGAGACGAGAAAGAGAGAGGAAGCCAGAGGGATTTAGGTAGCCCGTTCGTTCGCGCGAAAACCGCAAGCATGGGGGACTCGATCGGAGCTACAGCCTGAAAGGGAAATGGAAGCGAAACTCTTCTTTCGCTTGTATATTCGTGTGTGGTTTATATTATCGAAGGAGTTTGAAAAACCGTCGGGAGGGAAGGAGAAAGGTAGGAAAGGAGGAATAACAGAGAGAAAGAGTCTCTCTCTCTCTAAAATATATATATATATATATATATATATATATATATATATATATATATATATATATATATAGAGAGAGAGAGAGAGAGAAGAACCGCTTTGGAAAAAAATGGATAAGCGTTATTTATCGATGGGGTCAATATTGTCTTCCATACGATAACTATTTTGAGAGCTTCCGTTTATCGCTTTGCCAATTGGTTATTCAAGAATTTTTATTCTCCCAGACGCGACATTTTATTTCTTCTCAGCGTTCTTTCAGCCTTCGTAACGTAACAGAGTTTTAGAAAAATGTAGACTGCTAAAAAAACGCTACAAATATCATTTAACGAAAAAATGGTTTCTCAGATAATTTATTCCACTGTTCTACGTTATTTCTTCGCACGTCTTTGTGCGGATGTTATTTCTGCATTTGCCAAGAGGTGTCAGAATGATAATGTCACTCGTGGATGCCACGAGGAGGCCTTTTATAGAATTGAAAAATTAATCAGACCCAAAAGTATATTTTTCCATTTTGAGACCAGGCTAGGGTTTTTTATCTTTACTCCGCAATATTGTTCGATTGAAAGAGTGAGCTTGTGAAAGCAGGAGAAAGGGGATAGCCAATGGTGGTTGAAATACATCGGGGGAAATGGATGAAGACGAGCCGTAGGAGAAGATTAATTTTAAAAGCCTGCAAGTTGACGAACAAATGAAAAAAATACCAGAAAAACTAACTGTTCTTGAAGAAAGAAATATGTGATTCATGCTCACGAATAGAGGGATAGAATACAACTTTATTTGAATATTTCCGATATTTTTTTTTTAGCTCGGTCTCCGTGGTTGGGCGAATAAATGTTCTATTTCTTCGAACTTTTCTTTGAGATCGTTTTTATGGAATATTTTTTTTTAGGACAAATATGTATGAGGACGATATGCTAAAGCATGGATAACTTTTCGTTGGTCTAATACATTAGCAACAAATTAAAATCCTACCGACGAGTGTTGACAATTATTATAGAATTTTAAAGCGTCGAAATTGTGCGCTTTAAAATTTACGCTTTGAAATTCTAAAAACGCTTTAAAATTCTGCATTTTAATGTATCGAAATTCAAGATGGGGCCGTGTTGAAATTTCGAACTTTGAATGATCAGAACGCTCGAAACTCCGAAAGAATTTTACATGAAAGACCAAAAATCCGAAAATCTGAACACCGTCAAAATAATTCGGCTATGGAAGTTTTAAAAGTTTCAAAATTTTCAATAAATCGACGAATTATTTCTAGATTTTTTTTTAGGAAGTGATTTTACGTCAATTTTGAAATTCGTCTAGACAATGTTTTACGTTCTACATAATTTACAGTCAACTGTGTAGACTGTCGCTGGCATGATCCTGACATGGGGGCCGGGTTGAAATTCCGACCTTTGAATGCTCCGACGGTTTCAAATTCCTAGTTTTAATGTTCCGAAATTACAAGTTTCGTCAAGATCATGTCAGCGAAAGTCTACACACTTGATTGTAAATGATGTAGAACCTATAACATTGTCTAGACAAATTTCAAAATTGACATAAAGTCAGTTCGTGATAAAAAAACATTCTTGGAATAATTCGTCGAATTGTTGATAATTTTGAAACTTTTAAAACTTCCATAGCCGAATCATTTTGACGGTGTTCAGATTTTCGGAGTTTTGGTCTTTCGGAGTTCTGATCTTTTGGCCCCTATAATATGTTATGTAATAACATATATCTGTCTAACATAATTCACGATCATTGCGGATTAAAAAATTCATCTCACCGAATAAAAAAATGTACGCACTTCGACCCAATTTTCAGGCGAAATTCATCAGCGAGGGAAGACATGCAAACTTTGTGTTCCCGCTGAAAGCAGCTCCAAGGCCCGCATCCCTCAAATTTGATTAGGGATAATTATTATACGATTTGCTTGGGGTGGCTGATTTTTTTTTCCGGGGTAATTGGACTCAAGCGTCGGCGCGAGGTTTTTTCAAACGTTAATGCACTGCTGATGAGCTGTTGCTGTTGTTCCCCTTTGGACACTGGGGAAAGAGCGAGAGAAAAATAGGGAGGGCGAGAGCGAGGACACTCGAGGATGTCGCGGGTGCGCTCAGTCGTTTGGGAATTTCGACTTTAATCGCTTCAATCTAAAGTTCCTCCCCACGCCGTCATGAATATAGATGACGAATACACGAGAGAGCTTCTGCTACTTCCGGGACGTGTACGTATATATATATATATATATATATATATATATATATATATATATATATATATATATATATATGTGTACGAGCAGCGCTTCATATACATAGTATATGTATTACGAACGTTTAGGCGTACGTCTCGAGGTATGCTAACGTCTTTTTAATCGGTTTATCGTGATAAGTCTGCTTTGGTCAGGCTTGACGTTTACACAAGGCGGAAGAAAGAAGCTCCATCTTTGTTGGTTATGGTGGAGCTTTTTATCACTCGAACTGAAACGTTGACGTGTTTGATATTCCCATTTTATTTACATCGATGTGTGTATAATACAAAAAATAATGTTTCAAATAATTATTAAAATAGTTACTTAAAATAATATGTTTCATTTCCTGAGCTCCTCACGGCGTTATGCCTTACGGGTTCGGATTTTTTTCCATACTAATTCAAGTATTATTTTAATTTCTTGTCTTTTTAAGGGGCCACGGTAACGGGTATAAAATCATGTGCGAATTTATCATTTTTTTTCGTATGAAAACATGAGTGATATTGAGCGCAATTTTTTACTTAGAACAAAAAACAAAAATTCTCGTCAATCTACATTAGAATACCTAGAGAAGTACGTACGGAAGTAAAAAAATATTGTTTTTTTAAAAAGTTGTAGGTATTTGAATTGACTTGTAGGTATTTGAATAAATTTTCAGTGAAAGATTTCGTATAAAACTGCTCATAAAATGAAAAGTTTCCGATTAATCATAAATTCCGTACGTACTTCTCTGCGAAATGCAATTAGGAACATAACTTTTAAATTTGAAGTAAATCGGGTGAAAATTGTTGAAGTTATTTGTCACGCCAATTGGAAAAAAACTGTTTCGAGAAAAACGCGTTTAAAGTTTCAGGTACTTTATGGCCGTGCCAGAAGTGGGCTTACGTTATACGCTCAAAGACGGCGAAAAAAATGCCTCACCTCTTAATAAAATATTGTTTCATTTAAAAAATTCATATTTAGTACTACTATTTTCTACGAAATATTAGGATTAAAGTGCAAATATAATAATAAAGGTATGTGAAGCGTGTCAAGTCCAGCTTCGATTTTAGGCTCCTGTAAAGACATTTTGATCGACGAGTAAAAAAAAACTCATGGTAACTACGTTGTCCCTTACCCGTCTGATTATTAAAATCAGAAATCCTGAAAAACGATTCGTCATAACGTCAACATTTCGGCATCCAAAATGAGGCAAGTGCAGCACTTACGCTTTTCATCCATGGGTTGACAAGAATGAATTCAAGTTCTTCAATGATCGGTCGATCGCCGTTCTCCGGAGCTTGCGGTCTAGCCAGGCACTCTGTAGGTGTATGGGTAGGGTCTATCGGAAAACACTGAGTGAGATATATGGTGAGATTATGCGAGATGGCGTTTCAGAGTCGAACGGGGCGCTATTCCACGCTCCGTCAATTATGCTAAATTCGATTGCCCGGAGATTAATGGAAGAAGGCATCGTCTTCTACGCGACAACCAGCACTCTTTCTCTCTCACTCTTTCGTTTATCGAGAATTTAGCTCTCCTCACTAGTCCTCTCATCTCTCTCTCTCTCTCTCTCTCTCTCTCTCTCTCTCTCTCTCTCTCTTGCAAATATAATCTGATTTCGAAAAACGTGACGTTACAGCTTCACAGAACCTGCCGATGCGTACATAAATGTAAATGACTGCGGTGTCCGAAGATTTCAAGTCGATTTCTTCCGAAAATATAGTTATCTCTTTAATGACTTGTCGATGTTCTCGTGGAAGGAGAATGTTTCATTCATTTTTCAGTCATTCGTAATTATACTACGCACACATAATGTTTGTCTCATTTTTATTGCAATCATACCTACATCAATTTTCCGTTGGAATTACCCTTCACAATAATTTTCAAGCGGACAGGCGATAGTTTTTCGTTCCTCGTTATTGTGATCGATTGGAGTGATTATCTAGTGCGGAAAAAATGTCATTTTTGTTTGGGGTATCTTTCCGGTATTTTTTCGTCCTAAAATAGTGGTCGATCACAGATATCGATTTCTTCCGAAAATATAGTTGTCTCTATAATGACTTGTCGGTGTTCTTGTGGAAGGTGAATGTTTCATTCATTTTTCAGTCATTCGTAATTATACTACGCCCCCATCATTTTGTCTTATTTTTATTGCAATTAAACCTACATAAATTTTCCGTTGGAATTACCCTTCAAAATAATGTTAAAGCGTACAGGCTATAGTTTCTCGTCCCTCGTTATTGTCATCGATTGGAGTAATTATCTAGTGCGGAAAAAATGTCATTTTTGTTTGGGGTATCTTTCCGGTATTTTTTCGTCCTAAAATAGTGGTCGATCACAGATATCGATTTTTTCCGAATCTGCAAAGCGAAGTGACTTCTTCACTGTATCTCTACACACATCTGTTTTTCTTATATTCTTAAAATAACCACAGATTGTAATTTTAGTGTTGTGTCTATATATATATATATATATATATATACACATATATATTTATTCAGGTATGTGTGTTCCTACACACAGATAAATGTTCACACACAAACAGAATAGAACGAGATACGGAGCACAACGGCAACGTTGGATTCCTCTCCTCCAATTCCAGCTCCCGTAGGTAATATCCAAGTGGAGGTGAGAGTACATAGTTTGCAACGTATATAGGACCTGGGATACAGACGAGCGACTGGGATTCGTGGTGGAATGTATCGGAAACTGGAAGACGCAGTTCACCGTAGAAGTGGGAGGCGGAGGGGGAGGAGGAGGAGGAGGAAGAGGAGGCTGGGGTGTGGGGATGAGGGACAATGAGAGGAGCTACAGAACGTGAGAACGGGAAAGAGACGGATGAGGTATAAGGCCTTAAGGGAGTGAGCGAGAGACAGAAATAGAGATGGAGGTGAAGGGGTGGTAAAAGAGAAAGAGAGAGACAGAGGGAGGGAACGGGAGAGAACGAAAGAGATGAAACAAGGGCGAGAGACAGGGAGGGAATGGCGACACAGGCACATCAATAATACATGTCGTCTGCTCCACCTTCTCCCACCTTCATTTTCCACCACCACGACTGCCATCAAGAAAAGCCAGCCGCCACCATCACGACCACCACACCACCTTGGCATATCTCCATCGCGTCTTAAAGTTATAACTGGCTCTGACGTAGGTGACCTCCCTGATCCATCCACCGACCGACTTTCGCATTGTTCGTATTATATCTTCGGGCGCGAGAGAGAACTCTTTTGTCGAGAGACGTGACCCTTTTTTTTCCTGCCTCTTCCACTATGGCCTTTGGGCGAGAATATGAAGAAGAGGGAAAAAAAAATCCCGCGACCGAATTACCACACCGGAGTCGAAGACTCGACGGGCACACTCATTTTTGGTACTCCGACATTCTTCGATGTACGGAGTGAAGAAAAAATAGATACGGGCGGAGGTGTCCGGAGATGGACCGAAATAGAATCGCTTCATGAAAGACA
The DNA here is from genome assembly GCA_963210295.1 of Ophion ellenae. Taxonomy (NCBI): domain Eukaryota; kingdom Metazoa; phylum Arthropoda; class Insecta; order Hymenoptera; family Ichneumonidae; genus Ophion; species Ophion ellenae. The sequence goes on along the minus strand of OY723394.1, from coordinate 24,925,244 downwards.
GGTCAGTAATGAAGAGATAGCTGGCGGTGGTGTCAGAAAATAATTGATGATTTTGTCGGGTTTCCATTGTGGTGGGGAATGGGTCGATTTTGGTGGAGTTTCTTGGGTTTGGGATGTATCGACAGTAATAATTTTTTTGTATTGTTTAATTGAATGATTTACGGAAGAAAAAGCCTGTTTTACGTGCCTGGGAGGAAAATTGAGAGTGAAATCAAAGCGAGTATAATGTTGCTTGCAAATTTTCAAGTAATAGTCATAGTCTGCTAAGTAACCGTGGCTGGTGGGCGGTTAGGCAGCTTCGGGGATGCAAAGGGGGAAGGTGGAATTCGATAATCCGGCGTCTATAATTTTTCCGCCCCTTGGCTTGCGGACGACCGCTCGTTTATCACTTCGATTGGCACACGAGGAAGCAGACTTTGCCATCTCCTTCCCTCACTCTTCGTGCCTCAAGTCCATTTTTTACGGCCGACTCTTTCTAATTTTAAGCAAAATCGAGTTATCGCTCAAGCCATGAGTTCGTGTATGGTGACCAAGGTTGTTCGCCCAGCCACCGGGAAAAAAAATGTTTTATTCAAAATAACAATGGTTACGTGAATCCTGAATTACTCGCAAGTTGGGTTCAATTCAGGTCATCAATGCCACAATTATCGTGGAATAAAATAAATCATATTTAGACACAAACGTCCCTCAAATAGTTCTCTTGTCCGAGCACCTTTTTGCACTGCTTGAGGCAAGAAGCATACATGGCCTACTAGCCATGAACGACCTTCTCCTTATGTACCTTCTGCGTCGGAAAAAATGGTTATAAAATCCATACACTCACACCGACTGGTCGCTGAAGAAAATATCCGTCATTTAAAATGGATGGATTTGGGTGGTTATAAAAGTGTGCGAGGGGTGCTCTATGGGGACGCGGCTGTGTCCTTTTGGAAGAAGGCAAGACCATCAGCTCGGGAAAAATGATGCGAGAGGTGAGCTTGAATGTCGAGCAGACGACGCAGGGAGTGAGCATGTTGGTTTTGATGGTGGGAGTGTACGTATGACCAAATATGTATACACTTACTTTTACAGACACCCACGAACAATTTTTCGTCCAGGGAGGTTTCCTCAATTCTCTGATTTGAAATGAACTTTGAAGAAAAAGGAAAAAATGACAAAACTGTACTTGAAAGCTAAGATTGCTGAGCCATTTTTCTTCCCGTCAACTTTCGAGCCAATGCTTCAGAATAAGATCTATACGGTTTATCCTGCAAACCATCTTTCCAATTCGTGTCGAAAAACCCATACATTTAAAACTATAGGGTGTCTTAAAATGACCTGACATTTTAGTTTATCAATGAAACGTATCATTTATTTGAAAAGTTCGAATATTTTTATTTTGATATGAGGTATAAACATGGAGGTTATGTGTGGAACACAATATGCGATAAATGGCCGCCTCGTCTCTGTTCGAAAACGTTTACTCTTTTGACGAAGGTTTCAATAACTTTTTGGCATAATTGCGGACTAATTTCAATAATGGTGCGTCCAATTGCTTCCTTGAGCTCCGAAATGCTCTGTGGATCGTTGACATGCACTTTTCCTTTCAGAAAACTCCAAAGAAGTCCAATGGCGTCAAATCGCACGATCTTGGTGGCCAATTTCCATCGCCACGGCGCGAGTCAAGGGGTAAGGCCACAGTAGAATTTGCAAAAAATCGATTTTTTTTCGCTAAAACGGTGCTTTATCATCATAAGAATAAGTTACTATTCGATTTATAGCAAGAACATTTTTTTTTCACCGACTTTGAGCGTATAACGTAAGCCCACCTCTGGCACGGTCATAGAGTACCTAAAACTGCAAACGCGTTTTTCTCGAAACAGCTTTTTTCCAATTGGCGGGACAAATAACTCCACCAATTTTCACTCGATTTACTTCAAATTTAAAAGTTTTGTTCCCAATTGCATTTCGCAGAGAAGTACGTACGGAATTTCTGATTAATCGAAAACTTTTCATTTTATGAGCAGTTTTATACGAAATTTTTCACTGAAAATTCATTCAAATGCTTACAACTCAATTCAAATACCTACAACTTTTGAATAAAACAATATTTTTTAAATTCCGTACGTATTTCTCTTGGTATTCTAATGTAGATTGACGAGAATTTTTGTTTTTTGTTCTAGGTCAAAAATTGTGGATGCTAAATGTCACTCCGCGGAGCGCCTAAAAAAAGATAACAAAAGAAAATATTAGTAGTCGGCCATTTTGTACATCGAAAATATATATATATATATATATTTTCTAACAGCTTAATATTCATACTAAATTGATGTGTAATTAATTTTATAAGTGAATCACTCTTTCATACGAAAACGTTTCTTCAATTCGCACATGATTTTAAACCCGTTACTGTGGCCCTTATCACGACCATGAAACTTCGTCTGCAACAAGTATGCGGTAACAATGCAGCAAATAATAATTTCTATACGTTGCTCGATCGTGGAATTCTCCATGACTAAAACTTCCTGATGCCAGTTGTCAAAGATTACTACTCTATGTACGCTACAAAAAAAATGGCGTGCAATTAATAATGTCAGGTCATTTTGACAGACTATATGACAACTCAGACTATATGGGGAAAGGTGATTTGACTTTGAGGGCCGTCCCCATAGTCCTGACCTATAGTCCTGACCTATAGTCTCCATACTAAAAATGATCGAAACCCCAACGTCTTCAACGACTCCTTTGGATCGTCGATTATCCGAACGTCAATTATCCGAATCCCGATTTGCTTTATCCGAAACGTCAATTATCCGAATGGCGATTTGGCATATCCAAAATATTAATTATTTAATCAATAATTCTGGTCATCCGAATGCTCAGTTATTTGAATGTTATTCAAGGGAGAAAAATAATTGTTATTCAACTCAGTTATTCAATGGAGTGCTACGAAACGCAGGCTGAATGTTATTCAATGCAACTTCTTCCAAAACGATTGCGAGGTTTGGCAGCAAAAAAACGAGCTTCCGTTGTGAAGCAGAAGAAAATCGTCGACTTTTTCAAAAATAAATAGATAAGAACTCAAAGATGTACGAATGTTGATTATTTTTAAATACATATTCAACTTCGTTCTATATAATTAAATTACACAATGGTTATTTGCAATTCACCAAAAATGTACTTGTATTATTAACACATTAATGTTGATTGTGCTTTTAAATATATATATATATATTTTATCATATTGATAGAATCAACGTTTTTTTCGCCTACGGAATATTGCTGTTCGGTTATCCGAATTTTTTATTATCCGAAAGGCGCCCGGTCCCAATTGATTCGGACAATCGACGATCTACTGTAATCATATTGATGTCAAACCTTTGTTGACACACTCATATTTGGCCACGATTTTGACACGCTACGTCAATTTGACCCAGATTGTACTTCATCCACCTGCCATTAAGGTTTTCTTTACGCGGAGGGCAAATTTTTTGAAAGTGAAAAATTTGGCTAAAAATTGTTAGATAATTGTTAATAACAAATGAAATATGCAATATAAAAAAAATCCTACGTACTTCCATAGACAATGTATTTTTCAAGATATATTCAACATTTCAAGTGAATCGGTTGAAAATTGTCTCAGTTGTGTTTCCGGCCAGCTTAAAAAATGCAGTTTTGAGATAAACGCTGCAAAGCCGCCATTTTGAAATTGATCGCTTAAAAAAATTATTGTATACAGTCACTGATATGTATGATAAACACCCTTTTTTGTAATCTCGATTTATTTTGTAGTTTTTCTGAAGAAAAAATCCCCAAAAAGCCATTTTTTTGGCCTCTAGAGTGGCCTAACCCCTTAAGGCGCGAGCCTAAATCAGAGGGTCCAAAAAAGCGTCTTGTTGGGGAATTTTTTTAAAAGGGAAAAATACAAGTGAGCCCAGTAAACATCGAGGTACATTTTCATGTATATTTGAAATGTATAAATAAAAATTCAAAATGAAACAATAAATGACTGCAGATTTATCAGCCTATTCCATATGTGCTTGCTACTGCAGTCCCCAATCGGCGGGAAAGATGCAGCTCGTAATTCTTGACTGAAACAAAAAAACCAACAAAATTTTCAATCGTCACATACTTTTCTTCTGGGTGAATTAAGAACAAGTTGAAAAAATCGTGCAATTATAACTTTTCTCAAGTTTGAAAAAAATGTGTTAAAGAAAAACACTTTAACCTGCTATAAAGTTGATTTTAAAAGACTTTTTTAATTCACTCAGCAGAGATTTTCATACTCCAGAAAATAAACTTTGTTTCCATTCAATAGATCGTTGAGTTTTTTCGCTATCACGCCCGCCAATTTGGAAAAATCGTTAAAATGAAAGCTGGAGTAAACGCGCTTCAAAGTTTTCAATAGGAGGAAATATCAATATCAAATATCAATCGCTTCTCTGCTTTTGGCCTTGTATCTTCGAAAACATTTACAATTAGCCTCTGTAACTTTCTAAATGTATTCTTGGATAGTTTATCTATCGATTTAAGCAATAAAACACGACTTTTCGGACCTTCGAGTTCAGGCTCCGGGTTTAAGGTTATTTCCAGGACATTTAGTTCCTGAAATACACGTTTCGTTGAAAAAAACCAGACCAACTGTCTTCAAAGCAACGTGACGTGCTGATAGCCAACATTGCTTTGATATGAACAGTTAAAAATGGCATTTCCCTATATATATATATATATATATATATATATATATATATATATATATATGGGAAAAGTACATTGTGTATGCTAAACTGCTACTGGTCGAGGTACTCCATGGATGCTCTATAGGTAACGGGCTTTTTCGTGATGTTAGCGGTTGCCTGGACGTTAGAGATTTAATGGAGACATTTTAAATGGATGGTTCTTTCTCTCTTACCCATTCTTTTTTACTCCATTTGTTCCGCATCCCCTTTCTCTTTCGTCCTCATTCTCGTGGTTGACGAGTTTTCGCTTTGGTCGACCTCGTCCATACGTTGGTTGAAACACCTCCGACTTTTCCTCTATATGCGTAATATTTGAAGTCAAGTTTCACGTTGCCTCTTCGTTGTAGCTTTCATCCAACGCTCCTATGGCTCGAAAGAGTGAATTATTATTTCACTACAGGAAAAAGTTTCGAGCCTCAACGTCAATCAAGTATGATTCGTTGGAGGTACAGAGTACGTTGTGTGGTGTATTTTTTAAATACCACTTGTATGCACGGTATAACTAGATCAATTGGTTGCCAATCCGTTTATCGTTGATGCGACCGTCAGCTGAACGCTCATACGCCACGTGAAGAGAACTCGAATCCATCGAAAGGTATCTCGTATAAAGAAAATGAAAAAAAAAACTCGATATGTTATTCGTATGATAAAATTAGCAGCAAATTTCCTCATACATTGATCAAATAAAAATTTCCCACTGATTAATAATAGTAATAATAATAATAATATGACGAGGCACACAGCCTTGTCCTATTATTATTATTATTATTTGGAAATAAAGGAAAAAAACTTGATATATTATTCGTATGATAAAATTAGCAGAAAGTGTCCTTATAAATTAAATAAAAATTCCTCACGTTAATAATAATAATGATAATAATAATAATAGGACAAGGCTGTGTATTGCACTTAACCCTAGACTCATTGTGCTATGCCATTTTTTTAAATCCTCGTTTGTTAAAAAAAACACTTTCTGTTGTTCCAAAATCGACAAAAGTTGGCTGATTAATAAATAAAAGTGGTCCCTTATCGAAAAATGTCTCTTTTCGAATTTCGTCACTTTTTTTTTACTCACCTTGATCTCCGAGTCGTATTCTTTCCACACTCAGGCCTGTAAAACACATTATATGATAATAACAATATTAATAACAGTAATAATAATATAATCGTAGAGAGGAATGCGGTGGGTCGATTTCTTTCGTCGAAGCACGAATGTCCCGGTGTGTCTCGCGTCGGTGGGTCTCGCTCGTAACTCGAGCTTTATTCCCGATATAACTCGGAATTAATGGGCTATCGTTGCTGTGTAGTCCTTCAGGATCCAAAGCTCTTATCTGCCACGAAGACAGTGAAGGAGCCAGAGAGAGGAACGGAGAAGAGAGTGTTGAGGCTTTTTCTCTCCCTTTCTTGCTCTCGTATTTCCCATTCGAGCCGTCTCAAGTAGTAAAATCCAGTAGTAAAGTACAGTTCTGGTCAGACGTAAGATACGATGAGGAGACTTACGACTACTAAATTCCTGTAAATCGATATAAAAAGAAAAGCTCACGCACCATATTGGCATTGTATAAAAACTGCCAAACATAGGTCGGGTATCTACAGGGAGGGTTAGGCTACACGGTATTATTGACAAACTTAATTTTATAATAGAAATTTGAATCGACAATTTTCCGATTAAAATTTTAATCTATAAAATTCGATATATCTGTATGAAATTTTATACAGCAACTCTTTGTTACCCTTGGAAAGCTAAAAAATCTCCAGCTCAGTTAGCTGTCAATTAATAAATATTACGACGTATCAGGATCAAGTACTCAAACTATTCGGTTTAACTAAAAGAAATTTCCATGAAAAGGGTTAACTAAAGTTAACTAACTTAACCAACTTTAATTAAAAGAAAATCCATGGACGCAACCGACAAGACAAACCGAAATCTTTTTGTTTTAAATATTAAAACAAATTTTGTGCTGTGATCGTCCATTCGATTTAGTTAGAAATTATTTAATAACCAAATGTTACGACGTACCGCGAGCAAGTACTCAAACTATTCGTTTCAACCCAAACAAATTCATAATTCTATACACGCAACTAACGAGACAAGTAAAAATCTTTTCCTTTCAACATTAGTCCAAACTTTGCTGCGATCGTGCATACGCCGAATTTCCGCCAATCAAAAGAAAAATAAGTGCGAGCCCGTGGAAAGTTTTTCACCTTGGTATTTTTCATTCAAAACCGCCCCTCTCTTGCAAACCGATTTTTCTTCGCGTACGAAGCTAATACGTTGAATCTACCCCCGTTTCATGGGGTGTTTCTGAAGTCGACGGGGACCAATGGCGAATGAAAGAGGTCTGCGGGCGACCAATCCGGGAGTTTCCAGTATTTCGATGTGACTCTTCCTCATTCAACCTTATGTACCATGTACCTCCACCAATATCCATTCCGTGTACGTGAGTGTGTGTATGCGTATCGAACAGGTGCAACAACGTGTATGCATACCGACCGAGCAGTAGACCAAGGGAGGGTGCGAGGGGAGAAACACAGTTAGATCGATGCTAGACCCGAATACAGAAAAGTGGGGATGAAGAGTCATACATACCAAGGTATGTATTCACCCGTGTCCATGTGCACCACACACGCACATTCTCAGAAAAGGCAACCAATCCCCACGGGTGAACGTCCTGCGCTCTCGAATTCGTTTCCGTTTCGTGGAAATTCAGCGAGCAGTCGCGGATAACAGCGGGGGTGGAAATCGCCGAGGGTGGCTTCCAGGGGAGAGTGGTATTTCCCGTATTTGCGCGTTTCATTGGTCTGTGAATGTCGCCGTGGCCAATGGAAATTGTCGGTGCCGAATGTGCGGGTGAGATCTCGCGGGGGTTGTACGATTCACAGAGAGAAAGTGAGAGGGAAGACGCGAAAGGAGAGAGGAGGGTGGTAACGCCCCGCGAGAGACCTACGTATACAGTTGTATATACCACTGCTCTATACAGACTCGACGGGAGGTCGAATATATGTATGTATGTACCTATGTATATGTATGTGTACATATACAGTTAAGTTTAAGAGGGACGCAAGGTGGAGGAAGGTGCGAAAGATAGAAACACCGAATACATACATACACACACACACATATATATATATATATATATATATATATATATATATATTCCGTGGGTTTCAATCTGTATACGAGTATGGAGGCTGAAAAGGAGATGGAAACGAAAGAGGGCGCAAGACAGAACCGGGAGGAAAGAGAGAATAAGGGTCGAGAGCTGGGGTAGAAAGACGAGTCGACGTGACGCTGCACACAGACCCACATATAAATATATATATTATTCGCCGCTGTTCAACCAAAGGACGTAACCCACGTTGTACCGAGCGTGCAAATCCCGCCCTTCTGTTTCCCATCGGTTGATATTTCCAGGTGTGTGTGTGTGTGTTTGTGTGTGGAGTTTGTAGGGAGGAGGGCTTAAGTGCTTCGCTGCCAAGTGTCTGGCTCCTTGTGGGATCGAGCCCTGGTCTCTCCTCCACCTCCAAGCGGACTTCCCTCTTTCTTTGCCTCTCTCACTCCTTCGCAGGGTTCAGTCGGGTTCCATCTCCATTCACCAGAGTGAGCAAGAGGGCATGATTTTGTGTCCTTCTTCCGGATCGAAGCGAGCAGAGGCAGCCCTCTTTCTATACATAGCTTTCCTTTCTCCTCCCGATCCCTCTTTGCGCCCTTTTCTACCCTCTTTCGCCGTCTCTCCCTCTCTCTGTATCCGCCGCGCTCTCTCCTCGTTGCCCTCCCTGTCGCCACTCTTGAGGGCAACACACGGAGTCTCGAACTCGGTTCCTCGACCACTCTCTTTCTTCCGTCCTCTTTCAGCATCCTGCATCCACTGTGTTGATAGGTGAGAAGCAAAAGGGCGTTACTTCGTGAGGGAAGCAACACCGGCTGCACCCTATCGTGCTCGTGTTGCTGTGGCACTTTTCCTCGCACTCTTTCGTCTCCTTCCGACGACTTTCTCTCACTCGCATATACTGTTCATATTGCGCTCTCTGCAGAACTGCTGCGCCACGCCATGTCTGTTGGGCTCTCTCCCTCACTCTCTCTTCCTCCCACTCACTGTGTTCTTACCCTTCTGCCACTTATTTTCTTTCTCTCTCTGACTCTGGCAGCACCATTCTTCGGCCGGCAACCCCACGAATGGATAGCGCGAAGGGTGGTGGAGAGCCACTCGTCCTCTTCCAGTTCGCAGGAATACGGGAGGACTTCTTTTCCGCCAAGTATATTTTTTGTTCTCTTCCCTTCTCTCTGCCTCGTTCGTAGCAGTCGTCGGGGCAGATGGTGAGCTTCGCGAGAGAAAAAGAGCCAAGCGGAATGGAGAACGAGAGGCGAAATACGTTTTCCTCAAGATTCTATGTATTATGGTAAAAGGGCTGAATGAGAAGAAACGTGTATGGAGGACTGACTGAAAAACCGTCTACATCTTGCATTCCACGATGCTAGAAATCCCGCTGAAACCCGAATTCGGAGATCCTGTTTTTTTTTTGTAATGGTGTAATATGAGGTAAGGCAAAATTTCTAGCCGTGCTATTGTTTGTGGACAGATTAGCAAGATGTCTGGAGATTCAATGAACTTTTTCATGTTGATCGATCATCTTTTGAGGGGTCTTCTGACTTTAGACGCTAATAAAGGCTATGTTTATGATTTTTTTTGATAGGTTTATATTATAGATATTGATACAAAAGTTATTACACTTAATAAATACATTTTAAAAAATGTATTCATTTGAGGAAAGATTCTGCCTGGTTGGGCCAAAAAATGTTCGATTTTTGACCAATTTTTTATGCGAAAAGTATTAAATATAGAATATTGATGTTTGGTACGTTGACTAAGCGGTCTTTATTAAACATCGAAATATTTTTTGAAGTTTGACAAAGCATGGTGGTGGGAGTGGGAGGAGCCACGTGTGTCGGTGCGCGGGCGATGACATTCTTCGCTTGCGGAAGTCCTAATCCCGGACAGGTGATCTGAAGCAAAAAAATCAAACATGTTTTTACTTTGTACAATATTGCGTATAAGTAGAATCAAGAAGAAAAATTGAAAAATAAAAAAATAGTGCGCGATCGGAAGGAAGTTTGTTTTTTTTTCCAAAAATTTTCGCAGTTTTTTGCTCACTATTTTATTATTTTTCAATTTTTTTTCTTGATGCTAGGTGAACTTATACACAATATTGTACAAAGTAAAAATATGTTTGATTTTTTGCTTCAGATCACCTGTCCGAGACTGAGGACTTCCGCAAGCGAAGAATGTCATCACCCGCGCACCGACATCTTCTCCCACTCCAACCGCCATGTTTTGTCAAACTTTAAAAAATATCGTGAGGTTCAATAAAGACCGCTCAGTCCACATACCAAATATCAACATTCTATATTTAATACTTTTCGCATAAAAAATTGGTGAAAAATCGAACATTTTTTGGCCCAACAAGGCAGAACCTTCTCTTAAGTCACTATTTATAGAGGAAAATGGCAGTTAAAAAAAGTCCTCGGGTGAAATCTCGGAGATGGATCATCCGAAACAAAAAAAGCAAACGGTTTTAGATTCAGTATGGCAGTATGGCTATAGCGTATATTGTACCATTTTTTATATATGCAAAAATAAGAAAATGGGGGACATTTTTCGAAAAAACAACAAAAAAATTTCACCTTTTTTGGCAAAAAAGATGTAAATATCAAAATAAAAAGAATTACATGCGCTGTAGCTATAGTTGTAACGAGGATCGGTTCAGTAGTTTCGAAGGATTTATCAACAAGCTGTCGAAAAATGTATCGAGAAAAACGCGTTTAAAGTTGGATTGGGTTACAGAAATACATACACATTTAAAAAAAATGTATTTCGAAAGAGTATTCATTAAGTGTAACAACTTTTACATCAATATTTATAATATAAACCTATAAAAAAATCATGAAATTAGCCTTTTTTAGCGTTTAAAGTGAGAAGACCCCTTAATCCGTTTCTGCAAAGCTATTGTGAGAGCCTGGATAAGCTTAGCTCAAAATAACAGAAGTCGAAAATTACTATTTATTTATTTGTGGCGTTTCCTTGTACGCACTGGAGGACTTTTATGAAGCTATTCCTGTCACTTTTACCCGGCATGTATCACTGCACTATGTACGGTTGCTGAAAGGACCTCCAAAGTGTTGTTCGGGGCCCGACTCACGAGCAAAGGTCGCGAGGTACAATTCTCCGATTTCGACGAAATTTGGCATGTTTGTAGAATGGGGAAAAATAGGCGACACGTATTTTTTTATATCCGCGGAATCCGATTTTCAAGGGCCGAACCGCACCGTCGAAAATAGGGGTGTTTTTCGTTTGTCGTCAATAACGTTTTAACGGCACGAGACATGAAAAAATGTCAAATTGCAACAAAGTTTATTTTTCCGTTTACTATACATTAGAGATGAGAACGACGCAGATAATAACAAATTTTAAACAAAAAAACGAAAAACACCCCTATTTTCGAGGATGCGTTTCACCCCTTAAAAATTGGATTCCGCAGATATAAAAAAATACGTGTCACCTATTTCTACCCATTCTACGAATATGCCAAATTACGTTGGAATCGGAGAGTTCGACCGGGCGACCTTTCCTTGTCAGTGCCCTAATGTATTGCATTTCCATAAGCGCAAAGGGAAACCGTATAGAACCTGTGCTGACAAGGATCATCATCTAAGTGTCCACCTTCGATTTTGTTGAAACTCATATATGTGATAAAACATTAAAAATGATTGGACACGTGTTTTTTTCGGCGGAAAGACCGTTTTCAAGGGGAAAAACCACCCCTAAAAGAAAGGCGTATCGAGGGGTAATTTTGCAGTTTCACCCACAAACAGTCCACCGATCTAAATGAAACGAAAACCAAAATTCTTCTAATGTTACGTGATGAAAAATCCACTGAAGAGGTATTGAAAAATAAATTGAAGTGTGTCACGCCCTTCTTTGAGGGGTGGTTTCCGCCCTTAAAACCGTTTTTCTTCCGATAAAAAAATACGCGTCGAATAGTTTTCAATGCTTTGCCACATATATGAGTTTCAATAAAATCGAAGGCGGACACTTAAGTGATGTTCCTTGTGAGTGTGGGGCCAAATTTCAGTTGTGTTATCCCTTTAAGTATTGGCGCAGGCCAATGTTGCAACACGGTTTCAAGACTTTTTTCGTCGTGTTGAAACGTTACGCTTGCGAATAACGTAGAGCCTCAATTATTCTAAAACAAATGAGGATCATTCTGAAATAAATAACGTTTACATCGTGCACGTTGCTTTTCCATAATTTATGAGCTCTTGAGAAGATTGCTTCTAAAAAATTAGAAAAACTACTTGATAGCTGCGGAGAATTTCGCGATGAATAAAGCTTTGATCTTGTTATGTCCAGGGCCATCCCCATCCACCAGTGGATCTATTTTTAAGGGGTTAGGCTACTGTAGAGAACAAAAAATCAGGGTTATTTAAAAAAATTAAAGGAATAAGAAAGATGATTGGATAATCGTTTGGACATTTATTTTTATGTACATTAGCAAAGTTGTCTACCAAATTTAATTAACAATCATGAATAATTAAAGAATCTCGTGAAGGATCTTTGTACGTGAGGGGCGCAACGATGTACTTGATTTTGGCCATCCCGTTGATGTGAAACAAAAAAACGATTTTTTTCTTCATAGACTTCATTTTTCTTCACAGACTCATTTTTCTTCGAATATCGACGAAAAACGAAAAACACCCCTATTTTCGAGGGTTCGTCTCACCCCTTAAAACCGTTTTTCCGCCGATAAAAAAAATACGTATCGCTTACTTTTCGGTGCTTTATACCATATCCAAATTTCAACAAAATCGAAGGGTGTCACCTGAGGGATGTTCCCTGTAAGACTTGACCGAGTTTTATGTTTTTATCACCTTTTAATAATAAAAAAAAACAATTTTGATTTTTTTTTTCAAAATTTTACGTGGAAAAATGATATCATTATTGTATTCAACTGATGAAATTTTTTAAGGGTTGTTCTCACTTTAGACGCTAGAAAAGGGTATTTTCATGATTTTTTTTGATAGGTTTATATTATAGATATTGATATACAAGTTGTCACACTTAATAAATAATCCTTCGAAATACATTTTAGAAAAATGTAATGTATTTATGTAAGCCAAACAAAGTTTAAACGCGTTTTTCTCGAAATAACGATTTTCTACAGCTTGTTGATAAAATCTTCGTAACTACTGAACCGATCCTTATGAAATTTTAACCACATATTCTTTACAGCTATAGCTATAGCGCATATCGAGGATTTTTTTAAATTTTGATATTTTTTTGCCAAAAACGGTGAAAAACACGTCTTTTTTTGTTTTTTCGACAAATGTCCGCCATTTTGTTATTTTTGCATATATCAAAAATCATATGGTATGCGCTATAGCCATTAACATACAAAATCTAAAATCGTTCGATTTTTTTGCTTCGGATGATCTGTCAAGATTTCATCAACAGGGTAGACGTACAATTTTTTTAGGACATTTTTTAACTACCATTTCCGTCTATAAATAGTGACCTAAGGGGTAAGGCCACAGTAGAATTTTCAAAAAATCGATTTTTTTTCACCGACTTTGAGCGTATAACGTAAGCCCACCTCTGGCACGGCCATAGAGTACCTAAAATTTTAAACGCGTTTTTCTCGAAACAGCTTTTTTCCAATTGGCGTGACAAATAACTTCAACAATTTTCACTTGATTTACTTTAAATTTAAATGTTATGTTCCTAATTGCATTTCGCAGAGAAGTACGTACGGAATTTCTGATTAATCGAAAACTTTTCATTTTATGAGCAGTTTTCTACGAACTTTTTCACTGAAAATTCATTCAAATACCTTCAACTCATTTCAAATAACTACAACTTTGAATAAAACAATATTTTTTTTGAATTCCGTACGTACTTCTCTAGGTACTATGACGTAGATTGACGAGAATTTTTGTTTTTTGTTCTAGGTAAAGAATTGTGGATGCAGTCACGCAGCGGAGCGCCTAAAAAAAAGACAACGAAAGAAAATATTAGTAGTCGGCCATTTTGTACATCGAAAAAATGTATATTTTCTAACAGCTTGATATTCATACTAAATAGATGTGTAATTAATTTTATGAGTGAATCACTTTTTCATACGAAAAAAAAAATCTTACATTCGCACATGATTTACACTCGTTACTGTGGCCTAACCCCTTAAATAAATACAAAAAATAATATTTTTTTATGTATTCCGAAAGTGTATTTATTAAGTGTAACAACTTTTATATCGATATCTATAACATAAACATTTCAAAAAAATTCATGAAAATCGCCTTTTTTAGCGTCTAAAGTGAGAAGACCCCTTGAGAAGAAAAACGTGTGTCAAGACTAAACTACTATAACACTGAATAAGTGTACCAAATTTCAAGTTAATTCGTTAGATGTCGAAATCCTGTACACCGTTTTCAAAAACACAGTTTCGAGAAAATATCGAATTATATCGTTGTAATGATGTTTCCTTCAATCTGCAATTCCTGCACCATACGTTGGATCTCCCTCTTCAATTTGAGTTACCTCAAACGACGAACGAGCGTTTGTCATTTCCGCAGTAGCCTAACCCCTTAATCCCAGCTAACAGTAGAAAAACATCAGTAGGTAAAAGCGGAAAGAAACAATCTGAGCATTTTCAAACAAAAAAATCCAAGTATAACTGCCCGACCACCGCAACATGTAGGCCACAGATGACACGTATATATTTTAAGCTCCGGAATGCAGGGCCCTGTACTGAGGACACGGTTGTAGTCTGTGCGGGTGAGGGTGAAAGGATTAAGCGCAGTTTGGGGTTGATATTTAACTCGGGGCTCGCACAGCTGCCGGAGCTATACGACGTGTCGTTAAAAACGAGCTAATTGGTTCATCAAAGCGTACACCGTTTTGTATACATGGCTCACGCGCTTTACTGGCAGCTCTCTCTCAGCACCGCTGACATCATGCTAACATATATCCTGTGTATGGATAGAATACATTATATCGAGGAAATTGAGTATACCCGAAAGCTTAAATATCATTTTGAACTATTGAATTCCTTGCCCCTTTGCATCGTCAACTACGAAATACGTTGACCAAACATTCCTGATTTTGTCGACTTCAAATCTTCATTCCGTTCAGCTGTTCCTTCAATTTCATTTAACACCTTCGCAGCTCAACTTCATGGCACTTTCTCTGCACATTGTATTCCTGTGAAAATAATTCCCCCGAGTTTTTCCCTCCACTCTCCCCAACGAGGTCTTCGTACCGTAATATATGCAGGAAATAGAAGATCGATACATTTTATAATGTATCGTGCCGTCGGGTACAGCAGGCGGGGAGGTGAAGGAAGCAATGAGCGTTGGGTGTTTCGAAGAGAGGTTGCTTGGAAAAGAGGTGGTCTCGCGGTTCGAAAGCTTCGTCGCAGCGGCTCCAACAAAGGTAGAAGTGTACGTGATTCCAGGAGTGGGACGATGAGGGGCCGAGGAGGGTTCGCGTTAAAACCCTTTAGTCTGGACCGCGGGAAGGTTGCGTCGTCCAGCGTTGCAGCCACGTCGTACAGGGAATTTTCCATTTCCATCACATTGCCGAGCTGGCTCTGGTCGCACTCCGAGTCACCCTAACGTTGGGTCGCACACCGCTTTACCGCGGGAATAAATTTGACGGTGGCCTTTCGCCCGCGGTGGCACACGGTCGGAGCGCTAAGACCGAAAATAAAACAAAACGGAAGAAAAATGGATGTCCGTGTGTATGTAGGTGTGTGCACGTATATAGACACACAAATAGGGCTACGGGGAGGTTAAGAATGGTGCGAGGCTGTGAGGGAGAGCCGTCGGAGAACGCTCGGGTTGCGGAGGAAGAGCTACGGAGGAAAGGAGCGTAAGGGTGGAGAGCCATAGCTGTACGGGAATAAAGAGAGTGAAAGAATGAGTGGAAAAGAAAGAAAGGGAGAGGTCTGGCAGAAGGTTGGAGCTGGCTTATGGGAGAAAAACGAAAGAGGCGGTGAAGGAGAGAAGGGAAGCAGAGGTGTGGAAAAGGGAAGGAAGACAGCGGGTAAGAAGGGAGGAAGAGCAAAAAGAACGGAATAGATGGAAGACGTAGTGTAGCATGGATAGGTACAGGTATACCCTCTACAAGACCAGACTCAAAACCTATATACATGTATATACATACATACACACATACAAATATATGTATATATGTGTGTGTGTGTGTATATATATATATGCATAGGGTATATACCTGCAAAGAGAAAGAGCGAGCTTTGAGGACCGCCTTCCACTTTTCTCCTCTCTTCCCTTTCCCCTTCCATCGTCTTTTAGCACTACCGGCTGCTGCAATGACAGATACAAATAAACGATCCGAGAGCGTATCTCGCGCAAGCGCATCCATTCTCCGTATAGCAGGAAGCGCGCGGCTCGCGGTACGTACATAAAGGAAAGAGAGAGGTACATATGTACGACTGAGTGGAGGCGAACTGCCGTTTACATACGGCCACCCTCTCCGTTCGCCACTTTCTACCTTTCGGTGGAGAAAGCTCTCGCGCCGCGGCAAGTTACACTGCGGAATATCCCTTTCCGGATAGACCTCGCCAGCCGGGGTGGAGCCTGCAAGCTTACGTCATCAGACGTACAGATACATAAACGGGTCAGACGTAGAAACCAATGCGAGCCTTGGAACCAGGTGGTACGTCCAACCCCGTTGAATCGACGGCTGCGTACTACACCGTGAAACCAGCGGAAAGTCCGATAGAGCAAGACATCGTAGAAACGCCCTGTTCCGTTTCGCTTTCTCTCGTATTTACGTGGCATTTCCATCCCTAGCTCCTGTATTGCGTTCGTCTCTGTCTTTCTTCAACTTGCGGCTATGAAGGTACTCCACGTTGAAGAGAGGTTTACCAGGGTTCCATGTGGTCGTCCCTATTTTCGCGCACCCAGCGAAACGGGGGCTGCACCACCATTGACTACCGCCACTGCCGTTTCCGCCATCTAGGAAATACGGGAAGGCGAGAGCGGAAGTCGCAGCGGGCCCGAGGGTGGAGACCTCGAGGCGACTTGAGGTAGAAACTCGAAAGCGAAAGAGAGAGCGAGAGAGAGAGAGAGAGGGAGAGTGGCAAACAGACGGTGAAGAGAGGAGCTGCGCGGTTGGAGAGGATTCTGGAGAAACTGGGGAAAAGAGGGTAGGCGAAGAGGAGGAAATAAGTGGAATTGCTCAAGATGGCGAAGAGACCAAGTCCGACGCCGCAGCTTTGAAGCTCCCGATTCTCAGATGGTACGTTTCCAGTTTTTGCTGTCGTACCAGATTGATGATGTAGCAATAGTGGATAACCGAATCAAAATGAATCCCGAATTTCCGATTTCTAGTATCGACCCAGCTATGTTCTCGAGAGAAAACGATTTTATCACGAAAGACACAAGTGGACCTCATCCAATTACGTCTTTCAGCTGCTGTCTCTACAGCACCGTATTTCCCCTTTATGCTATCGTTCATATTTCACACCTTCACTCTCTCTCTCCCTCTCTTTCTCTCTTGCTTGCTGTGTGTACATGGGTCTACTGCCACATTCTCCAATCTCACGTGTAGATAATCGAAAACCAGAGGGGGCTAGATGAACGAACGGCTACTAGGCACGATAATCCAAGTGAGGTGGCAGCAGTAGGGTGGTTGAAAGTGGTTCTCTGCTGCAGTGGAACACGCGAGCTTCGCCACTGTATGTTTCTCATTGCCGCTGTTGGTGGAATACACGCGGAATCCAAGAAGAGTACGTTGTGTAGGTGCTACATCGCACACCAATACCGAAAAGCCCTAGTGAGACGAGAGCATCAACGGAGGAAGGTGGCCCCCGGTGGTGATACCGTAGGAGTAGAGAGAGAATAGAGGGAATATGGCAGATAGAGGTGGCTTGGAGTCGAGTGCCCGGGGCTGAATCGACCGGTCCACAGCACAACCCCCCTCAAGCACATCTCCTCTCTGTACCTCTGCTATCTCTGTCTCTTGTCTCTTCTATGTCCGGGTCCCGGTTCGTCGTGTCCCATTCTCTTTACCTAGTCTCTTCTGTCTGCTCTTCGTATTTGGCCCTGCTGTCTATGTCTCTCTCTCTCTCGCTTCCTATTTCTCTTCTGCTTCTACATCAGCCCTGTTTCCCTTTCGAATTTTCGTCCTCCTCTTCCTCTCTCCAGGCTGTATATCTGTAACTTTCCGACTGCTGTAGAGACTCCGGAGTTTCTCTTGCTACTTGCTCTCACGGTACCTGGCTAGAGTTGGCGGTATTTTCGCAGCAGCAACTGTTCCGACTACCTACTTCTACGGGAGATTCACCCACCAACCCCTTTCGATTCTCTCTCGCTTTCCCATCTCCCAGTATCTCACATCCAACCGTGGACTAAGCTTGAGCATCATCCTATCTTTTGCCCCCTCTCTAGTCCCTTACCCTCCTGTCAATCACCTATACTTGCCTCTTTCTCGTTTCTATTTTGAATGGTTAGCGACGATTTCTATTTCCTATCAGTCAACTACGAGAATGTTGTCTGAATGAAATCTCTCTTCATCCATTGCTGCAGCTACTTTGGCCTACAAGTGCACCATTGCCAGTCTACTCTGCAGGAGCTTATCCGGGGACCAACGGTGGACTATCTAACACGAGTCGTCCAAGCATGGAAACTGACGTGCGGAAAATGGACTGATGGCAGGTACTAGCTGTTTCTTGTTCTCAATGATCTAGGTGTGGCCAGGGGTCGTCAAGGGAACAGGAATTCCTCGTGCTTGGGATGATCATTGAGGGGAGACTCGTTTCTGGTAAACATTTCCGAAACGACAGTACCACATCATCCGTTGCACCAGAGGGTCTTCCAGCCATCACGCATCCCACTTTCTTCATCACTGCCTGTGTAGAAATCGGGTCGGGATTGTTAAGCACCCTCCGGGAAAGTGTGTGCCAAACGTTTAAGTACAATTCCGAGTAGAGATATGGCATTCGTGGTTACGAGAGTACGATTAGGTGAGAGATCGTCCGATAATGGTTAAAAGGAATCAGATGTTCTGGATACGTTTCAGTCATGACCGCGTTAACAGCGAGTTAGTGAAGAAACGAAAAGATAAAGAAAAAAGTCCGTCGTCAGGGGTGAACTCAGCTCATTCAACAACACGAATGAAAGTCCAATCGAGTGTCTATTTACCCACCAAACAGAGCGATAAACGAGCGTGACTACCCTTCTTTAATGACAATCTCTTCTCATAGTACTTCTGAAGAGAATGGAAAGTAGAAAGGCGAAAATCGTATAGGGCAAGTCGAGACATCCGCGGGCGCTCTTGACCACCTTCAAACACAAGCAGCCAGCCAGTACCGTGCGAGAAGGTGAAGGGAGGGAGAGTCGCGTCGGTGCGAATCTGACGAAGCAACGGTGGCCTGGCTCACACCTCTCGAATATCCCCGGACAAAACCCATCTCATTCCCATCTCAATCTATATTCGCACGTCCAACACACTCGAGATTATGAATGCGTGGGGTTAATGAAACCCCCGGTGGTAAAGGCGTCTGCCTTTGCACCAACCGGGAGCACGGTGTACCGTCGCCAATTGTCCGGGTGTGTGTGTACACATACAGATATCTACTTCGTCCGGCCACATCAGGGCGACATCATCATCAGCTCGGGGAGACCGGAGCAACACCTTCGAGACTTACGGCTATCGGACTCCAACACTGGGCGTGTTACAGGTAACTTATACGTGTCGAGATCACGAACGCTTCGACCTCGCGAGGCCTGCGCACCAGACTCGATATGCTGCCTTGCTATTCTAATTAGGTAGTCCAATGTAGGGTCATGCGGTTCGTAGGGCAATACGAGTTATTTTCCATTCAAACAGTGTAGAACCGATCCAAAAAATTCTCAATCCAGCGCTGGTATGGGGTTGAAATGTTGGATTAACATCAAGAAAAGCTCCATAGCTGGCTTCAAGCCAGTCAAATATTTCGCAGCTAGCGAAAATTTGTGCGCAGCTTGGCTTGACGGAAAAAAGATTATGGGAAAAATATACGATTTCTCGTTTAGGTGACCACGGTTGCCCTAAACTTAGCCAACATTGCTGACACTGCCGCTTGGAGCCCTTTGCTCGCTCTCCCTGTTGGTTTCCTGGGGGTAAACACAGGGCATACATTCTCCCACGATGCCATCGTCGAGCGACACCCCCGCAGTAAATCCTTTACACACCAGCCTCTCTGCTCGCATGAACCGCTACTACTGATGGCTGCTTTATACTTTGATAGACTTGAACGCAAAAGCGCGTGAAAGACGGAACACCCAAGCTAACCGAGAAAGACCGCACGGTGAAAGCAGATACGTTGTGTCAGGAAAATGTTCACTCTTTTGAAGCTTTTTTTCTGCATTTGTGCTGGCTTTCCTACCGTAACCCTCGATTCACACACGCTGAAAATATTTTTCGAGCTCAGTATACATGGAGAATGTTTGTTTAAAGAAAGGACGTTTTTTTCTTTGTTGTTAAATTTCACTCCTAGAAGGAATCGTATTCCGCAGAGGAATTAAAAAAAAAATATTTAAATTTATTCAATTTTTAAAAAATTTCAAATAAATTAAAAAAGGCAACACTAAGCAAGCAGTAAGCCCTAAAAATAACCCTTTTTAATAAGGGGAAAGTACCCATTTTTGGAGGTAAAACAACTATCAAGTTGTTTTACCTCCAAAAATAGGCACTTTATTTAAAAAAAAAATTTAATCACCATTTTGAATAAGGGAAAAGTACCTCCAAAAATGGGTACGTTTTCCTTATTCAAAATTGTGATTTTTAGGGCTTAGTGCTTGCTTAGTGTTTCCTATTTAAACATTTATTTACAGAATTGATTTGTTACTGTGTTTTTTCCCGGTAAATTATAAAACGGCAAAAACAATTTTGAAAAATCGTGATAGTTGATGTTATTTTACATTCTGGTATTTTTTATTTCCTATTTATTTATTTCCTACGGAGCTGAACCCCGACAGCTCATCCACCAATGTCAGTGTCCTACATTCTGGTATTGTTTTTTTTTTCTTATTGAATCGATTGAGCCGGTTGGTACATCTCGTTTGCATAGGGTCTAATTCGCTATAAAGTTCGAAACGGTGGGCGTAGGCGTAATCGAGTTCTACGGATTCCGCACGAGCATCACTCTGGTTCTTCCGTTGGTATACCATTCTGTATCTTCACTCGGTGGTTCTCGTGTTGAGCAGTTTCTTCCTAGATGTCTCCACGTACTGCGGGATCGACCCGCTCGAGCATCGCGAGTCATCAAGGCAGGAGAGACGCATTTCATTCTATTAGAAATAAAACACTCTACTGCAGTTAAATAATATTTATTTATGCTTTTAGCTATTTCGAAACCTGACAATTTCGACCGGTCGATAGATGCGTTCAATTATCTAATGCCATTTTCGTCCACGTGTTACATCGGCCCACCATATGGAAGTATTTTGAACAAGATTTATTAAATTCACAAAAAAAGTATTAAGGAGCCACATCTACCTAGAGGCCTGAAAAAAATAGCCATATTTCGATTTTTTTTCTGGGAAACGGTTGGTGAAAAAGAAACGCATTTTTTAAGTCACATATATGGAGAGACTTAAAGAAAATCATCATAAAAATATAGAAACACAACAAAAACATAGCCGCCCGCAGATGATGGAATTTTTCCTCGCGACGTTTGGCGGTGGACACTCTTCAGCTTAAACAGTCCATCCAAAATTTAAAGACCAAAAGGGTTATTCAAGTTAATAGTAAATACGGGTCGTTGACGATCGTCCATTTTCAAAATAATTTTTTTTAACAACGTGGCGACGAATTGGACCCCGAGCATACAAAATCTACGAAAAAGTCGTCATTTTTAACTAACTATTCAAAAATGAAGATCGATTTTAAAATAGCGAGATCGTCAACGACCTTCAAATATATCGCATCGTATCTTCTGTAAATTTGGAAACAATCCATCAAGTGGTTCTCGAGATATCATGTCCACCGACTTTGTAAACAATGTTCCGAGAAAACGCGTTTAAGGCGTTACCCCCACTTGTAGCGCAAAAAAGGCCTTTTTCATGAATTTTTTTAAAGAAAACTACAAAACTTTTTTAATCGATCAATACACTATCTTAAAGAACACATCTTGAAGAACTTTCAGTAATTTTTTTATTGAAAAATATTACATTGTTTAGTGGCAAATGGCCGTCAATGAAATAATGTTTTTACATACACGGTTTGCGGTGACCAACATTGCGGCGAAGTAGATCATCTGAAAAAAAAAATGCGGATGGATTTAGTCAAAGATAAGTATAAACTAGTCTTAAATCGAAGGATTTTAAAAAATATTCATTTTTCACAAAATGGCGGACAGTCAAAGTTAATGGTTCGATTTTAACGAAAAAAACGGCCGTTTTTTGGCTATAAAACGGCCATTTTTTTCGAAAAAAAATCGAACGATTAAAGACTACATTTTTATGTATTAAATAAGCCTGCAAAATTTCAAGAAGATCGGTTCATTAGTGTTCGAGTAATCTTGGTCACCGACTTCAGAAACGCCATTTTGAGAAAAACGCGTTTAAAGTTTCAATTTCAGTGTACACGAAGAAAATATTTTTTTTTGTAAGCTTACATAGAGTCATCTATTCCGGGCCCGTTTTTATAAATTCCAGTCTATTATATGAACATTGTGAATGCCAGGTATACGACCCTTTTCATCGACCAATGCATTGAAGGTCGGAGGGAGGGTCGAGCGCGCCAGACGGCAGACTAGCCGGTCGTTTACACAACGGATTCTTCTCTTTCAACGCTCATATCTCAGTCAATTTTGTTCGGATCGACTTGAAATTTTCAGGACATATTCTCAGATACTTATACTTCAAAAAAATGCAATAAAAAAAAATCGATTTTTTCAAAATCGCAAGTGGGGATAACCCCTTAAAGTTTGAAGTCTGCTGCTGCTACCGCTCGTCCGGCCGTCTGTTACAAGCTACAGCTAATTCAATTTCAGAAATATTTGAATGACATTTTCAGGATACGTATATAGCTAAAGTTGATACTATCGAATAAAAATATTTTTGGAAAATGCAATCTTTTGCGCACGTAGGTAGATGTAGCCCGTTAAGGGGTTTTCTCACTTTAGACGGTAAAAAGGCTATATTCATGAATTTTGTTGTTTGGTTTATATTATAGATATTGATATGAAAGTTCCTACACTTAAAAATACATTTTCCAAATACATTAAAAAAATTAATGTATTTATGTAACCCAAACAAACTTTATACGCGTTTTTCTCGAAACAACATTTTTCGACGGCTTGTTTATAAAATCTTCGAAACTACTGAACCGATCCTTATGAAATTTTAACCACATATTCGTTACAACTATGGCTATAGCGCATAGTAAGGATTTTTCAAAACTTTGATATTTACTATACTTTTTTGCCAGAAATGATGAAAAGAACTCTTAGTTTTTGTTTTTTTTTCGAAAAATGTCCGCCATTTTGTTATTTTAGCATATATCGAAAATCATATGTGCGTATCGTATGTGCGTATCGTAAAAATCGTACGCGCTATAGCCATTAACATACTGAATCTAAAACCGTTTGATTTTTTTTGTTTTGGATGATCTATCTCCGAGATTTCATCAACAGCGCAGACCTACAATTTTTAAGGACTTTTTTTCACTACCATTTTCGTCTATAAGTAGTGACTTAAATAAATTAAATTTAAAAAAAATCTATTCTGAAAGTGTATTTATTAAGTGTAACAACTTTTATACCAATATCTATAATATAAACCTATCAAAAGATTCATGAAAATAGCCTTTTTTAGCGTCTAAGGTGAGAAGACCCCTCAAATCTTCTCCATCGCAGTGCCCAAAAACGACTAATATTATATTAAAAATATTAATACGTTATTAAGAATGACTCCAAAACGAGGCTTGACTCGCAATTCCTTATTGGCGAACCGGACATCACGAAAAATGTAACCCTATTCCATCATCTTACAGAATCATGAGAATCCACATTTTCCATCAATATTGGCAAATATTATATAGGGCTCTCGGGTCGACGAGCTGTGGAGAGAAAGGAAGATGGAGAATGCATCAATAAATAACAGGGCAAAAGGTGTACGGTGCGTATGAGCACGAGGCGAATAAAAATGGATGGAAAGTCAAGTAAGATCGTAAAAGTCTTTATTCTTCAGGCGTTATCCCCGAAGTAATGTTAGTGGTAAAAGTTTCGAGACGGTCGCCCGTGGGATCTACCCCCGGTAGCATGTCCCATTTTTTTTCACGCCGACAGGACTCTCCACCACTTGGACAACGGAGCCGTGCTCCGGTATACCTTTATTGTACTTTGTTCGGAACCGGGCAAAATATATAGAATATATGAGACTCATGGCCGCTGCATTACCGAGACTTATACGCTCACGTATTCTGTCTCCAATTTACTTGTCCTTTTTAATGCAGAGAAATTCTATAGTATTCGAACATCCACGATACGAAACTTTCTTACACGATTATAATTCTCCCACCTGCTTTATTAAAATATATATATTTTTAATTCGACCTACACAACTTAAAAAACGAATACAATAATTGTTTTTTTTTCAAGTATAGAAGCGCTGTAGCCCGGAGATACTTTCCTTAGCTGAATAAATATAATTGAACAGCTCGTAGGCTTTTAAGGCGTTACCCCCACTTGTAGCGCAAAAAAGGCCTTTTTCATGATTTTTTTTAAAGAAAACTACAAAACTTTTTTAATCGATCAATATACCTTCTTAAAGAACACATCTTGAAGAACTTTCAGTAATTTTTTTATTGAAAAATATTACATTGTTTAGTGGCAAATGGCCGTCAATGAAATAATGTTTTTATATACACGGTTTGCGGTGACCAACATTGCGGCGAAGTGGATCATCTGGAAAAAAAATGCGAATGGATTTAGTCAAATATAAGTATAAACTAGTCTTTAATCGAAGGATTTTAAAAAATATTCATTTTTCACAAAATGGCGGACAGTCAAAGTTAATGGTTCGATTTTAACGAAAAAAACGGCCGTTTTTTGGCTATAAAACGGCCATTTTTTCGAAAAAAAATCGAACGATTAAAGACTACATTTTTATGTATTAAATAAGCCTGCAAAATTTCAAGAAGATCGGTTCATTAGTGTTCGGGTAATCTTGGTCACCGACTTCAGAAATGCCATTTTGAGAAAAACGCGTTTAAAGTTTCTCTTTCAACGCTCTTTCAACGCGGATTCTTCTCTTTCAACGCTCATATCTCAGTCAATTTTGTTCGGATCGACTTGAAATTTTCAGGACATATTCTCAGATACTTATACTTCAAAAAAATGTAATAAAAAAAATCGATTTTTTCAAAATCGCAAGTGGGGGTAACCCCTTAAAGCGAAATCTGTCAACAGCTCATAATAAAGGTAAGCCTGCACGTTGAGAAAAATATGTAAACGTGTTTTTGCTGGAAGATTAAATGCTCTTTTATAATATGGAGTCTAACTATCGGAGCAATAAAAATAGAATTTCAGGGGATCATTAAGGGGTTATGAATAGTTGTAATAGTCGAAAAATCACTTTTTAAAAACCAATATATTTTGACAGGATATAATCCCATTGATGTTCCCTGAAAATTTTTAAGTGATCGAATCAAGATTGACCGTTTTATAGGCTGTTATGTTGACGCTTTGAATGAAAATTTAAACGCTTTTTTTTGTCGTAAGTACGTTTTCAAAGTCGGTGAGCGAAGTAGCTCAAAAACAACGGCATCGATTTTCTAATTTTCTTTGCCTTTTTCTAGATCTACAAATCTTTCAATTCGATGAACGAAAATTGCCCATTTCTTTCGCCAAAATAAAGGCTGTAAATCGATTATAATTGAACATTTTTATACAAAAAATGACACAGTGTTCTTCCGGTGATAATTTTTACTTTATTTATTTTATTTTTAATTAACAAAAAAAAACTCGAAAATGAGCTGTCGTCGACCATTACAACTAGGCATAACCCGTTAAAAGGCAATTCCGGGATCGCACAAAAGTTCCGGAACTCGCTACTTTGAGTCACGTACATTTGTGGATTGTTTGATAATCAGCTGCATCTGACAGTAAAAATAAATCGACGTACACACAGATTTATTCGTACAGCTCAAAATAGGTTTCCACTTAGGATCAAAATGAAAACTCGAATCACACGAGCGATCAAGCGCGTATTGCCGCATCACTT
This sequence comes from Ophion ellenae, assembly GCA_963210295.1. Classification (NCBI taxonomy): domain Eukaryota; kingdom Metazoa; phylum Arthropoda; class Insecta; order Hymenoptera; family Ichneumonidae; genus Ophion; species Ophion ellenae. The sequence continues at coordinate 24,899,237 of OY723394.1, read as the reverse complement.
TTCACACTAGCTCATTGTCAAAGTATAGCCTCATTACACCCTATTATTTTACCCCATTACCCTACTACACCCCTATCACTTTTTTCGAAGAACATAAATTTCGCACCGAAAAAAGGGCGCAACATGTACGTGTTTAACGGAAAAAAAAAACATCGCCGTCGGTAGCCCTACTTCAAATAAGATAGAGCATCTTTTGACTCGAGGCCAATTTCCTCGAACGAGAACACCGAAACTAATACGGTGGTCCAAATTGCCACCAACTGCTGCGAGGATGCCTGTATACGTGTAAAAAAGAAGGGGAGGGCGCTTTTCGTCGCGGCTATGCAAATATATCGCCGCGGTTGGATGAGAGGGTGGTTTGGTGGTGAAAAAAAATTACGGCAAAGTGCTAAACGATCGCGACGAGACGAGGGTGAGAGAAGAACTGTTCTCGCAGAGAGACGGAGTATCGAGACGTATAGAAAGAGAGAGAGAGAGAGAGATAAAGAGAGAAAAAGAGAGAGAGAGAGATAAAGAGAGAAAGAGAGAGAGAGAGGGCGAAAATCTCGCGTGGAGACAGAGGGCTGCCGAGGCCACCTTATGTCGAGTGGGTGACTTCGAATGACAAGCTCTATCGAATTCGCGAGAGCGAGGGAGATGGAACGACGAAGAAAGAAGAGGGTTGGATGGGATTTTGAGGTCGGTATGCAAATAAGCTACTCCCGGATGTATCTCGAGGGTTCGATTCGTTTCAAAGTTATTGCTCAACGTCGAGTAGAATCATCGCCGTCGACGATTTGACGAGCGACACGTGCGTCCGATCGCGAAACACACTTTCTTCGAATCCTCTCCGCAATTTTCCATGCAAATGATGATTTTTCATATCACCAATTCGTGTTCATCGTGGCTTTTACTTTTCCGAATTTTTCTTACAAATTTCACCTGTGTCGTTTTGGATTGCAAGCAGTGTGAGATTTCTCGAGATCGATCAAGTGGAAAGTCGATCGAAACGACAATTAATTGCAATAGGAGATTGGTAACTTCGAAAATGAATCAATTTTTGTATTGACGATTTTCGCGTATCCAAGAATGCAATGATTTGTTGCATAAAATATGGAACAGATGATTGTAAATGAAGATGTTGGTGAAGTATAGTTGAAAAGAGGAGGCGCGAAATGTACGAAGATATTGTTGAATATGTACGAATATACTGAACTAACGAAATATAACAAGGATATTTTGCTTAATTAAGGGGTTAGCCCCACTTGCGATTTTGAAAAAATCGATTTTTTTTCTTGCATTTTTTTGAAGTATAAGTATCTGAGAATATGTCCTGAAAATTTCAAGTCGATCCGAACAAAATTGACTGAGATATGAGCGTTGAAAAAGAAGAATCCACGTTGAAAGAGCGTTGAAAGAGAAACTTTAAACGCGTTTTTCTCAAAATGGCATTTCTGAAGTCGGTGACCAAGATTACTCGAACACTAATGAACCGATCTTCTTGAAATTTTGCAGGCTTATTTAATACATAAAAATGTAGTCTTTAATCGTTTGATTTTTTTTCGAAAAAAAATGGCCGTTTTATAGCCAAAAACGGCCGTTTTTTTTCGTTAAAATCGAACCATTAACTTTGACTGTCCGCCATTTTGTGAAAAATGAATATTTTTTAAAATCCTTCGATTAAAGACTAGTTTATACTTATATTTGACTAAATCCATCCGCATTTTTTTTTCAGATGATCCACTTCGCTGCAATGTTGGTCACCGCAAACCGTGTATATCAAAACATTATTTCATTGACGGCCATTTGCCACTAAACAATGTAATATTTTTCAATAAAAAAAATACTGAAAGTTCTTCAAGATGTGTTCTTTAAGATGGTATATTGATCGATCAAAAAAGTTTTGTAGTTTTCTTTAAAAAAATTGATGAAAAGGGCCTTTTTTTTGCGCTACAAGTGGGGGTAACGCCTTAAACATGACAACACCGCGTTAACTGGCTCTGTCGAGTGAGCCACTCACAGTCAAGCATCAACTAGCGGGTATTTCAAAACCCATAATGATGTTCAAGACGTACATAGTATCGCAGTCCACGACGCTTTAGCGATGGTCAGTAGTGCCAATGATAGAAACTGTCACCGTTGTCAAACCTTCCGCCTATTTTTCTTGAATAAAAATTCGATATATTTCAATTTCATTGCAAAAATGTTGACTATCAACATGATTTTCCGGCTAAGAATTGTTTTTAAATATTACGTGTTGGAATTGCCCAATGATAATTTATTTGTACATTTTATTTGCAACTTTGGCATCCTGCCGAAAGCTCATTGTTTCTTCATCCCCACTCTCGCAGCCAAGGAACAGTTCCGAAACTCTTTAAGTAAAATCGAAAATATGAAGTTTGAAATAGTAAATTGATGGTTAGCGAATGAAACCTGCCCTTGCACACGTACTTTGTCAATCATCGAAAAAATGATAACTAATCGATTAAAATAATTTGCATATATCTTTATTTAACTCTCGTGCAGCAAGTCATTAAAGAACATTTCATTCTCAACTCGGGTAACTTGATATACCGGTTAATCAACATCAATTACACAGATGTGGAATAACACGAGCGAATAATGTTGACTAGGAGAGTGGATCGGAGGACTAATCCGAGCGAGAGAGAAGGGACGACAGAAAATGAGACGTGGGGTAGGGATACAGACATATCCCCCCCTTCGTTGCGCCTCGTGACGGTAAATGAATATTGATTACCCGTAAAGTTCATTGCGGCTGGAAAAGAATCGTATCTCTAGGCAACAAGCGACCGGCTTCAAAAGGAAAATCAAATCGACGATCGTCTCTTGCCCCCTCGCCTTCCAAAAACATATATATATATATATATATATATATATATATATATATATAGTGTGTGTGCGTGTATAGAAAAATAAAAAATCTCTCGGTCGAGCTCGCTGTAATGAATAAAAATTATAATTACGTTCTTCATCGTCAAGGAGAAGAAGAAGATGAAGAAAAAAAAGTTAATCAATCACGGAATACACCGAGAATGGCAATGAGGTTGTCCCCTCTCGCTCTTTCCCGCGTTAACTTTGCTTCGGATTTCTCCCTTGACAAAAAGTATTCCATATCGACCACGTCTTATCCTCGATGTAAAAAAGGGAGCCGTCTCACGACCACCCTCATCCGTTTCTTAGACCTCATTCATCCGGGGAATGCAATTTAATGTGGGATGATCGACGAGAAGCTATTCAGCAGAAAAAAATTAAGCATTTATACATTTTCGAGAAACTTTCGAGGCATTTATGTATCAGTCAAAATTTCACTATAAATCGAGTTATCATTTTCTATCTAAATTACATTTCTTCTACCTTTCTCGTCAATAAACATCGAATCGTTCAAAAATGCATTTTTTATTCCACTTTCTCCCTGTGCTTTGTTCATTAAAAAAAAAATTCTTTTAAAAACATTAATAAGCAATATTGACGTCCATCATTAATGCCCCTTGCGCCGTTCACCTTAAATGCTAAATTTACCTTACCTCCTACTATCGTCAGTGGGCACCTAAAATAAACAAATGAAATAAATTCGTTTCAATTATCTATTTTTTTTTCTTTACTGCACAAATTTAATTTCGCTCCGAGCAGTTTCCAGTCGACATATTTCAATCGAAAAAGTTGCAACATCAGAAAAGAAATGGTGAATCTCTCCGGTGAGGAGATCATTGATCCAGCTTGTTCGCTTTCCTTCGGTAAAAATAAATAAACTTTGGACCACCTACGCGGAAAAAACAAGATAAATCGTGAGTATGAGAAATGAGCCCGGGGTATACGGAGGTTTCGTATGAATACGATTCAACGTAGATACATGTGATGTATATGGTGAACGCCCTTTAAGGGTAGTTTCTGGGCCGGCTGCGCACATACTCGTATACGGGGAAGGCGTGGAAAAGTTGAAGGTGGGACAAGGACCGCGAGAGAGAGAGAGAGAGAGAGAGAGAGAGAGAGAGAGAGAGAGAGAGAGAGAGAGAGAGAGAGAGAGAGAGAGAGAGAGAGAGAGAGAGAGAGAGAGAGAAGCTTTCTCTTCGAACGATTAAACCGGGAGCGGTCGTACGACCGACCAAAACGATTTCCATTCGATTTGCTCTCGAAGAAGTTAAACGTTAACGTTTCGTGTATATGCGTATGCGCTGCCAGCACCTTCAAAGAGTGCGAGAGATCGAGCGGTGAGAGGAGAGAAAGAGAGAGAGGGGGGGCGAGACAGAGTAAGAGAAAGAGCACGAGAGTTGTACCAAAGTGGAATAGGTGATGGCAGGGTGTGCAAAACCCCATGCATACAAATGGTATGCTAACAAAATACATTTGTCTATGGTGTAGTAGAGTTGGTGCCTCGATCGCGTATCCACCGGCTCACTTCGAGTTTCGTTCATACTCCACTCCCTCCATCGTTGTTCGATGCGAGAAAGAGACGACAAGACAGAACCCGTCTCTATGCTTCACTCACTGCCCCCAAAATACCCCCTCACGCCCTTTTACACGGTCTCCCTCTCTGTTCCCGCTATAAGCAGATTTATAGATCGCTCGTATATGGGCCCCGCTTATGATTGGAACCATTTACATTATGCAGGCATATATTACTACCGATAAATGCACTCTATATATGGAAAATTCTTGGCCAAAGGGCATGCGATATCTAATTCGAAATTCTTCGTCCCTTTGATGAACATGTCGAAAAAAAAGAATGTATTAGTATTGCATCCTTCATGGAAATGGGCTGGCATTTACGAAATTGTTGAATCAACGTGATCATCCGCTGTCGATTATCCGCCATGCATTAACTCTTCCAGGATGTAAAAGGGTTCTTCTGACCACAGCACTGTGCAGAAACGAGTTTTTGATAAATCACGGCTTTTGACAAATCTTTTTTTTTTCAAAGATGTAGGGCAAGCTAGTGAAGCCTCACTGACAAGGAACATCGCTGAAGTATCCGCCTTCAATTTTGGTAAAACTCATATATGTGATAAAGCATTAAAAACTATTAGACACATATGTTTTTTTATCGGCGGAAAAACGATTCTAAGGGGTGAAATCACCCGTCAAAGAAATACGTGTCATTGCTTATAATTTATTTATTTTTCAATACTTCTATAGTGGATTTTTCATGGCTTTGCAGTAGAAGAATTTTGGTTTCGGCTTCATGTAGATCGGTGGACTGCTTTTGGGTGAAATTTCAAAATCACACTTGGACACGCCTTTCTTTGAGGGGTGGTTACCGCTTTTAAAACCGTTTTTCCACCGATAAAAAACGGTACGTGTCTAACAGCTTTTAATGCTTTATGACATTTATGAGTTTTAGCAAAATCGGAGGCGGACACTTAAGGGGCTATACCAGTGTGAACGCTGAAAATTTGGGTGATTTTCAGGAATTTTTTGGAAGAAAAGTACTCAATTAAATGTGTCGGAAAATTAAGAATATATTTGGCTATATTTGACCTATATTACATAATTTTTTTCATAGAAAAATATTGAGATCCAAGCCACTTATGGGCTGCCTTCGGAGGCGTCGAAAAAAAAGTTCCTCCACTGCTGACATGATTCCGGCCGATTGAGTAGCTGAAACCGAAAAAGGAAAAAATGTCGTTAAACTGGAAGGTATTTCCTCTACAATGACGTAGGATTTTCGAAAAATATCAAAATTTCACAAAATGACGTAGTTATGAAAAAAGTATGTTTTCTTGCCTATAAACCGGTCGTTTTTTTAATGCCAAATCGTCAATTTTCATCCAATCAAAAATATCCTACGTCATTGTTGAGTAAATACATTCAAGAGTACTCAGTTCTAATCTCAAGTCAATCGGATCATTGCTCTTTGAGTTACAATGTCAGCAAAGTTGAAAAATCTCATTTCGAGAAAAACGAGTTTAAAGATTTAACTATCAATTTTTGGCAAGATAAAATGATATTGATATAAATTATATAAATGATAATGATATTCTTGAAAGTATAAACTGTCGAAAAAGGCAAAAAAAATCGATTTTTTAAAAGTGTTACACTGGTATACTCCTTTTTTACACTGCTCCGTGTACAACTACTCCGTGTTACACTGGAAAACTCCTTTTTTTCGAAGACACTTTCAACCGTTAAAAAAATGTAAAAAAATAAATAAACGTTTAAAAATGTATTTTCTCTTCTTCATGACTGTTTTGATATAACATTAAAAAAATTATACTGATTAGCGTATTTTAAGCATCGAAAAAAAAATCGCGAAAATCAGCTATTTTTCGACCCGTTACACTGTGATGATCCTTTAAATGATTGTAGAAATAAACCATTTCTACCCTATTGTTTTATGATTATTTATCGCATGCTTCCGTATTTGTATTTCGGTGTGATTACCACTCTTGGGCAACGAGTAATGAAGGGAGGATGGAGGAGAGGGCGGCGAAAAATGTGTTTTGCCTAGGGACACTGTCACGTCGCTAGAAAACGCGTGCGACACCCTATGACCAACGATCTTTGTCTTGGTGAGATTTTACGAAGAACGAGATTAGGCGCATACGCTTCGGCAAGGCGTCCAAACAATCCAAGTACCCACTCGAGCAACACCGAGGACGAGATCGACCGACGCTCTCAACTTTCAACAAGAACATCGGCCAGAGCAAAAATTCTACGAAATGCCGCGGCTCGAATAATCAAACAGGAACTGACTCCAAAACCTTACGCTGGCTATCCGCATGGACAAAGAAGTCTGCATGATCCGACCCGGTAACCAGAGCGGAGCACCAAGACATCCGGGCCGTCTGAATCAAACGGTCGCCGCGCTATCGCGAGCGACTTAACGCGAATTTCGGCTACACACCTAATGCGCATTCCGTTAACAAAGCGAATTAACCCCTTCCACCAACGCCATTATTTTCTAAGAAGAGGAACCGAACATTACCTCCCACTCACTCTAAAAATTCGCATGCGAACCAAGAAAGGCAGTGTGCAAAAAAAGGGGCGAGTCGGTCTCTCGACTACGTCGATTATTCAGAGCAGTCTCCCGTCGACTACCGTTCAATCGAGTTCTCTTAAAGAGTCGTAACCCAGCAGTATAAGGAATATCTCCAATTAACTCTTATATGAATCGGTCTTCATTACTCGGGTCACCGAAGTTATAGTGCGTTTGTATGATTTCTATCATCGGTCCGTAAAGATTAGTCAACCCTTCGACCTCGCGCCTAGTTCGTATTTCTGTCCACGCATAGTGCGGTCGTAGTAAACAGATCGAGTGTACACTCGACCGGCGTGAAATCTTCCGAGTATCTTACCAGCGATTACACCAACGAAACCTCCGGCCCAAGAGCGTAGGCCTTTGTAATCCGAGCGACAACAAACCACCCACACGAGCGAGCGAGCGTGCGAGCGAGCGACCGTGCGGCAACCACCGCTAATGTAAGCAACTTTACTTTCTCGTTTTGTATCTTTCACTATAGCCCTATTCGTTTCACCCGGCTAATAACCTCATAATAAATAATCTAGTGTCAATCAAACACAAATCTGTCGAATTATTCCTCAGTACCCAAACCTCGGGTTAATTCCTTGACCTTATCCTTTCCCACGCACTACCCCCTTTTTACCCTCATCCCGTGCTATTGCGCTAGGCGTAGGCAACAAAGAGGGAAACAAAAATATTATGCTCTCATCCCTTCCGGATGTGACATATTAATTTTGGGGGCTCGTCCGGGATATTAAAAAGGGGAATGTGCTGATTAGTCCAATGTCTGGAGACGAATCAACAACGAGCTCATTAAATCTAAACGTCACTGAAGATCCAACAGAACAGTCGGGATATTCAACGAGAAGTTCCAACGCTAAATTAGTGTCTGGTCTCGAACCTCCTACAAAAAGACCGGTAAAAAAACTAGATCTGTCCCGAAAATACGAAAACCCAGTAACCATGTCGCTAGGAACAAATCAGTTAATATCCCTAAAAGACGCCATTAGTTGCGTCCCGGAGTTCGACGGGAAAAATATCCCTCTATCAGAATTCATAGTGGGATGTGAAGACGCAAAAGATATGCTTCCTCCCGAAGCGGAAAAACACCTTACAAAATTGATAAGAAACAAATTAAAAAATCAAGCCCGAGAAGCCATTCACGGGTCAAAATTCGAAACGGTAGTAGAACTCGTAAATTTCCTCAAAAAAATATACGCGCCCAACAAATCTGAAATGCAATTGTTGGGAGAGCTCAGTAACATATTTCAAGCAAGTGGCGATAGCGTCATAGATTTTTCCGCAAAGATTAGGAAGAAGGCAAGGGAAATAGTTGAAGCGCGGAAATTAACCAACAACGGAACGGAAGACGAGGCGTTCAAGAACACAATAGACAGTTATTTCCTCACGTGCTTCAAACGCGGCCTAAAGGAAGAAATCGAACAACGACTTCCTCCGTGCGGTAACGTTACAGCCGCGATCGACCACGCTATACAAATCGAACGCGAAATCGCGTCGCGGAAACAGTTGCACTCAGCTAAACCCGAAAAACCCGTCCCGATCAAGTCAGTAGCGATCTGTACCACTTGCAAAAAGGAAAATCACCCGACCGAAGCTTGCCGATTCGCGACCCTTACGTGCCAAATCTGCAAGGGTCAAGGTCACAGTGCCAATGAGTGCAGGAAAAACCCAAACGATCAAGGCTCGGTCATCTGCCAAATTTGCAAGGAACCCGGTCACACCGCCGACAGGTGTTACACAGATCAGAACTCTCGCGCCACAACCTGTCAATTGTGTAGGAACCCAGGGCACACAGCCGACAAATGTCCTTCGCGAGGCCGGCCCACAAATTCCCCAACCGTCTGGCAACGTCAGTCCGCCGGTCCACAATGCCAGATTTGCAAAAAGATCGGACATACGGCAGAAAAATGTTTCCAACTAAAACCTGAAGCACCTAACTCTAACCAATCTATTTGTCGGTACTGCAAACGGGTAGGTCACGTGATAGAAAATTGTCGTATTCGCGAATACAATAACTCGCGAAATCAGCCGGGAAACGGCCTGGATACCCCTCGAGCGGACGCACCGAGAGGATCCGCGATCCCAAAGCGTCCGACGACCGCGGTCGCGACAATCACACCGCCCGAACCTATCCTACCTACACAATAAACGCGGAAGATTTCGTAAGCCTACCCTCGGTGTGTATCGGAGCGCACCCAGAGAAAGGAAAAATATCGATGTTATTGGACAGCGGCGCTATCCCCAATCTAATTAAAAAACAGTACACGGAAAATTTTCCAGACATTGACGAACAAGATCTCATAAGACTCAAGGGAATAGCCGAACCGCCGATCCTCACGTTAGGCAGCGTAATCATACGGGTATTGAATTTCGCGACTCTATTCCACATAATACCCGACGAAGTACAACTCCCGTACCCTGGGTTATTGGGGGCCCGTTTCTTCTATGCGACAAAATCCAAAATAAATTTCAAGACGGAATGCCTTGAATGTGAAGACAAGGCATGGCCGTTCGAACGAACAAACGGACCTGACGAGGTAATAAAAATCCCCGCGCGTTCGGAAACTTCGTTTCACGTAAGAGTCGGAAACCGCACGTTAAAGGAAGGGTATCTCTCGCCTTTAAAAATCCGTGAGGGTGTCTACGCCGGCGACTGCCTGGTAACAAACATCCACGGGAAGGCTCATTTGAAGGTTTTCAATACCACAAACGACGCCATAAGACTGTTTGTGCCGGTCGTAAAACTACAGGAATTCGACATCGTGGAAAATGAATCCAAACAAAAACCAAAACCAGACTGCAAAATAATCTGCTATCCCAATCCAGTTCCTCGCGATGCTATTCCAATTTCTCGCGACCATCCTAATCCAAAATCAGATTGCACGACAATCTCCAATTCTAATCCTAATTCGGACGTAGATTGCATGACAACTACGCCGGTCCAAAGCCCAGTAGTGGCCAATCAAAACCAAAACGAAAAAACCAAAACAAAATCAAATCAAAACAAAAAGGAAAAATCTAAATCAACGCGAAAACAAAACTCGAACAAAACCCCAATCTCAGAAGTAAACGAAAGGTTGAAAAACGAGGAAAAGCAAAATCGAAATCAAAACGTAAATTCCATCGCCACCTCCGAGTCAGCATCGCGTGTAACCAAACCCAATCCAGATCGTCCAAAAATAATAAAAAATCTATTGCGACTAGACCACTTGGGCGAGAAAGAGTTCAAACACGTCGAACAAATTATCGAAACATACGCAGACAGGTTCCACATAAAGGGTGAACCTTTAGAATCTACGCATGTGCTTCGACACAAGATCCCTACGGTCGACGACTTACCGAATAATACCAAACAGTACAGGTTTCCACAAGCCCTTAAGGGCGAAGTCCAGCGTCAGGTGGACGAGCTATTAGAGTCAAGAGTAATAAGCCACTCGGAATCCCCAAACAATAGTCCTGTCTGGATAGTACCAAAAAAACCAGACTCCAACGGCAACAAACGTTGGCGGATGGTAATTGATTTCCGGGCCCTAAACGAAAAAACGATCGGCGACTCTTATCCACTACCTAATATCACAGACATTCTGGACCAATTGGGGCATGCGAACTATTTTTCCGTATTTGATCTAGCATCCGGTTTCCACCAAATCGAAATGAATCCCGAAGATAAGCCGAAGACCGCTTTTTCTACGCCTCACGGACATTACGAATTTTCTCGAATGCCTTTCGGGCTCAAAAATGCCCCGGCGACTTTCCAGCGCTTAATGGATATCGTACTGAGTGGACTCCAAGGAGTATCTCTTTTCGTCTATCTCGACGACGTAGTTATCTACGCAAAAGATTTAGAGGAACACGGAAATAAGATTCGCGCACTAATGGATCGACTACGCAAAGCTAATCTTAAACTGCAGCCAGACAAATGTGAATTCCTCAGACCTGAAGTAAATTACCTCGGGCACATAATCGGAAAGGAAGGATTGAAACCAGACCCTAACAAGTTGTCAGCAGTAAAGGAATTCCCCATTCCGAAAAACGTCAAAAACATTCGCCAATTCTTGGGTCTAACAGGATACTATCGTAGGTTCATTAAGGATTTTTCAAAAATCGCGAAACCTCTGACCCATCTTTTAGAAGACAAGACCGATTTTGACTGGACGGACGAAACACAGACAGCTTTCGACATTCTCAAAACCAAACTATGCGAAGCTCCTATCCTCCAGTACCCCGATTTCGATAAACCATTTATCATAACGACAGATGCTTCCGGCTACGCCTTAGGCGGAGTCCTATCGCAGGGAGAAATTGGGAAAGACAAACCGATAGCATATACATCTTGTGTATTACGCGGCGCAGCCCTCCGGTACGACACGTACGAAAAAGAGGCAATGGCAATTGTCCACGGCGTAAAGGCCTTCCGACCTTACATCTACGGTAGAAGGTTCACACTCGTTACGGATCACAAACCTTTAATCTGGTTCAGGACCGCCAAAGACGCTAACGCACGCGTTCTCAAATGGCGACTTAAACTTTCCGAATACGACTACGACGTCGTTTACAAACCCGGTCCGCTCAATTCAAACGCCGACGCCCTATCGCGAAACCCGATAGAAAAATTAGAGGACGTTAAGACGATTCCACAATCTCAACCAAAGCAGACCGAGAATTTAAAAACCGAGTTAAGAGATCTGGCACGTAAGTTCCAAGAGGCTAGTGATAGCGATGACGAAAATAAAAATCCAACGACCTTCACCGTGCGAGCAGACGTCCACCCCGTCCCGCGTGAGAAAAACATAAACATCGTCACTCGCTCTCGTGCGAAGAACGATATAGAACAAGCGCACGAATCATGTGATGACTACACTACCGTCAAGGCCGACCCGCCGGCAGTCGAACACATAGACGTGCACTCCGAAACTCGACACCTTACGCGTCGAGCTCGTAAACCCATAAACTACGCAGAGAGTAGCGACGATGAGACGGAGGCCGAGATAGGAAGACCCGTACGCACTAGGCGACCCGCGGAGGGCATTGCCCCGAAATCAGCTGAGGGCCCGAACCATCGCAAGGCACTCCCAATCCCTCGCTCCAGAAACCACGCCGATCCCAATTCCGATAATTCGACAAATTCAGATTCCAGCTCTTTCGATTCACAACCCTCCGAAGATGAGGATCCTCCAGCGGAGGGAAGGAAAACATCAGAATCCGAAATTGCTAATTGCGTCAATACCAAAGAGTTGTTCCATTTTCGGAACGATAATTTGATCTATTTCATCGACTCAACGGGTAAGCCGTGTGACCCTGGAGGAAAGAAATTACTAGAGTCAAACAAACTTCCCGTCTGGAAGGACGTATCAGTAGGCCAAGCCTACAGTAAAAAGATCGGAAGAAAATATCACCTCGCATTGGTCATTCGTGGCGAGTTACCCGAATCGTTATCTGCAATATCACAGAATTTTCATAATTGTGTAAAAGAGTTGAAAGAACAATGCAAATCCCTCAAAATAGAGTCGGTGAGTATATGTCAATTCCAACATGTTGAGAATCTAACATGGTCAGACGCAATTAACATCCTGAAGGAAGAGTTCAAAGGCAACCGGATAAGAATATTAATTTGTTTGGGAACGTTACGTTACATACCGGTCGAAGAGCGAGACTCGATTTTTTACGAAATGCACAAAGCTCCAATCGGAGGCCACAAGGGTGTATCAAAGACCTATAATAGAATCAAACGCGAATATTTCTGGGAGGATTTGAAATCAGATATCCAAAGAAGAGTCCAACAATGCCTCGAATGCCAATTGAAAAAACTAGTCAGAGTCAAAACTAAACAACCAATGATAATAACCGATACCCCAGGAACTGTGTTCGAAAAAATCTCAATGGACATTGTAGGTCCTATGCAACGCACTTCAAACCAAAATGAATACATTCTCACGATCCAAGACCATCTGTCAAAATATTGCGTCGCAATCCCGCTTCCAAATGCACTGGCGACAACTGTCGCTGATGCATTCATAAAACGATTCATATGCGTATTCGGCGCACCCAAAGCTTTATTAACTGACCAGGGGAGTAACTTCCTCAGCGGGTTGATGAAAAGAATTGCGAAACGATTCCGAATCAAACGGTTCCGAACGACGGCGTTCCATCCACAGTCCAACGGGTCGCTCGAGAGGTCTCACCACGTGTTAGCCGAGTTCTTAAAACAATATACAGATAAAGATAACGAGTGGGACCAATGGTTGGAACTGGCCATGCTTTCATACAACACTAGCGTGCACGAAAGCACGAAACACACTCCTTATGAAGTGGTTTTCGGAAAATTGGCGAGAGTACCATCGAGCGAACCCCTTCGCGAAGCCGATCAATTACCCAACTATCGCGGGTATCTAATCGAACTAATAACGCGGATAAACGGAATTTGTAACCTCGCATACGGAAATTTGGTCTCGTCGAAGCAACGTTCAAAAAGGTACTATGACAAAAATGCCAACCCTAAAGGGTTCAAAACAGGAGATTACGTCTACTTGCAAAAGGGTCCAAAACCGGGTAAACTCGGAGACCACTATACAGGACCGCATAAGGTTTTAGAAAAGCTAGACAAAAATAACGTAAAAATTCAATACAATAACAAGATACGCGTAGTCCACGAAAACAGATTGCGATATTCACATATCAATTCCGAATCCAAATTCAAAAGAAAGCATAAATCAACCAGAGCTGACGAATCTGATTACAATCCCAATAATTAATAAACAACTGCAATGGTTACGCTGGTTATTTTGCAGATGGCAGCTACCAACCTCATTTGGATAGTGTTGTTGCTCAACCCCGTCACCGCTATGGTGGGGTATGATTGCGGGTCGAGCGCGTCCAACATAACAACGTTATCCTTGTTGGATGTTCAACCTTGCGACCAAGCCGCCCCTAAAACCTTAACCTCGAACCAATATATACAACTGTTACAACTCAACGATTATTCAGAGACACTGGTAATACAATGTAAAATCGAGATACTCAGAATAATTTATTATTGCGGCATGTCATCTCACGTGTCTATAGTCAGCAATGGACAAACAGAATATTTGGAAAATACCAATCAAAACTCGTGTGAGAACATGCATAATTACGGAACGACTAGGATCGGCCATACAATAATAACAGGGTTAAAGGTTAATCAAACAACTACGAGCAGCATCACCCTCGCCGGTCATGTTAAGGACAACGGCGAGTGTAATGGCGCTTCGTACTCAGACCCTTATGGTACTTGGGACAACGTTGTCGTCCAAGGAACAGTAAAAATAACTCTTCGAAGTCACTCAGCTCAAATCACGTTAAACTCGAATCAAATCCATTTGCGTTCCGGCACTACCTGCGCATTGCTCTCATCTTCGTGTATCGACCCCGATGGCGGATACACCTTTTGGAGTCCAAGGCCGCGCGAAAATTGCGGATTCGATAAGTACGGCATTCTTTACGAAGGAATGTCCGCAAAAATTGTCGAGATCGAATCAAGGTACCAAAATACAGTATACTCCGTAACTTCCAACGATATAACATTTGCGCTCGCGGCCAAAGAGACCGACCATATTTGCGGCTACAGCATCTTTAGTACGGAACACCCGAAACTGTTTATCTTCGAAACCACGCAAGGTGTCTCCTTTACCGTCCGGGGAAAGCTCCCAGTTGCAAACCTCGATATATTCGCGTACGTCAATTCTAAATTCATATATGTGGAGCGGCATATCCGCCAGCAAATGAAATCCTTGTATTACGACATGCTCATGCAGCAATGTAACAAAGAGCGTCAGATGCTTCAAAACAGCTTGTCTTTAGCGACGCAAGCCCCAGACGAATTTGCGTACAATGTAATGAAAGGGCCCGGTTATATGGCGGTGCTTGCCGGCGAAGTAGTGCACATCGTTAAATGTATACCGGTCGAGGTGAGGTTGATCAGGTTAAAAGAATGTTACGAACAATTGCCCGTCACTCGTACGAACGAAACCTATTTCCTCACTCCTAAAACCCATATACTAACAAAGAAAGGAACTCAAATGACCTGCAACTCCCTGCTCCCTCCATACTACCTCTTTGGGGACACGTGGTACAAATTCCTGCCCGCTCCAGACGAAGCCATCCCGCCTGCGAGTATGAAACCCATGACGAAACCCACTTGGAAGTACACCAATCCTGCATCGCTGGCATCAAGTGGGATCTACTCCAAGGAGGACATCGAGAATCTACGAGAACGAATAATGTTCCCTGTAGAAAAACCCGCTGTCTTAAATCACGTGGCACGGGGGATCAGCGGTCAAAGTACTGCGAATCAAAGAGTGACGTTAATGAATCTACTCGATAGCGATAGCCTCCAACACCTCACGGAATCGATCTGGAATCGCACCTGGGGAAGATTCGTCCAATTTGGAACGGCGAGTGCCGGTATCATCGGCGTACTGGTCATTGTTCGTGCGGTCAAGCTCCTCGTCGATACGGTCATCCACGCCTACAGCCTACACACCGTGTACGGCTGGTCCATCTATCTCGTCGGTGCAATATGGGACTCAGTCACACATCTCCTGATCCATTTGGCTAAACGACCAAAGAAAAGAGAAACGTCAACACATGTGGAGGCCGATGAGGAGCTCAAGGAAGTCGCAGTGGCCCCGCCAGCCGAACCAGAGAGCCATGCAGAGAGCCGCATGCTCCAACCAACGGTGCGCAACCTATATCCCAACGTATCCGACTACCCAGAGAGTAACCAACCGCCCAAACCACGTTCCTTCCCTTGAATTTTCACGAGGAGACATACAATGAACTTAATCATACTAATAACTCGATATTTTCTTTTTGTTGCGATTATTCTTTTAACCTCGTCGCATATAAGTAAATATATATATATATATATAGAGAGAAAGCGGAAGAAGAAAGGAAATTTTACAGACATATATATATATATTTTATATATATTCTTTATATTTTTTTTTTATTTTTTATTTTTACTCCAATTTCGTACATACAAAAGCACAAAATTTGTCAAACCACGGAGAAAAGAAAACACCCAAATAGCTATTGTTATTTTGCGACAACAATCGGTCGAGTATAAATGAATAACGGAATTGCTGCGCGAAAAGCTGAAGGGCCGTGGAGATGAGAGAACGTCAGGGGTCATATGCTGCGAAGACGCCCTCCGGTGTCGACCACGCTGGGTGGTCCCAATCATCCTCCGGATGAACCTGTCCCCAGCGCCCCTCGAACATCCATCGGATAGAGTATGCATCGAACCCAGTCTCCTGGTCCAACAACCGAAGTATTCTCCGGTGCTCCAACCTCTCCGCACGACGAGATTGCGCCATCTTCCAGACTATCTTCACCAGCAGCTGCAAGGAAAACACCCCGGAATTAATAATAAGCGGGGATCAGTGGGTCACCATATGAGGACGACAACCAAGACTTACCGTTTCAAAATCCATGTTTCACACACCAGAGCGACGGTTTAGCAACGACGTCAAGCAAGACGGACAGAATAAATTAAAAATTCTCACTACCATCGGTTAAATACCCTGCGCCCCACCACAATCTACTCCGATTCAGCGAGACGCTCAATCCAAAAGGGGGGAGGTGTCACGTCGCTAGAAAACGCGTGCGACACCCTATGACCAACGATCTTTGTCTTGGTGAGATTTTACGAAGAACGAGATTAGGCGCATACGCTTCGGCAAGGCGTCCAAACAATCCAAGTACCCACTCGAGCAACACCGAGGACGAGATCGACCGACGCTCTCAACTTTCAACAAGAACATCGGCCAGAGCAAAAATTCTACGAAATGCCGCGGCTCGAATAATCAAACAGGAACTGACTCCAAAACCTTACGCTGGCTATCCGCATGGACAAAGAAGTCTGCATGATCCGACCCGGTAACCAGAGCGGAGCACCAAGACATCCGGGCCGTCTGAATCAAACGGTCGCCGCGCTATCGCGAGCGACTTAACGCGAATTTCGGCTACACACCTAATGCGCATTCCGTTAACAAAGCGAATTAACCCCTTCCACCAACGCCATTATTTTCTAAGAAGAGGAACCGAACATTACCTCCCACTCACTCTAAAAATTCGCATGCGAACCAAGAAAGGCAGTGTGCAAAAAAAGGGGCGAGTCGGTCTCTCGACTACGTCGATTATTCAGAGCAGTCTCCCGTCGACTACCGTTCAATCGAGTTCTCTTAAAGAGTCGTAACCCAGCAGTATAAGGAATATCTCCAATTAACTCTTATATGAATCGGTCTTCATTACTCGGGTCACCGAAGTTATAGTGCGTTTGTATGATTTCTATCATCGGTCCGTAAAGATTAGTCAACCCTTCGACCTCGCGCCTAGTTCGTATTTCTGTCCACGCATAGTGCGGTCGTAGTAAACAGATCGAGTGTACACTCGACCGGCGTGAAATCTTCCGAGTATCTTACCAGCGATTACACCAACGAAACCTCCGGCCCAAGAGCGTAGGCCTTTGTAATCCGAGCGACAACAAACCACCCACACGAGCGAGCGAGCGTGCGAGCGAGCGACCGTGCGGCAACCACCGCTAATGTAAGCAACTTTACTTTCTCGTTTTGTATCTTTCACTATAGCCCTATTCGTTTCACCCGGCTAATAACCTCATAATAAATAATCTAGTGTCAATCAAACACAAATCTGTCGAATTATTCCTCAGTACCCAAACCTCGGGTTAATTCCTTGACCTTATCCTTTCCCACGCACTACCCCCTTTTTACCCTCATCCCGTGCTATTGCGCTAGGCGTAGGCAACAAAGAGGGAAACAAAAATATTATGCTCTCATCCCTTCCGGATGTGACAACACCACTCTATTTTTATTGGAGAGGCCCTTATTTATTTCTTTGATCTATTATTTGATAAAATCAATGTACCAAAACCGGCTTTGCTATAAAGAAAAGTTATATATGTCAAAATATATGCACATTCACGTAATCAATTATCCAATATCAGGCAGCAATTTATGTCCGTGTATTTTGAATCAAATAATTATTGGGTTATTTTG
This sequence comes from Ophion ellenae, assembly GCA_963210295.1. Classification (NCBI taxonomy): domain Eukaryota; kingdom Metazoa; phylum Arthropoda; class Insecta; order Hymenoptera; family Ichneumonidae; genus Ophion; species Ophion ellenae. The sequence goes on along the minus strand of OY723394.1, from coordinate 24,881,204 downwards.
ATTGGTTGTTGGCTTAATTCTAATGAAGAATATAAATAAAGTAACGTTTTATCGATTTGGAGTAAATGTACAATTAAATAGAATTTCAATTCTCTACGTAGACCAACAGGATTATTACTTCCATTTTTAATTTCTTGCAGAGGTCCTTATTTATTTCTTTGGTCTATTATTCTATAAGATCAATCTACCAAAACCCGTTGCGCTACAAAGAAAAGTTATGTATGTAAGTACATATGCATGTTCACGTAATCACATATACAACATCAGGAAGCAATTTTATTTTCATTGGCTCTCGTTTGATATTTAAAATTTATTAGAATTTATAAAATTCTAATGAATTTCATAGACAAAGTAACGTTTCATCGATTAGAGAAAATATTGTACAATTAAATGGATTGTCAATTCTCTACCTAGACCAGCAGGATTATTACTTCCATTTTTCATATCTTGGAGAGGTCCTCACTTATTCCTTTTAGTAAGTTTCCTGGCGTGAAGGGCCTTCCGTATGCTCGATGCTCAAGGTATTTATACACGACAGAGGTACACCGACAGGGGCTCGTTACGTCGGCTTTACGGGAGGGATTCGGACTTTTTGCTTGCTGTGCTCAGCCCACCGTCAGTTAAGAACATACGTGTCCACTCGAACGCACATGTGCACATACATCTCATATCTGCAGTCCTTCCGCAATGTTTTATCCTATAAAAAATCCACGTGCACACACGAGGACGAGAGTTCGTGAAGATTCTTTGCATGACTTCGCGTCTCTACGTGTAACGTTGTCGCGATCTATTTTCTCGTAATTTCATTATTCTTGTGAGAATTCTGGCGCAATTTGATTCCTCATAGATGACGATCGAATGATGGAATCCGATGGGAACGGTTTTAATAAAGAAGGTGCTCATTATTAAGTTCAATAATTATATACAGGGTGCCCCATGGAACGTTGCTGAAACTAACCAGCAATTATATTTAAAATGCACACAGGTATCAAGATGCCTCAAATTGCTTTAAAATAAAGGCATTTGGAGGTTCAATTTCACACAAATATATTGCGATGAATAATATTTTAATACATTCATTTTACATTTTTTAAAACAAATTTAATGATAAATATTTTCGAAGCGTCTACCAACCCTACTCCAGCAACAATCAATTATTTTTCGAAAACTATAGAAAACTTTACTTAACATTTCATCTGAAATACTATTTCAGATGAAATGTTCTTTATTAGTATTTAATAGTACTTAATATAATAGTATTTAAATGTTCTCTATTGTTAATAATATTTAAATGTTTATTGTTTATTGTTTTATTTTATTGTTCTTCATTGTTGATAATATTTACAACTTTATTGTTAATAGTATTTAAATGCTCTTTATTAGTATTTAATAGTATTTCATCTGAAGTACTATTTCAGATAAAATGTTAAGTGAAGCTGTTTTTCTAATAGCTGTTATCGGTTCCGCTGTTGATGTTGGATTTTCGAAATAACAGTGATCTTTAATGTAACCCCGTAAGAAACAGTCACAGGGGTTCAAATCTGGGGCGACTGGTGGCCACTCAATTTCCATATACCGTATTAGAGGGAAATTCAGTTAGACAAATTCATGAGACAAAACATGAGCATAAATTTAAAAAAAATGTCATACAGGGTGTCCGATAGGAAGTTGCTAAAACTAAATAATGTCTCTTCCCTCCATGAATTCAATAGGGGTCCCTTTTTCTAAGGCGCATACCTGAGGCCCCGCAGTTTAATTCCAGCCGTGGTTGAAGCAAGTACGCGCGCGTCAAAATGAGTGAGCTCACCACGGAAGAAAAAGTATATCTTATTGAGTGCTTCTTCTCGAGGGGAAAAATTTATAGTAATGCGTATAGAGGGTTTCGTACTAAGTTTGGAACTCATAGAGTTGCCAGTGAAAACACTCTGAAAATGTAAGAATTGAATATTTATTCATATTCATCTATCACACAACTTGTGTTTCAATTCAATTAAACTGCATTGAAGTAATTTTACGTTAATTTTGGTAGGATAATCGATAACTTCGTGAAGTATGGTACACTCCAGGACCGTAGACACGAGTTGTCAGGTCCATCTGTTACGGTGACTACACCAGAGAAGATCAACGAAGTTGAGAATTACTGCAAACTAAATCCAAATGATTCGATTCGGAAAGCTGCTCAAGCATTAAAAAATAACCAAATCATCATTACACAACATTTTGAAATATTTTTTAAAGTTTCATCCGCATAAAATAAGCACTCATCAATTGTTAACTGAACATGTTATGACGAAACGCATCGAATTTTGTAACACTATTACGGGAATGTTTGAAGCCGAAGAACTTAAAGAGAAATTGATTATTTCTTCTGATGAAGCACATTCTTGGATGAATGGGTATGTAAACAAGCAAAATTACCGGTTTTGGGGAACGGAAAATCCCAACATATCGCTAGCGAAGTCCTTTCATCCACAGAAAGTAACGGCATGGGCAGCGATTTCAGTAAAAGGAATTTATTTGCAATTCTTGGAATCTACGGTAACAGGAGAGAGTCACAAACAGCTTTTGGAAACGAAATTCTTCCCTTATGCAAAAAAGAGGGGACTGGTTAAAAAATGTTACTTCATGCAAGATGGAGCGACGCCGCACCGGACTCATGAGGTGTTTGAAGCTATTCATCGCGTATATGGGACTCGAGTGATCGGTCTGGGGTACCCTAAATTTGTTCAAGGCGGACTAGAATGGCCTCCGTACTCACCGGACCTGAACCCTTGTGATTTTTTCTTGTGGGGTTACATTAAAGATCATTGTTACGCTAAAAACCCCAGCACAGTAGAAGAACTGATCGTGGCCATCCAGGAAGTGGTTCGCGGCATTACGAACGATATGTTGGACACAGTTTTTCACAGTTTTCAAAAGAGAATTGATTTTTGTGCACAATCTAACGGTATCGCACTTCGAAAATATCTATCATTAATCACTGTACTTTTTCGTTATTTTTTAAAGATGTAATAAATTGACATAAAAAATATTTAACTGGGTTTTATTTATGTGCGTTTAAAGCTGCAGAGTTTCCTCTATTTAAAGCAATTTGGCTTTTCTGATTCTGTGCACGTCTTTTAAAATGACAGTCGATTAGTTTCAGCAACTTCCTATTGGACACCCTGTACCTTGTCAAAGTGTTTTCACTAGCAACTCTATGCTGTCCAAATTTAGTTCTAAATCCACTATACGGCTTTCCGTACACTTTACCTCGGGAGTAGAAGCACTCAATGAGATACATTTTTTCTTCAGTCGTGAGGTCACTCATTTCGACGCCGAAATTATTGAAATTTATCGAAAAAGAAGAATTTATCGAAAAGAAATTGTCGAAAATTACCAATGCTCAGATAGGTGACCATCAACTAGAAACATCCTAGTCGGATTGTGGAGGGGGAATAGAGTTATTTAGTTTCAGCAACTTCTCGTGGAAAACTCTGTATGTATACGGGGCTACTGATTCTTGGTCACGATTCCGTGAAAGGGTTATAGGTATACATTATTTGCACTATCAAATAACCCAGTAATGCTTTATGCAAAAGTGAATCATTTTCGAAATATTATTATTTTTATTATTTTTTCTACGTAAGGAGAAGGTGACTTTGAAAATTAATTTAAAAAACTGTTGTATGGAATCGACCTTTTTGAAAATTATTTGTAGTATAAGGACACAGTAACACAGAATTATCAAGAATAAAATCAGTATAATTTGCAAACTTTTTTAAATTGGAGTCCAAAACTCTGCAAGTCTAATAATTATTCTTATTTTACTGTCGATAATTCTTTGTTACTGTGTCCTCAACCTACAAATAATAGAAAAGTTTAATTCCATGCAACATTTAAGAAAATTATAAATAAAAGTTGCATACCCCTCAATTAAAAAAATAATAATATCTCGAAAATGGTTGACTTTTGCATAAAACATTGCTGGGCTATTCGATGGCGGAAAGCAGGTCCTAATACCCGTTCACGGGATCGTAACCAATAACCAGTAGCCCTGTATATATTTCCTGAGCTGCTCTCACTCCCCATCAGCACTTTGCTAATCGAACCGAACGCTCCGTTGCGTCCACCGCCGTCTTAAGCTGTGGGAAACTGTGGAAAACCCGTACCGGTATAGACGTTCCAATATTTTTTTATTTATTTACTGGTGGACAGACATTTTCCTCATCTACAGCAAGGTCTTAGAAGTATTGACCTTCCGCTGACTGGTTGATGCGCCAGCCGGTTCACGGCTAACCGGTCACCGCTCCGAGTATCGGCCATGCACAACGTGGCTTAAGGGGGGTGATACCTTTAGGCGAAAAAAAATATGCTGATTTTCATGCTTTCTTTTTTAAAGGAAATACTTCTTCACCGTTTTTAGACTTGGGGTATTTTTTACTACTTCTGGCTGTTACATGGTATTTTTTTTAAATAAAAATTTAAAAATCTTAGAGGTTGAACTGCATTTTCAAAACTGTGATTCTAATGGAATTTGGTATAAATTTGTCTAACTTTATTGTCTAAAGCATGACCCTAAATGTTCTTAACAAAAAAACGTATCTTTTTTGCACAACGTGGTCATTTTTTCGGAAGATCCAATGTTTTTGTTTCAAAGCGTACCATTTAATCGATTTTCAACATTTCTCACTTTTTGATGGTTCATATTCTGCGTATGAATGTTAATGAAAAAAAAATCTTCGTTGGTTTTTTTTCAGATCAATCCCGCCGACGCTACGTGTCACGCCGTCTGACAACATCCGCCACCACCCGTTTAGAAGACCGTGCTATACCCCCCATTTTTAAAGATTAATAAATAAATACTATACTATATAACAGCCAAAATTAGTAATAAAAAATACCCTGAGTCTCAAAAATGGTAAAGTAATCTTTCCTATAAAAAAAATGCTGAAAATCAGTAATTTTTTTCTCGCCTAAAGATATCTCCCCCCTCGACGTACCGCCGCAACCGAACCCCACTGCCCATCCACCACTGTCGGTTAATAATAAACATATCCTCATCGCAATATTCTCCATCCAAATATATCTACACGCGTCCAGAAATACCGATAATACCGAGTAATAAACAATAAGAAATGCTATAAAATAATTGTTAAATAAATATTCAAAAATTAGAAGATTCTAGATTAAGACACCGACTTCAATATTTAAAAAAACCAATCCCACTATGCAACAACTTCATCAACATTTCGATGTCGGCATTCCTCTGAAATTATGTTCAGAATCACCTTCACCGGCAAGATGACTTTTCCAAATGAATTCCTGTTCCCGTCGGGCACCATGCTCCAACGGCAGTCCAAACAAGAAGAATAGTTTGCTAGTCTCGAAAGTTTTTTTTGTCATTCAGTTATTCGATGCATTCGTTGCTTCGGCATAATATGAACGAGTTTTAGAATCTATAATGAGCTTTGAAAAAAGTGTATCTGTATAGACGAGCAGAGAGATCCATTGCTCCGGCTTAAGCCGAGAGTATGTATAATAACAACATGTTCTCTCGTTTATCAGTAGACAAGAGAGGAGGAAAACTTTGGCCCCATCTCTCCTTCCCCCACGGTCGAGGGGTGATAGTGGTAGCGGGACAACAAAGCTCGAGCCATCCAGGTATCGGCCGAGTCTTAATTTAAAGTTAAAATTAATTTCTCCCCGTCCCGTTGTTTGTATGTGTGTGTGAGATGGTGTGAACGTGTGTGTGTGTGTGTGTGTGTGTGTGTGTGTGCGCGTGCGCGCGCGCGCGTGTGTGTGTGTGCGTGCGTGCGTGTGTGTGTGCGTGTGTGTGTGTGCGTGTGTGTGTGTGTGTGCGTGTGTGTGTATGTATGGGTGTGCATGGGTGGTGTGTGTGTGTGTGTGTGTGTGTGTGTGTGTGTGTGTGTGTGTGTGTGTGTGTTTGTGTGTGTGTGTGTGTGCGCGTGTGTGTATGGGTGGTGTGTGTGTGTGTGTGTGTGCATGGGTGTGCGTGAATGAGTGTGTGTTTGTGTGTAGTGAAAAGAAGCGGGGGGGGGAGAGGGCGAGAGTATGAGAGTCGAAGCGTTTTGGGATTGGCATACAGTTGGGCTTCTCGTCTCTCAGACCATCTACCCCTGCTACGAGTCTCCTGCTCCTCGTTGGCTTTTCGATATTGGGCGATAGTTTCGCGAGTCAACGATAGATGCACGCTCTCTCGCTCTCTCTCCCCCTCTCTCGATCTCTCTCTTCCTCTCCATTTCTCTCTTACCTTCTTTACTTCTCCATATTGATTCCTCTCAGCCCACCAATCTGCAAAGAGCTCCATCTTTCTCGTCTTGTTAATTTCCTGCGCGCCTTATCTCAATATTTCCAGATCGTTCAATATCTCCGCAGCACAATAAAAATCAATGCGGTCTTGAGCTATTTGCCACAAATCCTGTAGACTGCAATTTTGTTTTCCGTCAAACTAAAAGCGCGGTAAACAAATCGAAGATAGTGGGTAATCCGAAAAATGTTTTGCCCGCTCGGATAACGAAGCGACTGTGATGTTTTCGTCAAACGTTTCCGGTCCAAATTTGCCAATTGTTTGCTCTCGCGAGCGTATAATATATACGTATATGTAAAGCACGACGGTTGGTTGTTGGCCAAATTAAAAGTCTCAAAGAGATTCGATATAATTAAATCGCGCGATAATGATGCAAAGAATATCGCTCGCTGGTTCCTTTTTTTTCTCGTTGGTTGACAGGCCGCGAGCCTGCTGGAAAATGAGAGCGAACCCTCTCGACTATTTGGCTGCCTCATCGCGCGTTAATGCTGATCATTTCATCCTCGAGTTTTTCTTTGATATTTCCGAGACGAACGAGGAGAAAAAAAAGGGACCCGAGCCTCGGCAAGTTTCGATAATTACGTCCCCGTCTTCGCGATGTATAAAATATATCTGTATCGAATACAGTTGCACCCTGCGCGAATTCGGTGAGGTCTTTTTTATTCCTCAACGGGGTCATTCCATGTGACAGCTATTTTTTTCGCATTTTTTTTAGGAACCATTAAATCACACTAGCTTCGAATTTTTGCCGCGCATTTAGTAACATTTTTATAGTCCCGCAGAATTTTATCAAATAAAAATAACGAGTTGAGTCGACTTTATACCGTTCGGAAGACACTCGCGTGTAAAAAAAAGTTGGTTGACGGCTGCCATGATTACGGAGATTTTGTTAATTGTTTTCGATTTTTTTTACGTGTCACATGGGATGATCGCCTTAATCGCGTTCCTAAAGAAGGATTATGCTTTTATTTTGATTTTCGAAAATATTTGTATACGTAAAATTATTTCTACTATAATAATATAATTTTTGAAATATAAGTTCGATTGCAATAATCAAAGGCAACGATTAATGCGATAATTACCAGTTGTACTCAAAATATTGCATTATCTGATTTAAAAAATGGCATTTGAAGGGGCCAAAGTTAAATGCAGGGAAAGGTGAACCCGACCGCATACGCGCACAGCGTTCTCCTGCCGGAAGTAGATGAGGAGCTCATCGAAAGTTCATCGAAGGCTGAAAGTACGAGGTGGGTAGCTTGGGGCGACGAGAAACGAAGACAGAGGAGGAAAGACAAAGCGTGAGGCCATCGGTCAATTAATCAAGATAATGAGAACCTAGTCGTGGGGTGGAGTGCGAATTCGTCAAGAGGAGGGTGCGAGGACGAAGGGAAGAAAGGTGGATGTTACGTATACTGTATAGTTTCAGTGCCAACGTGGCATGGTCGTTGTGGGTAGGTGGAAAGGTAATAGAAAAGAGAGAGAGAGAGAGAGAGAGAGAGAGAGAGAGAGAGAGAGAGAGAGAGAGAGAGAGAGAGAGAGAGGAAGAGAGAGAACAGGGAAAAAGTGATATGCAGGAGTGATTTCGTCTGGGCTGGACCTGTCATCGGTTCTCACTTTTTCACATTCGATTTTCGATTTTTTAATCCCACAAAAGTGACGCTGAAATACATTGAGACTTAAAAAAATGATTCTCTAGACTTAAAAAAATGATTTCTCTAATGATTCTATTAATAATTTTAGTTTCATTTATTAGTTTTATTTATTTTGATTATATTCGATAACATTTAGTTTAATTTATTTTTATTATATTCGATAACATAACTTAGGTTTTTTTAAAATATCAGAACAATAATTTTTTAGGGTTCCTTTTCAGGAATCAAAAGTAGGCTCAGATTGATGGCATTAGATGTAATTTCGACCAACTATTCGATAGGTTTTTAAAACGTTTGACCGACTTTAAAGCGGTTATAAATGTATTCTAATATTCTTCATTTTAAAAAATCTCCAGCCAGTAGCATAAGCACCAGGAAATGCAGATTTTTCCACAACAACTTGAGTTAGTATACAACTGTATTCTTTACACCCATGGAAACTCGAGAATTGCGATTGAAAAATCTTTGAAAAAATAATCCATCTCGGAACTCGACAGCAATACGATCCAGATATTGGTGACCAACATTCCAATGAAAATCCCAATTCCAATGAAAATCCTAATGCAACCAACATTGAAATGAGCAATGAAGAAAAACTTAGAGGATAAGGACTTTTAGTTTTCACGCCGATGTGGAATGCCACACATACGTGAATACGCGAGCACATAGACGCCTAATATATAATATACGAGGGGTGGGGAACACCGCCTGTGCGAGACATCCGACACCTTGGTCGAGCGATCCCGACAATACCGAAGATACTCGACTTTGGCGGTGAACTTGGGCTCTTGGGAGAGGAAGAAGGGAGAAGGGCTTTTGGATAAGCAGCCTAACTCGAACGAGACGTATGATTAATTAATTAGCTAGGGCTAGTTTAGTCATACAGTCTGATGTCTACGTATATACCTACACACACACACACATTATATATATATATATGTGTGTGTGTGTGCGTGCGTGTGTGTGTTTGTGTGTATGTGTGTGTGTAAGACGTTATACGTATGCCAGCAGAGCCAAGACGAGTCTTATGAGGGATTGTTGTTCCGGGGTATGTCTAGACGTAGCCACATCACCTTATACACCCTCGCATAAGGCTCCTCGCAACTAAAGCCTCATGACAGCTTTAGTCAATGAAATGATTGGGGCGTCGTGACTGCCACGTGCATAATTTAAATAACATTTATTTGCACATTCATTTTGTGTGATAAGAATCAACTGTTTTTTTTTCTATTTCAACTAGTATCTAGAGAGAATATATATTTTCTTTATAAAAAATCATTATGAAAATCAGCAATTATTCCCTTGCCTAAAGGTAAATCTCCGCCCTTAACTTGAGCTAATGGGTGATCTCATGTGATACGGTGGTGTATCAGGATAGATTGACCGTGGACAACGCTCTGTAGAGGTATGTAACGAATTGGAAATAGGGTTAACCAACCAGTGAATGGACGAGAGCTGACTTATATTTAAAATAAGTAAGGAATGCGACTTGTCGATAAAAACTCGAATTACTATAATTTAGCAAAGAACATCACGAGTGTGATGTTTTCTCGCGATTTGTCAATGTAATATTGAATTTTGACGCCACACGGAATTTTTCTAGTTTGGTATCTTGCACACCTTCCGTTTATCTGTGCAGTTTATCCCGTGTGACGTCATGTCTGGGCGATAAACTGTGTGAACTTCGCAGTTTCGATCGGTTTCATGCAGATAAAAAGTCTGCGCATTCGGACGCTCTTTTGCAACGATAACCTGCGCACTTTATGCAGTTTATCGTACAGTGTTGATGCAACACGTTACAGTGTAGTGAAAAAATGAATAACCTGAGATCCGTTTTTCGCAAGGAGTCTGCGACTCAGCTTTTTCTGTCACCCATTGAACTATATTTATTGTAGAACACACTTGAGGGAAGGTTCTGCCTTGTTGGGCCAAACATTTTTCGATTTTTCGACAATTTTTTATGCGAACAGTATTAAATATAGAATGTTGATATTTGGTATGTTGACTAAGCGGTCTTTATTGAACATCAAAATATTTTTTAAAGTTTGACAAAACATGGTGGTGGGAGTGGAAGGAGCGACGTATGTCGGTGCGCGGGGGATGACATTCTTCCCTTGCGGAAGTCATAAGTCCCGAACAGGTGATCTGAAGCAAAAAAATCAAACATATTTTTACTTTGTACAATATTGTATATAAGTTGACCTAGAATCAAGAAGAAAAATTGAAAAATAAAAAAAAAAGTGAGCAAAAAACTGCGTCAGTTTTTGAGGAACTGAAGAAAAATCGGACGGAACTGAGGCGAAAACTGAAGGGTACGCACCTTCAGTTCAGATAAATGTACAGATTTTCACACAGTTATTTACGACAGATAACTGCGCGGATAAACAGACGGCGTGCAGCCCCCTTTAGTTTTGATCGTAAGTATTACTATCATTACTTGAGATACAATCAATCTTTGATTTTTTCCAAATATGCAATAAATTCGTAATAATAGGTTAGAATAAAATATGTTTATTCACTGGTGCTACATTTTAACTCTTTTCCAGAGAATGGACATATGGGCTCCGTTCTGATAATTCTCAAAGCAGAGTAAGAAATTTACCTCGTCTGCTGAAAAATGCTAAATCATTGCTGTTGAGAGATGACAATGTACAGTTCATTAAATATTCTCTTCGAATCATTTAATTCACGTTTTAAATGTTAACAAAATTTAGTTTTCTATTTCTCGGTTGAAACAAATTACGGTAGTTTTTTTTAAATGTCACTCTAAGATGCAAGAAAGCTTTGTGGATTTTCTACGACATCGTAATACCAAATATAATTATTATTACGATTTTAATCGTAATAATAATACGAAATTACGATTATAATCGTAATAATAATACGTTATACGTAATACCAAATGTAATTATTATTACGATTATAATCGTAATAATAATTAAATATAATTATTATTACGATTACATTTGGTATTACGAAATCGTAATACCAAACATAATTATTATTACGGTATTACGATTTCGTAGAAAATCCACAAAGCTTTTTTGCATCTTAGAGTGACATTTAAAAAAAACTACCGCAATTTGTTTCAACCGAGAAATAGGAAATTAATTTTTTTCAAAATTTAAAACGTGAATTAATATATATAAAATGTGAATATATATATATATATATATATATATATATATATATATATATATATATATATATATATATATATGCATGTTACCATTTTTGTACAACACAGTGATTTCCAAAGCTCGCATTTAATAAAAACAAATAATAAATCGTTAGACTTTACAGCGTTCATCTACGCGTCCATTCACTGGTAATTTCGTCAATTTACTGGCGATTTAGTAATTTCGCCCCTTATTTATCAATTCCTTTAATATTATTTGTTGCAATTACTTCGAATATTTTTCTCTACCATGAGAATAATGTACTCCGTTAGCTATAGCGATTGAAAAATTTGTTTTGATAATATTTCCATTTAACAGTTCATTTGAAGCCCGGTGTCGTTATGCGCCCATTCACCGGTCGGTTTACCCTAATGAAGTAGCAAGTATAGGATAAAAAGAAAAAGGGATGGGTCCCTAAAGCCCGTAAGGGCATACGAGGGAACCTCAGAAACGAAAAAAAAATATATATTGTTGCAACACTGATCGTCAGACTTGCTCCAGTACACCGCGAAGAGCAGTAAAGACCCAGAGTGCAATTAATTTTTCACGAATACATTTGTCGAGCCGAAATGGCGATCTTTGTGTTTTTTTCCTTCTGTTTGCTTCCTCGTACCACAATTTTTTTGTTTTTGTAAACACCGCGCGCTTATTCGGGCAGCTTGCGGAGGAAAGAAAGAAAAAAAAAATAAACAAGAGAGTGCGCACTCGTGCCGCAGGAACTCGAGATCTTCGACGCGAATGAGAGTGACCGCAACTTAAAAATTGATCGCGAAGGGAAGTCGAGAGAACACGATATAGTCGGATTCAAACGGAGAACTGGATGCTGTGCACACGGACGTAATCGCTCCTCTTCTCGTCAAGTGGTCACTGTTGCACAACGATCGGAGATAACGCCGGACAAACGTCGCTGGGGTTGGCCGCAGATGTGCAGATAGACAGGACGTTTCATAAAGAATCGTACCTTGAGAAAATCATTGTTGCAATGCTTCTTTCCACTCACGACGAATTTAAAATTGTTTTTCGATTTGACGCGAATTGCTTCTTCAATAATGATAAATGACGATAACAACGTTTTGACTCTCATAACTTTGATAATCTGCAGCATATTGTCATTCGTTGGTTTTTTGTGTTGAACCAACTATTACCATGTCAAACTTTTTTATTTATCTTTGCAGTGACAAAAGTGTACAGGCATTGGCCCAGGTTAACGCTGACTAAGGGCTCCACCATTTTCAAAAAATTATAATTTTTTTTATTGTCTACCATTATCATATACACTTTTACATGCCGTAAGAAAAAAATTATTCCGAAATCGCAATTAGGGACGAAGTTTTTGTCGAAAGGCAATTTTTCAAGACGTTCCGCACGGCAACTTCGATAGTTTTTGATATATTTCATGCCATTTTTTGTTTTTTTTTTATCTAGAACACTTTTTATAATCACTTAAAGTTTCAAATTTGTCGAAAAAATGGTTCGACTCAAAAGTGTAATATATTTTATTTCGTTTTTTTCGGGGGATACATTCAGGCGAGAAAAAATTGCTTATTCGGATTATTTTTTTTACAAGCACGATTTTTTCACCATTTTTGAGACTTAGAGTATGTTTATTACTACCGCTGACTGTTGCATGGCATTTTTTGAATTTATTAGTCTTTAAAAATGGCGGTGGTACGACTAAAAAATTAATCAACCGATTCTGATGCAATTTGGTAAAAATCTTTTTAACCTTATTGTCCAAAACATGACCCTAAATGTTCTTGAAAATACGAAAATAGAAAGGAATTTTTATATTGCCAAATATAGCCATCTTGTACGGAAAATTCAATCTTTTTGTTTCAAAGTGTACCATTTCATCGATTTTCAACATTTCTCACTTTTTCTTGGTTTATATTCTACGTATGAGTGTGAATGAAGAAAAATCTTCGTTGTTTTTTTTTTATCCTAATCCTGCCGACGCTACGTGTCACGCCGTCTGACAACTGCCGTAACCCGTTTAGAAGACCGTGCCAAACCTCCGGCATTTTTAAATATTGCTTTTAAAAAATATCATGAAACAGCCAAAAATAGTAATAAAACATAACTTAAGTCTAAAAAATAGTGAAAAATCTTTCATTAAAAAAAATCCATGAAAACCAGCCATGTTTTCCTTGCCTGAAGGTATCTCCCCCTTAAAAAATGTGTCTACATAGACAATAACTATAAAATTAACTGCAAGAATCTTTTTTGATTTTCCAGATCCATCAACTTACGGAGTAGGTATCATGCAGACCATGGAACCGTGTTTTTTCGACAGAGGCCTGAACAACGTTTGCACATGAACATAAATAGGAATAACTTATTATTAAACGAACAAATGGATTCACCCAGTTGAAGTTTGAATAACTAATGTATGATGGATATTCATCTGTGTTCACGCCGGTCTTGCGTCAGAGTGTAAAAAATCAGGGATCCGAACTTGAGTGTCCAGCCTTTTTTTTCTGAATGAGCCTATAGCTATATACAGATGTTGTGAGAAGTACAAGAGATGACTTGTCCTTCGGCTCAATGATATCTCGTTGATCGTATCGCAATGCAAATGTGGTGTCTGAATGACCATCAGCAGCAAGGGGGAACCGGATATAAAACTTATCCTCGATGGCTATTATCTTTGGGTCACTCGAATTCGAGATCCCCGGACGTTTACTCGAGATACCAAAAACCGGACTCTCCGATGAGATACATCTCGTTCGTGTTCTTAGGCTTTTACTCGAACATAAACCACGAAAAGGGTCGCGAATGAAAGGGCCAAGTCGCCACTTTATAATCAGCCCTTTTTTATCCTTCATCCCTTTTACTTTATAACAAGAAATAAAGCGTATAGCACTATGACAAACTTGAAGTCCGTGGCCGTTGAAATGCTCAAAATCATTTGAGAATTTTTCAGAATTATGTCAAAATTTTCGTGGAGTTCCAATTGACAGTGATACAAGATAAGCATTACAGGCATATGTGAAAGATATTACACTGAGAAAAAAAATTCAATTGAATTAAAAAAATTTATTGGTTGATGCAAATAAATGTGCTGCTGGGGAGTGCCACCGATATATGAGATTGTTGCAATACTATAAAATATTGGAAAATGTGATTGATTTAAATAACATATTATTTCATTGGAAAAAGCTCTAATGTTCTCTGAAAATCTACATTATCCTTAAAATAAAATTATATTCTATTGAAATCATTCTATATACAATCCGTAGATGTATGTATGAAATAATGAAGCGGTTGCTACAACATTTTTTATTTCGTACAAAATAATAGTCAATAGAATTCATCATTTCTTTAGTGCATCGAAACGAATATGCCATGGGACGTACGTTTTTGAATTTGTTTTAAATCTTAAATAAAAAGTGAGCATTAGAATGATCAACCGCGATAATAGTAGAGAGAATATCAGATATCCAATGGAATATCCATGGAGAGAATATCGGATATTGAACTGATAAGAACTACACTTTGATCTTAGCCACAGGCGAAGAAGCGACACTCTTTAGAGTTTCTCCGGCGTTTAAGTAGATTTTCGGTTCGCGTTACGCTTACGAGAAACGAGCGCGCGTGCGGCTTCTAGCGGTTACTCCGAGAACTACGGGTTTCCTCACATCTATAATTTCGGTGGCGCTTGGCCATGATTTGATTGAATTTTTTTCAACCAAATGCGCAAGAAAAAAATTTTATTTTCGCATAATTTTTTAACCAATTCAGACATTTGCTTAATATTTTTCAATCAAAATAAAATATTAATATTTTAACGAATAATCAACTTGGAAATCAATATGGGATATGGTGAAAAAATAGAATAACATGCTTACTCAATAGAAATTTCATCTGAATCGAACGAGCGAAATTCAATTTTTCTTGTGTACTCGAAACAACAATATTCATGTTATGAATTGAAACGCTTTTTTTGTTCGTTGCAGAAAATGCATTGAAAACTATATAATTTATTCGCGATAACTTTTTAGACAGTTTCAATAATATATTGTTCTCGGCTAACAATATATCTTTTGAATGAAAAAAAAAACTTTTAATTTTATCATGTTATCAAAGTCAATAGCGCTTTGTTTTGACTACTAAATCCGATTATTTTGACCAACAATTTTACAATTGAATCAAAATTTTTTTATTCAATAACACCAATGATATTGGATCAATGATTTTCTCTTCTCAGTGTAGCGTACACAAATCCCCGAGTTCATATTTTACGATAGTGATGATTTCCGGAAAACTTGATCTACCTTGAGTGAATTTCCAAAATGCATTTGTCCATTTTTTCAGTCAACGATTGTATGTCGTCAGCAATTTTGAATGCAGGGCTCCAAGGGTTATCGCAGTTTTGGTAGAACTAGAGAGTGTTCAGAACAGGTACATCGAAATATCTACACGTCTTCAGTTCCTGATCGAACATCCTGGATTATAATACGCGGGTCCCCGTCATGACATGGCGCGTCTCTGCAGAAAATTGCTTATCCGTCGCGGCTTTCAAGGAAACCTTGCCGGAACTATTCACGTCTCATGACGTACTGTCAAAAACTAGTCGTATAATACGTCCATGCGTATAGTTATAGACATGAACGGATGTCTTGCGAAACACGCCAATATCTTGGGGTGGGGTAGAGTTAATTCGTGAGATCGGGAGGAGTAGGGGCGTTGAGAGGAAGAGGCTCTGATGAAAACGGGTTCGAGTGGGAGCGTGTTAGGGATTCCTCTGATACACGCGTGGCATAGCATGCCTGAATGCATGTTGAGATTTCGGAGGGTGGTTTTGGCATTGTTGGGCTAGGGGTTGAACGGTTCGACCTCCGGGTGCTTCTCCGAGACCAACATCTCAGCTATACAACTTGCGTAAGATAGTCCAAACATCAGGAACAAACACAGCCTCCGCTTTGCTGTTGATGCTGGCTGAATGAGGTTGGAGATGGCTCCGGAAGTTCAGGAGAGAGAGAGGGAGAGAGAATGGCGTGGTGAATAGGAGAGGGTGAATAGTTTTAGAGCTAGGAAAGACTTTGACCAGGAAGCTAGGCTGCGTCGGGACGTACATGCCAGTCCTTGTCGCACGAGACCCCGATAGGCACGTCACGCATTAACATAATGCTAATTATCTCGCCAACTCATTAGCGCCGGCAAATTGTCCGCGAAAACTCGGCCGGTCGAGATAAGGAGTTGGTGAGACACTGAGCAGGTTCAGCATGTATCCGTGGTATGTTGAATTCATCACGGGTAAGATGGACCCTTTAACCACCGAGAATTTACATGACTATCAGCGTATGAGGGACATCTATGACAGTCTGTAGTTTTTTTTTACTCTGGCCCTCGGAACCGCTATCTTTGCTTGGGTTTCCATCACCTGAACTTAAAGGGTTAGGCCACCAGAATTTTCGAAAAATCGATTTTTTTCAATGGTCCCCTAGGACCTCGAAAATGATGTCCCAAAAGATCATGGCCGGGAAAAATCTCTAAGTACTCGGTTTTCGAATTTTAGTACAAGGCCGCCTGGTCCGCAGCGAGATTACTCGAAACTTCAAACGCGTTTATTTCAAAACTGCATTTTTTAATTTGGCCGGAAACAACTCGACAATTTTCAACCAATTCAATTGAAATGTTGAATATATCTTAAAAAATACATTGTCTATGGAAGTACGTAGGCTTTTTTTTATATTGCATAGCTCATTTGTTATTAACAATTATCTGACGATTTTTTCGGCAAATTTTTCACTTTCCACTTTAGCAGTGCGCCGTTTTCCAATAATCAACATATCGAAAAAATCGTACGCACTTCTATAGCAGTTATTATATGTAATCGAAAAAATTCATTGGCTCATTATAATTAAAAAATTACAGATGCTGTTGCTCCGGCCATGGACCCTGGAAAAACGGAGACGTCATCGAAGAAACGCTGCAAAGCCGCCATTTTTAAATTAATCGCTTCAAAAAAATTATTGTATACAGTCAGTGATATGTATGATAAACACCCTTTTTTGTAATCTCGATTTATTTTGTAGATTTTCTGAAAAAAATCCCCAAAAAGCCTATTTTTCAGCCTCTAGAGTGGCCTAAGGCCTTAAATGAAATCAAATTTCTCACATTCGAATCTGTAACATACTGAAGAATAAATTCTTCATCTCTGTAGAAACGAGTTGACGAACAGGAAGAGGCTAAACCCAAACAAAGTCAATCCATTCAGCATAACTGAAAAACCCTACCAAACCGATCATCTGCAGTTTTTGTACTCGAAGAGTGTCTCATTTCATTTTCAATAGACTAGTTATCAGTTATCTGCCATCACATGGAGTCCTGGATTTGCCAATAGGCCGTTTAGGCAGCTGCTTAGGGATGGCAGACTTTAAGGGGCGGCGGATTTTAGAGGCACCTAAAAAAGGCCTAGCTAAACACGAGTGATTAAGATGGAGGGGCGGCACAAATCCAAGTGGCCTATACTTAACCTGTAGTAGTCACACTTAGCTAGAATCACGTTACAGTCATACTGGGTCCACGGGACCCAGGCGTTTTTAAATTCTTATAAATAATGAAATAAAGCATTGAGTGACATGAAAAAAATAGTGAGGTATAATTTGAACCTTGTTTAATACAAGGATATTGGTTAGAAATCAAAAATCAAATTTGAAATATGCAAAACAAACGTAAAAAATGACTTTTTTTTAACACAAAATGCTGTAACTCATGATTATTGACAAAAAAAATTGGTAAATGGTTTTATAATCTGGAAACAATGTACTTTGAAATCGACATAGCGGTTTCTGTGGACTTTTCAAAAAGTATATTTATTTCAACCAACACAGGTGCGATTTAGAAGGAAAGAATAAAACGCTCATGCATATAAAAAAATGTATGTTTTATTGGAAAAAAAAAGTTGTACGGCATCAAAATAATTTGTTTGGGTCCCGTGGATCCAGTGTGACTATTAAGGGTTAAGAAAAGTATAAATCCGGCACTGATGACGTATCTCTTAGGATTCCTGCAAAAGCTTGGAAGATCTTCCATATCAGCTTGTGCTTTACCAGGGGCACGTATACAGACAATTCTTTTTTTCGAACAACTTGCGGTGCCCGTACACGAGTTTTTGAGGTTTTTCTTTATGTGCATATGCATATTACTGGAACAGGGGCGTAGATGAAAATGAAAGACATGAAACAGCTTCTGTTGCATGTATATGCAAATCCAGTGTACTTTTTTTTAAACCTTTTTTCGGCATATGTGTGTATGTATATAGCTCGAGTACACATGAACAAGGATGAAAATTCATCCCCGTAGTGTTCACCCCGAGGGGTTGCAGTCTTCACGCAACTATATACCGCTCGTGATGATCGTTGTGAATCGTTGTATAGGTGTTTTCATGCAGGGTTATCCACCTATGATTTTCTTTTAACTTGCCAAGGAACGAGTTCCACTCGCTCCACGATAGTTTGCTGGCACATCAAATGAATTCTTATACTTGGTGATACACATGCACGTATGTGGGTAAAAAGTACGCGCAATTTTCCGAATTCCTTTGTGGATATTCACTTGACATGTATAGCGCAGGGGTAGCTCGCGAGGAAGTAGAGAGATGTTCGTTTACCCTCCCCCCCACATGCTCTATCTCCCTTTACTCTACCCTACGATCGAGACGTAAGGACGCTTTGTCTCTCTCACTTTACCTCCAAATGCCTTCCGGGTCTTCCGGGGTCATGAGGAATTTAACAGGTCCTTGGTATTCGAATAGAAGCTTCGAGGTTTCGAGACCTCAAGACTCTCACTCTCTCTCCTTTCCTCTTGATAAAATACCGCATACATACGTATAGTCATTCAGCCCTACTTAATTTTGAAACGAGCGCATTTATTGAATATACCGTCGTAAAGACGGATGTTAAAATCGGAATTGGTAAAGTTGCGGGTCAAAAGAGGAAGACGTAAAAACACTACTTTTTTTTTTATACGAGCGTGCATCTGCCGGATGGCAGAGATTGATAGAAAATTGAGGGTTTTTGGGGAAATTGATGGTGAATTCGTTTTCAGGGGGTAAAAATACGCCGATATGTACTTGTAAAAGAATATTATGGGGGGTAGAAGTTTTAAGGGGCTATACCAGTGTGACACTTTGAAAAAACCGTTTTTTTTGCCTTTTTCAACAGTTTATACTTTCAAGAATATCATTATCATTTATATCAATATTATTTTGTCTTGCAAAAATCGATAGTTAAATCTTCAAACGCGTTTTTCCCGAAATGGGATTTTTTCAAATTTGCTGACATTGTTACTCAGAGAGCAATTATCCGATTGACTTGAAATTTCAACTGAGTACTCTTGAATATATTTACTCTACAATGACGTAGGATATTTTTGATTGAATGAAAATGGACGATTTGGCATTGAAAAGCTGACCATTTTATAGGCAAGAAAACGACTTTTTTTTTCATAACTACGCCATTTTGTTAGATTTTGATATTTTTCGAAAATCCTACGTCATTGTACAGGAAATACCTTCCAGTTTAACGACATTTTTTCCTTTTTCGGTTTCAGCTGCTCAATCGGCCGGAATCATATCAGCAGTGGAGGAACTTTTTCTTTGGCGCCTCCGAAGGCGGCGCATAAATCGCTTGGATCGCAATATTTTTCTAAGAAAAAATTACGTAATTTAGGTCAAATATAGCCAAATATATTCTTATTTTTCCGTAACATTTAATTGAGTACTTTCCTTCCAAAAAATTCCCGAAAATTACCCAAATTTTCAGCGTTTACACTGGAATAGCCCCTTAAATGATTTTTGTGAAAATTGGGGCTTTGCTGTACAAAAATGCTCTCATAGGCTTCCAACAATTCTGCCAGTTCTTCTTGCGTTTGACACGAGTCTTCGTTCAATAATGCCTTCAATTCTGCATCTTCAAACGTTTGTGGCCTTCCTTCACGTTCCTTATTCTCCGGGTCAAAATTACCACTTTTGAGAGGTCTAAGCCAGTACTCCCAAGTTGACATCGATAGAGCATGGTTCCCATAAGCCTCACATAGCAACCAATGACCTTCAGTTGTTTTTTTAAATGGAAGCAGCAAAGTAAAGCTTCCCGCAAATTGCATTTCGTTGGCACAAAAGTCGACATATTTGGAGTTGAAAAAACTATGTTGTTTACACTTCGACAAAATAAGACGTACTGAAAACTATAGCCTAATGATGACGCTTTAAAGCCTTAGGCCACAGTACCGGGTATGAAATCATGTGCGAATTTAACACTTTTTTTTGTATGCAAAAGTAATTCACTCATAAAATTCATTACACATCTATTTAATATGAATATCAAGTTGTTAGAAAAAAAATTATTTTTCTTGCATGTACAAAATGCTGACTACTAATATTTTCTTTTCTTATTTTTTTTAGGCGCTCCGCGGCGTGATATTTAGCATCCACAATTTTTTACCTAGAACAAAAAACAAAAATTTCCGTCAATCTACATTAGAATACCTAGAGAAGTACGTACGAAATGTAAAAAATATTGTTTTATTCAAAAGTTGTAGGTATTTGAACTTAATAAAAGAATTTTCAGTGAAAAATTTCGTTATAACTGCTCATAAAATGAAAAGTTTTCGATTAATCAGAAATTCCGTACGTACTTCTCTGCGAAATGCAATTAGGAACATAACTTTTAAATTTGAAGTAAATCGAGTGAAAATTGTTGAAGTTATTTGTCACGCAAATTGCAACAAAGCTGTTTCGAGAAGTTTCGAGTAGTCGGCCATTTTGTACATCGAAAAAGAAAATATATATATATTTTCTAACAGCTTGATATTCATATTAAATAGATGTGTAATTAATTTTATGAGTGAATCACTTTTTCAAGCCAAAAAAAATTGTTAAATTCGCACGTGATTTTATACCCGTTACTGTGGCCTAAGGCCTTAACATGAAGTGGTGAGGTTATGGTCCTATGGGATTTGGTACTTTAAAAACTTACTTGTACCCCAAATAAAAATCCTAATATATTTGCCATTGCGGCTGAAAATAAGTAACTTCATTGAATCGTCGGTCATTGATTTTCTAATTTGATTTTCCACCGCACTCTGCGCTAGTTCGCTTCCTTATCGTTTGCTTTTTAAAATGCCGCTTGATACATTGAGGTCCGATCATTTTTCGATTTTTGCGAATTTGTCCGCTAGCCTTTTTTTGCCTCCCATTGCCTCTTCTTTATTCGCCATTTTTCAAGTGCATTTTCCGGAAAACTAGTTGAGATATCGGGATGAATCAAGTGACATTCGCTGAGTCTACAAAAATCCTTTTCAAAACCTCCCCATAGAGTTTGTCTCTCAAATACGACCGACGCTAAGGCAGTTTGAAATTTTGAAATTTTCGCGATTTTGGAAAGGTAGCCAAAGGAGTTTGTTTCGATTATTTTTTTCTATGTACTCATAGTGGATTTCTGATCGTCTCGCATGAGCAGAATTTTATTTCTTGTTCCACCGAAATCGAATGCTTGCGGATGAAACTGCAAAATCAACCCTTGACATGCTTCACTCTAAGGGGTGATGCCACCCTTTAAAACCGTTTTTCCGCCAAAAAAGAATACATACCTAATCGTTTTTTATACTCTACCGTGAGCATGAGTTTAAAAAAAATCGAATGCGAACAACAAAGTGATCTTCCTTGTTAATAGACTTGAAATTAAGAGAATACGGAATTGATAATCTGGTGCGTCCATTTCGAAATTTTGAACTTAACATTCTATATGGCTGATTGAAGTTGGGAAAAAATATGCGATGCAGCATGAGAGATGAAACTTTGGGTCCGAGAACCAGCCTGTAGCTTGCTCCATCGACGTGAAGATCTTTATGCACTTTAATGATTTCAAGCCTGATTGAAATTACACCTATCTTCCTTCTTGAAAGATCTTCAATCCGCAAGGAATCCTAATTGTTTATTCTGGCCGCAAATTTTTTCGAGGTTAATTTTCTATCGTCCACTTCTACGTAGTTTGTTCGGATACCGCGTATTATTAATCCTTCTTCCCTTCTTTTCATTACTCTTATGAATTAACCCTTACTTGCCATTGTGGGGTTCGAAACACCCCATCCACTTCTTTTCTCATGCGAAAATGTATCGGTCTGTATTCTCGACAATTCTGGCAAGTAAGGGTTAATTTCGATTTTTGGCTTAATAACCTACACGGTCTTTTAACCCTCAAAGTGTGAAGGGGGGTCGAATGTGTCCGGGCCCAAATTACTGTTATGGTGTTTTTTCCGCGCATTGCTTTATATTTGTTTAAAATATAACATATTAAAAATAACAATATCCGAAAAATTCTTGTTCGTACTTCGAAAGGACATCCTAAGGATGAACCATAAATTTTTACAGATTTTTTCATCAACAATTGTGTGCTTGGTAGCGCGCCGCCGAAAACCCTTCACACTTTGAAGGTGCCAAAAACCCCTTCACACTTTGAGGGTTAAAGTAAACTTCTTTGATGATCTGGCAAAATTTCCAAGTAGAAAGATTCAGTGGTTCATTTTTTATAACATTTTTTTCGCTGGGGTGTGAATCAACCCCAGTGTGGCAAGTACGTGATTCCATAGAAGTGTGACAAGTCAGGGTTAATATTCATTCCTGTACGACAGGAGTACTGAGTTCTGTTATAATTGGACAAACTTCTGGGGCAACCAATACACACGAAGCAACCCTTTCGTGGTGAATAAATAATTTAACTTTGAATTCGTCGCAACGTCGAAATTCAAAATGTCAATACTTTCCGACCACAAGTAGTTCCGAAAATTAAATTCTTCGAAAAAATCCCTGTGCTTAAAAAAAAAATTAATCAATTACAAAAACAAAAGTACTAAGACAGTGCTTGAATAGTGAAGCAACCAACTGACATCATAATCATTGTTTCGAAACAACGTTAATATTTTAAGTAAAATTATGCAAAATGATTTCGTTTTACCGTAATTAAATTCCGTTTTGAGAGAAACAGAAACGAATTTTTCGATATTTCAGATGAATTCGAATAGGCCGAGGGTATATTCATGAAGAATATAATTCGTGAAGTACTCTGATATATCACCGAAAGTAAGAGGAGCAGTTGGTCTCGCGAACGACAAGACATCAAAGTGGGCACGAGGCTTCCGTATAATTAGTGTCAGCCGTATTTGCATATTGATTGAAGAGAACGTGTCGACTCGTAGCGGCGAAACTCTCGGCTGTATATACAGTCGATGCTACTGCCCTACACTCGGTGCGCTCTTTTTTTTTCCAGAGCAAGCTCGTCTTTCGCGACGTCCACAAATGCTTGCCTTCGTCAGATCAAAATCTCTCGGATCTCCTTGCACAGGCATCAAAATTCCAGTTCTTTCAGGTTGATAATATCAACGATCCATTACATATCATTAAATTCGAACCGATCCCCATTCTGATTGTAACGTGGTGATATTTTTAATGATAACTCTTTGAAAATATTGAAGCTTCATAAAAAATGATCATTTTCTGATCTTATTAAATAAAAGAAATAAATGAATATATATATATATATATATATATATATATATATATATATATATATATATATATATATATATATATATGTACATGTATACATGTATATATATATATAAATGACCGTATACTGTCATATTTTTTATTTTTTATATTCCATAGCCGATACATATCATTAAATTCGAACCGATCCCCATTCTGATTGTGACGTGGTAATATTTTAAATAATAATTCGTAAAAAATACTGAAACTTCATAAAAAAATTATCATTTTGTTATCTCATTAGATAAAATATATATATATATATATATATATATATATATATATATATATATATATATATATATATATATATAATTATATATATATGACCGTATACTGTCATATTTTTTATTCTTTTTATTCCATAAGCGTAGATTACCCGCATATATTGATATTCATATATTTTTCGTTTTTAAAGTATGCATTGAGGTCTTCGGAGAATTAAATTGTGGAAAATAGCAATAAAAGTGTTTCTACATTGGTCATCCACGTCGTGTGTGATAAAATACTTATTACGCAATTCTCCGGAGGTATTAAACCTGCATTGACGTGGTACAAGAATCACAATCTCGTACGCGAATCTGGGGCATTTTGAATTATAACTCCGTAATAATAAGTATCGTAGAGGCTAAAGCCATAAGTTTGTCGTAAATTGTTAAACTGCAGCACGTCGTACACAATCGTTAAAAATAATACAAGAATTGAAGATAAATTACGAGACCTTGGGTGCAAATGTGAGAAAACGGCTCTACTAGTTGAGCCACGTGAACTATCAAGCACGAACGTTCTCATTGTTAAAAAAAGCAATTTTTCTAAGCTCGAGCGAAATACGAAACGAGTTTTTCTTTCGAATTTGTACAGGAATTTCGATTTCTGTTCTACATACTAGAGAATAATCGGTGAGTAAATTTGGACATTACTTTTTCATAATTTGCAATTACTTCCATTTTGAAATTCATGTTTTCGTATCTTTCTTTCTCAAGATCCCCAAAAATTATAGAAAAGTAATCTTTTCTAACTATCGTACTACTTTGTATATAACAAGCTGATCTTTGTAATACGCTTTTCATAAAAAAAATCATCTAGTTTCCTCCATAAAGTCCTAAATTAACAACGAAACTCATCATCCGTTTATGCTATACAATTTTATGTATTGTAATTTCGAAATGGACATTTCTTTCGGCCATTTTACTTTGCCTTTCTTGTCGAAAAATGCTGCCCTCGAAAGATAAAAAGAACAAGCTTTTACTAGATCCAATATGCAGAAAAATCCGCAGAACAATTCGGAATACTTTTTTCCTGCTGCACTGAAAAAAAACACGATTATTAAAGGAATTCGACAAACAGATGAATAAAAAAAGAACAATGGAATAAATGGTTTCTAAAAATTTTTGCGGTTTTTTAAAAATCTTCGAGCAATTTGTTTGAATGAGGTGGGTAAATCCGAGTGGGTATCTCGAAGACGGATGTACAATATCAACATTAACAGTGGCATCACCCTTCCCTTCTCGCCGTTGCGTACGCGGGTAAAAGAGCGAAAGGGGGGGAGCGCGTGCCAAGAGCTAACATATGAGCGTTCGGTGACTCCTCAGTTTTGTGGATAAATCGTGCCTGGGGTCCTCTCTTCCACGATTCAAATTCAACGCAGGACGGGTGAAATCCGTGCAGATTTAAAGAGAAAGGAAGAATAAAAAAAAGTAGTGAAAAACCGATAGTTGGAGTTGGAAGAGAGGGAAAGAGAGAGAGAGAGAGAGAGAGAGAGAGAGGGAGAGAGAGAGAGAGAGAGAATAGTAGGGCAAGCGTAGGGTGGTTTTGTGAAATTGAGGGCGAAGGAGAGAAAGACAGGAAGCTGTATACAACAGTAAAGTGCAAGTCACTAGGTAAACGACCAGGAATTGTTAAAACACCCCGACCTTTTGTGGCTATTTTGATTTTCAAATGACAAGAATATATATGTGTGTACACGCACGCACGCACACACACACACGCGCACACACACACACACACACACACACACACACACACACACACACACACACACACACACACACACACACACACACACACACACACGCACGCACGCACGCACGCACGCACACGCACGCACACACACACACACACACACACACACACACACACACACACACACACACACACACACACACACACACACACACGCACACGCACGCACGCACGCACACACACACACACACACACACACATATATGTATAATATATAGGGCCTTGAGGGGTTAAGAGATGAAATAAAGCTTAAGGGTATACGGGCAACAGGGAATTTTTGCTCTAGTATGAGCAAGGGTACGATTTTTAGATAAACGGCTGAGAGCTATGAGGACGTATCTCGAATAATTTTTTATACAAAAGTATACAGGATCTACAATAGCGGCTATCGCGTGTGTGCGCGGCTTCAAATCCCAACTTTGCCTGTATATGTAGCTTCAAAAGCGTGAGTCGTCAATTTTGTTGTCCCGCAAGATCTTTCATTATCGAGGGGGATTACAGCGAGGACAAAATTTACACCCCATCCCGCAAAAGTCATACATCCGAGTTATTGGACGTTTTTTTTCTGGTTTAGATCGATTCGAAAAAAAAACGTGTCTGGTCTGTAGAAACTGTCGAGTAAAAAGGGTAAAAAAATACATTGTTTTTCTAGATTCTTTTATATCTGGTGCGGGTTCATTTTATCATTCTTCTTTGTATTTTCGATGGTCCTTTGTTTATGCCCTTGGGGGCTTTTGGGGTTTTGTTTATTTGACTTTTACTCCACATCTGTCACTGCATTATTTTTTAGTTTTTTAGCGACCATCATGAAGGGCATTACCCACTCTGCCCCCACACACCACTGGATTGGGTTTGCACGAGGGCGCAGGGAAATTGCCAAAAACATCCGCTATCGAAAGAATAAAAGAACTTTCCTGGTCGAATATTATTTCATCTTCGCATTGTATAATTTTTGCCGATGAGTCCGCGTATCAAATTCATAACGTAGCATGTTCCAACAACGGGTGGAGCCTATGAAAAGGTACGATCTTGGAGATCATGAAATGAAACCAAATTTAAGGTAGGAATAAACAAATATCTAGATAAACAAGTTTTTATTTAATGTACTAAAAAGTAGAAAATAATTTCTTTTACCACGTCACCTATATGTGACTATAGATAAAAGCTTGGGGCGCTCAACTTTCAAAATGTTTAATCAATTTTGTCAATTCAGTTTCATTAACCGTATTTAATTTGGCACAATAGTAATTAGAGATATTATTATCACACGTTTATAACCAGTTTCCGGACTTTTATTGAAAAA
This sequence comes from Ophion ellenae, assembly GCA_963210295.1. Lineage (NCBI taxonomy): Eukaryota > Metazoa > Arthropoda > Insecta > Hymenoptera > Ichneumonidae > Ophion > Ophion ellenae. Next base: position 24,854,191 of record OY723394.1, on the reverse strand, counting down.
TTCTAAGGTTCTTTTACAGTAAATTAAATACAGTTGATATGATAACGGATTTATGTAAATTAAAGATTACATGCTTAAATTTCGAGCGCCCCAAGCTTTTATTTACAGTCACATATACGTGGCTTGGTAGAACAAATTATTGTCTACTTTTATTTTCTACTTCTAAATATTGCTAATTTGTAATAAGAAGTAGAACACTTTATGGATATTTTTTTTCCTTTAAAGTTGAATCATGCATTGTCACCTTTTAAATACATGTTTGCAAAATTTCAGAGCTCTAAGTCGTCGGAATAGGGGTGAAATATTGATTTTCCGTTTTGCATCTCACAGAAAGTCAAGTTAAATAAAATCTTGCAAAAAAGTCTGGCATCGGAAAGCATTGAGTCACTCGTCGGACACCCGTTACATTGTTGTAAGGGATGGACCATCGTAACACTCACTAGGGCACCTGCATGACAGAAAATGCTCTATCTCGTGGCTAAGAGATCCCATGGGATAGGTCTTCGAGTTGGATGCTCTTGAAGGATAGCGCGGGGTCAGGGGGCTATCTAAAACTCGCAGGGTTCCTCACTTGCACATCTTTTATGAGAGACCCTCCAACTCCTCCCTCCCTCTCTGCCTCGTGGTTCCCAGAGCTGTTTCGTGATACTTTATGTCCTACGTCAAACGGACAACTTCCTATAACATTTATAAATATATATCTTGCTATATTGTACGATTATCTCGACGTCGTCATATAAAAGACTGGGAAGTTTCCAAAAGGGATGAAGAGATGACGGACTGCAGCAAAGGATGCACCGCGTCGAAATTTCCTGTCAAGTGTTATTTTGTATTGAGGGAGAACACCACTGCGACGAGCCGAAAAAAGGTCGTCTTTTCCGAATGTTTTGTTACTACTAGATTATTTATTTGAGATTTGGAAAGAAGGTATGTTATTAAGCATACATTGAACTTATTTCGTGTAGATTTTTTATGAAAAAAATTGAAAATTCACAACGTAAATGAGGTTTGGTGGAACCTCTGTATAAAAATTTAGGTCCAACGTCCGGATCGGTAACATGACAATGGTTGGCGTGAAAAATGAAAATTGATAAGTTTTATAATCTATATGTAAGTGTAGTTCTCGTTGTACGCAGCCGTTTTTTTTAGAAAAAAAGTTTCACAAAATGGCGAGTGTTGAAAAGGTGTAATTATGGCGAAATTTTCACTTATAATCAGGGGCTCAAAACAGACTACATTTTTAAAAATCTACCGATATTACACAAAGTACAACTATCTCATGGCATTGAAAATGTAATCAGACATTTCGTTGTGAATATTCATCCATCCATCCATCCATCCATCCATCCATCCATACATCCATACATCCATACATCCATCCATCCATCCATCCATCCATCCATCCATCCATCCATCCATCCATCCATCCATCCATCCATCCATCCATCCATCCATCCATCCATCCATCCATCCATCCATCCATCCATCCATCCATCCATCCATCCATCCATCCATCCATCCATCCATCCATCCATCCATCCATCCATCCATCCATCCATCCATCCATCCATCCATCCATCCATCCATCCATCCATCCATCCATCCATCCATCCATCCATCCATCCATCCATCCATCCATCCATCCATCCATCCATCCATCCATCCATCCATCCATCCATCCATCCATCCATCCATCCATCCATCCATCCATCCATCCATCCATCCATCCATCCATCCATCCATCCATCCATCCATCCATCCATCCATCCATCCATCCATCCATCCATCCATCCATCCATCCATCCATCCATCCATCCATCCATCCATCCATCCATCCATCCATCCATCCATCCATCCATCCATCCATCCATCCATCCATCCATCCATCCATCCATCCATCCATCCATCCATCCATCCATCCATCCATCCATCCATCCATCCATCCATCCATCCATCCATCCATCCATCCATCCATCCATCCATCCATCCATCCATCCATCCATCCATCCATCCATCCATCCATCCATCCATCCATCCATCCATCCATCCATCCATCCATCCATCCATCCATCCATCCATCCATCCATCCATCCATCCATCCATCCATCCATCCATCCATCCATCCATCCATCCATCCATCCATCCATCCATCCATCCATCCATCCATCCATCCATCCATCCATCCATCCATCCATCCATCCATCCATCCATCCATCCATCCATCCATCCATCCATCCATCCATCCATCCATCCATCCATCCATCCATCCATCCATCCATCCATCCATCCATCCATCCATCCATCCATCCATCCATCCATCCATCCATCCATCCATCCATCCATCCATCCATCCATCCATCCATCCATCCATCCATCCATCCATCCATCCATCCATCCATCCATCCATCCATCCATCCATCCATCCATCCATCCATCCATCCATCCATCCATCCATCCATCCATCCATCCATCCATCCATCCATCCATCCATCCATCCATCCATCCATCCATCCATCCATCCATCCATCCATCCATCCATCCATCCATCCATCCATCCATCCATCCATCCATCCATCCATCCATCCATCCATCCATCCATCCATCCATCCATCCATCCATCCATCCATCCATCCATCCATCCATCCATCCATCCATCCATCCATCCATCCATCCATCCATCCATCCATCCATCCATCCATCCATCCATCCATCCATCCATCCATCCATCCATCCATCCATCCATGGATTTTTTTTTACTCCTCACAGTAGTGCCCCGCCTTAGGGTCGCCCAGGGTGTTCTCTCTCGATTGGATCTCTCCAATAGTACGAATATTGGACCTCTCCAATAGTACGAATTTTACTAAATGAAAGCCATTATTCCGACTATTCGGCGCGATTTAAAGATTTTAGTGCGGAGTTTGAAAAAAAATGTTATGGCGAGAACAAAGCTTCGTGAATACAGCCAAATCGTAAGTACTTTCGGCAGCCATGAATCACTTTTTCCTTCCCTTAAGAACAGACATTTCGGAGATGTGAGGGAAAAAGGACGAGGGTATGAAGTATGCGAATACGTCCATCGGCGATTCAGACGGCCATTGCTTTTCTCCAACACCGATCTCGGTCAAAGTTTTACGGTCGGATATCCGTCTACGTAACGTTAGCCATATATTGCGAAAAATACACTCAATATAATCGGAAAATAGCGTATACAAAAAGGTCAAGATATTGCACGTATATCAAGTTCCGTACGAAAAATTTACATCATAAATAACCGCACACCTGCTACTATCTGATCATTTTATTTTCTATTTTATTTCCATTATTTATCGTCATATATGTTTTTCTATCTTTTGAATATAAAGATGAAGGGAATGATTGAACAATAATTTCTAAAATCAATCATCGATCGTCCTTATTTTTCAAACGCAACATTTATTTCCAAAATATTAAGGGAGCCTGCCAGTCTAGAGCCCGGAAAAAAAGGAAATTTTGACAATTTTTTAGGGACACTCAGATGATAGTATGAAAATTCCATTCAGTGACTTTCATTCTACATATCTTCGAGTATCTTTACACATTTTTTTCACAATATTATGTCAAAATATGGCGGTGCTGAAGCTGGACGAACCGAGTCACCTGATTGCAACATAACTTCAATATAATTTCAGATCCACAACAGATTTGCCTTCAAAAAACCTAGGAAAATGAAAAAATATCAATTTTTGATCAGGTGATGCGCAGTTGAAAAATAAAATGGTTTTCGGTAAAAAAAATCGCCGAAAATAATTTTATCGATAAAAAGTTTCAACGTATTAAAAATTTCCTACGTACTTCAATGTAAACTGCTGCTACGATGTTAAAAAAAATTCAAGTAATTCGGTGAAGCATTGGCGATGTAAAGTTGCCGGCCGTTGGACACTATGAGACAAAGGTGAGTCGCCTTAGCCAGCTTCGGCAACGCCGTTTTTTTCGCATAATCTTGTGAATAATGTGTAAAGATACCTGAAGATATGTAGAATAAAAACCACTAACTGGAATTTCAATTCCGACAACTACGTATCCATAAAAAATTGTCGTAATTCGCCTTTTTTCCTAAATGATTAAGGGGCTATACAAGTGTGACACTTTAAAAAAATCGATGTTTTTTTGCCTTGTTCGACAGTTTATACTTTCAAGAATATCATTATCATTTGTATAATTTATATCCATATCATATTATCTTCCAAACATCGATAGTTAAATCTATGAACGCGTTTTTCACGAAATTACATTTTTCAAATTTGCTCACATTGTAACTCAAAGAGCAATTATCCGATTGACTTGAAATTCGAACTGAGTACTCTTGAATATATTTACTCTGCAATGACGTAAAATATTTTTGATTGGATGAAAATTGACGATTTGGCATTGAAAAAACGACCATTTTATAGGCAAGAAAACAGAGATTTTTTTTCATAACAACGCTGTTTTGTTAGATTTTGATATTTTTCGAAAATCCTACGTCATTGTACAGGAAATACCTTCCAGTTTAACGATATTTTTCCCTTTTCCGGTTTCAGCTACTCAATCAGCCGGAATTATGTCAGCAATGGAAGAACTTTTTTTAGCACCTCACAAGGCAGCCCATAAGTCGTTTGAATCTCAATATTTTTCTATGAAAAAATTATGTAATAAAGGTCAATTACAACCAAATACATTCTTAATTTTCCGAAACATTTTATTGAGTACTTTTCTTCCAAGAAATTCCCGAAAATTACCCAAATTTTCAGCGTTCGCACTGGTATAGCCCCTTCAGGTATTATAGATGTTATATGTATTCATTAAGGTATTATAGGTATTCATAGGTAAAAAATTACATTTTTTATAATGAATTCCTACGTCTTTTTGAAAATTGAATACTGACAATTACATATCCACATCCCTGATTCCTCATCCCCCGTCAAATAATGTCTCAAATATTGCATACCAGCAGAGAAAATGTTTTCACTGCTTTCGACGATTTACATAAAATTCATCTATACAAAATTCAAGGATTCACAAGCGGTGTTTGGAGAATGGACCATCACCATTCCGCCGTCATTGTGATCGACACCCATGGGCATCGAATCAAATCGATGCATCGAATCAATAACAAAAAACCGACAAAAATCGATGGATCGTGTTTTATCGTATATGTCCGGAAATCTCAAGGAGGCAAAGACGAGAAATTCAACTAGGTGACAGAGTCCCACTCTGCCCACAATTCCTAGTTCCGTATATACCGCATATGATTTTAACGGAACAACAGCAATGGAAATGCGAGAGCGGGTTTGAGGCGCAACACTAACGCCTCGATGTTGTTGCTGTTGCTGATGCTCTCGATTCAAAATAAGCAATTGACCCATCAACGTGTCACTCAAAAGGGATTTCGAAGACGGGCGATTTTGGGGACAGTCTCCGCACTAGCCAACGACCTCCGGACTGAACATCACGTAAGCCCCAATGGTTTCAAAATCACCCTTGGATAAATGTAACCACCCCAATATGAATAGCATTTCAAGAACCGTCCCGGCTCCAAATACGACGATTCGTTCGAAAATGTTCAGGTCCGTGTTCAAAGCAGCTGGGGGTGCTGATAGCCGACGTTGCATAGATACAAAGGGAGCAAAATCCAGTTTCGGTATGTCCGTAATACGTTTATGTGTATGGTCGATGCGTGTATGGGTGTGCGTGCTGCATCGCGTCGTTGCGGATCGGCATCGAGCCAACAAAACCCCGATTCTCGTACGATCGGCCTCGTCCAATATGCGGCTAATTTGCACAACAAATAAAGCTTATTCTACGAATTTGCATGTGTTTGAACTGCAGTGTAATTGGGTGGTACCGCTTCAATCTCTCTCTATCTCCGTCGCTCATCCCTTTAGCAAAGTAGACATATACGTTTTCTATCTCTGTTGGGGTACGTTGTTCACTGCATAAAGCCTTCATACTCTGTATCCAATCCCTGTACACATGGCTATATGCCGGGATTTCCCTGTCTGACTTACTCTCATCGTCACACTGCATTCTCTCTCTCTCTCTGTCTTTCTCTCTCTCTGTTTTGCTCTTCACCACCCTCTGTGAAACTCCACCCACCTACAATGTGCATAAGCATGTACGTATATGTATGCATTCACTCAATGGCTACTGACGTGCTCGACGGATTTCGCAATATCGAAATTGACCAAACGTGTACGACGTAGACAGTCTGGCATATACAAACAGGCCTATATTCGTTTTGATACGCGTCCAACGTGCAGCCCGAAACGATCGAATGTAGATACGAAATTGTTGGAGAAAATATTGAGAAATTCGACGCAATTGAGAGATTTTTTAAGGGTGTTTTTGAGGGTCGGAGGGCGAGCTGTTTTTTCGTAACGGATTGGCTGATAGTCCGAAATTCTTGGTGAATATTGTGCGGTTTAAGGTAATATGGAAAGAAAAGTATCGTTGTAGTGCGATGGAAATGTTTGAGGCGGACTCTTCCAACTTTCTTAAGGGGTTAGGCCACAGTAACGGGTATAAAATCATGTTCGTATGAAAAAGTGATTTACTCATAAAATTAATTACATATCTGTTTAGTATGGATATCAAGCTGTTAGAAGATATATATATCTTTTTTTTCGATGTACAAAATGACCGACTACTAGTATTTTCTTTCGTTATCTTTTGTTTAAGCGCTCCGCGGCGTGACATTTAGAATTTACGATTTTTTACCTAGAAGAAAAAACAAAAATTCTCGTCAATCTACATTAGAATACCTAGAGCAGTACGTACGGAATTTAAAATATATTGTTTTATTCAAAAGTTGAGGTATTTGAACTTCAGAAATGAGTTTTCAGTGAAAAAATTCGTTATAACTGCTCATAAGCTGCTCATAAAATGGAGAGTTTTCGATTAAGGGGAGATATACACCTAGGAGCCGGAAAAAGGTCATTTTTGTGAATTTTTTCAAGGAAAACCCATTTGAAATTTCTTCGGATTGGGGTTTTAATTATCTAAAAGTAACATTCAAAAATATGTTTAATTTTCGTTATTGAAAAATATCAAAAATATATAAGGATATTGTATGATCCTTGGAGCGTCGTAGAAAAATCTGCGTCTACGGTACCCACTGGCGTTTCTTAAAAAATCATCTGAAAAAAAAAATGAAAAAGATGATTAAATTACGTACTATAATCTAGTACTTGTCATAGCCGATTGTGAAAAAATCGATTTATGACAAAATGGCGGACGTTTGAACATAAATAGTGATTTTTCGGTAAAAAATTAGTTTTTATTTTGCCTATGAAACAAAAACTAAGTAACGGAAAAAAATCCTAAGACAAGTACTAGATAATGGTGTATAGAATAACCACAAAAAATCTCAAGGCAATCGGTTCATTGGTTTTCGAGAAATTTTGGGTACCGATTTGGAAAACGTGGTTGTGAGAAAAACGCGTTTGAAAATTTGGGAATGAATAAATCATGAAATTTGTCAACTTACGTGAAATCATCGATACCAGGCCCATAGTGTAGGTCTTCTACGGTCGACGGAATGTTCATCGCTTCTAAATCCTCGACCTCGACTATCTAGGTGTATATCTCTCCTTAATCAGAAATTCCTTACGTACTTCTCTGCGAAATGCAATTAGGAACATAACTTTCAAATTTGAAGTAAATCGAGTGAAAATTGTTGAAGTTACTTGTCACGCAAATTGGAAAAAAAGCTGTTTCGAGAAGTTTCGAGTAGTCGGGCATTTTGTACATCGAAAAAAAATTCTAACAGCTTGATATTCATACTAAATAGATGTGTAATTAATTTTATGAGTGAATCACTTTTTCATACGAAAAAAAATTGTTAAATTCGCCCATGATTTTATACCCGTTACTTTGGCCTGAGGCCTTAAGTAAATAAAAGGAGTTTTTTTACAGCTACTGTGCAGGTGGGTCGAAGTGCTTAGAGATCTTTCGAGACTCCAAAAATAGTCTGGAAAAAAGGTGAGGTAACCCGTGCGGAAATTCGTTGGGGAGTTCCCAGATCCTACTATATTCCGATAGGGATTTCATAGGAACGCCGCACGTCGGAAGTCCACATTGGAATCCAAGTGGATTCCGCGCTATTTTCCGATTGACGCCGTTTGAGAGTTTTCGTTCGAAATCCTCAACCAGAATTTGTTAAGTCTGCCAAAAAAATCCACAGGCCAAGAAGCGATACTCTTTAGTTTTTCTGGCGTTTAAGTAGATTTTCGGTTCGAGCTACGCTTACGAGAAACGAGCGCGCGTGCGGCTTCTAGCGGTTACTCCGAGAACTACGGGTTTCCTCACACCTATAATTTCGGTGGCGCTCGGCTATAATTTGGTTGAATTTTTTCACCCAAATGAGCAAGAAACAAATTTTATTTTCGCATAATTTTTAACCAATTCAGACAATTGCTTAATATTTTCCAATCAAAATAAAAAATGAATATTTTAACGAATAATATTTACTCAATAGAAATTTTATCTGAATCAAACGAGCGAAATTCAATTTTTCTTGTGTACTCGAATCAACAATATTCATGTTATGAATTGAAACGCTTTTCGTTGCAGAAAATGCATTCAAAACTATATAATTTATTCGGGATAATTTTTTAGATAGTTCCTATATTATATTGTTCTCGGCTAACAATATATCTTTTGAATGAAAAAAAAAACTTTTAATTTGATCATGTTGTTAAAGTCAATTGCGTTTTGTTTGGACTAATAAATCCTATTACTTACATCAACAATTTTACAATTGAATCAACGAAATTTCATACAATAACACCAATGATATTGGATCAAGGATTTTTTTTCTCAGCGTAGAGGGCCAGAATTGCACGAATGTTCAACATCTTCCGTTCCCCAGAAATTTCTTCCGACGAGAAGATGGAATTTTTCTTTCGGCGCGTTGCGACCTATCGGACAATTTGCACCAAAAAGAATCCCAACAGGAAAAAGGTAAATTTCCGCAGCGCCCGAAACGTCCTTTCGTGTATTTGGCGGTCACGGCAAAGGAGCCTGAGGTAATTTACCTGTGTCGCCATTTTGTCAAATGTCGACCACCACTACCAGCTCGGAGTGTGCAACTTCGGCGAGCCCTTGGCCCTTAGGACAACCCTCCATCGTGTGCCTGTGCATACGGCTTACGCGTAGTCTTCGCGTCTGTAATATGTTTGCCTCGCGTATTTGGTACCAAATTATACCGCCAGCACACCGTGTGCAGGTGTACCGGGAGAGTAGTCGAAGGGAAGAGAGAGAAAGCGCGGCACATCAGAGAGGAGGAGAAAGGTCCCGAGAGAAAGGGGGAGGGGATGGGGGGGAGAGAGAGAGAGAGAGAGAGAGAGAGAGAGAGAGAGAGAGAGAGAGAGAGAGAGAGAGAGAGAGAGAGAGAGAGAGAGAGAGAGAGAGAGAGAGAGAGAGAGAGAGAGAGAGAGAGAGAGAGAGAGAGAGAGAGAGAGAGAGAACTACCGGTTCACAGGAAAAACTCGCGCCATACGTACAGTGCGCGAACCCGATGACGACGACGACGAGTTATCCGGCAGACGATCTACGTGAACGTGCCAACTCGCCATTTTGTATGCGATATGCAGCCCGCGTCTACCCCCGCGCGAGCCGAGCACGTTCTTTATTAGGTCCGGCACTTTTGTATCAGATATATAAATATCACGCTGTAGAAAATAAAAACTTTTTTTTTCTTCATTTTCACTTTCGCCAAGTCGCAAACCGCTGCGCATTTATGACGTGTAATGAATTTCCGTGGAGAGATTTTTTGCTGAATTTTGAGGTGACATATGCATTTGAGGTGGCGTTTGCTCATTATCTTGTGTATCAAAATTTCTCCGTATTTTCTGGCGTGGTTCATACTTTATGGTCGAGCTGAAGCACATCAGAGAGATGGCGAGGAGAAGGTGCAGGGAGTGGGTGGCGTTTGTACGCTATTCCCAGGTTGTTCAATTGGAGCCGTAAGGGACTCGGAGTGGACGGATGAGAGGATCGCGATGTGATCGAGCTGCAACCGGAAATACACATCCGGACGAAGACACTACCGGGTGCCTTATGCTTTTTGAAAGAGTCGATTCACGGCGTACCGTAAAATGGGGTTACTTAGAACAGGTTTTGGAAGTTTTGTGGAGGTCACTTTTTTGTAACATCCTAAATTCCAACTTTTTTGCTCCAATAGAACAATGTGTCCTTTGACTATCGAATGTTTAAGAAAGTCAAGTCCCACGCCCCGACAATTTTTGTTGAAGTGTCAAAGTAACAGCGAGTGTGAGGTTTCTTTGACAAGGCATTGAAATGCAACTTATGTCATTGACTAAGAGTACCTTTGACATCATTTGGATAAAAAAATGTGATATTTTATGCATTATACGTGAAATTAAATGAGAAACAAGTTTTTTACAATCAAGTTGTCATCTTTATTGAGGAAACATTTTACATAAAAATATACAGTACCTAGGGTACTATTATAGGCACTTGATCAGTCTTATAATTATCATTGAGATCAAAATCAACTTGAGCAACATTACAATAAACTTGAACAAAATTTTAACACATTTAAATGCGCACACATTTAAACCGTAATTTGGCACTTTGTTAAAGTAGCCCCAAAAACATTCAAAGTTATCCTTAATGTCAATTTAACCCCGTTTTACGGTACAAAAGCCGGGAGATGCACCCGTGTAGAAATTGTCGTAGCGATCCAATTGAATTTCCATACTTTTCTCCACTTCCTGATAGGAATACAATGGATCATCGCACTGGATCCCTATACTAAAACGTTACGCTCGTACATTGGATCCTTATCTGGATTTTCACATTACCGAACAGAATCCGATACGATTCTTGGTGGATCTCATTACATCCTGTACGTTGAATTTTCTAAACAATATATATATATATATATATATATATATATATATATATATACACAAATATCTTTAAAAAGTATATCTTCAAAATCGATTTAAATCACATAACTGGAAATGGACTGTAATTGTCGTTTGTTATTTATTTTATTGCACTTTGATTGAATGACTACTCTCTATGTGCGTTGTCCCTAACAAATCCCTATATAGATGTGAGTGCATCTCGGGGCCCCCCAACAAACTTGTGCACGGGAGCACGAAAGGATATTTATTTTGGAGTCTCAACAAATTTCGGTTGAGAATTTCAAATTCCAAAACGACATCAATGGACTCCCTACGTACGGCGTCTCTGTGAAATCCCTCTAGGGATGTGGCAGGACCTGGGGATTCTCCAACAAATTTCTGCACGGGTATATGTCGTCAACACACACACATATACATTCGTATACGATAGTGGCTAGTAGAGAGTTGTGCAATGAACTTGTAAACCACGAGCTGAACACACTAACGACAAACGGCTGCTCTTCCAGATCGGTCATCCCCTAGTATACATATAGGATGTACGTGAGGGTTTCTAGCCGGTGTTCGTGACACCATCGTGCCTCATATCCCAATCGCAAGGCGTTGGATGCACCATATGTATAGTTAAAACCTTACTGCCGTTTGTTTGTCCTCTCTTTGATGTCCTTGCCAAACCTCACCGGATCTACAGAGTGAGAGACAACGCGCCGGACGAAGCTTCATGTCCCCAGCCGTATGTTCATGCGCATGTATCCAATATCCGTACATGAAGTATGCCATTGATCTGGGACATTTCACTAGAAGATAAACATGGTTCTTTATTTTCGTACTGCAACTTGCCGCAAATTCGATCGGTCAGCTGGAAAAAGGGAGAAACTTTGCAATCCTCTTCTAGTACTGTTATTATTATAGTTGGTGGAGGCTGCTTGGCGGAAGCGTTTATGGAATCCACCCATGATGCTCATGTGATTTTTCTTCGCTATCCGCGCCGTGAATATTGTTATTCTTTTTTTAATTGCGTGGCTTCTTATGGAGGCTCGAAAACGGCATTCCTTTTCTTTCGCGTAGGAATAAGGTATAATTGGGGTCGAGGTTTATTGGGATTCTCGTTCGGTTGAGTCGTTGGAACGTGTCTATGGAGGAGCGAGAACAGTCTCGCTGGCAAGTTACAACGAGACCCAAACATAAGATGGTCGTTTCCTTTTCTGGCAGATTGCGAGAGAAAGAATGGTAGGTGGCACGCCATAGTTAAGGTGTACTGCAACGTTATTTACGCCGTTTTGTAAGTCGTAAGTCACAAAAGAGTGAGAGTAGACTTTCCGAAGACAAAAGGGCAAAGAGAAGCCCTGCTCATTCACTCTTTCCACTTCTCGGAGTGGTCGGGGCTGGTGAGAAGATCTAAGGGCTACGATGGTGCTCATCTCTTCATCTCCCATTACATGTATACATATACGGGTGTGTGTCTGTATAAACTGTTACTGTACAAGGCATAGAAGGAATACGATAACCCTTTTCCATCCTGTAACTCCGTACGGAACAATTACATTTTAATTAATATTTCCTAAGAGCCTGAAAAGCCCTCCCGTCGAATTTATGATCGTTTTATCCATTATTAGGGGTGGCCTGCTCCCTCTTTTGGTCGCTCTTGGTACAAGCTTCAAGCCCACGCCTCCTCCTCCACCTGCCCTAGTGGCTATATACGGAACACTCGCGAAGCACCCACACCGAGAGAACAACGGATAAGGAGGTGGGAGGATTAAGGCTCGGGCTCTATCTTTCCGTGCGATTCTCGCTCGAATACCATTACTTTGGGTTTACGACTCCCCTATTCTCTTTCTCAGCTTTTGGATCGCGAGCTCCGCAATTATCGTCATTTGATTTAACGATGGCCCGTGTGTTTCGATGGTGCTCTTCCCGGCTCGCTTTTCACCTTTGTACAACGGTCAACGTAGTCCGATATGACTGCAATTCATTTCTCGGTGTCACTTTACCACTTGAAAAACCCTAAAAAAACGCTCACGTGGTCCGAAATTTGCAAAAACAAAATTACCGTTTGACAAATACATGTTATTACCCAACCTCATTGGGTTAAATTTTGCTTCGATCGAGTCAATTTTGGGTTGGTCCTTTTTGCAGGTTATGTTAGTTCGTTGTGCCTTCGGGAGCTTGGATTAGTTGACCATCAGCATCCTGTCTGTTCAATCAGTTACTTCCACAAAATCGCACATTGGGCGGCAATTTACTCCGGCTGTCACCGTTGATGGGTAACACAAGCTTGATAGATCGAAAACTTATTTAGGGTCTTTGAGGTAGATTCAAAGAAAATGAATGATGTTTATTGAAATCTGTTTTTCGAGAGATGCACGAACTGCAGATATAAATTCATTATTTCGCAAAAAAAGCAGCCGAATCATCTAGACTATATATATATATTTCGAAAACAAAGTAAGACTTCCATTGAACAAACCCAACTTCGCAACATCAACACTTTTCAAGATTCATCGATGAAGCGCTGAATACTATCTGGCCAAAACAATTGATCCCAGATGCTCCTAAAAATCTGTTCTTCTCATCATGAAGACACCGAAGCATTCCCGCAAAGATGAAGAGACATTTAGCGAAGTCTTGTGGCAAGTTTCGCACGGAAAATCCGCGGGATGTGGAAGTTTGGCTAAGAGGACCATGTATGTTGAGACAAGAGAGGGTGGATGAGCGAAGCGGCGAGGTCGCTTCGCAATCCACGAACGCGACACGGCCCCAGGGTACGATACAGAGCAGCATGGTCAGAGAATTCCACGAGCTCACATTGCACGACCAAGAGCTAACTCCGTCGTGTTTAAGAGCTCCGTCTCAGAATGTATGGATAGTTGGAACTTCACGGATCCCGCAAGATGACAGAGAATGTCTTTGAGTTGCCGGGAGGCATTTCCACCAGGTACGACCGCCCGGAGGTACCGGGAGAAGAACTTCAATCTGTGTGCCTCCTTCTCGAGATGATGGTCGTGGACATGCAGCATCCTCTTTCGTCCACAACTTGCACACTTTTCACCCTTCCCTGCCTGCTTAGGCTAACGAGCTACCAAAAATATGTGGCCACCGAAAAATGTGCCCTGGATTTGTACCTCTTGTAGGCTGATTTATAGTCTAGAATATAATTTGAATGATACATCTGAGACATTCGCCCTCCACCTTCATACGTTGAAGACGATCGAACATGCCTGATTGATGATAAAGGATACCGATTTTCAGTACAAACCCGAGTCGAAATTTTCAGCCTATTTTGCCCCTCCAGATCCTCACAATGGTAGGAGATAAAGGCAGTAAAGTAGCTTCGTATTCAATATAAAATGAGCTCCTACTTAACGCCTAGAACGGGAACGAATTTCCCTTTTCTCCACTTGCAGGCCATTTCTTCCACTTTGGAGAGTTGCTGGAGCTGCAGGGGCAAGTTTGAAGCGAATGCGAAAGGTTCGCTGGCTGAAGATAATAGAAAGTCCATTGGAAAAGTACGCCTCTACGGCGAACGCGCGGTCCTACCTAGTCCAACGCATGACGGTTACTGAAAACTATCAGACCCGCTCTTTTGAATGCGACCATCCCCACGCTCGTTTTGTCGAAACAGCCAAATGCGCGATAGGTCCAAACGCAATCAAAAGAGGAGCGGCAACGACTTCAGCTAGGTTAGGTAGGAGTATAAGGGCCTATGCAGGAGTTAAGCAGCAAAGGAACAGCATGTAGCGGTCCATAGTAGGACTTCCAGCAGTAAACAGACTCAAATGAGGCTGACATAGGATCAAAGGCCTTCAAAATAGGCTGAAAATTTCGACTCGGGTGTGGCGGCCCATAGTAGGACTTCTAGCAGTAAACAGACTCCAGTGAGGCTGACATAGGATCAAAGACCTTTAAAATAGGCTGAACATTTCGACTCGGGATGTCTGATTAATGGTAAAGGATACCGATTTCCAGTGCATACCCTAGGTACTGATTTTCAGTACATACATTAGCTATACCGATTTCCATACATCAATGAGGATGCTATACTGAAATTATTATGCGTTAGTCCATAAAACAATGTTGCACAAACTACACATCCGGGACTTGATGGATTCACGTTCTGCTGGTAGCGCGTACTGTTTCGAAATGCCCTACAGAACATAGAAAAGTGCCGGAACGAGCGAAGCAAAAGAACAACGTGCAGGGGGTGAATGGGAGACATTCTAGTTGACGGATAGGCGTATGGCGAAGTCATCCGAGTTTTTGGCAGGAATACTGGCGGCGAAAATCCGTTCGCGATGACGAACACTTTTTTTTATCCCCTCCGTTTGCGTTCCCTGCTGTCGCGACACTCTTTGATAAATGGCTTTACTGTAACCCGCGGTCATGCAGGAATCGTGGATGGGCTTGAAGAGTTGCCTGGGATTGCTAGCGTACAACGGCTCTCTCGACGAGATTGACAAGGACCGCGTGTGGGATTCGTTTCGTGGGTGGACTATCGACTCTCGAGTTATGTGGACCTCCCTCTCTCTCTCTCTCTCTCTCTCTCTCTCTCTCTCTCTTTCTCTCTCTCTGCCGCTCTTACTCCCTATCCGTGACAGTTTGCCCCACAATAGTACAGTAATACACGACCGTGTCATTGAACGCTTCTGAAGGTCATTGTGCCCCAGGGGATGCTGGATAAGAGACGGTTCTCTCGATTGCCCTTGCTCTCTGTCCCCCTTGTCTCTCTTCTCGGGACTTGGCGACCAGGGGTCTACTTGGTTCCGGGCAATTAACGCTCAGAACAGTTTGTTTGGGTTCGATTGAGTGCTCGAAGCGAAACAGTTTTTCTTCGACTTCACGGACTGTCCCGTGGAGAAATTTGGTTGCAAGTTCTCAGATCCTCCCATATCCCTAAATGGATTCAATAGGAACGCCGCACGTAGGGAGTTCACATTGGAATCTAAGTGGATTCCGCGCTATTTCCCAACTGACGTCGTTTCAGAGTTTTTTGTTTGAAATTCTCAACCGGAATTTGTTGGATCTCCCGAAAGAAAACGTCCTTTTGTGATCTCGCGCATGTTGGGGAGTCCTATGATGCACCCACATCTCTATAGGGATTTGTTAGGGACACCGCACATTGGGAGTCCTCATTGGGATCTAATTGGATTTTTTTACTGTTTCCCGATGAATGCCGTTTGAGCATTCGTACCACGTTCGAATCGAAAATATGGGAAAACACAACCTACATGCTTCGTGAGCGTGTGCGTGTGTGGTGATGTGTCAAAGTGCAGTAAAGTAAATAAGAAACGATAACTACAGTGGATTTGCAGTGATGCAATTTAAATCGATTTTTGAAATCTGCTTTTTAAAGATATTTATACTTTTTTAAGGTCTATTCATTGTGTCCATGCATATATTTTGTTCAGACAATGTACAGACAATGTACAGAATGCGAAGGGATCCATCAAGCATCGTATCGCATTCTGTTCGATAATGTGGGAATCCTT
Source organism: Ophion ellenae (assembly GCA_963210295.1). NCBI lineage: Eukaryota > Metazoa > Arthropoda > Insecta > Hymenoptera > Ichneumonidae > Ophion > Ophion ellenae. The sequence goes on along the minus strand of OY723394.1, from coordinate 24,837,795 downwards.
CACGATTCAAAACCGATTCGTATGTTGGATTCCAATGGAAAATCCCAATTGAAATCCAATGTACAAGCGTGACGTTTGAGTATACGGATCCAATGCGACGATCCATTGGATCCCTATCATAAAATAAGGACAAGTATGGGAATCCAATTGGATACCTGCGAAAATTTCTCCACGGGATCTTGTTTTAGATTTGCTGAAGTCATTCCCAAGCTACGTACAAGATATTTCTTGCTGTATTGTTATTTCGGGCACTCACATCGTATTTGCTTCATACCCATGAACATGGCATTCCTACGATTCCAAATGTAGCTCATGAAGTAACCCTGAGCTTTATGCTTACGTAAAAGGGTTGCAGTTTCTCCAGATGGAGAGTTATCAATCTCCTGTTTCGCAGCTTGCGAATCACTGCTCAAACCTTGATCCACACATGCACAGTTTCATTGGGTCTCCCCATATGTCAGGTGCCTACTATGTCTGTTTGGAGTGTGATGTTTTTAAGGAGCTATACCAGTGTGAACGCTAAAAATTTGGGTCATTTTCGGGAATTTTTTGGGAGAAAAGTACCCAATTAAATGTTTCGGAAAATTAAGAATATATTTGGCTATATTTGACCTATATTACATAATTTTTTCATAGAAAAATGTTGAGATCCAAGCGACTTATGCGCTGCCTTCGGAGGCGCCAAAAAAAGTTCCTCCACTGCTGACGTGATTCCGGCCGATTGAGTAGCTGAAACCGAAAAAGGAAAAAATGTCGTTAAACTGGAAGGTATTTCCTGTACAATGCCGTAGGATTTTCGAAAAATATCAAAATCTAACAAAATGACGTAGTTATGAAAAAAGTCTGTTTTCTTGCCTATAAAATGGTCGTTTTTTTCAATGGCAAATCGTCAATTTTCATCCAATCAAAAATATCCTACGTCATTGTAGGGTTGATATATTCGGGAGTACTCAGTTCAAATTTCAAGTCAATCGGATAATTTCTCGTTGAGTTACAATGTCAGCAAATTTGAAAAATCTCATTTCGAGAAAAACGCGTTTAAAGATTTAACTATCGATTTTTGCAAGATAAAATGATATTGATATAAATTATATAAATCATAATGATATTCTTGAAAGTATAAACTGTCGAAAAAGGCAAAAAAAAATCAATTTTTTGAAAGTGTCACACTGGTATAGCCCCTTAATGCAAGAACCCAACCCCAGGACGAACAGAAACCAATCTTCGCATCCCCTTTTTCCGAAAAGTGTGTGCCGCGGCATTCGCGAGAGAATCAGACCCACCTAAAGAGGCAAGTTCATCTCCCGGTCGATTCCTCCACGGAGATATTAAATTCGCCAACACGCAGATCGAAATTTGGCACGCGAGTTGTGAAAAAAAAGCGTGACATTATGAGATATCCCGTGTCCAGAAAGGTGCGAAATGCCAAGGTGCGATCGACGATGACGTGACGACGCCGTCGACGACGACGACGACGAGGCAAACGACGAATTCGAAATGAATTTATTCATGGGGCTAGCCGGTATGGCTATTCGGGGGGGGGGGGGGTGAAGGGAGCGTGAAGTGGGCGAGAGTGGGTGGCGTGAACGCGGGTGGTCGGGGGTATAAATGCAAAATTGGCAATACATACGAAATCTCCCGGGTTTCAAGTAAAAAGGGGTGAATATATTAAACCCATGGAATTAACCCCTTTGAACTTGCCATCTCCCTTCTTTTTTCTCTCTCGCTCGCGCCCTCTTTCTCTCTCTTGCCGCGCCGCTCTGCTCTCTTCCAATGGAATAATTGGAAGATTCAGTGCAATAATTTCTGCGGACTACGTGCTGACACGGCACACACGAGCTCCTCCTCGACCCCGAGCATTACGAGAAATGAAGAAGTTCCAAGGGCCTGACGGCCTCCGAAAAAAGCTCTGATAACCAGCGAACGAAGTGTGCAATTATGCCCCCTGTCTTGGCTTGTAAATAAGAGACACGAAGCACAGAGGTAAAAATGTAGGAGAACGGGAAATGTCATCTTTCGCCGTGCATTTTGTACGAACGTATGCAACGGCATGGCTCCGGACGTCTCGAAAAGGGACGACATTTCGGCCGGATTTATTATCCGGCGCATGCAGAAGCATAAATGTACGATGCATGCAAATAAATAAGATTATACGCTTCCGCATATAACGAGGTAAATTCGAAGAGTATTCATTTTAAATGCAAAGTGTCATGAAATTATGCAACGTTATAATTGTCCACGCTGATTATTCGTCATTAGATGGTTATTTATTTTCCCAACGTTCCTTCCGCCACCTGTGCCGGCTTTTCCGATCCCATCGAGGTCGATTTTTAACCCCACACTTATTATCTCACTATTCCTAGTCACCGAAAAGTCTCCCAGAGTTATTGCTGATCTTTTCTCACTGCTGTTGCTGTACGCCGGGAGCAGGAGGGCACCGGGAAACTCTGGAAAACATGCGCTGGCAAAGATGGCTACATTCAGGAAACTTCCAGTCCTGCTACTGCAGAAAAATCAGTGGAGCTGTTTTGAGGTCGGCATTCGGCGCGAAAGCGGTGCGCAGCTCAGTGGTCACCCATCCGAGTACCGGTGCCGGCCAACACTGCTCAGCAGGTGAGATAAACGAAGCGGTACACAGATCCGTGCATTTACCGATGGTTCTGCCAAACATGTCTGTATATTTTTCTCTAGAAGAGGAAGAGTGACCATTAATTTGAAGTGTTCAAGGTTTGCCAGAGTTGGAAAAATCAAGTGATACCGATGGATAGTTCATGCTGTATTTGTCCACTGTTGTCGAATATCCATAATTCGAATATCCATAAGTCGAATATTCATAAGTCGAATATCCATAAGTACGAATATCCATAAGTCGAATATCCATAAGTCGAATATCCATAAGTCGAATATCCATAAGTACGAATATCCATAAGTCGAGTATCCATAAGTGAGTATAGAGTAGAAATGAGTGCCAGAAATGGCAGGAGGTGGAGATAAGTGAGTATAGAGGGTGAGTATAGAGTAGAAATGAGCGCCAGAAATAGCGGAAAGTAGACAAATATAGTGAGTATTGAAGATAAGTATAAAGTTTGATTGGGTTTGGGTTTGTGTGTTTGCTTGCAAACTCACTTATGGATATTCGTAGCTATGGACATTCGACTTATGGATATTCACTTATGGATATTCCGGTTATGGATATTCGACTTATGGATATTTACTTATGGATATTCACTTATGGATATTCGACTTATGGATATTCTACCCAAAGGGTATTTATCATGCCTGCGTGCGATTTTCAATGTTCAATTTCTCAAAGACAGTAAATGGGTAGGAATCAACATGATGAAAGATTCTGTTCACAATAGCAGATGAACGTGGACCGAAAAGGAAAGGACTCAACCAGTATTGAATATCACTAATACGTGATGACATTGAACTTGAGCAAACCCAAACAAACTTAGACCAGTATCAATGATCATGACTAATGATCAAGATTTTCCACTCCTATTTTTATCATCAGTTTCTTTTACTAACCTACGAAAAAGTAGACTCCACGTACGGCTACATATGGGTATAGCGCGATACACCTCCGTGTTTCGCGTAGAAAACATACGGTGCAATTGGTATGAAGTGTTGGTGAAAACGAGAGGGTGGCTTCGTCGTTTCCGGTCGTCAAGAGCCACTCAAATCATAATACGTACGAAATGGAAAGGGTTTTGTGCGGGTACGAGTGGAGTTCGATGATGTCGAAGTGCGGCCCCGTCGAAAATTAAACGGGCGTACGGTACGGGCACACGGACTTAACCACGTTCCACGTGAACGTGTGTATCAGAATGGAAAATCTGCATATCACAGTGGGCGGTTCCCTTCGATCGAGTAATTAACAAAAAAACGCGAGCAACTCGGCCATTAATCATCGTCGGCTAGCACTCGGAAATATATATACGAGCTGACGGAGCTATAACTCCGTATCAGATCGGCCAACCCTTTCGGATCGTAACAATTCTCTGTATACGTCTGCATATTCACGTGTATAGAATGCGAGAGGATACTCTCGTAAGGATTCTAGGGCGAGAATGGAAGACCTTTTTGGTACCACCAATTTCCGCTTGACCCGTCACCGTACCAACCCTCTCCCTGCCTACCGGTCAAATGCGTTCTGCTCGATTCCTCAGCATTGCGTCTCGCGGAAGTTGAGAGCTTCTATATCCGTTAATCGTTACTTGTTAACAGTTCGTTGACTAGTTGTTAACTAAATTATTAATGTTATTAACTAAATCATTGTAAACTAGTTATTATTAACCATCAGTCAATAATAGTAACTAGTAGTAAAATGGCAAGGAGTTTCGTAACTAGTTATTATTAACCAACAGTCGATAATAATAACTAGTAGTAAAAAGGCAAGGAGTTTAGTAACTGGTTATAATTAACTATCAGTCGATAATAATAACTAGTAGTAAACTGGCAAGGAGTTTAGTAACTAGTTATTATTAACCATCAGTCGATAATAGTAACTAGTAGTAAACTGGCGAGCAGTTTAGTAACTAGTTATTACTAACCATCAATAAATAATAGTAACTAGTAGTAAACTGGCAAGCAGTTTAGTAACTAGTTATTATTAACCATCAGTCGATAATAGTAACTAGTAGTAAACTGGCGAGCAGTTTAGTAACTAGTTATTACTAACCATCAATAAATAATAGTAACTAGTAGTAAACTGGCAAGCAGTTTAGTAACTAGTTATTATTAACCATCAGTCAATAATAGTAACTAGTAGTAAACTGGCAAGTAGTTTAGTAACTAATGATTAACCATCAGTCGATAATAGTAACCAGTAGTAAACTGACAAGGAGTTTAGTAACTAGTTATTATTAGCCATCAGTCAATAATAGTAACTAGTAGTAAACTGACAAGTCGTTTAGTAACTAGTTATTATTAACCATCGCTCAATAATAGTAACTGGTAGTAAACTGACAAGGAGTTTAGTAACTCGTTATTACCATCACTCAATAATAGTAACTAGTAGTAAACTGGCGAGGAGCTTAGTAACTAGTTACTATACAGTAGCTAATAGCTTAGTGACTAGTTACTATTAACAAGTTAAAAGTTCAATTAACTAGTTAATAGTTCAGTAACTAGTTACTAATAACTTCATCAATAATTCAATAGTAGCTAGTTACTAGTTACTATTGAACTATTATCTCTATAACTCTATAACTAGTTACCTAGTGAATAGTTTAGTAACTCGTTCCTATTAACTAGTTACTAAACCTCGTTATTAATTAAAGTTATTAACTACTAACTAAACCTAGTTATCAACTAAAGTTTTTAACTAGTTATCAAATAATTTTTTAGCTACATCCAAAAACTGTCACGAATTCCTGTACTGATATTAATTGACGGCAATGAGTGTCATATGCAGTCAGATATCTATTTGAACTTGAACACGTGAATTTTCGTTCGGATATCCGGAAATAATTGAGCCGCTTCAAAATTTGCAAAAAAACATTCTAGCGATCTCAATAACAGTACATTTTTTATCTAAATGTTTGAAAAAAAATTATCTTATGACTCGTCAGTTGGGTTTATATATATAATGTGTGCAAAAGAAATTTAGTTTCAACAACACGATTGTATTAAAAGGCGAGTGAAGAATAACAGAAATAGACATCATAAATAATTCGTTTGGTTAACAATACATTGTTGAGCTTTGACCATTTTTTCTAAAATTATAATGTAAAAACGATTGATTTCTCATTCAACTAGAAATATTTTACTAAACGAGTTTCCTTCACGAAAAAACAGAACTTCGAAAAAACTTTCGCAATAAAAATTAACAAGAGAGTATTGATATAGCTTTGTTTCAATACAATATGACTGGTTTATTTTTACTTTTTTATGACTGTTATTGGTAAAATAATTTGCTTCTGTCATCTCTAAACCAATAAAAAGGGTCACACTCATATTTTAGAAGTGAAAAAAAAAGCGACTGGGGTTAATCTTCGCCAACGTAAATCCGTTACGAAATGAGCTGTACGATTTGGCCGGTCTATGGGAGCGAGAATATTGAAAAGCGTTTCAATCGTCTCCAGGATACGCGAAAAAAAACGGTGTTCCCTCGAAGCGGAGAAACTGAGATATTTCTGAAAAGGAGAAAAAAACCTTTGGTTCGAGGGGAGCATCGATCATTCCGTGAAACGGAGTTGGCTTTATTTCTTTATCGGCACACGAGGGTTGTACCGAAAAAGTACCATGTTTTCGTGTGCCTCGCGGGGAGAGTTCCGGACGTCAGCGCTGGCGTGATTGATTTTGATACAACACCCTTGCACCGCTACCGTTGCCTAATCCCGAGCTCTTGACAAGCAGTGGTGCATATAGCACGAGACGTTTCTTTCTCACAAAAATCTTCCAATGGCCACTGTTGCTTCGAAGATATTGCTTATTTTATAAATTTAATGGACTTTCTTAAGGGGAGATATACACCTAGGAGCCGGAAAAAAGGTCATTTTTGTGAATTTTTTCAAGGAAAACTATTTGAAATTTCGGATTGGGGTTTTAATTATCCAAAAGTATATACATTCAAAAATATGTTTAATTTTCTTTATTTAAAAATATCAAAAATATACAAGGATATTGTATGATCCTTGGAGCATCGTAAAAAAATCTGCGTATACGGTACCCACTGGCGTTTCTTCAAAAATCATCAGAAAAAAAACCAAAAATATTATTAAATTAGATACTATAATCTAGTACTTGTCATAGCTGATTTTGAAAATATCGATTTATGACAAAATGGCGGACGTTTGAACATAAATAGTGATTTTTGGGCCAAAAATTAGTTATTATTTTGCCTATAAAACAAAAACTAAGTACCGGAAAAAAAATCCTATGACAAGTACTAGATAATGGTGTATAGAATAACCACAAAAAACCTCGAGGCGATCGGTTCATTGGTTTTCGAGAAATTTTGCGTACCGATTTGAAAAACGTGGTTTTGAGGAAAACGCATTTGAAAATTTGGGAATGAATAAATCATGAAATTTGTCAACTCACATGGAATCATCGATACCAAACCCATAGTGTAGGTCTTCTACGGTCGACGGAATGTGCATAGCTTCTAAATCCTCGACCTCGACCATCTAGGTGTATATCTCTTCTTAAATATCGTGTTGGAATATCTACTTTTATTGTTCCATACAATTGACGGGCGACGCAAAAAGAAGTTCTCGAGACTTGAGCCCAGTTACATTTTTTTTCACTGATTATGCCGTGATTGTTGAAAAATTATGTTTCACCAGCTATAGGCTCGAAAGTGAGCCCGAAAAAAGAAAGATATATATTTTTTTGATTTATGGCTTTTTTCGGTCAGCCAGCAGGAGCAAACAGGTAAGTTGCATTCGTGATTGCGGTCTCCGGGTTCAGGAAACTTTTGGCATATATTTTTTTTCCTAGCAGGGGTGGGAGAGGATCGTTTTAAGTTCTTTCAGCTCTTCGCAGGATTTTGCGGAGCCGCAATTTTTGGGGGCAATTACCAAAATCGTACCTAATACACCTCGCGGCTAATGATTTCTCATTACAAGTTATAAATCTCGGGGCACCCACAGAGGGCGATTCGCGAAGTCCGGACCGAATATTTCAAAGCTTGTCCGGAGAAAAAAAAAGAAAAAAAAATGCGAGCGTAAGATAGAGAGAGGGACAGAGGAAGAGCGGAAGCCGACGAAACTGAGAACGACGCCTCGGGACAAAAAATATTGGCGAAGAAACCAGGAGAGAGGTACGAGCAATGTATATATAAATAAATAAATAAATTAAAAGTCTTTCGCGGAGCCTGGCCTTTTTATTGCCCCCTTGACTGATGAACGAAAGTCCAGCCCAAAAAACTCAAGGACCAAAGGAATCTCGATAGTTACAAATTTTCCAATATTTTGTTAACTTATTTCATAGGAAGGTAAAACATTATAGAATACTTCGTGCGAATAAAGAAAAGTATTCATTGTTGCTATGTTTTTTGTATTAATCAATGAGTTTTAGAAAAAGAAAGAAATGTTAGTAAAAATGGAGCCCATATGGATTCTACGGATATGCAATTTTAGCAGTTGACTTAACAAAACGAATTCGAGGTTCATCCAATTATCTCGTTATTAATGGCAGAAAGATATTATTTTGATATTGAAAAGTATAATATTTTGGGTACAATGTTATGCTATACTTCTCTCGAAAACAAATTAACAGGCTAAATCTACCGAGAAGGGTAAAAAATTGCATTTTCCTAAAATTCAATGAGCAACAGCTTCTAACATTCGGCCTGGCAAGCCGTACCAGCACCATACTTTGAACTTTAAGGGCTTAGAGTAACTTTAAGGGCTTAGAGGGCCACAGTAACAGGTATAAAATCATGTGCGAATTTATCAAGTTTTTTTCGTATAAAATCTCATAAAATTAATTACACATCTATTTAGTATGAATATCAAGCTGTTAGAAAATATATATATAAATTTTTTTTCGATATACAAAATGCCCGACTACGAATTTTTTCTGTTGTGATCTTCTTTTTAGGCGCTCTGCGCCGTGACGTTTAGCATCCACAATTATTGACCTAGAACAAAAAACAAAAATTCTCGTCAATCTACATTAGAATACCTAGAGAAGTACGTACGGAATTTGAAACATATTGTTTTATTCAAAAGTTGTAGGTATTTGAACTTAATAAATGGATTGTCAGTGAAAAATTTCGTTATAACTGCTCATAAACTGCTCATGTAATGAAAAGTTTTCGATTAATCAAAAAATCCGAACGTACTTCTCTGCGAAATGCAATTAGGAACATAACTTTTGAATTTGAAGTAAATCGAGTGAATGTTGTTGAAGTTATTTGTCGCGCCAATTGAAAAAAAGCTGTTTCAAGAAGTTTCGAGTAGTCAGCCATTTTGTTCATCGAAAAAAAAATATATATATATATTTTCTAACAGCTTGATATTCATACTAAATAGATGTGTAATTAATTTTATGAGTGAATCACTTTTTCATACAAAAAAATTGTTAAATTCGCACATGATTTTATACCCGTTACTGTGGCCTAACCCCTTAAACGCGTTTTTCTCGAAACACTATTTTCAAAGTCGGTGGACACGATATCTTAAGAACCACTTGATGGATTGTTTCGAAATTTACAGGAAATACGATGAGAAACATTTAAAGGTCGTTGACGATCTCACTTTTTGAAAATCGATTTTCATTTTTTCATAGTTACCTAAAAATGACGACTTTTTCCACAGATTTTGTATGCCTGAGTTTCAAGGCATGACCATGTTGTTTAAAAACAATTATCTCAGAAATCGACGATCGTCGACGACGGGTATTAATTGTTAATTTGAATAGCTCGTTTGGTTTTTAGATCTCAGATGGACCGTTCTCGCTGGAGAGTGTCCACCGCTATACGTCGCGAAAAAATGTCATCATCTGGCGACTGTCATGTTTTTGTTGTTTTTCTGTACGTTTCGGTGATTTTTTTAAGGCTCTCAATATGTACGATTGTGTTAAAAAAATGCGTTCCGTTTTCAAAAACCGTGTCCTAGAAAAAAAAATCTCAATTTGACCAGCTTTTTCGGTCCTCTAGGCAGATGTAGCCCCTTAAATATCTACAAAGCAATACTGGAACCAAATGGACGTACGGCATTTAGCTATGGAGCACAGCTAGGAGCTCTAACATTGAAATCTTCTAGACTACGATAAAAAACTCTTAGAATCATGGCCTATGCACCCTGGAACGTGTCTAATACTATCATCCACAGGATCTCAAAACTGACGCAGTAAAAAAAAATCCATCGCCTCCGCCAAATGTACGGAATGAGGATAGGAAATCACCGAACAGCTTCAAACTTGCCATCCGAAAACTCAATAACCCGAAGGGTCCAGAAATACAATCCAAGAGATCTACAAAATCAACCAAATAGCCAAGTTTGATTGAATAATTGATTGCAATTCAACAAGGGACTACAAAAATACTATACCATACGATACTATGCGAATCAATTAAGGCATCACACCACGGTTCGTGCGCGGTACGAGGGTGTATTTTTCGTAATTATTTTCAAGCAAACGACTAATGGAATTTTTTTTTATTAATATTCATAGTCAATATATACATATAGAAGACTGCATACAAATTTTTGTAGTCGAATCTATAGTTTGCGGACAGCGATTAAACCATACGGTTCATTTGAAAAATAAAATAAAAGTATATTTAGAAACTAAACACAGGTTTACAGCATCACGTAGGGGAATTTCGATATCTAAAAAAAATGGCGGACCAGCGAATTTTATTTCCGATTTTTGTGGAAAATTTTCATCGATCATAAAAAAAAAATAGGAGAGGGTCCTTTATGAAAAAAAATTTACGTGATGCTATGGAGACTGGATTTTTGAACAGTTCAAGACTTGGCGCATGCAAATCGGATGAATACTTTTTTAAATAATGTATCTTTCAGAAAATGAAGAAAAAAAAGAAATACGTAGTTTCGAGAAAAACGCGTTCACAGCCGCACATCTGCCACTCGGCGCGGTCGTGCGCTTCGGAAGTTTTCACATAAAATGTTGTATCTCTGCTAATTTTACAAATTTCTTTTAAAAATTTGGTGAGAGCATTCTTAACAAATTTATCTTTCAAAAAATGAAAAAAAATTACAAATTTTTTTTTACCGTGGTGTGGCCTTATGCCTTAATCCAAAAATTTAAGGAGCCAATAGTTGGATCGTGATATCCGAATCATACTAGTACAAAAAGTTTTACCAATCATAGCAAATGTCAAAACTCCGCCAGAAGTCTTCGAAAATAAAACAATTTTTCATAAAATATCAGACGACAGTTTACAATTTACTTGTTAGTTGAAAATACGTGTTAAACGTTATTGTACTTTACCCACTTATTGTATTTTTAAATTTCGCTTCAAAGCAACATAACGAGGCATTTAAAATAAAAAAGTGCTTCATTCTGGCCTAAGCTGCTGTACCATACCCCGAGAAATTGCGCGGAATGAGAAACTGCCTTTTCGAAAATTGAGCAGGCTCGTAAATGCAACGAACCATCGTAAATCCATAGTTTCGCGCACATAGTTATGTCCATCGCGAATAAAATGCTAAAAAAACCCTTCGCAACAGAAAACAGCTGAACATTTCTTTACGATGTCCATCTCTTGGCAAGACTCGCATGGATAATTTTGACTCACTTGGCAAGAATCGCATGGATAATTTTGACTCACGGATACACGTAATCGCACCTTTCGTAACGAGAAAACAAATTTTTTTCTTCTTCAAGTTTCGTTTTTATCGTGAATTTCTGGTTTCCGCGTGTCAATCTCTCAATACGATGGGCACTTCCGGTCTGTTCAAATACAAATTCCTCTGATTGATTGTCAATTTTTTTTATTGCGATTTACCAGACTGAGGTATCGAAATTATTCAGGGGGAGCATTGCATGCATTCTTCCCATTTGCTCTCATTAACGATTATCAGAGGGAGGGGTGTTGAGTAAAAAAAAAGAGGAAAAGGATACAGCAGAAAAATGTAGGAAAGAACAGATATAGAGAGACAGAGCTGAGCATCCCTCGTTCAAGATGCAACGAACAAACTACCCATAATTATGAAGTTCCATAGAAAATTGCGTCCATTCGAATCCTTAAATGGACCGCTCGGCATTGTCTCGGCCGAGTCCGTCTCGTGGCTTAGGAAAAAAGCCTAGAAAGCATACCCACACGCACAATTATATATATATATACATATATATATATATATATATATATATATATATATATATATATATATATATATATATATATATATATATATATATATATAGGTGTGTGTGTGTGTGTGTGTGTGTGTGCGTGTGTGCGTGTATGTTTAGCGTGAATAACGAGAGAGAGATGAAGAGGGGAGCGCGAAAATAACATTTTGCTATGGAAGTTTGATTTATGACTTTTCGTTTTCGTAGTAAAAAAATACGAAATAATTTTTGGGATGATGATCGCGCTGAGATAATGGGCCCGATTAAGAATCCGTTCTTTCGTGCATGCGGCAAAAGAGAGAGAGAGGGAGAGAGAGAGACAGAGAGAGAGAGAGAGAGAGAGAGAGAGAGAGAGAGACGAATTCTCGCCCTCGGGCTACGCGAGTCTCTTCATTTCTCGTGATCCTTTTTCCTTTTTTTCTTCATTCTTTTATTTTTACCCCAAGCCCTTTCTGCGTCGCGTACTTGCTTATACGTTCGAGTGTACGTATACCATTGCGTACGTGTGTATATGCATCCTCGTAACGAAAACGCTCGGGATATGTGGGAGCTCGCACTGCAGGAGAGGCCTCTTATCCTCGACAACTAAATCGCCCCGATAGTTACAATCGAGACTGACGACGGCGAGGGAGACTCGGTAATAACTTTAGCGGTGACTACCAGCAAATTGCAACAAAAAATAATCATAAGTGAGGTCGAACGGGGAGAGGCGAAAAAAACTGTTGCGGAAAAAATGGAGACGTAACAATCGAGCGAATACTAGAACGAGCGTCCAGTGGATGTCCATTCGTCAGCAATACAAATGCACGGGTGCTAATGAAATCTGAGTCACGCGAGCAAAGACCACGATGCTGAGATGACAACTATCAGTTGGGAAAATTCCATCCGTCAGGTTGAGTTGGCACGAAAACGATTGCAGGTTTTTACCTAAACTGTATGTTGAAATTAATCCTTCCAGAATTTTCTATGTGGGCATGGTTTTTTTGTTTTTCTTTCCAATGACTTTATTCGCTCATTCGCTTGACATTTCATCGATATATTTACATTTTCTGACTTTCAACGTATGCCCTTGCGGGTGTTTATGTATTGCCCTTCCCAATTGAACCCTTTCCTATCACTCCCTACCCGCACTTCGCCAATCCAATCTGAACTTGAGCTCTCTGGTTGAAATATTGCGGGAGGCAAAGGGTATGGTGAAATTGGCAAGAATTGGTGGTCCGTTTTTGAAATTCCGGCAAAAATCGAAAAATCATCGGAACTCCGTTATTCAAACGGATTTCAAAACCCAAACAAACCCATTAACTATATTTGCCGAGGGTACGAGGAAACCGTGGAAAACCCCTACCGGTATAGACGGCCCCATATTCTTCTGATTCTCTGGTGGACAGACGTTCAACGTCACGGCTCCGAGTGTGGGCTATGCACAACGCTGCTTACTAATTTTGGCCGTGTATGGTATTGTTTATTAATCTTTGAAAATAGCGGTGGTTTGGTCTTGTAAACTGCATTTTCAAAACTGGCGTTACGTATCGCTAAAAAACTCATCGACCGATTCTGATGACATTTGGTATAAATCTTTCTAACCTTATTGTCGAAAACATGACCCCAAATGTTTTTAAAAATGAAAAAGAGTCTTTTTTATTGCCTAAGTCGCCATTTTATTCGCAAAATTCAATATTTTTGTTTCAAAGCGAACTTTTTCTTGGTTCATATTCTACGTATGAGTGTTAATGAAAGAACAATCTTCGTTGGTTTTTTTCATATTAATCCCGCCGACGCTACATGTCACGCCGTCTGCCAACATCCGCCGCAATCCGTTTAGTGCCATACCTCCGCCATGTTCAAATATTTATTTAAAAAATACCATATAAGAGACAAAATTAGTAACAAATCATACCCCAAGTCTAAAAAAATAGTGAAAAAATCTTTCCTTAAAAAAAAAAGAAAATCAGCAATGTTTTCCTCGCCTGAAGGTATCTCGCTCCTCAATCAACGCACAATGTATTCTCTATTTGTTCTCAATCTTCAAACAGCATCGAACAATCTCAAAAATTGGAAAAACCCTGTTATCCTCCTGAAAACCGTTCATACATCCCCATAAAACTGTCTGTGACACAAAATGTCAGAATGTGTACTGTCAAAATGTCAAAATATCCCCGCGTCTCAGCCAGGGTTCGAATTTGACCTCTTGCTTCCTCCATGTTCTTTCATACATTGACCTCATTGTAACCCCCGATGAGGTCTTTTCCAAAATTTCCAACGATCGATTCGTTCCCATTCCTCTGAACGTATCGTGCACAACGAGCTTGTTTTCAGCGTTTTGGAAAATTTCTGGAATCATTGCGTGTTCTGCTCGAGTGTGAGCAAGAAGCGCGAGGGGAGGTTGGAAGCGGCGGGGGGTTGCTCGAGTTGGTGAGAACGAGGAACGCGATACGCGATGAGAGCGCACGAGATACGAATGGAAACGTCAAATTTATTGTAATAACCAGCCATTAGGGACGCGACGCCATTTTACCGTTCAGAGTCAGCCATTTTGAATACATCTTCACCAATTGAGGGATGGTCATCGTGTGATGTGCTCTTTTTATCTCTCCCTTCTCTCGAACGATGGCATTCTCCCTACCCGCGTCAAACGGTATTACACCACACGGTAGTACCTGTACGCACATATGAGTACGGGCTATATATGTGTGTGTGTGTGTGTGTGTGTGTGTGTGTGTGTGTGTGTGTGTGTGTGCGCGTGTGAGTGTGTGTGTGTGTGTGTGCGCGCGAATATCAATATAAGCACGCGCCAGAAGAAGTGTGTGTGAGATGGTGTGAACGTGAGGGTGTGTGTGTGTGTGTGTGTGTGCGTGTGTGTGTGCGCGCGCGCGCGTGCGCGTGCTTATGTTGATATTCGCGCGCGCGCGCACACACACACACACACACACACACACACACACACACACACACACACACACACACACACACACACACACACACACACACACACACACACACACACACACACACACACACACACACACACACACACACACACACACACACACACACACACACACACACACACACACACACACACATATATATATAGATATATATATATATATAAAGTAAGTAGAGTCGTCTGAGCTCGACAGTGCTCGAGCTCTGTTCATTGCAATGCGGTAACATTTATTTTGCTCTTTCCCATACTTTTGCATTAGCCCTCACTCTCTCTATCACCCTCTCTCTCTCTCTCTCTCTCTCTCTCTCTTTCTTTTTCCTTCCTTCACTTGCATCGCACATACATACGTACAGAGCTCTTTGCTCGATGTCGGAATATTTTAAACGTGCTTCACTCGGGAGAACGTATAATTTGGCCACGTTTAAAACTGTAACCTAACACGACTATACTACCACATTGAACTTACACTACAGACTCTCTTCTCTCTCTCTCTCTCTCTCTCTCTCTCTCTCTCTCTCACTTTCTTCGTATCTCCGAAGAATCTGACGACTACTATCGATTCAACATGGCAGCAATATAAATTAGCAACGAGCGCGGTGGACGGAGTTATATAGCAGGTATGGAACAGGAATGCAACAACGATGATCTTGGTGGAGAGTAACGACGCGAAGACTCCGGGGATAAAGGAGAGAAGGAGAAGAGCCAGGGTATCATAAGAGAAAAGATGTATGCCTCGAGTGCGACAGAAAACGGCTGGAGATTAGAACCCCCCACTGCTGCACGGATTTCCCCTTTCCAGAACAACCCTCTCGTAACTTTTCCCTTCTTGTCTTACCTTTTTTTCATCCCCCTCTTTTTACGGGCTGCCTGTGTTTTTTCCTCACACTTGTTTCGCCTGGTCGTTGATACGACTTTAGTCATTTTTGTAAAAATAAAAAAATCGTATAACATTTATTTTTCTAGTTCCATGTCGATGGATGTTTACCCCCTGAACACGAATTCACCATTAATTGTCGGCAAAATCCAAACATTTTATTTGAAAAATGTCAAGAGTGTGTAAATGGATGTTTTTTTGTGTTTAGCCCACATAATTTTGAGCTTTTGACAAAACGTCCGTGATTTTCGTAGTCGGTGGAAAATTTCCTACTGGATAGACCCTTGAAGTCGTTTAAAAGTCGAGAAAAAACGTTTTCGCTCCCTTGGCCACTTTTTCGAAATCGCCAAAATCGCGAAATTTCAAACACCCGCAGCCGTGGTCCTGTTCGAGTTACGGAGATTTGTTGGAGAGGGTCTGAAAAGGATGCTGGCAGACGGATACTGCCGTTGAATTCATCCTGATATCTTCATTAGTTTTCCGGAAGTCCACTTGAGAAACGGCCCGAAAAGAGGTAAAGGGGTATGTTGGAAAAATTGGCAAAAACCGATGGCTGTCTTGGAAATTCTGCCAAAAATCGAAAAATCGATGGAACTCCATCAATCAAACGGCATTTTACAGAGAAAAGGATTACGAAAAGAAGCGAACATTCATTATCGACGATTCAGTGAAGACATTGTTTTTTGGCCAAAGAGCGTAAAAAATCTGATTTTAAATATTTTTATTCCAAGTCTATATCAACGTATTATCGCTCTTCAATACGAATTCATCATTCATTCCCTCCACAGCCCTTAAATTCGATCGAAATTGTCGAAAACATGAAATGTGGTTTACCCCCTTAAGCTTGATATCCAGAAAAATATGTATACTTCAATTTTTTCCCCGCTTTAAAATGTTACCCGTTACGTTCAATTTAACGCACCCCTTCAAAATGCGGGGTGATGGAAATAAAAATGAAGAGGTGGTTCATCCCTTATTTTTTTTGTTTTTTTTTTCCCCTAGAGCACCCACAGTGGATTTCTGATAGTTTTGCATTAGAAGAATTTCCGTTTCCGTTTCACTGAAATCGGTGAACTGCTTGCGAGTGAAACTGCAAAATCAGCCCTTGACATGCTTCACTCTAAGGGGTGGTCTCACCCCTTTACCCTAGGAGTATACTATTGGGTCTCACAGACCAAAAAGTGCTAAACTCGCCTTTTTCCTCTTTCTCGAAACATTTTTATCTGCTCAAACAGCTTTCTCAGACAAAATGTGAACTGAACACAGATTTCCTCTTCAATGGTGCTTTCCTAAGTTTACTCTTTCATTTAAAAAAGAAAATCATTTGAATAGATGTAATTTCACTCAAACTACATCATTGGAAAGTTGGCCGGGTCTCACCAGACCCAGTGTGAATAAATAACAAGGAGCATCACTTAAGTGTCCGCTTTCGATTTTGTCGATACTCATATATGTGGTACAGCATTGAAAACTATTAGACACGTATTTTTTTTTCTGCGGAAAAACGGTTTTAAGGTACCACCCCTCAAAGGAAGGCAGGTCGAAGGGTGGTTTGGCAGTTTCACCCACAAGTGGTCCACTGACCCTAATTAAACGAAAACCAAAATTCTTCTAAAATAAAGCGATGAAAAATCCACCATAGATGTGTTGAAGGAAAAAAATTAAGGGGTGACACGTCATTCTTCGAGGAGCCAGTTCTCCGCTTAAAACGTCTTTTTAGCAGAAACAAAAAATACGCGTCTAATAGTTTTCAATGCTTTATCACATACGAGGAACTGGCGAACAGAACCGGCCTTGTCCATGAATTACTTTTTTACAGGAGAGGTCAAAATCCAAAATAACCAAATAGCGATGAGATAGGATTTTTGAGGTTTAATATATGAAGCTTCTATCAAAATGTAAGTCAGAGCCTGGCTTTGGTTCAACAAAAACACCCACTAACATGTGTTTATTTTTATTTTCATTTTGGACAAATCCGGTTTTAAATGAAAATCTCATGGTCATAGCCAGTTATTATATAAAACAGATTCTTTGAATTGGATATAAATTTGTTTTTTTTTATTATCAATTTCACAATCCCACACAAACTCTTCCATGTCAGGCTCACTACAATCGCATTCCATGTCATCATCGTCATCACTGTGGTCATCTGGTGCTAATTTTTCATCCAGCCAGCCATGGACAAGTCCATTTCTGCTTGAAAAGACAGTTTTTAACTAATTTTAAGGTGTTTAAAGCCGGATTTGATACAAAATATTTTGGCAGCTAATGAACGTGTGCTTGAAGAACACGAAAAAAATGGACGTTATGTGGACAAGTCCGGTTTGGTCCGCCAGCTCCTCATATATGAGTTTCAACGAAACCGATGGCGGACACTTAAATGATGTCCTTAGTAAGTACTGACAAATATGAATGTACTCCTTCACTGCAGAAACTAGGCGTCTTTGACGTGAGTTCAAAGTATGTAGAAGTAACACACATAAAGGCTAGACACGCGTTGCCATGTTGATTCTACATACTTATGCATTTGGTAACACGTAACGCGTTAAAATTACACACGTGAGTGTACAATTTTTACGCGTTAAATTATTACACACCTTCGCAGCTGTCCCCATCAATAACACGCTTATTCGAACACACAAAAAGCGTGTAGAATCAACATACAAGACGCATATTTACACACATTTGACTAAACAACACACGTGGATAGCAACACACGAGCAAAAATAGCACGGGAAAAAGCCACACTGTTTAAGTGTGTTAATTGCGATTTATTGATCATATGATTTAAAAATCTCCTTCGTTACGTCGTCACGTGAAACTCATTAGTTGATTTGACGTCGATTGATTAACCGGTTAATTGAAGACCACATGTGGTCTTAACTTTTTGTTTAATTTATAGATCATTTTTGAGTTTGTCACGTGGAAGAACCTGAAATTGGAATCTATTTTCCAAAACCTCGATAGCTGCATTGAATCTTTAGCGACGTATTTTTGTTTCGAGGCCATCACCGACAAGCAAAAAGCGGCCGTCATCGTGAAGCTACATGAGAACCTAGCCTATGCGAAGACAAGAAAAACGGTCACACCTCTCATACATAGTACAGAGTGATGTATAAGTACTGTTGAGTTCAGTTCAATAAATGCATATATTTTGATGATAAAGAGCTTTTGTTATTCAATTTATTATTCCGACGTATGACATGTACATACAGTCTTGCAAAAATAAGTGTGTTGTTTTTGCAGTGTAGGGTTACCTTGTTTCCGCCGATCGAAAAAAAAAACTTATCTTAAGGGGTAAGGCCACAGTAGAATTTTCAAAAAACCATTTTTTTCCGCTAAAACGGTGCTTCATCATCATAAGAATAAGTTACCATTCGATTTATAGCAAGAACATTTTGTTTTCACCGACTTTGAGCGTATAACGTAAGATCACCGCAGGCACGGCCATAGAGTACCTAAAACTTTAAGGGGTTGCCCCCACTTGCGATTTTGAAAAAATCGATTTTTTATTGCATTTTTTTGAAGTATAAGTATCTGAGAATATGTCCTGAAAATTTCAAGTCGATCCGAACAAAATTGACTGAGATATGAGCGTTGAAAGAGAAGAATCCGCGTTGAAAGAGCGTTGAAAGAGAAACTTCAAACGCGTTTTTCTCAAAATGGCATTTCTGAAGTCGGTGACCAAGATTACTCGAACACTAATGAACCGATCTTGTTGAAATTTTGCAGGCTTATTTAATACATAAAAATGTAGTCTTTAATCGTTCGATTTTTTTTTTTCGAAAAAAAATGGCCGTTTTATAGCCAAAAAACGGCCGTTTTTTTCGTTTAAATCGAACCATTAACTTTGACTGTCCGCCATTTTGTGAAAAATGAATATTTTTTAAAATCCTTCAATTAAAGACTAGTTTATACTTATATTTGACTAAATCCAACCGCATTTTTTTTCAGATGATCCACTACGCCGCAATGTTGGTCACCGCAAACCGTGTATATAAAAACATTATTTCATTGACGGCCATTTGCCACTAAACAATGTAATATTTTTCAATAAAAAAATTACTGAAAGTTCCTCAAGATGTGTTCTTTAAGATGGTATATTGATCGATTATAAAAGTTTTGTAGTTTTCTTTTAAAAAATTCATGAAAAAGGCCTTTTTTTTGCGCTACAAGTGGCGGTAACGCCTTAAACGCGTTTTTCTCGAAACAGCTTTTTTCCAACTGGCCTGACAAATAACTTCAACAACTTTCACTCGATTCACTTCAAATTTAAACGTTATGTTCCTAACTGCATTTCGCGAGAAGTACCTACGGAATTTCCGATTAATCGAAACTTTTCATTTTATGAGCAGTTTTATACAAAAATTGTCACTGAAAATTCATTTAAACACCTACAACTCAATTCAAATACCTACAACTTTTGAATAAAAAAATATTTTTTAAATTCCGTACGTACTTCCCCAGGTATTCTAATGTAGATTGACGAGAATTTTTGTTCTTCGTTCTAGGTAAAAAATTGTGGATGCTAATGTCACACCGCGGAGTGCCTAAAAAAAAGATTTAAAAAATATCAGTAGTCGGCTATTTTGTACGTGGAAAAAAAAAATTCTAACAGCTTGATATTCGTACTAAATAGATGTGTAATTAATTTTATGAGCGAATAACTTTTTCATCCGAAAAAAATGTTAAATTCGCACATGATCTTATATCCGTTACTGTGGCCTAACATAATAGTTTTTCACGTTCTGCCATATAGACGAGTTTCAGTTAAATCAAGGGCGAACATCACAGTGATGTTCCTCGCGACAAAAGGGTTCACAGGATATGCTCGCGAGTGCGGGTTATTCTCGCGAATGTGACGAAATTGAAGATTTCTCCTGTCTCACTTCCACGGAGCGGTCGCGCGGGAACGACGCAACGTGCAGGGTGTGCAGAGCTCTCAGGTATTCCACGAGTTCGGAGTAACAGCGAGGGAACGCATGGCGAAGGCAATAATCTGGTTATAACTTGAGAGATTAGGTCCGGATTCGATTACCGACGAGGTATCAAACCGTTAAACAGTCTCCGTGCTAATCAAAACCGAACCTCATTACCAAGCGGGGCGAGACCGGGGACTCGGGGCGCGTTGCAATCCTCTCCCTTTTCCCTCCGAACGACCCTCCGAACCATCCACCTCTTCGTTCGTGTCCCATCGTTCCAACGAGAACACCCACACATCAACCCACCCATCCGCATCCACATACACCCACACGGTGCACAAGTGTGCGCCGTTAGCCCGACATTGACGTAGATCTCGCTGGTGGTACGTATGGTATCGGCCCTTTCCCTGCTGTCGAATCTCTTTCAACGATGTTCGACGTCCCACGAACCCCTTGACCTCACCTTCTACCCTCTCGCCGCGTTTGTCCGCGCGCGCGAGGAACAGCTTCGACCATAACGCCTCGTTTCACTTCGACGATAGCGCAACTTTGTAAACCCTTTACGCAGGGCGGACACGTCCGACCCTCCCCCCGAATCGTTGACACCTATAAGTGGACAAATCCGTTCGGAAGTCCCGTTGATCCTGATACGTAATTCGCGCCGCTTTGGAGCGGGGCATACTCACGTCGATGCGAAAAGAAGATTCGACTTTTGTCACGCGGTGCAACAGGTCAGCCGGTACGAGTTCAGCGCTGAAAAATCTCGCCGCAGTTGATTTCTTCGGGTGGTAGCACCGTAGCGAAGAAAAGTTTTCGTTCGACAATGTTTAAGGGGCAGTCCACTTTGAAAATTTCAAAAAGTTCGAAAGGAAGCAGGACTTCACGGAAAAAAAAGCGAAAATCACAGTATAAACAGCATAAAAAACAGGGTGCCATATTTGATTTTACAGTAAAACACAGTAATGTAAATCCCGTCCTACAAAAATGACGAATTTTCCTGTACACACTGAGATTTTTACAGTTACACTGATTTATTTACAGTTTGGTATTGTGAATAAATCAGTGATTTCTGTAAAAATATTCAACAGTAAAATTTAAATGAGGTCGCTGATTTTTATACTGTACGTAAAGTGCAAGGGTTACAGTGTACACTGTATTGAGTACAGCGTGATTCATTAAATTGTACAGTGTGGGTTTGTTTGGGTTTACTCTTCTTTCGACAGTTCGTGACGTAATCTGTGCACTCTGAGATTTTTACAGTTACACGGATTTATTTACAGTTTGGTATTGTGAATAAATCAGTGATTTCTGTAGAAATATTCAACAGTAAAATTTAAATGAGGTCGCTGATTTTTATACTGTACGTAAAGTGCAAGGTTTACAGTGTACACTGTATTGAGCACAGAGTGATTCATCTAATTTCACAGTGTGCCACGATAGTTTTACTTTTCTTTCGACAGTTCGTGACGTTATCTGTGCACTCTGAGATTTTTACAGTTACACTGGTTTATTTGCCGTTTGATATTGTGAATACATCAGTGATTTCGGTAAAAATATTCAACTGTAAAATTTAAATGCGATCACTGATTTTTATACTGTACGCAAATGAGGCACGAGGCCAGGACACAAAGGATTGCCAGTTAGTAGTGCGTGGTTGATGGGACGCGGACATCGAAATTTGTGGCTCAGAATTCGAGAAATTAAAAAGAAAGAAAGAATTTTAAAAAAGAGGTACGTTCTTGTCTAATTAGGTCTTGTTTCGCGCGTGGGGTGAGGCACATGGCCAGGACACAAAGGATTGCCAGTTAGTAGCCCAGGTAGGAAATCAAAAGGCTGACGATGGAAACAAACTTGTGCGAGCCTTGTTTCACCGAGCCTGAGTGGGACAGACCGGGGCTAGGTTTCATTGCATCGTTTGGAGCAGCCTGGAACCAAGACTGGCTGCTTAGCCTAAACTCAGGGTTATTTCAAGCTTTATTCAGCCAGTGAATTTGAAGGCTAAAAAATCAAGGCTGGATGCAGGCTTGTTTCAGGTTGTGATAAAATAAAATAAATTTTAAATAATATTTTTTCTGTACTTCTATGAAAAAAAAATTAGCAATAAATTTGTCGGGTGCGAAGGCACGAAAAACGAAAGCGAAGGAGGCAGCTCAGAACATTTAAACATATTCTCTTATCGATATTTATGAGGTACACAAAAAAGTTTTTTTCTCGTCACATACACATTTCGTATATACTCACTCTCTGGGGTTTGCGTACACTCTGTGTATTACGTGTCCCATAAACAATAAATAAAATAAAGTATTGTGTTTAAAATATTTTATATATATTTTATAACAAATGATATAATGAATAATAAATATATGTAATAAATAAAATGAATTCTTTACAAATTTATTAAATTTACCCCAATGTAGAATATAGAAAACTAAAAACAGGCCTCATATAGCCTCGAGAAGAGTTTGGGATAAGCCGAGTCATAAATGCTCGTGAAGGCTTCATTAAGGCTCGTTTTGAACCTTGTCGTTTCGTCGTTTCAGGCTTAGTACAGGCTTTTCTACCAGCCTTTGGTCAAGCCTGTGTGCAACAGCCTTAAACCGCGTTATCATTCAGGAGTTCAGCTAGGCCTGAAATCAGGCTGGTGCTCAGCCTGAATTAAAAAATGTGAGCCTTGTTTCAGAACTTGGCGAGCCCTTTTTTCATCGTCAATTCCTACCTGGGAGTGCGTGGTCGATAGGATGCGAACGTTGAAATTTGTGCGACATAATTCAAGAAATTATAAAAAAGAGAGAATTATTTACAAAAAGGTACGTTCTTGTGTATGTGACTGATTTTTTTATATTTTCTACAAATTTTTTCAAACTTTCTTTATGGATAAACTTTTTTTTGTGTGTCTTATTCACTTCATTGTATTCTTGATACATATATACATTGTAAGCAAAGGTTTCGCCGATTAAAATTTTTTTTTTATAATCAAATTTACCGTGTGACGTAAACGGTATTCACTGGTTGGACTTGTCTCACGCGTGGCGCGACCAGGACACAAAGAACTGGCAGTTCTTTCAGCGCTATCTAATGTTACTATTAAATTACGGGCTTCATCAAGTTTGAATTACAGTATTAAAACTAGAACGTTTCCCGTGTTTATACTGTAAAAAGCAATGATTGAAAACTAAAACGATATCTGTTGCTAACCAGTTTCTATAACAGAGGACTTCACTGTTCAAACACCTACATAAACTCTGTCGATATAACTGGCGCATTCATTGTACATAATACAGATTAACCAACTGTCAAATTACAAGTTTTGTTAAATTTATATTACAGTGTTGAACTGTATTAATTTACTTTGGGCACACTGTATTTTGAACACTGTGTTTCAGTAAATATCGCTGTGCAAACGCTCGAGTCCAATGCGAACTGTGTAGCCCCTGTATTTTGTACTATTTCTTTTTTTCCGTGTATTGTAAACATGATTCGCAATAAGATGACCCTCGGTGGTTGTAACATTTTGATTTTTACTCTTTTTTTGCGAAGAACTGCAAAAAAATGCGTTTTTAAAATACTTTTTTCGTTTTTCATCTGCTATTTTTTTATTTTTTGATAAAACTTTATATCCGAGGGTCATTTTGTAGCTGGTGTCATACTGAATCTAATGGACTTTGATTTTTTTATTTCAGACAAGCCGTTGCCGAGTTGTGATGGGGCTACCTAGCTCACCTATTTTTAAGGCGTTACGTTAAACTATAGTTTTTGTACTTAAAAATGAATAAAAAAGAATAAAAAATTGTTTTAAATGTATTTCAAGACTTTATTTATCAAGCCCAACAACTTTTATATTCATATATTCCATAAAATCGTGCAAAAATCGCGAAAATAGCCTTTTTTCGTGGCTCCAAAGTGGACTGGCCCCTTAACGGGCTACACCTGGGTGGGTCGAAAAATTGCATTTTCCATAAATATTTTTATTCGATCACCTTCGAGGTATATTCCCTGAAAATTTCATTGAAATATTCCTAAAATTGAATGAGCTGTAGCTTTTAACAGTCGGCCGGGCGAGCGGTAGCAGCACTATAGTTCAAACTTTAAGGGGTTGTATACGGTTAAAATTTTCGAAAATTCGTTTTTTTTCAAATTTAATTTTCGTAATGTACATATATTTAAGTACACACACAGAACATTTCTTGTCAATTCGGCGGATATTCTCGAAGTTACATTACATAATGACGTGTCAGAGCGTTCGAAAGTGCTTTTGAAACTTAAGGGGTTAGACCACTCTAGAGGCCGGAAAAATAGGCTTTTTGGGATTTTTTTTCTGAAAAATTACAACATAAATCGAGATTACAAAAAGGGTGTTTATCAGACTTATCAGTGACTGTATACAATCATTTTTTTAAGCGATTAATTTCAAAATGGCGGCTTTGCAGCGTTTATCTCAAAACTGCATTTTTTAAGTTGGTCGGAAACATAACTCAGACAATTTTCAACCGATTCACTTGAAATGTTGAGTATACCTTGAAAAATACATTTTCTATGGAAGTACGTAGGATTTTTTTTTAATTCTGCATAGTTCATTTGTTATTAACAATTATCTGACGATTTTTTAAGCAATTTTTACACTTTCCAAAAATTTGCCTAAAAATCGTCAGATACTTGTTAATAACAAATGAACTATGTAACACAAAAAAATCCTACGTACTTCCGTAGACAATGTATTTTGTTACTTGTCTACATTGTCTACTATGACAATGAAAATGTTAAAATACAGATAAAAGTTACCATAATATGTGTACAACTTTTTACGTTAATATATTTAAAGTTCTTGTCAAGAAAAATTCTTGAAAAATCGATCTTCTTGGGCCTCCTGACTGTATATAACCCCTTAAACGCGATTTTCTCGAAACACTGTTTTCAAAGACGGTGGACATGATATCTCGAGAACCACGTGATGGATTGATTCTAAATTTACAGGAGGTACGATGAGAAATATTTAAAGGTCGTTGACGATTTCACTTTTTGAAAAACCATCTTTATTTTTTAATAGATACGTATAAATGACGACTTTTTTTTTATAGATTTTGTATTCTCGAGTTCAAATTCGACGCCACGTTGTTGAACATTTTTTTTCGAAAAATCGACGATCGTCAACGACTCGTATTCATTGTTAACTTAAATAACCCGTTTGGTTTTTAGATTTCGGATGGACCGTTCGAGCTGGAGAGTGTCCACCGCTAAACGTCGCGAAAAAATGTCATCATCTGCCGGCGGCCATGTTGTTGTTGTTTTTCTATATTTTTTGGTGATTTTTTTAAAGGCTCCCAATATTTGTACCTTTGTGTTAAAAAAAATGCGTTTCTTTTTCACCAACCGTTTCCCAGAAAATAGAATTCGGAAATTGACATTTTTTCGGGCCTCTAGGTAGATGTCCCTCAAGCGCTCTTGTTTCGATATTGAAAAAATCGTGATACGATGGAGAAGGGTAGACCAACTAGTGAATGGATGAATAACGACACTGTAGGATTCAGATTGACTGTAAAATAAAAATATTATGAAAAATAAGTGCTTTATTGCCAGGGCTAATGAACAATAGTATTCTGATAGTAGAAAAAAAAGAGGAACTGATAAATAAGTAGCGAAATGACTAAATCGTCGGTGAATGGACGAAATTACCGCTAAATGGACACTCGACCGCCAGTAAATGGACGTGTACTAAAGATGAACGATATAAAGGATAACGATGTATTATTTATTTTCATTTAATGTTAGATTTGGAGTGTGTTGCAAAAAAGTTACAATCTTTATCTTTTTATCTTCACATTAATAATTACAATATTAATGATCTTCTACACATGAGTATTATATTTGTTATTACTATGTCGTAGGAAATACATAAAGCTTTTTTACATCTTAACGCGACATTCTTTTGAAAACTACCAAAGTTTGTTTCGACAGAGAAATGGAACATTAAATTTTTTCGAAACGAAAAAAAAACGAATTAAATCATTTCATGACATCATTAAATGAAAAGTACATTGTCATCTCTTAACAAAAATTAATTTTGCAATTTTCAGCAGATGAGCTAGATTTTTTCTTCTGTTTTGAGAATTATCAAAACGGAGCCCATATATCCATTCGCTGGAAAGAAGTTAGAATGCAACACCATTGAATAAACATGGTTAATTCCGACCTATTATTACGAATTGATTTCCAAATTTTGCAAAATATCAAAGATTGATCATGTCTTAAGTAATGAAAGTAATGCTTACCTTAAAAACTTATAAAAAGTATTTTTTTCGCCTTTAGAACACCTACTGTGCACAGCCGTATTATAACTAATTGTAAGTTGCGCGGTGTGCAATTATCACAAACTAGAAAAATTCCGTGTGCGATCAAAATTCGATATTTAGCTAAGAATTCGCTTTTAACGACTCTCGTGATTTTTTTGGCTAAATTATAATAATTTGAGTTTTATCGACAATTCATATTCTTTGCTTATTTCAAATATAATTCTGCTTTCGTCCATTCACGGATGGTTTGCCCTATTACGTGTGCGTTGAATCGCTTGATTCTATACTTAATAATCCGTGAAATATAGAGACGGGAGCGTTTTCATATCAATTAATGGAATGGGAAAAAAATGCCACGTGTCATGACGCTTTTCCGTAAGAAACGACACTAAACCAAATAACGTTGGAATTATTTAATATTGTTTATAGATGTTTATTTATCGTGGAGATACAAGATGTATGATCATACATCATACAAGATGATATATGATCATCATATATGATGATATTATATATGATTTATATCATATATAAATATATAAAATATATTTATATATATCATATTTATATCTCTATAAATATGATTTATAGAGATATAAATCATACTTGATTTATATCTCTATAAATCAAATATGATAATATAGAGAATAATAATTATCATATTTTTCCAGACGTCCTCGTACTCGATAAGAGGACGATATTTCATTCACTCAATTATGCATTTTTTTTTACCTTTTTTCGGATTAGTTTAGCTTTAGTCCAATTTTTTGGCGCACGCTTGGAAAATACTATATTTTTCAAGCACTTTCCGAAAATGATGTACAGCTACAGATGCCAATAATTTCGAAAAATAATTGAGGGAACTGATGAGAAACGAAATAGTAACAAAAAATAATACTTAAAAAAAATTAAGTCCTAATGAAATGAAATTAATAAAAAGTGATCTTCCGAATTTAAAAAAAATCACGCATTTTTTGTCGCTTTTCGATTTTATTCGTGGTCTGTTCTAGCGTCGGAACATCCTTATTTTTCATGACCATACGTGCCACGTTCATACACGTGTCGACGAGCTCGCAACGAAGCAATTTACGAAGTTTAGGGGTCGGAATGAGATCTGCAATAGCATATTACCAGCATAGATGGTTCTTGTTATTCTATTCACCAGCTCGAAATTTAACGAAATTGTTTTGCCGTCAAAAGTACTTTATGATCTACATTTTTAGTTGGACTCAAAATATTCGGAGATATTACGGCAGATTGGATTTTTTATCATAAATATCAAAACTTGGTTACATTAAGGGATCTTCTCACTTTAGACGCTAAAAAGGCTATTTTCATGAATTTTTTTGATAGGTTTATATTATAGTTATTGATATAAAAGTTGTTACACTTGATAAGTACGGTTTCGAAATACATGAAATTTTTAAAAAATTTATTTAAGTCACTATTTATAGATGAAATCTTGGAGATGGATCATCCGAAACAAAAAATCAAATGGTTTTAGATTCAGTATGTTAATCGCTATAGCGCATTTCATACGATTATTTATATATGCAAAAATAAAAAAATGGCGGACATTTTTCGAAAAAACAACAAAAAAAACATGTTTTTTAAACCGTTTTTGGCATAAAAAAATAGTCGATATGAAAATTTTACAAAATCGCTAAATCCTGATAAGCGCTATAACTATAGTTGTAAAGAATATGTAGTTAAAATTTCATAAGGATCGGTTCAGTAGTTTCGAAGATTTTATCAACGAACCGTCGAAAAACGTTCTTTGGAGAAAAACGCGTTTAAAGTTTGTTTGAGTTACATAAATACATAAAAAATGTTTTTTGTGCATTCCGAAAGTGTATTTAGTAAGTGTATCAACTTTTATATCAATATCTATAATATAAACCTTTAAAAAAAATTCATGAAAATAGCGCTTTTTAGCGTCTAAAGTGAGAAGACCCCTTAAAACAGATTTGAAATCTCGGAAATTATGATAATTGAAAGCATCAATTATTTGTCATCCGCTGAATACTGCTCTGGTAGTACCAAAAAAAACTTGGCACAAAATTGTTAATTACGTATGCAATCGAGAATTAGTGAAGCGAATAAATAGTGAATCGCGAAAAAAACGTTTTAATCTTAAACGTGATTTGAATAGATGGCACCTATTTGTGAAATTATCAAAAAATCAATCAATGGATCAATATTCAGAAGGTGCAATTTTTTTGAATGCATATTTTTTATCTTTTTGATCGTTTCTGTCTCAATTTCTGTTTGGGTCCAAGCTAATGGATATGGGATATAATTATATAAACGGATGGAATCCCATCGGGATCCGATTATTCGGGATAATATTTCGCCCCCCGGGTTCGAGGCTTTCAACACCGTTTTGGCCTCTCGATTTTCACACATGGTGAGAGCGTTATTTCGTGTGTAATTGAAACTCCTGGTACATACACGAGAAAGAGAGAGAGAGGGAGAGAGACAGAGACGGAGAATCGAATCATGGCGTGGCAAGTCCCCGTTGCATGTTCTCGTAATCGAACAAGAAGTACGATTAATTGAGTAAAATCGGCGTCGATTTTCCATTAAATCATCGAGGATATTTTCGAAAAAATTAGCCGTTTTCGGTACTCATAGACAATGTCGGTCTATATATTTTTCGACCGATTGAAAAATGCAATTACAAATATAGTTGAAAATGTAATTATAAACATGATGTGAAAGGGGATTAAAAATCGATCTTTTTTACATTTTCTTAAAGTATACATATTCAAGAATATTTGAAATAATGGTGAAGTTGAAATATTGCAAATTGACCATGTCAAGGAAGCGCAAAGATGCCAAGCAGGTAGCGCAATGATTTGCGTATACTAAAACTATTCATCGCGTTCTTCTCGAAACTACTTTTCTTGACCTGGCCGGAACCATAACTCTAGCTATAATTGTCCAATTTTCAAATTTAAAAAACCAAAATTTCCATAATTGCAGTAGCTATCGGTGTACATAGCCAAATTTTTTTAATGCAGTATTTTTTAAGCGCCGAAATATAAGTAGAAACGTCGCCAAAATTGCACTATTTTTCGAACACTTGCCATTTTGCGGATTTTTTTTTCTCCAAAAAACGGGCACGTACAATCAGAATTTCATTTATATAGATTATAAAACTTTTTCGGCTTTTATTTTTCAGACCAACCATGGTCAAGTGATCGATCTGGCCATTGGACCACATTTTTTTACAGATTTCTATTATACCTCAATAACGTTGGTAGTTTTCAATTTTTTTAAACAAAAATTCACACGAAGTAAGTTCAATCTATGCTTAAGAACATACGTTTTTTTTTCCAAATCCCAAATAAATAATCTAGCAGACAAAAAAATCGGAAAAACGACCTTTTCAGCCCGTTACAGTGGTGTCCTCTCTTAATTCGTCAATACCTCAATAACGTTGGTAATTTTACATTTTTTTAAACAAAAATTCACACGAAGTAAGTTCAATCTATGCTTAAGAACATACGTTTTTTTTTCAAATCCCAAATAAATAATCTAGCAGACAAAAAAATCGGAAAAACGACCTTTTCAGCCCGTCACAGTGGTGTCCTCCCTTAATTCGTATAATCGTTTCGTTTACCGTGTATCATAAATTAATTGAATTCCATAAAAGATGTCTCATCGGCCACTTATAATTCATGCCTTTATCAATAAAAAACATCTCAATAAATTATTTAACAGCCTGCGAAAAGACAGTTTCGAACTGTGTTTTAAAAGTCGGTATTCTCCAGTACCGATCACCGCTGGTCTCATTGAAATTCGGATACCTTCACTGATTTCCTTAATTTTTGTTCATAACAATTTCTCGCTTCGCCATTTTCCCTCTTGTTATTTTATTTTTTTCATTAAGGCGTAATCGTAACTAGAGTTCTCTCATGTTCGTTTTACCATAAGATCTGTATAAGATTCGTATGCGCAAATTATATGCGAGTAGTTATGTATCCAGGTGTTCATATATTTGTGTACGTGTGTGTCTGGGTCTGTATATATTTATATAGATATACACGCTTTGCAATGATGGCATGCCAGTGGCTAATGCAATTAAGGGGAGAAACTTGATCCGGCAGTTTGCCAATTAGGAAGAAGTGGGTGGCTCTTCTACGAATGTACTACACACACACACATACACATATATATGAAGATAACGTATTCGCACAGCTTTATATACATAGGTAGGTGGTTGAGTAGTTGAAGATTTTGCGTGTTCGTTTCCGTTCTGGAACGGCAGCTCGTCGCCTGAGAGTGGGGTTCTACCCTGAAGAGGCCAGGGTGAAATGGAACTTAAAAAGATATCATTTTCGTTCACATGCAAATCCTGCAACTAAATTAACAAAAAAAACGTATTAATGTAGTCAAATGAAGGCAATCATTTTTGAAAAAAATAGTTTTCAATTTAGAAGCAAAAAAAAAAAACGTTGACATTGATCATTGATAACGTTTTTCATATTTTTTAACGAAAGTATGCTTAAAAACGTAAAAACATTATATAGTGACATTTGTCGATCTCTCAATTAGTTCAGAAGTTATCAGCGTTCAAACGTTTTCAAAATTTCCGAAATCAACATTTTTTTGAAAATGATAACTCTTGGACGCGAAGAGATAAAAATCTAAAAATTGGTGTGGATATTGTTTTCAAGAGGTACAAGTCAAAGAAATGAGGAAAACCACTAGTGGCCGGGGTCATGGGCTAGGTGAAATGGCCTGGCATTTCCCATATAGAGATATGAAAATATCATTTGAACCCATGATATCTACGTGATAATGACTATCGGCAGTTCTACCAGCTTTTCGGGCGGTTTTGAAATATTTGTTCCGAAGAACAAATATTGGAAACAAAAAAAGAATAAAATTTTGAAATCTTAGTAAACAATCTTATGTGTTAACTATCGACGACGCTAAAATCTACATGTAGTCAGGGTTTTGAAATGCCTAGTTCCTTTTTTATACATTTTTTTGTTCATAGTGAAAAAACTGCAGACAAAATTATTTATTTTTTCATCCCTCCGCGTGTGCCCTATTTTTTTCAAAACACGATATGTAACCTAGGACTTTTAGGGAACGATTGGGTTTTCAAAATCTTCTAAGCTCCAAAAAATCGCAAAAAAATTAAGATTACTTCACACTAAGTAAGTACACACTAAAGACTTACTAATTAAGATACTACAAAGTGTCTACTACATCCCCAGAAGTCCAAATTCAAAATTCCAAGTCCAAAGTAAAAATTTCGAAATCGGTGTTAATAAACATTAAAGTATAGTAAAAAAATGCGGAAAAGCGGGTAAGTTCGAAGTTTTTATTGTTCCTTCAAAGACCAGGGTCCACAGGCGTTGGAGAACACAAAAAAATTAGACGAATGCAAAGCACAAAGTATATGCGCAAAAAGAGCAGTCAAGTATTTTGTTCATTAGTAGCTCGTGGTTTACCATTTTTTTGGAGCCCTCACAAATTGAAGCTACATAGTTTGAGCTCCATTTGGAAAAATGAAGCGGGATAAAAGTTTTGATTTATCCGAATCAAAAGAGGATCAGTATATTGATGATGAAACAAAATATTGGAGGTATATATTTGAGCGAGTGACAGAACGTGAGGAAATATGGTGAATTTTTTTTTCCTCCAGTGGGGAGATACCTTTAGGGGAGAAAAAAATTCGCTGATGTTCATGATTTTTTTAAGGACAGATTTCTTTACCACTTTTAAGACTTATATAAGATAATTATACATATGAAGACCCTTCATTTTTGTTATTCCCTTCAATGGTCCGAACACAGTAGCAGTGGAGCCGCTCGCTTAAAAACTTATTTTGTTTGGATAGGATGTCTCATTTTATTCTAGCATTCAAAATTCGCGCTCTTATG
This sequence comes from Ophion ellenae, assembly GCA_963210295.1. Taxonomy (NCBI): domain Eukaryota; kingdom Metazoa; phylum Arthropoda; class Insecta; order Hymenoptera; family Ichneumonidae; genus Ophion; species Ophion ellenae. The sequence continues at coordinate 24,805,087 of OY723394.1, read as the reverse complement.
CGTATATATATATATATGTTGAACAGCATAAAAGGTGACGTTCGCACGTCATACGCAAGATTAGAAATTAACCGCGCGTGTGCGGCGTCCCATAAAGTTGGGAGGGAGGCGTAAGCGCCGTGTAAGTAGATACGTCCTGTACTTCAGGAACGAACAGAAGAAGAGGGAGGGGCAAGGGATGTTCAGAGGAAGATCGAGGGGCAGAGGGAGAGCTGGGGAGAGAATAAAAAAAAGAAGAGACGAAAAGACCGGAAAAAATAGCGACGCAGAGGGAACGACAAAAAGGGAGAGGGAGGGAGAGAGAGAGAAAGAGAGAGAGAGAGAGAGAGAGAGAGAGAGAGAGAGACAGAGAGAGAGAGAGAGAGAGCTTGATTCGAATCCAATTAACGAGACAGTGGCTATACACTGCAACGAGGGTACTTCCTCCCGCATATCTAGAACGTCAAGACTTACCAAACGGTCTTATCGCTGCTGCTATTCATATATACCGCACGAGGAATCATAACGATGAATTGAGGTAAATATCTTTATAAACAGTTACGAAATTCTCTCGACGAAGTTTCTCCTTACCTCGAACTATCTGGCATAATTATCAAACATCCCCGACTTACACGTACCTCTCATAAATATGATAAAACGCTCTATCTTGTGTATTGTACGATGATTCGTAATTGAGACGTCCTTCGCAAAGAAACTTCCCGACCGTGTGAAATTATTTTCCCAAGCTGAACCATACCCGATTTGCGAAAAGAAAAACGCTACACGACGGTGCCCATATTAATAACAATTTTTTTACACTCATTTTTCACGATATCTTGACGAGTTATGACTAATTGCTCACTGACATGGGTGTTCGTACATCTTAGTTAGTAACAAAACTGCTTGGAGAATTATTTCTCCAAGATTGTGTCATAAATATAGCACTGAATCAAATTGAATTTGCTGCTTGATATTAATTTGTATTAAGGAAGGAGATACCTTTAGGCGAGGAAAGAATTTGATGATTTTCATGATTTTTTTAATGGAAAGATTGCTTCACCTTTTCTTAAACTCTGACCATGTTCTGTCACTACTTTTAGCTGTTACATAGTATTTTTATTAATCTTTAAATATGCACCAGTACGACGCGGTCTTCTAAACTGCATTTTCAAAACTGGTGTGACGTATGGCGAAAAAACTAATCGACCGATTCTGATGAAATTTGGCATAAATCTTTCTGACCTTATCGTTTAACACATAATCCTCAATGTTTTTGAAAATTGAAAAAAAAAAACTATTTTTTTTGACAATGTAGCATATTTTTCGGAAAATTCAATCTTGTTGTTTCAAAGTGTACCATTTCATCGATTTTTAATATTTCTCACTCTTTCTTGGTTCATATTCTGCGTATGAGTGTTAATCAAAGAAAAATCTTCGTTCATTGTTTTTCGGATTAGTCCCGCCGACGTTACGTGTCACGCCGTCGAACAATATCCGCCGCAACCCGTTTAGAAGACCGTGCCATACCTCCGCCATTTTTAAAGACGAACAAAAAACACCATGTAACAACCACAAGTAGTAATAACACGTACCCTAAGTATAAAAAAATATTGAAGAAATCTTTCCTTAAAAAAAAATCATGAAAATCATCCATTTTGTCCTCGCCCCCTTAACAATTGAATTATTTATAGAAAATTGTAGATTCGATTTTTCGTAAAATATTTCACTTTGCCTCATTCCGTAAGGCATTATTGGAAAGCCTTATTTTTTGTCGAAATGAGCTCGTGACGGGAACTGAAACTTTACATCCTCAAACAAAAAACACTCGAGAATTTAAATATCGAATGTTCGGAATGTCGGATATAAAGTGTCTGTTAAAATTGTGCAACATCGAATATACTAAAAAAAATACAAATCTAACAACAATAATAATCACAATATAAATAAAGGTGCCAGTAATGATACCGATAATAGCAATAACGAATGATAGCAACAACAAGTATAACAATATTTGTATCATGTATACATATTATTGAAAAAAGCCTGATACTCGGAACACTCGAATTGACGTAGGTTAGGGCTTTTGTTTCTCGGTCGTTCATTGTACATATACATATACCCGTGCGCCCTCGACCACTCGATCGAGTATGCGTTGAGTTCCTAGGGGCCGTCCCAGTCGTGGTCAAAGGGTCGCTAAGGCGAGGGCTGTTGCAATGAGTGCCAAGGTACACTCTAAAAACGGAAATGATAGGACGCCGGAAGGTGTCCGGCAACAAGGAAAGGTGTTTCCTGTCTTTCACCTTCCAAGCTGTCGATACACATACACGTATTGATATATATATATATATATGTAAATGTATGTGTGGGGGAGCGTGTATATATATATATATATATACACACACATATATATATAACTACATTGTTTATGTTCGTGTTGTTCTTAGTTAGCTTTTCGTATAGTATGGTCGGGTTTCGTCAGTGCTCGACGTTTTACCTACGACCTCTCTGAGGAACGCCGAAGGGTGTTTCGTAGTCTCGCGTGTATTATAAACGCACGTAGAATTCTAAGTCTTGTACGAATTCTCCACACACAAATTTTAACGTTATTCTCATATATAGGTTTGAAACACGCATATATGCTTATACAGGGTGTCCTTCTTATCTCTGCCACCCGAAATAACTCGGTAATTATCGACGTGCCAACAAAATGTTCCAGACAGAAGTTGTACGGTGTGAAGGGGGCCATCAAATGCGACCAATTTTTTTTATGTCGATGGAGGCGCTGACGCACAGTGAAGGTCACCTCCATTTTTTTAAATGGAATGGTACTTTTTTTTGAACCATCTTGTGGAGCAGCTCAAGCCGCATGAAAACATTAGGGGGTAAAAGTCATTCAAGGTCATTCAAGGTCAGTATCGATGATACAAACGCTTTCATACAATGGCATCGATTTTCAACATTTCTCACTTTTTCTTGGTTCATCTTTTGCGTATGAGTGTTTATGACCGAACCATCTTTGTTGTTCTTTTTTTATTAGATAAATCCCGTTGACGCTACGTGTCACGCCGTCTAACAACATCCGTCGCATCCCCTTTAGAAGGCATACCTTCGTCATTTATGAAGGTCAATAAAAAAAGCCATGTGACTTGAAGGCATCTTGCCTAAAGTTATCTCCCCCCTTGAATTAAGGGGTTACTCTCAGTAGCGATTTTGAAAAAATCGATTTTTTTATTGCATTTTTTTGAAGTATAAGTATCTGAGAATATGTCCTGAAAATTTGAAGTCGATCCGACTAAAATTGACTGAGATATGAGCGTTGGAAGAGAAGAATCCGTTGTGTAAATGACCGGCTAGTCTGCCGTCTGGCGCGCTCGACCCTCCCTCCGACCTTCAATGCATTGTTCGATGAAAAGGGTCGTATACCTGACATTCACAACGTTCACATAATAGACTGGAATTTATAAAAACGGGCCCGGAATAGATGACTCTATGTAAGTTAACAAAAAAAATATTTTCTTCGTGTAAACTGAAATTGAAACTTTAAACGCGTTTTTCTCAAAATGGCATTTCTGAAGTCGGTGACCAAGATTACTCGAACACTAATGAACCGATCTTCTTGAAATTTTGCAGGCTTATTTAATACATAAAAATGTAGTCTTTAATCGGTCGATTTTTTTTTCGAAAAAAATGGCCGTTTTATACCCAAAAAAGGCCGTTTTTTTCGTTAAAATCGAACCATTAACTTTGACTGTCCGCCATTTTGTGAAAAATGAATATTTTTTAAAATCCTTCGATTAAAGACTAGTTTATACTTATATTTGACTAAATCCATCCGCATTTTTTTTTCAGATGATCCACTTCGCCGCAATGTTGGTCACCGCAAACCGTGTATATAAAAACATTATTTCATTGACGGCCATTTGCCACTAAACAATGTAATATTTTTCAATAAAAAAATTACTGAAAGTTCTTCAAGATGTGTTCTTTAAGATGGTATATTGATCGATAAAAAAAGTTTTGTAGTTTACTTTTAAAACATTCATAAAAAAAGACCTTTTTTTGCGCTACAAGTGGGGGTAACGCCTTAATAAATTTCATTAATCAATTAAATGCTCCGGCGAATTAAATTTCCCAAAGAAGGAGATTGAAATCAATTTCAACAATGTGCACCGCCATGTTATAACTTCGACAAAAGTTCCGCCTCGCCGGCAATCGTCGCGCTGATCCATACGTCGCGGAAAAATTCTCAAATTAGTAGAGAAGTCCTAGGAGGGTTGACACGGAGGTAAGTTGAAACAGTGTCAATGGCTCGGTAGATGTGATTGTTAGCGAGCTGGCAACAATGTCATTTTTTTCTTTGCATTTCCACTTGTCAGTCCGCTCCGGTGCTCTTGCAAGTTCAATTGCGTCACATCGACACCCGAACCAAAAAAAAAAAATAGCGAAAGTAAGCATTTGTCGTATTTTTCATTAAGCGTTAGCTACCTTGTTTTTATATTTGATGGTATGTGATATGCATTGTTTGAAAGCTTACTAACGTAGCACTCGATTTGTCATATTGAATTTGTTGTATTGCAATACTCTTTATCAATAGTAAGTTCCGAATCAAGTGGCATCGCATTTTTGACACCTAGGAGGGTTGGAACAAGGTGTTTTAACCTATCTCCGTTGCAGTAACGTTTTCATACGATCATATTTTGTGGTGTGATGTGGAAGGCTTGCATTTGTTTTATTTCAGATGGCGAATAAATATATCAGGAAAACGGATAGAGGCATGGCGAGCCGAGAAATATATGAGCTCGCCGCTGAAGAGGTTACTCTATGGGACGTAAGATCAAGCAAAAAGAGAACGTGGAAAGTGAAGACGAGGAAAAGTATTTTTGCGTGTGTTGTATGGAATCGTATTCAAACAGCAGGCCAAATGAAAAGTGGGTGCAATGCCTGGAGTGCAAAGCATGGTCGCACGAGGCCTGCACTGGTGGAGAACTTTCATATGTATGTGACAATTGTTTGTCTGAATAGAGATTAATTTACTCTCTTGCCATAATGTTTCTCCTTTAATTTATTTTTTGGTTTGCTATATTCTACTATTCGATTCCGTGAGATTCGTGAGTTTATATTCGTTTTAGTTAGAACTTATGAACCTTTGTCAGACTAAATAACAAAGTGAGACTTAGATTAATGTCGAGGTTAAGTTTTTATATTTTTAATAAAGTTTTTCAGTAACAATGTGTTTTGACATCATTTATACCCATATTTTGTACCAATACCCAGGCGTTTCAACTCACCTCGATATGAAGAGAGTTGAAACAAAACGATTTATTGTACTTAAGGAGCTATACCAGTGTGACACTTTAAAAAAATCGATTTTTTTTGCCTTTTTCGGCAGTTTATACTTTCAAGAATATGAGATGAGATTTTCATACTTTCAAGATTCATACACTGCGAAAAGAAAATCGTTGAATGTGCAAAATGCATTTTGTTGTCTCGAAATTTTGTTGTTTTAACAGTTGCTCAGACATGCTAAATAAGCTACAGTTCATACCACTGAAACTATCAGTCAAATTGACCAAACGTGTTTTATGCCAACTAAAAATCAAGTTGAACGTATTTAAAGATACATTTTGTTAAACCAACTAAATTTTGGATGGATGAACGAATTTTTTTTTTTCAGTGTACTTTCAAGAATATGAAATGAGATTTTTCAAATTTGCTGACATTGTAACTCAAAGAGCAATTATCCGATTGACTTGAAATTTGATCTGAGTGTCTTGAATATATTTACTCTACAATGACGTAGGATAATTTTAGGATGCAAATAGACGATTTAGCATTGAAAAAACCACCATTGTATAGGCAAGAAAACGGACTTTTTTCATAACTACGCCATTTTGTTAGGTTTTGATATTTTTCGAAAATCCTACGTCATTGTACAGAAAATATCTTCCAGTTTAACGACATTCTTCCTTTTTCGGTTTCAGCTAACCAATCTGCCGGAATCATGTCAACAGTGGAGGAACTTTTTTTTGCGCCTCCGAACGCAGCGCATATGTCGCTTGGATCTCAATATTTTTCAATGAAAAAATTATGTAATATAGGTCAAATATAGCCAAATTTATTCTTAATTTTCCGAAACATTCAAATGAGTACTTTTCTTTCGAAAAATTCCCAAAAATCACCCAAATTTTCAGCGTTCACACTGGTATAGCCCCGTAAATGGTTTTTTTACAGGTTACATAATTTCTGGAGTCATTTCTAGTCGAAAATCGATTAGTCGATTAAAAAGCTACAAATCAACTTTATATTTACCCGAATCTCTCGTTTCGATTGCGAGATATGGGGTGAAATCTGAAAATTCTTTCAACCCTCCAAGGTCTCCCCTACGCACCCAAAAAAGTGTGGGCGCTCTCAAATTGGTGTAAAAATTTGCGAATAAATTCGTACACCCAAAAAACCAGTGATTTTTCCGATCCTCGTAAAAGAATCAAAGAAAACGACGACAAACCGTCGAGCAGGACGAGGACTGAAGTAGTCCTTTTTGAGCGTGAAGCGATTGTCGTCCCTGTGATTCGCGGGCGCAAACGAAGGGTGGAGTGTAGTCGAAAAGGGCCGTCCGTTGTTGTCGCTGGTGTAGCTGGTGTCACGCGGACAAACGGGATAGCCAAGAGGATGAAAACACAAACTCGTTGCATCGCCGATGCAGGAGGGAGGAAAATGCATCGAGTCCTGCGGGAGACGGGAATGGGGTGGCCACCCCCGGCCCTTTATGTCCGGTTGTTGGCCCTAGGTGAGTAGCAAGAGCGCGTAAGGCCCGTTCGAACGATCGACTCCAATGAGATTCCATTGTCTCGAGTAATTAATATTGATTACAATAGGTCATACCTTCTCTCGAGGTGCTCGCTCGCTCACTCGCACTTCCGGGCCACCGGAAAGCTCGTATTCTCTCGTCGTTGCACATGTTTACACGCCTTTCCATCATTGACCTTCATAGGGCCGCAACTCGCACGTTTCAGCTTAACGATTCCCTCGGAGCTACGCCCTTACGTGTGTGAGCTGTTGATGCTCATGTCGGAACAACGTACGTGTGTGTGTTTTAAGTATGTCGCGCGCTTAGGGCTTACGTGGACGCGATCATTCGAGGTTACGATGCATGGTTACATTAGGATTTCCTATGCAGAGACCAAACACCAGCGCGCCGATCACCCGTTGATTTTCCGTCGACCGTCGATGCGACGATATATTGCTACAGGATCTGCTTTGCATCGTCTCCGTGGATACATATACGCGATAAGGTCAGTTTGAACCCTCGATATCTACGCAGTGTTGGCTATTGGCAAATACCGGCTCTTTTGAGGCCGGCCCGCATTCTTGTTATTTGGTTATTTATTTTCTGGACTGCAACGAAATTATATTTACATTTTGTAAGTGATTTTTGTTTATCTACATAATTGTATTTGAATTTCGTGAATCGGTTTTTTGACCTACATAATTGTATTTAAATTTTGTGAATAATCATATTTAGTTACTATTTTCATTAAATTTTTCCCACATAATTATATTCACATTTCCTGAGTGATTTTTTTACCTGCATGATTGTATTTAAATTTCTTGAGGGCATTTTTTTTGCCTTTGTAAATACATTTAAATTTCCTGAACAATTTTTTTCCTTGCATAAATGTATTTAAGATTTGTAAACAATTGTATTGACTTACTATTTCGATTAAATTTTTGCTCACCTAATCATATTTACATTTCTTGAGTGAATTTTTTTTACCTACATAATTATATTTTGATTTTGTAAAAGAATTTTCGAAATAAACTTTTTTTACCTGCATAATTGTATTAGAATTGCCTAAGTGAATTTGCTTTCCCTCCATAAATATAGTCAAGTTTCCTGAAAAATTTTTTTGCCTACATAATTATATTTACATTTTGTAAGTGATTTTTGTTTATCTACATAATTGTATTTGAATTTCGTAAATCGTTTTTTTGACCTACATAATTGTATTTAAATTTTGTGAATAATCATATTTAGTTACTATTTTCATTAAATTTTACCCACATAATTATAGTCACATTTCCTGAGTGATTTTTTTACCTGCATGATTGTATTTAAATTTCTTGAGGGCATTTTTTTGCCTTCATAAATACATTTAAATTTTCCAAACAATTTTTTTCCTTGCATAAATGTATTTAAGATTTGTAAACAATTATATTGACTTACTATTTCGATTAAATTTTTGCCCACCTAATCATATTTACATTTCTTGAGTGAATTTTTTTACCTACATAATTATATTTTGATTTTGTAAAAGAATTTTCGAAATAAACTTTTTTTACCTGCATAATTGTATTAGAATTTCCTAAGTGAATTTGCTTTCCCTCCATAAATATATTCAAGTTTCCTGAACAATTTTTTGGCCTGCATAATTGCATTTGAATTTCCTAAGTGATTTTTTTTTCGCCTCCATAAATAAATTTAAGTTTCCTGAAAAAATGTTTGCCTACATAATTGTATGTTAATATCCTGAGCGCTGTTTTTGCACCTAAATAATTGGATTTCAATGAATGCCAAATTAATGTTTGCCTACATAGATATATAGAAATTTCCTAAGTAATTTTGTTTACCTCTACAATTGTGTTTCAATCTCCTAAGTGATTTTTTTACCTACATAGTTGTATCTAAATTTCCTAAATGATTTTTCTTTCTTTTATAATTGTATTTGAATGTTCTAAATAAATCGAAAATAAACTACAATTTTTTTTCCATTTCCAAAAAAGTATTCACCGTACACTCTTGCGGGTTTTATCCATTACGTACGAAAACCTGAACCGGTATAGACGAACCCATGCAATTCTTCTGATTCTCTGGTGCGCAGACGTTTTACTCAAAAGCATCTACAGCACGGTCTCAGAAGTATTGGCCTTTCCCTGACTGGTTGACGCGCCAGGGGGTGCACGGCTAACCGGTCACCGCTTTGAATATCGGCTTGTTTTGAATGAAGCATTGCATGTGGGAGGATCCCCGAAATGACCTTTACATAAAATTGAGTACAGGGTTAGTTGCCTACTATGGGGACGGCTCTCGAAGTCTAAAGTCTTTGAAATCACCGGTCCGCTTATGTATGTATGCACATATATATATATTATCCTCTTGATCTATATAGTCTATTATCTACCCGCCTTGACCACCGGTCAGGTGTGTACCATCGGACCCTTTCTTCCTCGTCATCGTCATTCTGCTCTCGATTCATTGTCCCTTCCCACAACGACGCTTTTCCAACCTTCCGTATCCCGTCATTATCGCTCACAGAAGCTCTCATCCTATACATCACACTGGTCCGTTGCACATACATTACGCTATTTATTCAGCGCCTATATGATTTTGCCCGATGATGCATGCATAGTCGAATTCAGTCACGGTACATTATTTCAGTAACCTCGAAGAGATTCTCATTTGTTCTTATTTTTTGGTATTGTAAATATTTACGACGCATTGTATCAATTGCGATTATCATCTCGTACCCAAATGCTCGGATTCGGACACTTAACTTTCCTCGCGTTTGACGATGCTCAGAAAGCGAAAAATAATATGCCAAATCTTCGACAGATGACGACGAGAAATACAAGCTTCTTTTTTTCTGTCATTCGATGATCATTTGATTATCTGGGTACGAGGATTTTTTTTATTCGCTTCAAAGTTGCTCTCCATTCCGCAGCTGCAATATCATTATTGTAAATTAATATTTATATTGTATTTCATTCAAATACTGATGTGTATGAAATCGATTAGATTTCATATTTCCATATAAAAAATGTTGCATACTTAATTGTAAATTAATATTTATATGGTGTTTTATTCAAAGACTAATATTGTATCATCAAAAACAGTACGAATAAATGTTCATAATGATATTTATGAAACAAATAAAATTTCATATTTTCATGTGGAAAATGGCGTATACTTAATCGTATACTTCATTGTTAAATAACATTCATATCGTATTCTATTCAAATACTGATATTATGTTATAAAAAACCGTGCGAATAAATGTTCATACTGATATTTATGAAATAAATAATATTTCGTATTTTCATGTGGAAAATGGCGTATACTTAATCGTATACTAAATTGTAAAACAATATTCATATTGTATTCTAGTCAAATAGTGATATTATATTATCAAATTAATTGTTCATAAATGTTCATACTGATATTTATGAAATCGAAAAGATTTCATATTTCCCTGTAAAAAATGTCGTATACTTAATTGTGAATAAATGTTTATATTGTATTCGATTCGAATACTGATATTGCACGATCAAAAACAGTATTAATCAATGTTCATACTGATATTTACGAAATAAATTAGACTTCATATTTTCATGAAAAAAATGTCGTTTACTTAATCGTACACGTAATTGTAGATGAATATTCATATCGCGTTCTATTCAAATTCTGACGTTACATTATCAAAAACAATATTAATAAATGTTCATACCCATCTTTATGAAATAGATTAGGTTTCATATTTTCGTGCAAAAATGTCGTTTACTCAATCGTATACTTGGTTGTAAATGAATATTCATATTGTATTCTATTTAAATACTGATATTACGTTATCAAATACAGTATCGATGAATCTTCATACTGATATTTATGAAATAGATTAGATTTCACATTTTCACGTAGAAAACGTCGTATGCTTAATTGCTTTATGAAAATATAATTTATCGGCAGTCAAATAGAATATTCAAAAACTCAAAAATCAACAACATGGAAAAAAATATCCATCTTTCAATAATTTACTTATACGATGGTCACAAAGAAAATAACAGTTTTGAGGGGACGCGTTTTGAGAACATTTGTCTTCGATGAATTTTTGATTGGTAGAAATTTCAAAGTGTTCGAGTGGTTTGTCAGGATTTTCTAGGCAAAAATTCGTCCGTTTTTACGTGGAGTACCTCATATGCGTTCATGGAGAATAAGCGAAGCATGTAGAATAGCAGCCACACGTCGTCGCATCATCCCTTATGCGGTGATCTCGTTCACAGGGATTTCCTTTCCCCGTGAGATATAGAGAGCGAATCAAAAGCCGGGGCTTCTATTCTCTCTTGTATACATCGTCCTCTGTTTCGTTGCTCTTGCGCGCTCTCGTACATATGCGCTCTATGCGTTAAGCTCGTTGGCCCATTCATGACGCCCGACCGGGCGTCCTGATATCGACATTCATTATCGGCCGATTGGCCTCTCCATCCGCACTGATATGCAAGTTTACGTAAAATATATGGCGCGTTCGACGCCAATTTTCTCCGGGCCTGACTCCAATTGTCACGCTGTCACGGCCATCGCTCTACGTTTTTCATTCGAACTCGTACGAAACATTTTTTATAGTATTTTTTTTTTCAACTGTACACACGTGACGATGATCGCAAAAAATTATGTTTGTATGTTTTATATCAATATGATACTTTATATATATATATATATATATATATATATATATATATATATATATATATATAAAATACTTATTTTTACAAATAAAAAATGTTAAAATACAGTTAAAAGTTACCATAATATGTGTACAAATTTTTTCGTTAACAGTTTTGAAGGTCTTCTCAAGAAAAAATCTTGAAAAATCGATCTTTTGGGGCCTCCTGGTTGTATATAACCCCTTAATTTTAATTTCATAATAATATGACATACCAAGGTAACAGTGTGAGAAAAATAAAATTAGCCCGTCCCAAGGCGGATTAATAATGCACCACATACACTTTTATTTTAACATCATATCTGAATAATAATATATTAAATATTTATCCAGATATACGGACAAAAAAACATACTTACATTTTTCCACGATCATATTTATCTATTTTTTATATAAAATATATTTATTTATTTTGTATACACATTTATATATATATCGGCCTTGGGACGGGCTAATTTTATTTTTCTCACACTTTTACCCTGTATGTCATATTATTATGAAATTAAAATTAGTATTCGGTAAGAAAATATGCTATGCTGTTATGAAAGTTTATGATACATGAATCATTCGAGGCCAATTTACTTGGAGGTCAAATCGACAATTACTTTAAGGGGTTATATACAGTCAGGAGGCCAAAAGAGATTGATTTTTCAAGAATTTTTCCTGAGAAGACCTTCAAATCTATTAACGTAAACATTTGTACACATATTATGGTAACTTTTAACTGTATTTAAACATTTTTTATTTGTAAAAATAATTATTTTGAAAGCTGCTATAGCTGATCTCCGAGAGCACCTCTAAAAAAGGCGTCTTGCGGTGAACACGTTATCTCTGGACTGGATATTCTAAAATGAAAAAACCGAAAATATTTCGTTAATACAATGGATTATCTTGTAATTGATCGAAGGAATAAGCAAAATAATAATTTTTTACAGAGAGGCGGCTTCTAAAAAAAATCGATTTTCGACGAAAATGTAGGCCTTCAATTGTTTACAAAATGGAACGTATTTATCGGTGAGAAAAAACCTTCTATTAATCACTAAAAAATATAGTTGAAAATATTGTGTTAAAATTTGAGACTGATCGGTTCAGCCGTTTCCGAGAAATCTTGCTCAACGATTTAAAAAACACAGTTTTGAGAAAAACGCGTTTAAAGTTCCAAAAGCAATTTCGAACGCTCTGACACGTCATTGCAAATGTGCGTGTAACTTCGAGATTATTCGCCGGATTGACAAGAAATTTTCTGTGTGTGTACTTACATTTACGTACATTACGAAAAAAAATATATAAAAAAGTCGATTTTTCGAAAATTCTAACTGTACATAACCCCTTAAACTCGTACTGAACATTTTTTTACATCACCGGTAATCTAGAAAAAAAATGTACTGAAAAATAATTCGGACTCGTGAAACTTTTATGTCGAAGAATATGATAATTTTATTATTATAAAATATCTTATATATATAATATTTTATTGAAATAAATTTATCACCTGAAATATCATATATTCATGCACTATATCAACATATATATGCTCATTGAATATTCTCAATCATCATCATAATTAACTCGTCACCGTAAATATAACTCAACTCCTCCGATAATGTTAATTGTTCTACAGTTATCTTTGTCTTAATCACACCTCAATCGAAAAGCGAAGATTTCAGCCCCATAGATCGAAAGAAGAAAAAAAACACGTTATTCCAATTTCCTCACTATTTCAGTACTGAAGTAAATTATAGAACTCCAATTTCACGTGTGACGTCCAAATCTGAGTTCGTCAAAGTAACGTCAAACAACGATACGTACTCATATTTCAACCTATTCGTACAATAAAAGTCGCCATTTCGGGTACACCGACGCGACGTCGTTGCCTTTTTTTTCTCAAGTATCCCCATAATTTATCCTGCTATTCATTGTTATAAAGTTTGCTCGGGATTGGCATACGATCGCTATCACCTGTCGGGGATACCGCAAATCGGTTGCATCGCTATACAGACGTATACGCGTATGCGCATCATCGCTCGACGTGAATACATCATACACGAGGGTCGAAGGTGTGGAGAGAAGGACTGACGAGTAAATTTGATAAAATGACCTACGATATGTTGGCGTTACGTAACAGCTGTATACTTAAGGATAATTTAACTTTCATTACCGCGCGGATGATTTCATCGCGTTTATATATATATATATATATATATATATATATATATATATATATATATATATATATATATACATGTATATATACATATGTATATATATATATATATATATATATATATATATATATATATATATATATATATATATATATATATATATATATATATATATATACTCACCTTATAGAAATGTTCGAAGCTCGCTAGACGGAAAGAGAATAGCTATATATTTTTTGGAATCGCGCATAAAGAATCGAAATGATAGTGTGCGAGAGAGAGGGTTCTCCGGGTGCGTACTGCATGTGTGTATCATAATCGTGAAATCGTGAAACTTTATTCGGGCAAGGATACGTAGAAGGTTTTATCGAAGAAAAAGATCCTCGATATTTTTTTCGCCCGTTAGGGGAGATCGAGATCTTTTTTGTTGGTCGAATAATATAGATCGTGCGAGAAGTAACTTTTCAGCAATATATATATATATATATATATATACAGGGTGTCTTGTGATGAATGGATAATCCTGCAACTGTCGATAAGCTTTATGTTATTTTGTTTTTAATCATCTGCTTTTGGTTTTTCGCATGTCATTTCTACAAATTACATGAATCGACGATAGCTAAGCAACTTTTTAAAGTAATTGGCACGATATGCGTAGTACTTTTTTTTACACCGCATGCTATCAAAGTCAGATGTTCGAATTGGTTTGTGTGAAAATTCTGCATGAGATATTTTTTCATAAAGTTTCCTTAATATTTGAGGTTAAAAAGAAGACTTTTCTAGACAAAATAAATAACCTAGGGTATTTAAAAAAAAACCGGGTCAAAAAAGTTATCATTTGTAGAAATGGCATGCAAAAAACCAAAAGCAGATTATTTTTCCTCGAAAACCGTGGGACTTTTACTAAACTGAAATTCCAGCATGTAGTAGGACATGATCTGACCTACAGACAGTTGCAGGACTATCCATTTATAATAGGACACCCTGTGTGTATATATATATATATGTGTGTATATATATGTGTATATATATATATATATATATATATATATATATATATATATATATATATATATATATATATATATATATTCGCCAACGGCTATACACCCTCCCTTTTATGCATAATATTTGAAGTAAAATGATCCAGCACCATACACGCTCACCTGGATAGATGTGATATATATTTGCAATCCAAGGATATTAATTCGAACAACGTGGTCAAAGCTTGCATCATCTCCTTCGGGACGTACAAGAAGACGGGATAAACTATTGGGTTACCCCGCAGGGTACGTACGTGCCGGTTCGCCTTATATTGTTTTCCGAAAGGGCGTCGATGCAACGAGTTCTCTCGAATGCATATGTATATATATATATATATATATATATATATATATGTAGCATCTTCTTTGCTGATTTTGCACCTGAAGAAAAAAGAGTACAAATGTTCGAGCGGGAATGTCTGACGGATTTTTGCACCGAGTTGAAGTGAAATCACAATGTAGCAACAATATTGCTCGGCTTAAGGTTGACTTATTTTTGTTTGCACAGTTCTTGCATATTCGCTCCGATACGGAGAGTGGAGCGACGTATTGCGAATTCAATAAATCGTAGGAACGAGTGAATCATGAATGGAGCAAGTGTGAAAAGAATTGACAACGGAGCTTTTTCAAAATACCATGAAATCCTATCTCTCTTTTGTGATTGGTATAAATATTCAAAGGGTGACCGTTGTGAGGTGCCCATGGGTTTTCAAGGGTCCGGCGCGGCGATTTTTCGACGAAGAAAAATATGATTTTCAATGGCTTTTCGAGTCCTGTTCGAAAAAAAATGTAGCGCTTTTTTGCCATGAGTATGCGTCGGCAAAAATTGAACGTTGTGGGGAAGATTAAAATTCCATTTTGAATTCAGCAAAATGAAGGTTATTATATTCCAAATAGGGAACCCTGTTAAAAAACTTGTATTTTTTTAATGCGATAAAATACCATTTATCCACTTTGAAATGCATCACGGATAATTGTTTTCTCGATGCCGGGATGCACAAAAAAATTCAAAAAGGTTGCGTATTCGGAATTTAATTATCGTCGTTCTGCTGCACTCCCAATGGAATTTAGACTTTTCTTCCTGAATGCTCATATTTTTCTGGTAAATGGTACTTATCACAGAAATACGCTTTTTTCAAAAAGGACTTGCAAAATCATTTAGAATCGTATTTTTCTCGATCGTAAAATCACCCCGCAAGACCCTTAAAAACACATGGCTCTCTTATAATTGCCATTCTTGTATACTTTTATCCTATATACCCTTGTATACCCTTTTAATGCATACAACATTTAAACTCCTAAATTCATTATAAAAAACGTATTCTCTTTATTTTTACCACTTAACAAATGATTCCTATGAAATATAGCAGACCGTTGGAAAGGGTATAAACTGGAGAACTTTTAAAAACAAAGCTAAGTTCAAAACAGCTTTTAGTTTTTTTTTTTATAATGAATTTAGAAGTTGACATATTTCATCAAGCTCATGAGTCATTTTTTTAACCAATTGTATCAAATAATTATTTATTCATAATAAACATACATTGCAGAATACAGCAGAAGTTATTTGGTGTTATTACAACCACAAACAAAAGAGTTATGACGATTTAAAGGCAAAATTTCGGGTAATTAAAAAAACGAAAAAAATCATACATTAACTTCACACTCAGGACATAGGGTCTAAGGGTGAAAAAAGTAGCAAATGACCCCCTCCCCTCAAAAAAGTTGCTCAGTTATTGTCGATTCATATTATTTGTAGAAATGGCATGCGAAAAACCAAAAGCAGATGATTTTTTTTTTCAAAAAATAACATAAAGCCCATACACTCGAAAAACCGTGGAACTTTTACCTCTGATATTCGAGTTTTTGAGAACATACATATATAATAATATGAAATCCTGAAATTAATATAAATACAAATAAATATAAAAATGTAAATGTGAATATACAAATATATGTACATAAGTACAATAAAACAATTCTGTTATATAATCGAAAAATATTCTCTCCTTGACAAAGAGCTTTCAAAGCTACAAGTGTTGTATATTTGACGAGTGAAACGTTCAACTTTGAAAGAATAAAATCGACTGCACGTCAATCATACAATAGACCAAATTCATCATTTGGCGAAAACCGACCCACATGCTCAGTATGAACGAAAAAGTTCATCGTTTATCTTACCTGAGCATGCTCCCGATACCGTGGCTAATACAAAGAGGATCTTCGAAGAAGATCTCCCTTTTATTTCTCGACATACTATATCGAGTTACTCGACACGCTCGTTTCTTTCCCTCTTCCCTCGGCCCCGGAGGAACAACGAGACGACAGCAGCACGCGCTCTTGCCGTTTCATTTTAACTCTAATCGTTCTTCGATCCGAAACCGAACGAGCGAGAAGCCAGCAGGAAGAGCGAAAGCAGAGAGAGAGAGAGAGAGAGAGAGAGACATCGAGGACAGATGGCCAATGGCGTACCGTACTTTTTCACCTGAATCTTCCAAACTTGGCAAAAGTTTGATAAAAATTATACATCGATTTGCAAGAGTAGCATGGCGAAGGAGAACCATAAGTGCTCCTGCCACTTTCCACTTCCATTTGAGACGTTTTACTCGTAAATTGTAAACGCGAGTAGGGAATAATTAGGAGGGAATTAAGGAGATTAAAGCGTTAGCCACAATCAAAGATTAAATTTTGGATAAAAATATTTGTTATTGTCTAGACTGTCTTTAGCAATTTTTTGAAATTTGTTCACGGCAAAAGACCGAGATTAAAAAATAGTTTAATGTATGTAATTTTACGTGCGGTTATGTTGGCAAGACGTTCACGCTATGGGTGATGTAATTTTTTTGGCTATTTAGCACCACGATAAACAATTTCTAACAACGGATTAACGCTAATTAAACGTTTGTAAACCTTGAGAAAAACCCCATCTTGGCAGGACGACAACTCTTTTCTTTATTTCCCTATTCTCAGACATCTCCCTCCTCAAATATCTATTCTGGAGCAGGTTTAATGAGAAACATCTCTATTCCAAAATATCTCACGCCTGAAACATTGCTCTGCCGGAACATCGCTATTCGTGAAGATGACAATGCCACAAGAATTCAGTTCTGGAATATTACTGCTCTTAAATATCTCCACTCCACAATATTTCGTATGCGGAACTTTTCTGTTCTTGAGTATCTGTATTCTTCAAAATCTCATGTGACATCCAAAACATCTGTATTTGGATAATTTCATCTCACAATATCTCTCTTCCGAAACGTCTCTATTCCAAGAGCCTCTGCGTTGCACTTATTTTATTCATGGCCAATGTAGTAAATTCATGATTACAAATGGAATTGAATAATACAGATTTAAGGCGGGATATACATTTAGATAAGGAAAAAATAAGCAATACTGAGGGTTTTTTTAAACTAAGAAATAATTATTTTTCAATTATCAAACTTTAGGTATACTTTAAGGGGTTACCCCCACTTGCGATTTTGAAAAAATCGATTTTTTAATTGCATTTTTTTGAAGTATAAGTATCTGAGAATATGTCCTGAAAATTTCAAGTCGATCCGAACAAAGTTGACTGAGATATGAGCGTTGAAAGAGAAGAATCCGCGTTGAAAGAGAAACTTTGAACGCGTTTTTCTCAAAATGGCATTTCTGAAGTCGGTGACCGAGTTTACTCGGACACTAATGAACCGATCTTCTTGAAATTTTGCAGGCTTATTTAATACATAAAAATGTAGTCTTTAATCGTTCGATTTTTTTTTCGAAAAAAAAAATGGCCGTTTTATAGCCAAAAAACGGCCGTTTTTTTCGTTCCAATCGAACCATTAACTTTGACTGTCCGCCATTTTGTGAAAAATGAATATTTTTTAAAATCCTTCGATTAAAGACTAGTTTATACTTATATTTGACTAAATCCATCCGCATTTTTTTTTCAGATGATCCACTTCGCCGCAATGTTGGTCACCGCAAACCGTGTATATAAAAACATTATTTCATTGACGGCCATTTGCCACTAAACAATGTAATATTTTTCAACAAAAAAATTACTGAAAGTTCTTCAAGATGTGTTCTTTAAGATGGTATATTGATCGATTAAAAAAGTTTTGTAGTTTTCTTTTAAAAAATTCATGAAAAAGGCCTTTTCACGCTACAAGTGGGGGTAACGCCTTAATAGTATATTTAAGTATACGAAACAATTTTTTAAAATTAATTCATCATCAAAATGGCGGAGCTGTGGCAGAGTGTTGCGAATCGGCCTGCAGTCTAGCTTCCCGTAGACTTTGATTTGCAAAAGAGTTCAAATATGTTTTCAGTTAGAACATGTATAGTTTCTATGTGACGGTAATGAAAATGGAGAAAATGCAAATTTAAGAAAATGGCACGCATTTACAAATAAATCAACATTACACGCAACAATTGTGCAAAATGTGGATTGAAAAGTAGTTTTTTTTACAATTTTTCAAAAACAATTCTCGTCAAGTAGAAGGTACCAATAATATCAATATTTCTACCAAGTTTCAACTCAATCGGCTCAATAGTTTTTGAGCAATCGTACACGCCAATTTCGATAATGCAGTTTTGAGACAAACGCGTTTGAAGTTCACGCCCGCTCTCAATCCGAGCGGGAGGCACAGCGTTGACGGGCTGTAACGTTTGAAGTTTTTCGAATTTCGCTTTGAAACTTTGGAAAAATATTTTACATACATAGTTCTATCGTTTAAAGAAAAAAAGGCATCGATTTTTGGATCGTTGTAAATGTATATCTCGCCTTAAGAGCAATAATATTTCAGAGCTGAATTATTGTGGCATTGTGATCTTTACGAATAGAGATGTTTCGGCAGAGAAATGTTTTGGACATGAGATATTTTGGAATAGAGATGTTTCTGATTGAACCTGCTTCAGAATAGAGATATTTAAGGAGGGAGATGTCTAAGAATAGGGAAATAAAGAATAGAGTTGTTGTCCTACCCCCATCTTTCCATCGTAAACCATGTATATTCAATATTAAACCATCAAGGTTTGATAAATGATCACCAATCGTGGCTTATTTCGATAACACTTAATATTAATTAATGGTAATAATAAATAATCTCGTGACATAAATATAAATATCCATAATTATAAATGACTGAAAATTTCATTCTGAGTTGTATAAAACATTCGCTGAGGCAGTTTTTTTCATAATAATCATCGATAATGTTATACTTTTTAAGTTGGCAGTAACACAAAAGTTTTTCTTATTTACGTAATAAAAATATAAAAATGCATAATTTTGCCCTTTAATTATAAATTTTATGATAAATTAATGAATTTTATGAAAAATTAATAAATTTTAGGAAAAATTAGCATCTACAGAATAAATTTATACCACGTATGCATTTTTGTTGGGGTTCATTGACATGAAAGATCATAAATCGCCATTTAACTAAACTGGACCGTTCCAACCGTAAATTTGGTGGAAACGTTTGCTTGAGAACAATCATATTGTATTATTGTTTCGCCAATGATAAAATACGGCTATAAAAACAGAATCGCGGTGACAACTTTCACTCCTAAAAGACGAAGCTGACGTGCTCGTGAGAGGAATAAGCAAAATATTCAAAAAATACAATAAATAATCCGAGCCTTACGTATAATAAACACGAAGAAGATCTTATAGCGAATTTAAGGCTGGCAGAACTCGATTAATTCTGTAGGTCCGTGGAATTTCGACCGATTTAGGATACTATAATTTGATTGTTTGCATCGTGAAAAAAAATGATCAAATTTCGCCATGCTACGATGTGGGTATACGCGCGTATATATAAATATATACCGTTCGATGGTAAGGGCTCTTTTACATTGGCAGGTATACAAAAATGAGCCAGACGGGGCTCTCCGGTGATTCGACCCTTTAAATATTAAAACGACCATTATAGTTATCCCCTCCCGTATTTCTCCTCGTGGCTCTTTTGGCCCAGAAATAAGGAGACTGGACGAATCGATCATTCTTTTTTTATTTTTTTTTTTCACTTTGTTGGTCTCGCACAATTCCCCGGGATCTCGAGACACATCGGACACGAAAGGATTTTGGCTTGGACAGGGCATCTCTCTCTCTCTCTCTCTCTCTCTCTCTCTCTTAGCCTGGAGCAAACGTAAGATCGAGGGGACCGGAATAATTGAGGGTATTTGAGATTCACCCAGGTGCGAATAGTTATTTTACTTTGACGGAAAGACGTAGAGGTGGAGAAGTACTGCAGGCAATCGAGAATACATTTTTTCGAGCTTCGATCAACGATCAATTTAAATACATATATTCTTTTTTGCTTACGAAAGTTCGATCGTGAAAAAAAGGCCTTACATGAGTTTTCTCTTCAATTTATTTAATTGATACTCAATTATTTATTCGAAATTTGGTCATATTACTGTACGTACCTGTTACACAGGTGGTACTTTCGTATTAAAGACTGTTCAATTTTTTACCTAGTGTTTTTTTCTTTTTTTAATTAAAAAACCTGGTTTTACCGAGAAAAAAAAAATCATTAGCAATACTAGACGATGATTTAACGAATTTTCTCACAGGTGGTCACGACACTCACTCGATCGCCCCCATTTCAGCGAAATAGAATACAACTGAGTCACTCGACACTACCCTTATATGTGCAAAAAACGAACAACAGGGAGGCCACGCATTTTTGTCGGTAAGGCGAAAGGACCGAGGGAGGCTTTGGAAAGAGGCTGCTGGCACTTTTATATCCACCGGCCCACCTGCGAGGCCCGCATCTCACTATTTAATTGTGCGATGAAATGAAAAATTCAAGAACTCCATTGGCAATCAATCGCTCTCTTCCTCTCTCCGTTTACTCATAGACATAGACACAAAGGTAATTTCGAAAACATTCGTTGGTCGTCGAAAAAAAATGTCAATTTTTGAATCCTTTCAAGCGTCGGTCTAATGAGAAATTTTTCCTCCATTACGAATGTCACCGAGTTTTTGTCAAAAGCTCAAGATTACATCGGCTGAACGCGAAAAACGTCTTTGGACGATTTTTTGTGGAAATTACGGGATCCGGGGTAAATAAATGGTGAGTTCGTATTTAGAGGGTAAAAATACGTCGATATGGAGTTGGAAAAAAAAATCTTGGATTCAATTTTCCTTCCCATCTCGGTAAAAAATGAGTCGCTTCACTGAATCGTCGATCATTTCTTTTCCATTTCGATTTTGAACCCACTCTGTGCTCATTCTCTTCGTGATCGTTTTCTTTTTAAAATGCCGTTTGATTAATGGAATTCTGGTGTTTTTTTTTCGGATTTTGGCAAAATTTTAAAGACGGACTCTCGATTCTTGTGTATTTTTTCCATACATACCCTTTTGCCTCTTCTGCGGCCATTTTTCGAGGCGACTTTCCGGGAAACATCAAAATATCGGGATGTACCAAGCGGCATCTTTTAAGTCTATGAAAATCCTTTTTAAAGGTCCCCCACTAAATTGGTGTCACTAAAATATGACTGACGCTACAGCTGAATTTTTTTTTTTTTTTTGGGTTCTCGGCGATTTTGGAAAAGTTTCCAAATGAGGAAATTTTTTTTCTTCTTTCAAACGACTCCAAGGATTTTTTCGATGGGAAATTTCCTTCCAATTAAGGGGTTAGGCCACTCCAGAGGCCGAAAAAATAGGCTTTTTGGGGATCTTTTTTCGGAAAAACTACAAACTAAATCGCGATTACAAAAAGGATGTTTATACATATCAGTGACTGTATACAATCATTTTTTTGAAGCGATTAATCTCAAAATAGCAGCTGTGCAGCGTATATCTTAAAACTGCATTTTTTAAGCTGGCCGGAAACATAACTCAGACAATTTTCAACCGATTCACTCGAAATGTTGAATATATCTTGAAAAATACATTGTGTATGGAAGTACGTAGGATTGTTTTTTTATATTGAATAGTTCGTTTGTTATTAACAATTATCTGACGATTTTTCAGGCAAATTTTTGGAAAGTGAAAGATTTGAAAGGGAAAAATTAATTTTTGAATTATAACGAGCCCATGATTTTTTTTCGGTTATATATAATAACTGCTATAGAAGTACGCGGGATTTTTTCGATATATTGATTTTTGGCCAAATGGCGCACTTGTAAAGTGGAAAGTGAAAAATTTGCTTAAAAAATCGTCAGATAATCGTTAATAACAAATGAACTATACAATATTTTAAAAAATCCTACGTACTTCCATAGAAAATGTATTTTTCAAAATATATTCAACATTTCAGGTGAATCGGTTGATAATTGTCTGAGCTGTTTCCAGCCTACTTAAAAAATGCACTTTTAAGGGTTACCCCCACTCGCGATTTTGAAAAAATCGATTTTTTATTGCATTTTTTTGAAGTATAAGTATCTGAGAATATGTCCTGAAAATTTCAAGTCGATCCGAACAAAATTGACTGGGATATGAGCGTTGAAAGAGAAGAATCCGCCTTGAAAGAGCGCTGAAAGAGAAACTTCAAACGCGTTTTTCTCAAAATGGCATTTCCGAAGTCGGTGACCAAGATTACTCGAACACTAATGAACCGATCTTCTTGAAATTTTGCAGGCTTATTTAATACATAAAAATGTAGTCTTTGATCGTTCGATTTTTTTTTCGAAAGAAATGGCTGTTTTATAGCCAAAAAACGGCCGTTTTTTTCGTTAAAATCGAACCATTAACTTTGACTGTCCGCCATTTTGTGAAAAATGAATATTTTTTAAAATCCTTCGATCAAAGACTAGTTTATACTTATATTTGACTAAATCCATGCGCATTTTTTTTTTCAGATGATCCACTTCGCCGCAATGTTGGTCACCGCAAACCGTGTATATAAAAACATTATTTGATTGACGGCCATTTGCCACTAAACAATGTAATATTTTTCAATAAAAAAATTACTGAAAGTTCTTCAAGATGTGTTTTTTAAGATGGTATATTGATCGATTAAAAAAATTTTGTAGTTTTCTTTAAAAAAATTCATGAAAAAGGCCTTTTTTTGCGCTACAAGTGGGGGTAACGCCTTAGGATAAACGCTGCACAGCCGCCATTTTGAAATTAATCGCTTCAAAAAAATTATTGTATACAGTCACTGATATGTATGATAAACACCCTTTTTTGTAATCTCGATTTATTTTGTAGTTTTTCTGAGAAAAAAAATCCCCAAAACGCCGATTTTTTCGGCCTCTAGAGTGGCCTAAGGCCTTAAGAATATCATCGATTTTCTGTTCAAAGCTCAAAACTACGTCGGCTAGACGTGAAAAAACGGCAACTATTGGTTAAAGTAAGCTATTTGTATTTTGTCTCTATGTGATTGTGGTGAAGTTCAGAAACATTTATTTAAAAACCAAGTATTTAATGGAAAGGTCGAATCAAGACGAATTAAGATCAAATATGATATTTCGACTAGCAAAAAAAATATATATTTCAAGAACGTACTTTTTGAGCTGTGACTATTTTTATTCATTCCGTTGTGAAGTCAACTGAAATATTTTTCTTGAGCGTGGGTGTGCAATATATGTGTATGCATGAAAAGGAGCGGGACCGCAAGTTCGCATGATGAAGGCGGCAACCGAGTAATAACTCGTGGCTCCGAGACGCAAACTTTCTGCGATATCGCACACGCGCCCACAACTGCAACCCTCCTTAGCATATAGAGTGGGTGCGATTAAGTACGCCGGTTGCTTTTTTTTTTCACCGCGACAATCGCGAGACACCGCGCAATTCGAGCTTTCTCTGTACATTTCAATCGACTCTCGAACGTCATTGGACTTGGTCCCGCTGTCATTGCGGACCCACCAATTTTCGACGCAATCAACTGCACGATGTGTTCTCGGCTTTTTTTTTCTCCTTGAATCGTCGTCAATACTTTCAACAAATGTTCCTCACCGTTTGTGACTTCGGGGTTAAGGGCAGACCCTTAACAAACGTGATGGGCACTTCGCGAGTGTTAATAACTTTTTTAGAATTGGCCTTTTTTATCGCCAATTTTACCCACGAATGATAAACAAATTCTAAACCTACATTGGCGATCGATTTTTCCCACTTTTATGCAACAATAAATTTCGTGAAATTGCACAAACATTTCTATTCTTTACTCACTGCATTTATGAAAATCTATCAGAGTCTGGAAAATCTTTAATAAAATATAAGTCGATAAAAACCGTTTATAGGAAAAAAAATGATCAAACAGGTCCAGAGATCTAACACACTGTATAAATGGCACATATACACTACCGGCGAAAAGTTTCCGGACAAAAGTTCAAAAGAGTGCGTGAACGCTTTTCTATGCCATTTCGCCGGTAGTTGACCGAGGCCAATTACATATTAAACTTTGGTCTCGTCGAAGAAACTTTCTCTCGCCGAGTTTAGTTGTATTATTGTTATGGTATTCAGATCAATCGAGCTTTGACCGGAAATAGATTTTTTTTAAATCGCGAAAAATTCTCGTGAACTCACAAGAAGCAATGCAACTTTTTTGATATCTTGAGGTTTTGTTGTAAATCTCATCGTTTTCATACTCCAGAGCAATTTTCAAATTATCTATTTTTTCACAAAAAAACGAAATATTGTTGGAAAAAAAATCTTTGGAAATTTTTTTAAAAACGATATTGACGCTTAGGCTTCCCCCTTTATGATTTTGGTCGAAGAAATGCGTGAAAGTGTTTTTTATTGCAACCGGGGTCAACTCAAAATGGAACAAAAAGACGACGAAAAATGGTCGTTTTCAAAACCGGTTGCTAATTGTAAAAAAAATCGTAAATTTGTTTGAAAAAAGCCAAAATGAAGATAAATCCCTCCTCTTTAAAATGGCGTTTATCAAATTAGCCTATGTCAACTAGCGGCGAAATGGCATTGAAAACCGTTCCGGCACTCTTTAAAATTTTGTATGCCATAATTTTAAGGATTTCCAAAAGGGACGAATAAAGTTAAAGAAACAAAAAAATTGTTCTCTTTGAGTGACTATATCAGCTGGGACAAATGATAACTTTTTTTGTCAAGTCATTATCTCACATGTTGACATTTGACTGATCGATTCTCTTTGCAGATAAATCTCTCCTCATTCGCTTGAGATTCTTTCTTCCCTTTCGTTTGCTGAGCTACGACCGTTTCCGGCGATTTCCCATCCGCGAATGAATCTCCCGATTCCATAATGACGTCGGCGTGTAAATCGCTGACAATAGGCAAACGAGTGTTTGCCGGAGGGCTTCGAAAAGACTGAAAACAAAAGAAAGATATGGATGGAGAGCAACTCGCTATCCATATATATCGTTCTTTCTCTCTCTCTCCCGGTCCGTACCTCCCTTCTACGTACCCCGCTGAGTATTCTTCATTGATGTTATAACTTCCACTGTGTTGATTTTCAACGGCGGTCCCTTTGTCTTCGTCCGCCATTTTAAACTCGTCTTTTGCGGCTTTTCTCATTTATACCCCTCATCCTTGTTTTTCGTCTGCATAGTGGCATTTTTTAACTTTGACAGCTGAGATCTCGGATAATTGTTTTTTCTTCTGCAAAAATACTAAAAAATTGACGGGTATGAGGAGAATCAAACGTTATCGTATCGTAATATCCTCTTTGATTATCATGCACTGTCAACGAATCTCGTGACAATTATGAGGTTGGCAAGAAAGTCTGCGTTTTGTCACCAAAAATGAAATAAAAAACCAGTCTTAAAACGAATGACTAATTTTATTGTATGCATCCACCATAGGATTGCATTAAGAATCCCACCACTCATAGGATACGAATGATTAATGTGATTCTATGTATCCATAGAATAAAATAAATCATTCGTTTCAAGACCACTTTTCATTTTATTTTTGGTGATAAAACGCAGACTTTCTTGCTAATCTAATATTTAGTAATTGATCAATCACTGCTTCGGTTTCACTGCAAAAACAAATGTGTTGTTTTTACACACTTTAGGTGTGTACCTGACGGTATACGCTTTTTACACGTTTTAACGTGTGTGAAAAATGATTGTGTAAAAATAACACGGATATACGTGTTCAAACAACACACTTACGTGTGTTATTTTCTTACACACGTTAAAACGTGTAAAAAGTGTTTACAGCTATTTACACACTCAAAGTGTGAAAAAACAATACACTTATTTTTGCAGTACTGTATATACATGTGATGCGTCGGAATAATAAATTGAATAACAAAAGCTTTTTATCGTCAAAATATATGCATTTATTGAACTGAACTCGACAGTACTTATATATTGCTCTGTAGTATGTATGAGAGGTGTGACTGTTTTTCTTGTCTCCGCATAGGCTAGGTTCTCATACAGATTCACGATGACTGCCGCTTTTTGCTGGCCGGTGATGGCCTCGAAACAAAAATACGTCGCTAAAGATTCAATGCAGCTATCGAGGTTTTGGAAAATAGATTCCAATTTCAGGTTCTTCCACGTGACAAACTCAAAAATGATGTATAAATGAAACAAAAAGTCAAGACTAAATGTGGTCTTCAATGAACCGGTTAAGGGGGGATTGTCTTTTTTTTTCGCAAAATTTACCGCTTTTTGGGAATTTTTTTGTGAAGAAAGTATACAACGGAAAACTTGTGAAACTTGGCATATAGTTTTATTGATCTGTTTACTACGTACAAAAAATTTTTTAAACAATTTCATTAAAAAATCCGCCTCCCACCCCCCTCGACGCGCGATGGTCCTTTTTTGATGGTGTGCACGATTTCTCAAAAACTATTCAACCGATTGCCTTCAAATTTGGACAGAATGCTCAGCTGACATCCTTTTATCGTTTGATGAAGCAAAAAAGCAATACGTTTAATAGTTTTTTATTTATAACAAAAAATCGATCAATTTTTTTTCGAAAAATCGATACTTCAAGTTCAAAACGTCACCAAATCGTCAATTTTTTTTTCCCTTCATCGAACGATAGCTATATGTGTCTAAAGTAAAATGCTTTTTGGGTTTTTGTTGCAGGATGAACGTGAAGGCTGTAATCGTGCACACCATCAAAAAAGGACCATCGCGCGTCGAGGGGGGTGGGAGGCGGATTTTTTGATGAAATTGTTTAAAAAATTTTTTGTATGTAGTAAACAGATCAATAAAACTATATGCCAAGTTTCACAAGTTTTCCGTTGTATACTTTCTTCACAAAAAAAATCCCAAAAAGCGGTAAATTTTGCGAAAAAAAAGACAATCCCCCCTTAATCAATCGATGTCAAATCAACGAAGGAGTTTCACGTGATGCCGTAACCAAGGTGATTTTCAAAACAGATGATCAATAACTCGCAATTAACACACTTAAACTGTGTTGCTGTGTTCCGTGTTATTTTTGCTCCTGTGTTCCTATCAACTTGTGTTGTTTAGTCCAATGTGTGTAAATATGCGTCTTGTATGTTGGTTCTACACGCTTCATGTGTGTTGGAATAAGCGTGTTATTGATGGAGACAGCTACGAAAGTGTATAATAATTTAATGCGTAAAAAATGCACACTCACGTGTGTAATTTTAACGCATTACGTGTCACCGAGTGCACAAGTGTGTACAATCGACATGGCAACGCGTGTCTAGCCTTTATGATGCCTTAAACATACTTCGAACACACGTCAAACACGCCTAGTTTTTGCAGTGTTCTCTTCCATATGTTCAGCAAGTTTGCAACGTTGAGATTTTACACGTATTTGAATACCATCGCCGATTGTCGGGTTTTCGAATAAACGTCAAATAGGTAAACCCAAACAAGTGGTAGTAGTAGCTGTTCCTTTGGATTTTTTTTCGGTTCGAAATCTACGAACGATAGTTGTAGTTTATTTGAGTTTTAGAGGCTTTCCCCTCTACAATATTGTTATACTACGTAAAATTGAAAAGAAACGTAAAAATAGTTCTGTCTGATTTCGAAAAAAGCTACGATTCGACATGCCTATCAATAATTTGTTGAAGATCCTGGCTTCATATGCATGACGCCTAGTACGTAAAATTGAACTCCACCATGATCTCTCGGATACTGAATTTCACTGACGATGATAACGACTTGCAATGTCGTGCTCTATTAAAGAAAAAATTACAAGACTCTATCGCTGAGTAAAAGGGGTGGCCTCAATCAACAATGGAGCACCAAAATTCTTGAACATGCTTCTAAGTTGAATTCGAAAGAAATCCAAGGCCCTTCCATTGTTGCCACAGTTTTGTAGCTCAAATCCGTTGTCAGAACAACGATAATTAAACAAGTTCCGGATCAATGGAATGTAACATTTAATTAACATTTCGGCTGATAAGAGGTGCGAGATAAATGGCTTTAACGCTCAGTGAGATCGTTAAAGCATCAAATAATAATCAGACAACGGAGTAAGAAAAATGTATTCCCATGGGAATTGGGTACTTAATAAATGCCTCGAGGAGTGCGTCCAACTATCGCAATCTATGTGCATAAGCTATATACCTACGGTGCCAAGAACAGAGAGGAAGAGAGTGTGTGAGAGAGAGGGAGACTCGTGAAATATGATTTACCACGTGGCTTTCAGATACGAGGTTATCGGACGAATCTTCAGCTCCGCTTGCCTCCACATGTAGCCACGCGAAAGCCTATATTCTCAACCTCTCTATGCCTCCCTAGACCTATCGCGAATCGCACGTATTTACTTACGTGATAATTACCCGTTAGCCTGCCACGGCCCCCTGGCGGAGACCCGGAGAACCATACCGGGAGCATGATTCGTATGCGCTCACGTGCTCGCGAAGAAACATACCCCAGTCGAGGAGCTTTCTTTCATAAAAGAGGCTAATCGAAGAGGAGGCTAATCAAAGTCACCAATCCCTCCTCTCTTTTCTCGCTGCCGGCGTGGAATTTGGAATTTCGTCTGGGAGGAAAAAATGGGGGGGAACGTTTTCGGTATTGTATATTTCTTATACCGAGGCTGTAGCGTTGTGGCGTCGTTGACAACCATCTCGAGAACGGCGGTTTTTATTAAGGGGTCAGGCCACGGTAGAACTTTCAGAAAATCGATTTGTTTTCGCGAAAACGGTGCTTTATCATCATGATAATAAGTTAGTAATCGATTTATAGCGAGAACATTTTTTTTCACCGACTTTGAGCGTATTACGTAACCCATGTAGGTTTCGCCAATCGAACCGTAACGGCCAATACTTGGACCAATATTGGCGGGGCGAGAATCGATTACCCAATTGTACGCCAATGCTTGGCTGAGTATTGACTAGCCGACATTGGTTTGCCGATACGAGGCCAATGTTCGGCCAAATATCGACTCGCCAATCATTGGTTTGCAGATACGAGGCCAATGTTCGGCCAAATATAGACTCTCTGATCATTGGCTTATCGATACCAGGCCGATGTTTGGTAAAGTATAGACTCGCCAACGTTGGTTCGCTGATACGAGGTTGGTTCGGCCGAGTAACGCATGATCGAACCGCAATTCGTATATTGACGATTCATTGTTTCGCCTCGAAGTCATTGAGAGCCGAGATAAATACTTTTTACGAGTCCATTGAACATTACTCTTAATAAATATACTACCAAATGTCGATTTTTATGAACCATCCTACTCTGACAGAAAAATTCTATTAATATTATCTAACCGCGTCTATTTTTTTTTTAATTAACTAGATTTTTCGTGAAATCAATTTTTTTCTATTGCATTCCATTATTGGAATTATTCATTTTAAATATATTTATTTATTCAAATTAAACTCGAACTCGAACTCGAACTAATGAACTAATAGTCTGTCTTTATTGCAACACACATATCAAAGGGTTGTGGGGGCAGAGAGGGGGAGAGAAAGGAATTATATATATATATATATATATATATATATAGGTTATGTTTGAAAATTCTATAACATGTCATTCGATAAAACTCTCTAATTATCACAATTATATTAATTAATTGATATAGTTTATGTGATACAAATAATGATGAGAATCCATTTGGTCTCTTATGCCATATCTGCGATTCAGATGTTACAAGCACTCGGTAGCATAGAGGCAGCGTGCGTAGCTATGAGTAGGTAGGTTCAAGGTTCGAGTCTCATATAGGTGAAATATTTTCTTCGAACTAATCGTTTCAAAAAACCAGGGAATGACAAATTACAATACAAAAATAATTCACTTTTTGGCAGTGCAGGATTAATTTTGGTGATCTAAATCGGGTCACAATTATCCCGCTATGCATAGGGGTCTCTTTGAAAAAAAAATTACAGGCCAATTACCTCGCGAAACTGTAATTACTATTTGATTTAATTACTAATTTTTGCTAATTTAATTTAATTGCTAAATATTTATTAATTTAATTACTAATTTATTACTTACTAATTTATCCACATGTGGAAAGTATAGGTTCTTCTTTTAGATAATTAGTCGTCGACTGTGAAACTTTCAAGTCATACGAACGAGGACTTTTGAAGCGAAGAATTGATGTTGCTGCAATTTTTTTTTCATATTTGTTTCAAGTTGTTACAATTCGATGAGATTCGGATCAAAGACGTATTGAAGTAGCTCCGAAGAGAATCCAACGCTGTTAGGAGCGTTTTATCTCCATCGCAACAATCCACGCAACAATGGCCACAGGTATGTTATGCCTCCCGAGGGAATGACTCGTCATCATTGCTGAACACACGTCATCTACTGGAAGTAACAAATCGATCAAAACTCTCCGACTCCAGACAAAAAGGTTTCTCGGCTCTTTTGGTTCGCTGCCGCGGCCGAGCTTCAATCAGAGAAGAAAAGAAAAAACAGATCTGCCGGATGAACGAAATATATCAATTAATCGAAATCACGAAGATCCTCATCGAGGATAGCATATGGCATGATGGGAATCAGCTACCGTGCGTGACGCGGCAAAAGAATCCTCCGATAGTTTTTGAAATCGGAAGCATTCCCTTTGTGACTTAACGGGCTACATCTACCTAGGTGGGTCAACAAAATTTTCCAAAATATTTTTATTCTATAGCATGACCTTTTAGCTATATTCTCGGAAACTCTTCCTAAATTGAATTTCCTAAATTCCTAAATTTAATTACCGAAATTCCTAAATTTAATTTCCGAAATTCCTAAATTTAATTTTATATTCCTAAATTGAATTTCCTAAATACCTAAATTGAAACTGTTACCGCTAACCCAGCTCCATACTTCAAACTTTCAACGCGTTTTTCTCGAAACTCTGTTTCCAAAGTCGGTGGACATGATATCTCGAGAACCACTCGATGGATTGTTTCCAAATTTACAGGCGACACGATGAGAAAGATTGAATGGTCGTTGACGATCTCGCTTTTTGAAAACCCATCTTCATATTTTGTACATTTACGTAAAGATGACGATTTTTTCATAGGCTCGGTATGCTCGAGTTTCAATTCATCGCCACGTTGTTAAAAAAAAATTATTTTAAGAGTCAACGATCGTCAACGACTCGTATTTACTGTTAACTTGAATAACCCGTTTGGTTTTTAAACTTTAGATGGACCGTTTAAGGGGAGATATACACCTAGAAGCCGGAAAAAAGTTCATTTTTGTGATTTTTTTCAAGGAAAACTATTTAAAATTTCCGATTGAGGTTTTAATGATCTAAAAGTATATACATTCAAAAATATGTTTAATTTTCTTTATTTAATAATATTAAAAATATACAAGGATATTGTATGATCCTTGGAGCGTCGTAAAAAAATCTGCGTATACGGTACCCACTGGCGTTTCTTAAAAAATCATCTGAAAAAAAAACCAAAAAGATTATTAAATTAGATACTATAATCTAGTACTTGTCATAGCCGATTTTGAAAATATCGATTTATGACGAAATGACGGACGTTTGAACATAAATAGTGATTTTTCGGCCAAAAATTCGTTACTATTTTTCCTACAAAACAAAAACTAAGTAACGGAAAAAAAAATCCTATGACAAGTACTAGATAATGGTGTATAGAATAACCACAAAAAACCTCAAGGCATTCGGTTCATTGGTTTTCGAGAAATTTTTGGTACCGATTTGAAAAACGTGCTCTTCTACGGTCGACGGAATGTTCATAGCTCTATATCTAGGTGTATATCTCCCCTTAAGCTGGAGAGTGTCCACCGCCAAACGTCGCGAAAAGAAGTCATCATCTGTCGGCGGCCATGTTTTTGTTGTTTTTCTGTATTTTTTGGCGATTTTTTCAAAGGCATCATATGTACCTTTGTGTTAAAAAAATGTGTTCCTTTTTCACCAACGGTTTCCCAGAGAAAAAATCGGAATTTGGCCGTTTTTTCTTCATTGATTTTTCATTGAGTTCTGTAGGGCATTTGATCCGAGGATCGTGCGACCAGGCTCAAACCTCACGAACATTTGGAATGTTTTTTTTTTTAATTTTGGCTTCACACTGCGACATGGATGTTGAGGAATGTGGACAACCTTCTGAATTCTAGTGGCCGGAAACATAACGAGATGTTCCCCGTAGTTATTTTTTTGCGACTTTCCGCGGTGTCGCGTCGACGTAGCAATAATAATGAGGAAAAAAAGGCGAGGGATAAGACTGGAGAGGCATTTCATATCGTGCGCCAGCAGAAGCTCCGTTGAGGCAACTCCTTCTCTTTCTTCTGGTTGCCTCGTACGAGATGAGCGAGGAAAAGCGCGACGCCCGAAGACGCGAGTATAACATCATTAGCGCAACTAACTGGATAAAGCACAAAGTAGATGTACCTGTGAGAAAAGAGCGGGCTGAAGGGACATGGAAGGGAAGGAATGAGCAGCGGAGAGAGAGGGGAGAGAGAGAGAGATAGAGAGAGAGAGAGAGAGAGAGGAGCAAGTCAGGAAGCCTGTAAGCCGAGTATTTTACTCTTCTGTTGAGAATGTTAGCCGAACAAGAAAGATCAGCACCCGTAGATAAATATATAGAGAAAGTTGATTTTGAAGACTTGGAGGACCTCTCAGTAGCCTGCTGTCCCTACAGACCTTGTCTTATAAAGTCTAATGTCTTCAAAATCGCATTCAAATGGTAAGTATATTTATGCAAGTAGGGATATTTGTATGAAAATATACGGAGGGCCTTGAAAAGATGTTGTGTCGTCCTCAAAACAGCCACATGTACTAATCACTTAAGGGGAGATATACACTAAGATGGTCGAGGTCGAGGATTTAGAAGCTATGAACATTCCGTCGACCGTAAAATACCTACACTATGGGCCTGGTATCGATGATTCCATGTAAGTTGACAAATTTCATGATTTATTCATTCCCAAATTTTCAAACGCGTTTTTCTCAAAACCACGTTTTTCAAATCGGTACCCAATATTTCTCGAAAACCAATGAACCGATTGCCTTGAGGTTTTTCGTGGTTATTCTATACACCATTATCTGGTACTTGTCATAGGATTTTTTTTTCCGTTACATAGTTGTTGTTTTATAGGCAAAATAATAACTAATTTTTGGCCCAAAAATCACTATTTATGTTCAAACGTCCGCCATTTCGTCATAAATCGATATTTTCAAAATCGGCTATGACAAGTACTAGATTATAGTATCTAATTTTATAATCTTTTTGGTTTTTTTTTCAGATGACTTTTGAAGAAACGCCAGTGGGTACCGTATACGCATATTTTTTTACGACGCTCCAAGGATCATACAATATCCTTGTATATTTTTGATATTTTTAAATAAAGAAAATTAAACATATTTTTGAATATATATACTTTTAGATAATTAAAACTCCAATTCGAAATTTCAAATAGTGTCCTCGAAAAAATTCGCAAATATGACCTTTTTTCCGGCTCCTAGGTGTATATCTCCCCTTAAGGGAAGGTAACTGAGTAAACGTCGAGAAAAAACATGTAAACTCCGGGAATTTTTATCTCAAAAACTAATGTTTCGATTGGATTCGGTTTTTTTTTATTGGAAAATATGTACATTGAGGTATGTTTAGGATTTTTTTAAAATAAATCCGTTGACTGGAAGCGATGCAAACGTGATTATCTCGAAACATAGTTTTCAGAGTCGGTGCCAGATGTATCTCGAAAACGGCTTGTCCGATTTTGTCCAGATTTGGGTACAATATTCTTCGATAGTTTTTCTCGTTCGCCACGTAGGATTTTTTTGAAATTTTCATTTTTAACGGAATTGCGACCCTTATAATTTAAAATTCGTTTTTCGTTCGCAATTTCCGACGATTTTGCATTGCATAAACATTGCATAAAAAAGCAATGGTTCAATCAAATGAAAAACCCCTACGCGGCGAACGAGAAAAACTATCGAAGAATATTGTATCCAAATTTGGACAAAATCGGACAAGCCGTTTTCGAGATACATCTATACCGAATTTGAAAACTATGTTTTGAGATAATCGCGTTCGAATCCCTTCCAGTCGATGAATTCATTTTGAAAAATTCCTAAACATACCTCAATGTACATATTTTCCAAAAAAAAAAAACCCGGATCCAATCGAAACATTAGTTGTTGAGATAAAAATTCCCGAAGTTTGCCTCTTTTTCTCACCGTTTACTCAGGTACCTCCCCTTAAGGTACATAGATATAGTGGGTTCACATTATCCGAGTCCAAAACAGAGGTCGAGACAATAACTTTTGGTACGCCGAATGTCTCCGAATTCATCACCGTTGGGGAATCTTTCGGTCCGCACAATATTATCAGCAAGGGACCATTGGCTGGTCACGAGGTTCGTGAGCGTCGCGTCGCTTTGGAGGTTTCAAGGCAAACTCAATTTTCTTCCAATGGGATGCCTTTTTTCGCATAATTCGACAAAGAACTACGGAGAAATGAACGGCAGGTCAATTATAAGAATGTGGATTAAAATGAAGCATAAAAAATCGATGAACGATATAATTTTATGTTTCTGGTTGGTTAGTACCAATGAAAATTCGGATGTCATCGAAATGGGGCTTGTAAACACTCAAATAGAGAAGTTATTCACTCGTGATGCATTTTTTGACGCTTATCGTCAATGACAAACGTTGATGACAAGTGTGTGTACAATATAATCGTTGCAATAAACATCGCTGCATGGAGAGCGATTTTAATAGCAGATATTGCGTAAATGGAGACCTGTTGGTTTGGCGCAGAACACTGGCATGATGGGCGGTGGAAGATACAATATTAACAACCGCAGCAACATTTAACGGGCTACTTCTACCTGGGTGGGTCGAAAAATCACATTTTCCAAAAATGTTTCTTTTCGATAGTATCACCTTTAGCTATATTCCCAGAAAATTTCATTGAAATATTCCTAAAATTAAATGAGCTACAGCTTTCAACAGTCGGCCGGGCAAGCGGTAGCAGCTCTATCCTTCAAACCTTAGACGCGTTTTTCTTGAAACACTATTTTCACAGTCGGTGGACACAATATCTCGAGAACCACTTGATGGATTGTTTCCAAATTTACAGGAGATACGATGAAAAATATTTAAAGGTCGTTGACGATCTCACTTTCCACGAGTCGATCTTCATTTTTCAATAGTCACGTAAAAATGACGACTTTTCAAATAGATTCTGTATGCTCGAGTTTCAATTCGTTGCCACGTTGTTAAAAAAAATCATTTTGAAAATCAACGATCGTCAACGACTCGCATTCGTTATTAACTTGAATAACCCGTTTGGTCTCAGATTTCGGATGGACCGTTCAAGCTGGAGAACGTCCACCGCCAAACGTCGCGAAAAATGTCTTCTTTGGTGATTTTTTTTCGCAGGTTCTCAATATTTGTACCTTTCTGTTGGAAAAAAGCGTTTCTTTTTCACAAACCGTTTCCCTAATGTAAATTCGGAATTTGGTCAATTTTTCGGGCCTCCAGATAGATATAGTCCCTCAATTTTCAGGTTTCATTTCGAGTTGTGAAAAATCTATGCACTGAAAAAATTCCAGCATACAAGTGATCCAGAGAATACTTACAAATGATTCACCCCAAACGAGAGACCCAGTACTCGACAAGACTGAAAACTCGTACGTTTAGTAGCTCATTGAAAATTTGTATTCTTTATCCTCATTGATACTTGAAGCATTCGTCCTTTTTTTTTCATTGTGAGTAGCTAAGGTTGGAGCCTCGCAGGGTGTTTTTATCCACTATCAAAAAATAGACCAATTGTCTCATTGAAAAACAAAAAAATTCCAATTTGCCTACTGGAGATCTGGGTTTGAGAGGTAAATACTTCGGTCATGTTGTGAGAGAGGGAAATCGGGGGAGTGAGGAAGTGGTGGCGAGTTAGCATAGAGAAGTGAGAATTGCTCGCGAAAGCGGCTCGCAGTATCGAGGTCGTTCGTGGTGTACAGGAACGAGAGAAAACGGGTTAAAAAATGAAAAAGATACGTACAAGGGTTGCCCTTTTCTCGCGAGAGCTTCTCTAATGGCCCTGTGGGTCTTAAGGGCGATTTAAAAGGCTCTTAATGACATCCAGGGCAACAAGAGAGAGAGAGAGAGAGAGAGAGAGAGAGAGAGAGCGAGCTTCCCATCTTCTATGGCAGACAGCCACCACCATCGTTATACTACTTTAATTTCATCCGCGTGAAAACTGAAGAAACAAGTGAATTAAGCACCGCCTGCACCTCGAAAAAGGGAATAGGGCAAAAGAACGAGAGAGCGCGGGAGAGTGAGGGCAGGAAAGGTCGCTACACCCTACACCCGGCGATGTTAATGACAGATCAGCTTCTGGCAACAAAATATACTCCAATGGCTCTGCATGTTTGACATCTGTATATTAGTGGAATTAATTTTGGACACTTGTCAATTTAAAAAAAAATTGCTGTTATTGATAATTTTTACGTTATAATTACTTACATTTTATATTCTTATCAAAGTAGACTTATTGAGACCAATATTAAGTCGAAACATTATAGAATGAAATAATAAAATTACTGTATCAATTCGGCGTAGCACAATATACAATTGCGGCGTAATTATAAAAACAACCTCATTTCTATTAAAAGTGTCCAGAATTAATTCCACCAGTGTACATTAAAATCGATTTTCTTTTTTCAATATTAAGTAATGAAACTCAGTTTTATCTCAAATACGATTATTATAAGAACGACGTACTTTATGGGTTTTCAGAATGTTCCCTGTGCCTTGTGCTGTCAAGTGCATATGCTCGGGTTTATTTTCTTGCTGAAATGCCCCACTACGAATTTTTAGCTCTTCGTTCAAAAACTCAGGCGTCGTGATCGACTTATTTTTATTTTACCAGGTAAATACAATACATTTTTAGGTAAATATGAAAACGATTAGTACAATTCTTATGAAATAAATTACGCTGACGTAAAACAATGTGCATTTTGTATAACAATTTAGTGTCGTATTTCACATGATTTTCTTATTTTTGTATAATAATATATAGTATAATTTTTTTTTCGTGAATCCTTACTCTTCTCGATCTTTCTTTGCTCTCTCTTGCATTTTCTCTCTCTCTCTCTCTCTCTCTCTCTCTCTCTCCCTCTCTCTCTCTCTCTCTCTCTCTCGCTCTCTCTCTCTCTCTCTCTCTCTCTCTCTCCAAATAGGGTTTTACAATCGGCACAGTAATGGCCCACGACTGGTTGCCAGAGAACAAACGATGGCGCGGTAATGGCTATATAAACGAGCCAGATCCGCACCATGCATGGTTGGTAATGGTAAACCATGAATGGCTGCTAAGACTTGGCCAACTATCATACGCCCATATTGGCCCAGCAACGGCTGCCGGATCTTCTGCCAGAAATGAAAAACAAAAAAATGACAAATTATGAATATAAAAATTCTAGTAGTATCTTTTTTGTTTTCTTATGCTTTACTTATGTTCATGTACATAGAATAATTGCATTAAAAACGCTTTCGGCATTGCTTAAGTTTTTACCTTTCATCGTGATCGAACCTGCGCCTTTCGTTCTAGTGTCGAGCGCCCTACCCACTTAGCCATTCTAACACTTACAGAATTCATCGTTTGTTCATTCCTTACTTTTATGCCGATAATTTTATTCGTGACATTAAAGTTTACCGACAATTTTTTTGGTCCATTTAGGCAGTCGAAATAACTTGCTCGTTTTGGGTGAAGTTCCGAAAAGCATACATACTCCTCTGATCGCGCTGAAATTTTGCACCGAACTTCCTCTCATTATCCTAAGAGAAACCGTTAACGGATTTTTGATACGACTAGCAATAGTTTTCGATACATCGCATTGTAAAGTTTATTATTTCACGCCATACGAGTATATCTATATATCCGATAGATACCCCCCACTCCTCCGGCCGCGCTGCTTCCTGGCAAACAGTGCTCGCCCGTATGTGCATATCACTTGCCATGTGGGATGGGTTTGTTTGGGTTTATTTAATATAGTAGAAGCGCAGTACAATAAATAACTTTCAATATACGATATATCGAAAACTATTGCCAGTCGCCAATATCCTTTTAAAGGTTCTCTTAAAATATTGAAAAGAAGGTCGGTGCAAAATTTCAGCTTCATCAGTGGGATATGCTTTTCGAAACCTTATCCCTTGTTTTTGCGTGTTACAGTTTAACGACCTGCATTTGCAAAACACCCAAAAACAAACCATCAATGGCTGGAATAGATCTGGCAAGCCGTTCATCCGCCTACGATACCCCAATGCTGATCGCCATATTATCGGTGCGATGGTATTGGCCCACCAATGGCTGGCATAGATCTGGCAAGCCGTTCATCCGCCTACGATACCCCAATGCTGATCGCCATATTATCGGTGCGATAGTATTGGCCCACGAATGGTTGGCATATATCTGGCAAGCCGTTCATCCGCCTACAGTACCCCAATGCTGGTCGACGAATTATTGGCCGATTATCAGCAAACCGTTTAATGGCTGAATGCTGGCATTTTTGTTACGACAGGCGACCCTATATGGGTCTCTCTCTCTCTCTCTCTCTCTCTCTCTCTCTCTCTCTCTCTCTCTCCTCTCCCTCTACCTCTTCTTTCACGTCGTTCACGCGATGTTATTGAACATTCACTCGTAATCATGGACTTTGACCGAGAGGAAGAGAACACCTCGAATCGTATTTCACGGTACAATTTCTTGCGGTCCGAAGGTGGCTGCCGAGCGAGGGAATTGCAAAGAAGACGAGAATTGAAAGCGTGGAACGAGAAATTGGGGTACAAAAGCAGCCAACAGCATTCCAGTGAGCAGAGATCGTTAGTTGTTAAAATTCAACCGGCTTATCCAGCTACGAAACTTCGGTTGAAAATCCCATAAATTATAGACACGTAGGATTCATACCGCAATTTGCCCATAATAATCAGCCATTCAGTATCGACCTTCGAAAGCCGAATCTTCGGAAAAAGCGATTTTTCAGTTCTCCCATGAATTTAAGGATCAAAATGGATTTGCTTGCAATCTCGTCGCCAATTTTTTTTTCTACTCCCGACTGATTGAAGTTTTCCAGTTCTCCCACGAATTCAACAATTGAAATGGATTCAAAAAAAAAATCTAAACGCCGAAGATTTTTTTCTTCCGATTTATTGGAATTTTTCACGTTCCCCATGAATTCAAGGATTACAATGGATTAAAAAGAAACGTTAACGCCGAAGATTTTCTACTTCCGAATTAGTCGGCGGTCATGAAATAAAAAAAGGTCACAATTTCTGTCGATACCTTCACGAGATATTTGCAGATTTTCCGTTTGGGTTTTCGAATATCACGAGGAGTTTGTTCGAAATATTGCCAGTGTGGATGAACCGATAGTTCTTTATTTTTTATTTATAGTCTTTCCGATTTCCCAGGTTCGGAACATCGAGCACTTCTCAGGTTATTATCAGCGAGCAAAAGTTTCAGCTCTATAAGTAACTATTAATATAAACTTAAACTTGTGCCCAATATATATATATATATATATATACACTCTCCTCCAGGCCCTACCTATACATATATAGGTAGAGCCCGGAGGAGAGTCCGTCTGGAGCAAATCCGCTGGACCTTCGCTTCTCTTTCTCCTCCCCTCTTGCTCTGACTGTTGTGGATGTTCGGGTCCGACGTAATAATCGCCCAGAACCATTAAACTAAACCGGGAATAATATTATATCGAGCTTATCGAGTGCGGCCAAGAAGAATGAGGGAGGAGTACGAGAGAGGGAGAGAGAGAGAGAGAGAGAGAGAGAGAGAGAGAGAGAGAGAGAGAGAGAGAGAGAGAGAGAGAGAGAGAGAGAGAGAGAGAGAGAGAGAGAGAGAGAGAGAGAGAGAGAGAGAGAGAGAGAGAGAGAGAGAGAGAGAGAGAGCGAGAGAGAGAGGGAAAAGGGAAGGCGATTTCAAACCGTTGAAAGAGGCAAAAGAGACAAGAAGATGATCAGGAGGCAAACGAGTGAGAGGAGAAAGTGGCAGTGAGAAGGACGTCGGTCTTCCTCGTTCGATCAAAACTCCGGGGATGAGACGAGAACACAAGACGACGACGGGGGATGCGAAGAGAGCATCAGCACAGTTCGAAACACGTATATACGAAAATGTATATGCATATGTGTATGTATATGTATATATATTTTATTATATATATATATATATATATATATATATATATATATATATATATATATATATATATATGTATGTATGTAGATGTATATTATATATATAAGATTGGCTCTCTCTTGTGCTTCTCAGAACTAAGTAGATTCGAATTTCGATACGGATGATCGGGCTGAATACAAATTACTCATATATGCCCCCCGATCGTCCTGGGGTAATCACACGGTGGCTGGAACCACACACGGGTCCAGAGAAAAATGTCTTGCAGTTCCGTCTGCGCAGATCGCTGTTTCGCGCTCATTCTCCAGATCCTTGCAACTATTTTTTCTTCTCTTTTATGATTTTTTTTTTCCATTCCCAATAATATTCATCTCTCACACTCTTGTGTTTTCGATTGGAGCGCCTTGCAATTCCAAGATGCAACCCCGAAGAAAAAAAAATGCACCGAAGGACAAATTATATTTTATCGCACAGGGGAACACGTAAGTCGGCGCAAAGATTATACGAAACGTCCATGCATGTCGGAGGACTCGATTTTTATTTGGTCATTTTGGATCGCAGGTCCCCCTTTGTATTTCTATTCGTATTCCTCGTCGTCATCATCATCATCATCAGCATCGTCTTCTTTCCGTTCCTCCCTTGTCTTTTTCTTCCTCTTCCAAAGTCTCATCTCGGTGCGTTCTTCGCGTGAGGAAGCGAACAAAAAATCGTTAGAGAGCCCGGAAGGCGTGCCTCCTGAGTTGCCGAAGAAATCCAATCATAATAATCCGGCCGAATCGATTCTGGCTCTCGATGGGATTGGTCCGATCGAACGGCATCCCGATACCGCGGGTGTTTTTTTTTGTGTGTTTCCTATGGGTACAATCGAAATCGATTCTTTATGCTGTCTCAGAGATCTCGGTGTGTTTTTACGTCCGAATAACGCTTTGCTTTTCACTCATTTAGAAAATATTTACCGAATTGTTCAGTTCAATAAGAAAATCCGTGGTAAAAAGTACCATTTCTCTTTGAGGCCTTAGGCCTGGTATCGATGATTCCATGTAAGTTGACAAATTTCATGATTTATTCATTCCGAAATTTTCAAACGCGTTTTTCTCAAAACCACGTTTCAAAATCGGCACCCAAAATTTCCCGAAAACCAATGAACCGATTGCCTTGAGGTTTTTTGTGGTTATTCTATACACCATTATCTAGTACTTGTCATAGGATTTTTTTTTCGTTACTTAGCTTTTGTTTTATAGGCAAAATAATAACTAATTTTTGGCCCAAAAATCACTATTTATGTTCAAACGTCCGCCATTTTGTCATAAATCGATATTTTCAAAATCGGCTATGACAAGTACTAGATTATAGTATCTAATTTAATAATCTTTTTGGTTTTTTTTTTCAGATGATTTTTTAAGAAACGCCAGTGGGTACCGTATACGCAGATTTTTTTACGACGCTCCAAGGATCATACAATATCCTTGTATATTTTTGATATTTTTAAATAAAGAAAATTAAACATATTGTTGAATGTATATACTTTTAGATAATTAAAACCCCAATCCGAAATTTCAAATAGTATTCCTTGAAAAAATTCAAAAAATGACCTTTTTTCCGACTCCTAGGTATATATCATCCCTTAATCGAAAACTTTTCATTTTATGGGCAATTTATGAGCAGTTAAAACGAAATTTTTCACTGAAAATTCATTTCTTAAGTTCAAATACCTATATTTTTTTAATAAAACAATATTTTTTAAATTTCGTACGTACTTCCCTAGGTATTCTAATGTTAATGACAAGAATTTTTTGTTTTTTGTTCTAGGTAAAAAATTGTGGATGCTAAACGTCACGCCGCGGAGCGCCTAAAAAAAGATAACGAAAGAAAATATTAGTAGTCCGCCATTTTGCACATCGAAAAAAAATATATACATCTTTTCCGACAGCTTGATTCATACTAAATAGTTGTGTAATTAATTTTATGAGTGAATCACTTATTCATACGAAAAAAATGTTAAATTCGCACATGATTTTATACCCGTTACTGTGGCCTAACCCCTTAAACATTCTCGTTTTACAAAGTTCAGAATTGCCAAGTGAAACGAGAATCTCTCCAAAATTATAATTATACAAATATGAATTGTCCAGATTGAGAAGTCGTGAAGCTGGTTCTCAAATTTGCCTCGTCGACTGTCGTCAACCCATATTTCAGCAACGCGAAAATTAGCATCGCATTGAATAATCAAATGCGACCACCCAAGTGCAGTTGTCAGAACATACTCCATTTCCTGAAAGTCCGGAAGTTCGGGACGAGCTAGACGGTTTGTGCACCATCATTTATATGAACTGTAAACACTTGACAAAAGTATGCATGTGTCATCAATGTTTGGAGGCACCTTTGGAAGCACCTGTCTTACCGAGTGTCATCATTTTCGTCGGTTCTTTCCTGACAAAGGATCCTACAGACCAGGACCAGTTACTTCGTCGAGTGTGTCAATCATCCCAATGGAATCTCTAGACCTTAACCCTTAATGGTCACACCGGGTGAAATATACCCCAGCCGCTTTTTTTTACCTGGAATACCTTCCGGAAAATTCAGGAAAATGGGACACTTTTTTTTGCGTATTTAAAAACAAACTTTTTGAAAATAATCGGTATGGTCGTGTAGAAAAGAGTTGAAAGTACATTGCAGCCTTTTGTTTTATTTGAATTTTTCAATAATTCATCACATTGCAAAATGATTGGGGTGAATTTCACCCACAATGACTTTTACGTATTTTTTTCGAGGTGTGACTGGCAAGGGTTAAGATCAATTTCTAAGGACAGTGTATGAACGAAAATCCGAAAAGGTGGGCCAGTTTCGAAAAAGTGGCTTGGACGCAGTCTGCATTGGACAGAAGTAGGGTCGGACGTATAGGTACAACGCCTTGCTGATTCAACCACCGCGTGCAACGTTTGCAGCATAAATAATTAATAGTAGCAGTTCTTCGTGAGGGGAACCACGAAGTTCTCTTTCTTTCACTCTCTCTCTCCCTCTCTCTCTCTCTGCATGTATGTGCGTTTCTCGTGGCTAGTGTTTTGTGGTTCCCCAAGGCTCCGCCCAGTGAGAAGGCCGGCTGCGAGCTCCTCCCTGTGAGCACTTGATGAAACAGCCAGAAAGAGAAAGAGAGAGAGAGAGAGAGAGAGAGAGAGAGAGAGAGAGAGAAAGTATAAAGATCGCGAGTTAGCGCAATGTCCGCAACTTGCCCAGACCAGACCTGGACATGGTGATGACAACAACTAGCTCCAAGTATCCAATTTACGCCACACATGTGTATCCC
The DNA here is from genome assembly GCA_963210295.1 of Ophion ellenae. Lineage (NCBI taxonomy): Eukaryota > Metazoa > Arthropoda > Insecta > Hymenoptera > Ichneumonidae > Ophion > Ophion ellenae. The sequence goes on along the minus strand of OY723394.1, from coordinate 24,760,690 downwards.
CCCATATTTGACAGTCGAAAGAGTTGAACTTGGCCCACCATCATTAGGATTTATTTTCGCTCGAAGAACTCGCGACTGCGGATAAATAAGTCAGTTATTCAGCTCGGTACTGTCCGTTTGGTCGTCAAGAAGCCGGAAGACTGGGTGTTCCGGAAGACTGGGTGTTCCGGAAGACTGGGTTGTCGAATATTGCAATAAGTCAACCGCCAGGAGTTCCATGAACTTCATGAGCTCCATGAACTTCACGAGCGCCATGAACTTGATTTACACAATCGCACTCGGGTTGCCAGTTGAGTTCGTTGAGTTCATTTGACTTTTTAGGAATACAGAAGCGGTGATCGCCAACGGGCACTGGTTGGAAAGGAATTGGGAAAATGGTAAATGTAGTCTCCAATGCTTCGATGTAGACGAACCCAGGAAAAATCCATCAAACATCGCGGAAATGTTTAATTCTTTCGATTCTTTCTTCTCGATCCTCTCCTTCGAATCGTCCTCTCGTTTCATCCCTCATACTGGAGTTACCGGATAACGCCCATGGTCGCGAAAAATTCTCCCGTTTCTCGATAAACAAAAGAGAAAAAAGCGATTCGCTTGCGGATTTCGTTGGCTTATCGCCAGGACATCTTTAGGAGCTCCGACTATCCGTAGCGACGTTTATGTAAAGCGGCCGCCGCCAATGCTTGGATAGGGAGCGGGGTGGTATGATTCGCGATAATCGCGCGGAGGGAGAGCGAGCAGAAGCGAATTTCGCGGGGTGTGTCACCCCGATGAACTTGCGGCCTACAGATATATCCATAGGGGATATTTCACGCGAAGTGATACCGTTTGGGTCGAACAAAAATTATAGGCAACCCCTTTCTCGGCAAGCGTTGACAAAAGCGCGATTGAGAGAAGAAACCTTCGCAAAATCATATTTTGCGAACGATTGAAAACCACTTTCCACGAGTCAACGACTTTGAAGAATTCCCATTGGTCAAATGTCAACTCGGTAGGAGAGAAATTCCCCGTAGGATAGATCGTGAGACATATTTTCTTTCGCTTCGCGAGTCCTTAAGACAAATTCGAAGTGGGGACGGGCATCCTAGGGGTGAAGGGATGAAAGTCAGAGCGTCGCGAGGATGCCCCGATAAGAAGTCGTAAAAAATAATGACCGGAAAATTAATCGAACTCGACGTCGACCCGTCGCCTCGCGTTCACCAAACTCGTCAACTTTCTCTCTCTCTCTCTCTCTCTCTCTCTCTCTCTCTCTCTCTCTCTCTCTCTCTCTCTCGCTTTTCTGTCCCCGGACCTCTAGGACCAAGGGAAAACTCCAAAGCCGATCGGACTGGTTGCCTCGCACCCCCAAGCATCGAATCCACCTTTTCTCCTCTCTCTAGCTCTCTTTTTCCAGTTCTCTTCCTCTCTTTCCAGCATCCCACGACGCAGGGATAAGAAATATCACAGATAACGCCGTAAGTAAAGGAGAGACTTTTTTTTACGAGATCTAGGCGTGTCGTAAAGTTTGTTCTCATCCAGCTGTGCTGAATTGTCGGATGTCGTATATATCGCTACAAACCCTGAAGTCATGAACTTATTATAGTTGAGGTAAAGGTACCAATGCTTGGACGGTTAAGGGGCCAGTCGACTTCGGAGCCACGAAAAAGGCTATTTTCGCGATTACTTTTTGAGGATTTTATAAAAGATGTGAATATAAAAATTGTTGTGCTTAATAAATAGTCTTGAAATACATTAAAAAAAAAAATTTATTCTTTTTTATTCATTTTTAAGTACAAAAACTATAGTTTAACGTAACGCCTCAAAAATAGGTGGGCTAGGTAACTCCATCACAACTCGGCAGCGGCTTGTCTGAAACAAAAAATCAAAGTCCATTAGATTCAGTATGACAGCAGCTACAAAATGACCCTCGGATATAAAAGTTTTATCAAAAAATAAAAAAATGGCACATGATAAACGAAAAAAGTAAAAAAAAAAGCATTTTTTTTCGCAGTTTTTCGCAAAAAAGTAGAAATCAAAATTTTAAAACCATGGAGGGTCATCTTGTTGCGAATCATGTTTACAATATGTGGTTCAAATTTCAAGAGAATCGGTTTCTTTAGTTTTGGAGATACGATGGAGCTAGATTTTGAAAACGTTGTTTCGAGAAAAACGGGTTTGAAGTTTATACTATGAAAAACTCTTACCTAAAGTCAATCGGCAATTCCTGCACCGTACAAAATCCCTTCTGATTGCTCATCACTGTCGATTTCTTCAAGTCTTGCTTGCTTTCGATTTTTGATATTTTCAAAGTGGACTGACCCCTTAAGAGCATCCTTAGATTATAGGGTTAATTATTCATTTATGGACCGTTTAACACAAAGATTACCCGTACTAACGTCAAGCTCGTAAGTTCTAGTTTTCAAAACACATACAATAACTGCCGGAAAGTTGAATATTTTTATTTTTATACATTCAAATGTTCGATAGTACCAAATGTACCAACTTTCGGACAGCTGTTAGTGTTACGTACCTATGTTCGGACACTATAATGTCCCAATTATAGGACACATCCCTATAACCACATAACCACAAACTTTGTTTGCGTCGCGAGTAGTGACGTTACCGATTATATTATCTAAGTATGGGACACATGCACTTACCGATTGATTTTATCTTTTTCTTCGCTTCTTTTTTTCAAGATCACAAACTAAGCTTGATAAATCATTTATCGCGAGGTACACAGCGGAACGAACTGTCAACGCTTGGCGTCCGGTAATTCGGTCTCTCCGGCTACGTTCTCTCGTACCAGTAATCGGACATGAGATTCGACCGTGGTACATGCGTGGGATAGATGTCCCAATGAATGAGACGCCGAATTTATTGTATAAAACCTTATCCAAACCAAGATGTAACGACGGTGTCGAAAAGTCGGTTCGATTCGCTTTCGATTGATCATAAGTCTAGCCTAGAAATCGATTAAAAAACAGACCTTTATTACTATCACAAATTATCGCAACTCCTTAGCTCTTCGGTTCAGAAAAGTGCATTCATGACATGACTGACGTGGACTCGTTAACATAACTCGTCAATTTTACTACTAAAATTCATTATTAACGTACAATTTTCCAATAATCAATTAATAATTGAAGGCTGAACAGAGTGCAAGCGTCACTTTTCGTTACCTATCAATTATATAGCTAATATAGTGAAATATTCGAACTACTGTCCGAGCATTGGTACCGTGACCTTACGGAATAATTCTTTGAGGATCGATGAAGGCCTTAAAAGAATTCCGCCTGCCTAATGAGATTACTTTTTATTCGGCATATGCCTGCAAGAAAGCAAAAGCATTGAACTACCTGTTTCCATTCTTTCATCCCTCGTAGCCTATCCTATTTCTCTTGAACTTGAAATGTTTCTTTCACAGATAGTGGTTCTGCACTTGATCTCCAATGAAAAATTCACGTCCTCGAAGAAAGCTTACCGCGACATTGCCAGAGGCCCACTTAGCATGTTTGATAACTGAATCAAATGGTAGGTTTTCCAGTAACGACACTACGGTACGTGATTAAGAACGATCCCGAAATATCAGGAAGCATTTGTATGCAAACGAGTCTAAACTGTATTCCAGTTCGCCCAAAAACTTCGCCGCTAATCTTTCACCGGAGTAGCTGAGGACTGTGGCTTATCAAATCACTCAAATGATTAAGACGCAGAAGGGTTGTTTGGAAAGCATCTGAAATTCAGGCTGTTTAATTCTTCGAAATTCGGATCCCCTTTTCGTGGCTGTTGGACCGTCTGTTTTACGAGCCCGAATATAACATTGACGTCCGGCGACTCGAACACTCATCCTTCCCACGCATTAATTCTCAGTCATCGTTGGGACGGCTCTATGCCTTCATCCGCTTCCGATCTCTCATCCTCGCTTCGCTCTCTTCTAGTCTTCAACATCTTAAACTAATCCGTTTTGTCAACGAGGACTCTTCTCAGCTCATTAGATCCTCGTCGCGTTTCTCCCGAAATTTCAACCCTCTTCGTTGAGCAACATTCTACTCTTCTCCCTCTTTCACTCTCGGGACGAACCAAGGAGTCGATGGAAACTCCACCGGAATCTTCGTAATGGCCAATTTCATCTGGAATGGAGTTATCCTCACGGTCATTTCGACTCGGATCATTTTCATTCCCTGTGGAAAAATGCTGACAAAAAATGCTGATGATGACGAGCAGGCTGTTTGCACGTGCCGAGTGTGCCTTTTCAAATGTTTATGATTTCGTTGAGGCACGCAGTTTGTTATTACGTAGATGGTATCGATCGACATTATACAGACACTCGAAGACCCGCGGAGCAATACGTTCACGATCCTTGTGCCTGCCATGTTTGCACTCCCGATGTGAGTTACCGAGGTGCTCGCAAAAAGAGAGAGAACGGAAGATGGAGAAAGCTTCGAGCCTCCTCGTGTATCCAAAGTGCCCAGCATCTGAGGTCCTCTCTCGTCGTCCTATTCTTATTCTACTTCTTCTTCGTCTTCCAGCAAACATTACAAGATAAGGCCGCGGCACCTCTTCGACCTGGCAAACTGCTTATTAGGCTCTCTCGTGGGCACCTTGTGCTTTTCTCTCGTTGCACAAAAGAGACGGAGAAAGGGGCAGCGGGAGGAAATGGTCACAACGGCAACTCTCGAAGGGACTTTGTTGCTACGTGTGTACAAATATGAAATCATCGTGTCTGAGGAAGCGAGGAAATACCACGACTGTTCGCTGGCTGGTGGAAGAAAGGCAGTACTCGAGTAATTTCTCATTGCATGTGTACCCCTCTGAATATTTACGTATTATTATTATCAATGTTGTGGTATCGTGGAAAATGAGGGACGCCCATGGGAGATGGGTCTACTCGATGAAAAAATACTCGATCAAAATTTGTCGCACGTCAATCCGTTTTGTAAGCAGCATCTGAGATCGCGAATTTTTAAGTCGAACGAGTAATATTGTTGCAATGATAGCTTTTCGATACAAACAAGTAGACAAATAGTTCATAATTTGCACTTGCGTTGAGATAAAGTCATAAAACGGTTGTAAAATGAATCCCGGTGACCTTGAGGCGGGCAACCACTTTGAGGCCGAAAATTAGATGACTTTTTGGATTTTTTTAATTGTGAAAAAAAACGGAAATTTCCAAAACTCTGATAATAAATTATTCATATTTTTATACATCTCTGGTAATTTTTTCAAGTTATTTCATGCGTTAATGAAGGTGTAATCCGCTGTGTCACTTGGCGTGTCCTCATCGTCGTTGGCGAATTGCGGGACTTGTGCAGCTCGCAATGCGCATCTGAAATAGTCCAACAAATTTTTATACATTCTCGAGATGTTTTTTAAGAACATGAACCTGAACTTGGAAGCAAAAAATTTTTAGCTTTTTTCCGGCATTTCGCAATAATAAATATGTTTAAACAATCTAATCTTTTCAACCTTAGGTTCATGTTTTATTAAATTATGTTATGTAAAGGTACTCCAAATTTGAAGATGATCCATTAATTGGTTTTTGAGTTATGATTCCCGCAAATTGAGAAAAATGTCGTTTGGACATTTTTTTGCGATTGAAAATTTTAGTATATGTAAATCGTTGCGCTACCTGTTCTCACTAAATCGTCTGTCACTTGGTCACTTTTCAATATTTTAACTTGCAGTTCTTTTCACATATTCTCGATTATGTACGTGCTTGGGAGTCAAGCGGAGAGTCTTTATCGTTTACATACATATCGTTAGAAGGAATTCGAATATTGTTTTGAAATTTTCAAGGTGTATTCCTAATATATTTTGCTAACGATTTAAGAAATAAAAAAAAAATGATTTTTTGAAGCATCTAAAGTGGTTGCCCGCCTTAATATATGAGGGGTATGAGTAAGTTTTAAAGGATTTACAAAACAGGGCGTAACTAGTATTAAATCGCATCGGACCATAACCTAATCAGCTTCATGTTAAAGTGTCATCAATAGGCTTTAGTTTTCAGTACGTCTCATTTTGTCGAAGTGTAAACACAAAGTTTTTTTAACTCCAAATATGTCGACTTTTGTGCCCACGAAATGCAATTTGAGGGAAGCTTTACTTTTCTGCTTCTACTTAAAAAAAAAAAGCAGCTGAAGGTCATTGATTCCTGTGTGAGGCTTATGGGGACCACACTGAAAAAACATACCTACAAAAGTGGAGATTTCGATACGGAGGATATAGAACGTGAAGGAAGGCCACAAACGTTTGAATATGCAGAATTGGAGGCAGCATTGAACTCGTGTCAAACGCAAAAAGAACTTGCAGAATGGTTGGGAGCGACTCAACAAGCAATTTACCATTTTTTCACAAAAAGCCCCAGTTTGCACAAAAATGTAACTTACTTGTACCTCCAATAGTATTGTAGGCCCCGCAAAAAAAAAGTAAAAAAGTCTCTTTGATCAACGAAATCATTCATTCACAGGTGGCCAACGAAATATGAAGATCAAACACGGCAAGATCAAGTATTGGATTATTCCGAGCATTCTTAAGTTCGTTGGACCAAGCAATTCTTCAGCTGTCCCGATATTCCATTCATCAATGAATTGGCCGCTCCCAACGACGGATTTGACCAGCCCAAGTGATTTCTTCTCCCTCGTAGAAGCGACTACTCCTAGTGTCGTTTGCATTCGATGGCAATTCACTTATCATTGGTGAATCAAGAGTTTCGTGTCTTTTCCAAAGATGCCTAGATCTTTGATCAACCAAACGACTGATTGACGATCGATCGCAGCATTTTCGTCACACACTCCGCGCGGTTGGTGTCCTCCATTGGTGTCCATCATTCGACGGATTTCCCAGCTCAGAATCTGCCCACATCTACGATGAGGCCCTACGAAGAACAACATGCTGGTATCGTTACAGTTTATTATAATATAATTACGTAGTATCCCGTGATAGAAGGGATATCGATAGGACGGTCGGTGAGAGTCGTGGTTCGATGTGGACGTACACACGTCCAACGATCGTTGGTGCCAAACAAAATGGCGTCGACGACACTCACTCTGTTTGCAAACACGCTGCTAGTTACGCCCTTCCGCTTGTCACAAGGTGAAATATGTTTGTACAGGGATAGTTCACTACTGAGCCATCATCGAGAGTTTCTGGAAAGCGTCGAGATCGCGCTGAGCAAATACTGAAGTCACGAAGACGTGTTCGAGAGAAGAGGAGGCAGAGGGATCATCTGATCGGGCGTTCTCTCGCTGTCGGCATTTACCAATTCCTCCTGCTTCTCTTCAATCCCTCTCTCTCATACACTCTCGCTCTCTCTCTCTCTTTTCTTTCCTCTTGCATCTTCATAGCAAAGACCGAGGGTCCGTTTGAGCTCGCTTTTACCTTCGTACAGCTCCCCTCGACCCATCCTTAGCCTCCGTACGTACGGTTAAAACGTACAGCAACCGCCATTTTTTTTTCCCCGGTCAGACCTAGGTGAACACGAGGGTACATAACCAGCTCCTCTTGCGATGAGGCAGACTGACCTCTCGACTCGTCGAACATCCCGTGAGAGCATCTATATGTCCCTACAGCATATATTCATCCACCATTGAGACGTCGCGAGATACGTTTTTCTGGTATATCCTGTTGGAAACGCCAAGCACATCGACTCGTGACAGAGTCATCCGATGATCGTGTTTGCTCTTGCGGACCTTCCTCCCGACGCGGGGGCCCGCGATTCATTTTCTACTCACTCCGGCTTTCTCTCACTCTCTGCCTTTGGTCGCTTTTCCTTTTTCTCGCATTCCACTCTCTCCCCAGTCGGTAATTGTTATTCTGGCTGGATCATTGCAAACCGCGAAGAGGAATATCTCCGCGATCGGGAGCGGTCTATGCGAGGCGGAGCGCGAAATATTCGTTGACGACTTGGAATCCAATTTGGTTGGTTCCAAGGAGTTGGAAGGTCCAAAAAGCGTTTTTCGGGAATTTTTTTAGAAGGGAAAGTAACAAGTGAGCCCGGTATACATTGAGGTATCTTTTCATGTATATTTGAAGTGTATAAAAAAAATGTTTAACCCGAAACAATAAATGACGGCAGATTTATCAGCCTATTCCATTTTCGTCTTGCCACTGCAGTCCCCAATCGGCGGAAAAGATGTAGCTCGTAATTCTTGACTGAACCAAATGAACCAATAAAAATTTCAATTGTCATATATTTTTCTTCTGGGTGAATTAAGAAAATGCTGAAAAAATCGTCAAATTATAACTTTTTTCAGGTTTGAAGGAAAATGTGTAAAAAAAACACTTTAACGTGCTATAAAAAGGATTTGAAAATACTTATTCAACGACTTTTTAAATTCACTTAGAAGAGATTTTCATTGTGAAGAAAATAAACTCTGGTTTGATTCAATAGAAATTGAGAAAACGCGCTTCAAAGTTTTCAATAGTAGAAAATTTCAAATATCGACGCTTCTCTGTTTTTGGCCTTGTATCTTCGGAAATATTTACAATTGGCCTCTGTAACTTTGTAAATATATTCTAGGATAGTTTGTCTATCGATTTAAGCAATAAAAAAAACGACTTTTCGGACCTTCTAATTTAGGATCCGGCCTTAAGGCCGAAAACCAGTTTCGGAATACGTTTTTAAAAGTGATTTTTATGATTTTGTTTGCAAGGACTGAATGAATAGAATTTATTTAACCTTTAGGAATAATTTTTTCGAAGCATTTCCTCTGAAAATAAGAAACATCTAACCTGCTGCTCATCGAAAGTCGCCATCAGACTTAGCTGTTCGTGTACCCTCTGGCGGCCACAGTTTTCATCGGACATTAATATGGTTTGGAAATTACTTAAAGAATATGCTTTCCTTCTATATGGACTTAACTAAACGAAATTGAAAATTGCCTTTTTTAGAGGTGTAATTTTTGTAACTTATTTTTTAGCCTTTTTGGCTATAAAAAATATGCTCTAAGCAATGATATCATCCCAAACTCAGGTTCACATAAAGCATAATTACATAAAGAAACTAACTATCACTTTTTTAAATTATGGATTCAAAATGTTTGGAGCTCGAGTGTACACAAATTAAAGAAAAGTCGTTTCGAGAAAAACGCGACTGAAAAAAATTACCAAAAACGAAAAATTTAAGGCAGTGACGAATTATTAATACCCCTTACCGGTTAATTAGCGATTAACGTTACTCATAATTTATGGAATAAAAAAAAAGATTTTTAAGTCATCTAAACTGGTTCCCAGCCTTAAACATTTTTGCAATCGAGGTGCAGCGCAATCGTTCATTCCGATTTTTCACCGATTTCCTCACGTTTGCCTCCAAAACGTCTCCTCCAAAAACGCTGTACTTTTTCTAAATAACTAATTTCAAAAACCGGGCTTACTCTCAAGTTGATTTTTTCCTCTTGATAACTAATTTAAAGTTAGTTGCAAAAAAGTTAAAAATATTTTTCTAAATAACTAATTTCCAGAATCGGGGGTACGCTCACGTTAAGATGAAAATTCTCCTTGAGGGTAGGCCTGATTTTTGAAATTAGTTATTTGGAAAAAGTTTAGTGTCTTTGGGAGAGAATGCAATTGGATATTGCTACGCTGTGAGCATTTTCGTTTCGGAAGGTATGTGTATATTGTATGTGTATGCAATATTGATTGTCTCGATTCTTTTTTTGTTCCAAGACACCCAAATGGCTTCAAAATCACTTTTAGTTGAACGTGAGCATATTTATACGGAGGCGATTTCTCGAGTCGATCTGTCCCAAAAATCGAAGATTTGATATAAACAAATCGGATCCGCGATTTGAATGAAGTAAAATAAAAGAACTGTAACGGCAGGATATAATGATAACCAACGTTACATTAATATCAAGCGTTCAAAGTATCCCTTTTTCATATAAATATATACATACACATATATACGAATCTTTTAGAAAGAACATATCGTTCCCACATACGCAAAAAAACAATTTCGAAACTTGCATCGTTGGAAAGCACCAAAAATCATGATTTTTTATTTGCTCGACTTTCATTCGGTAGTGTTTGGCTACCAAAATCCCACAACAATTTTTCAATGTGCTCATTCAGAGATTTAAAGGGTGTCTCCCAATGACTTGCCATTTTTATTTATTAATAAAACGTATTATTTATTTAAAAAGTACGAATATTTCAATTTTAATATAAGGTACAAACATGGGGGTTATGTGTGGAACACAATATCCGATAAATGGACGCCTCGTCCCTCTTTGCAAACATTCACTCTTTTGACGAAATTTTCAATAACATTTTGGCACAATTGCGGACTAATTTCATTAATTGTGCGTCCAATTGCTTCCTCGAGCTCCGGAATCGTCTTTAGATCGTTGGCATACAGTTTTCCTTTCAGAAAACACCAACGAAAAAAGTCCAATGGCGTCAAATCGCACGATCGTGTAATTCTCCATGACTAAACCTCAATACTTCCGCATGCCAGTTGTCAAAGCTTACTCTATGTGCGCCACCAAAAAAATAGCGCGCAATTAAAAATATCAGGTCATTCCCAGACACCCTTCATAATCTCCATGTGCAAAAAAACATTTTTTGCAATAATGACGAATAAATAAAAATATAAAAAAGTATTTTCGTTGTATCCCAACGAAGCAAACTCCAGGAGCATCGCAAAAAATATACCAATTCCCGAAAAATCGTATATGAAGGTATACCGTACGTAGGGATGTGCTAAAAATATCGAATCCCCTTATTCCAATATACGAAATAGCGAAAAAAAATGTATGCGATCCGTCAGAATATGGTTTCGCCACTTCGTGGATATATCGTATAATAATTCTTCGATATCAGGTGGCTTTAATCATCTTAAATCCACAGGCAACACACACCCCGGCGTGTTCACCTCAACTTCAGGGTTATCTTAATCTTTCGACAGCTGCCCGGCGTGTCTCGCGTTTCTTCCTCTTTTTTTTCTTCTACCAATACATACGATCGTTTCGCGTCGATTTTCACTTCTCGAACCAGACTGTCCCGATCGATCGTTGCGTATAACGCTTTGGTCTGACCTTTTTTCTTCTTCTTATATCCGCTCGGTCTTCTACGTCTCGTAGAATTTTAACGGAACGAGCTTTGACCCTTCGCAATGTATCGGGGAAAAGCAAAAAGAAAAAAAAAGAAAAAAGTATTCACTTGCAACGAAAGCCGCAAAAAGCAGGTCTTTTTTCTTCTTCCCTTTTGTTCTCCATCGGCACGGCTGGAGAGCGCCCGTCGAGACCTTACCCTTCCGGTGGCCTTGAGACACTCCTCAATTAATTAATCCGGATCGAAAGCGAGATCTAATGGTCGGTTTAATAATTTATGAGTGCGCGAGGTACGTATGTAACCGCATATATATATATATATATATATATATATATATATATATATATATATATATATATATATATCTTCTTGAGTGATGAGAGAGAAAGAGAGATAAAAGAAAATGAATTCTCCATTTTGATGCAACGCCGCGTATCGGTGAGCGCACTTGCGCGTTGCGAATGTTCGTTCTCGTTATACTTCGTTCGTACATTCGCGTCGACGTTAACGTACAACCATATTTGCACGTATATACGTATTTGTCTGGGCTGTTGGCAGTTACTTCTGCGGGATAGATCGAGAGGAAACGATAGTACCACTCGTGGCTTGTTAACTCCTCGTTTAATTGCCCCTTCAACTTTTCATCGGCCCTGACTCGTACATACGAGACCCATATCGTCGAGGCGTCTCGCGTCCACCATTTTTTTTACACCAATTCACCAACTTCATCCTCGGATGAGCTTTGCAACAGAGTGAGGAATCACAAACGACGTACTTTTTTTTTTGACGAACAATAATCAAGAATTTCGCGGTACTCGACATCGCGAAGTGACAAGTGACGTTTTGTAGCTTGCGTGGTTTTCCGCGTGGGTGATTCCCAAATAGGGTTTTACAATCGGCACAGTAATGGCCCACGACTGGTTGCCAGAGAACAAACGATGGCCCGGTAATGGCTATACAAACGGGCCAGATCCGCACCATGCATGGTTGGTAATGGTAAACCATGAACTGCCAAGACTTGGCCAACTATCATACGCCCATATTGGCCCAGCAACGGCTGCCGGATCTTCTGCCGGAAATGAAAAACAAAAAATTGACAAATTATGAATATAAAAATTCTAGTGGTATCTTTTTTGTTTTCTTATGCTTTACTTATGTCCGTGTACATAGAATAATTGCAGTAAAAACGCTTTATGCGTTGTTCAAGTTTTTACTTTTCATCGGTATCGAACCTGCGCCTTTCGTTCTAGTGTCGAGCGCCCTACTCACTTAGCCATTCTAACACTTACAGAATCCATCGTTTGTTCGTTCGTTACTTTTATGCCGATAATTTTATTCGTGACATTAAAGTTTACCGACAATTTTTTCGGTCCATTTAGGCTGTAAAAATAACTCGCTCGTTTTGGGTAAAGTTCCGAAAAGCATACTCCTCTGATCGAGCTGAAATTTTGCACCGAACTTCCTCTCATTATCCTAAGAGAAACCGTTAACGGATTTTTGACGACTAGCAATAGTTTTCGATACATCGCATTGTAAAGTTTATTATTTCACGCCATACGAGTATATCTATATATCCGATAGATACCCCCCACTCCTCCGGCCGCGCTGCTTCCTGGCAAACAGTGCTCGCCCGTATGTGCATATCACTTGCCATGTGGGATGGGTTTGTTTGGGTTCATTTAATATAGTAAAAGCGCAGTACAATAAATAACTTTCAATATACGATATATCGAAAACTATTGCTAGACGCCAATATCCTTCTAAAGGTTCTCTTAAAATATTGAAGAGAAGGTCGGTGCAAAATTTCAGCTTCATCAGTGGGATATGCTTTTCGAAACCTTATCCCTTGTTTTTGCGTGTTACAGTTTAACGACCTGCATTTGCAAAACACCCAAAAACAAACCATCAATGGCTGGAATAAATCTGGCAAGCCGTTCATCCGCCTACGATACCCCAATGCTGATCGCCATATTATCGGTGCGATGGTATTGGCCCACCAATGGCTCGCCTAGATCTGGCAAGCCGTTCATCCGCCTACGATAGCCCAATGCTGATCGCCATATTATCGGTGCGATAGTATTGGCCCACGAATGGCTGGCATAGATCTGGCAAGCCGTTCATCCGCCTACAGTACCCCAATGCTGGTCGACGAATTATTGGCCGATTATCAGCAAACCGTTTAATGGCTGAATGCTGGCATTTTTGTTACGACAGGCGACCCTATATGGGTTCCGGAGAAGTTGGTCATAAAGGAGAGATGGCCGATAGAAATGTTTCATAGCACTAGATTTCACCTGTTACTGCTTAAGGGGTTAGGCCACCGTAACGGGTATAAACTCATGTGTCAAAGTGATTCACTCATCAAATTAATTACACATCTATTTAGTATGAATATCAAGCTATAATATATATGAGGGAAAATATATATGAGGCATTCCACGTCACTTCAGCCAGTAAAAAAAAATCCACAAATAATCTAGAAAAATCGAGTTACTTTATTGAAAAATATTCACCGAGAGTCGACATTTTTCAAAAAGTTCTGACGTTTTTTCTCGTTGATTACCATTTTTTAACATTTTTACATTCAAATGGCTGTATCTTTGGCAGGATTTGACGTATTTACATTCGTAAAAAACGAAAATGTGCGTCTTTTTCTAGCCGTCCAGATAAAAATTAATTTAGATTTTATTGAGCAAGTCGAACGTCCTTTTCAGGGCAAAATATGCAAAAATATTTTTTTTCTCAAGGAAAGACACTCGTTATTTTTTTTTTTAATTTCCCCGAATTGTGAATACGAAAAACAGATTTTTGGTAATTTTTATATTATGGGATTCCTAAACACCATGAAGTAACAGCTATTTTTATTTTTTTAAATTAATAGTCGATTGAAGAGTATTAAAGTAATTAATTTTTTCTACATTTGGTTTAAATGTCTAATAAGTACAAGAGAAAAGTAATTGCTCTACGAGGGAACTGGCCTCAAGAATCATTAAAAGCAGCTATTAGTGCTGCAAAGAATGATGAATTGTCGGTTCGCGCGGCTGCTGGGACCTACGAACTACGAAATATCGAACGACGATATCAGAACAATGACGAAAAGTGTTGCAGAGAAAATTATTATGAAACTCGTCTCATCGAAGACTGGCTTCAATGGATAGTGTGCCAACTTTGGGTACACAAAAATTATACTGATTTCGATTATACGTGTTCTAGATGTGGCCGAAAGAACAAAAAAATACGAGTCGAAAAATAAAACCAAAGAGAAAACCGAGAGCATAATGCTGGGTAACTGGCCATCTCACCTCTTCTCCTATTGCCATCAGACCCGGATACTCCGGGAGAGCTACCCAATCGTGATTTTAAACAAATAATAATTTTAAGGTTTGATAGGAGTTTGTTTTAACTTCGTGATCTTAAAGTTAAGTGTTGAAAGTTTAATTACAAATAAAGATAGGTTAAGAAACGTCTGTGCTTTTATTTTGACGGATCCTTGAAAAAACTGTGGCCAACTACCCCGGACTTACCCTATTGCAAAGAGGACAAAAACACGCTGGGGAGTTTTCTTGAAGTTTCTTCCTCGGCAATGTGGCAGATAGGAACAGACTGTACGTGTGGATTCGGATACTGAAAGCGCGGAATACACACGCAAGGGGGTGGAATTCAGGGTATCGGAACCACAACCGACAAGCCCATGTTGGACTGTTTGGATTGGGCCGAAAAAATCGCTTGGGGACTCGAATGACCTAAACGGACCTCGGGGAGTTCGCATCGTATCCTCTTCAATTCCCTAATCGACAGGGCAGTCACTTATGTACATATAGTCTACGGAAAACGAGGAAGAACGAGGGAAACGAGGGTACCAATTTTAATATTAATGTCGATTGCTTGTGAAGAGGTTGGAGCGGTCCAGTTGAGTAAAATGACGGTTTATGATTTTTTATTTCATTGAAGCTATAAAAAATGCATACGAGGTATAAAATTATTCTGTAGATGCTCATTTTTCATAAAATATGTAATTAAGGAGTTTCGGGAGAAATGACGAAACATTTACTTTAAATTTATATAGTAAATTCTTTGTCATATGATGAATGCACTCTCCAAATTTTTAATCGATCGTCTACACCGTTCCTATAAAATTTACGATTCAAAAAACACATTTTAACGTAGTGTTTTTTCAACACTATGTTAAAATGGTGAAATTTAACATTTTAACATTTTAAAATGTTAAATTTTAATCAGATAGATCTATGATTAATCTGATCATAGATGCCTATGGTCAGATAACGTAAGAAGTACATTATGACACCGATGACAAAATTGTCATAATGTACTGAGTGATTTGATGGTTTTGTGTAACATTTTAAACATTTTTTCACACTTTTTCATGCGTAAAACTGCCATTCAGTGATAAGTGTAGGCGTCTCCCTGTGTCGAGAATTGTTTTTTTTTTAAATTATACATTTTATAGAAACGATGTAGACGATCGGTTCAATTTGGAGGGTATTCAGTAAATGACAAAGAATTTGCTGTATAAATTTTAATCAAATCGTTATATTTTGCCAATTGTTCTGAAACACCTTAAAGGGTAAAATTATGCATTTTAATATTTTTATTGCATAAATGAGAAAAACTGTTGTGTCACTATCAACTGGAAACAGTATAACATTATCGATGATTATTATGAAAAAACTGCGTCAATGAAGGTTTCATACAAGTCAGAATGAAATGTTGAGTCATTTATAACTTTGCCCATTTATATTTGATGTCACGAGATTATTTATTATCACGATAAATTAATATTAAGCGTTGCGGAAAAACGGCAACTTCGCGGACATTGAGGTTGGCATCGATGTTTTTCACTCGCCAGCCATGATTCGTAATCGTTCATCAAACCTTGATGGTTCAATATTGAATTTATATGGTTTACCATGGGCAAAATGGGTGTTTTTTTTAGAAATGTTTATACAAAGGTTTAAACATACAAATGTTTATACAAATGTTTATACAAAGGTTATGCGTCAATTCATTCTCAGAAATCGTCAATCTTAGTGCAAAATAGGTAAAAAAAATTACACCACCCGTAGCGTGTAAACGATGCTGAAGTTTGCATCGTTGGCCTGGAACAAATTTAATTTGTTTTGGCACATTTCGCCTACAAAAGTCCTTCAACGATTTTTTTAGATATTTATTTAGCGATCTACATGATAATTTTATTTAAAAAAAGATTGCATATAATAATAAAAATGTGAAAAACAAAATGTAAAATGGAACTTTCGTTGCGTTCCAACGGTGCGAACTTCAACACCATGCGTGTGAACGTTTTGCGCATCAAACCGCACGTAAAATTACACGCAATAAACTATTTTACATATCTGGTGTTTTGTGGTGAAAAAAAAATTCAAAAAATTCGTAAGGACTCAGCATAGTCCAGACGACATCATGTATTTTTGTCATATTTAATCTTGGATTGTGGCTATCGCTCCAACCTCCTTAAGGCGGGATATGCATTTAGACAGGAAAAAATAAGCAATATTGAGGGTTTTTACAAACTAAGAAATCGTTATTCTACAATTATCAAACTTTAGGTATACTTTAATAGTATATATACTTAAGTATTCGAAACATTTTTTTAAATTAATTAATCATCAATATGGAGCTGTTGCAGAGTGTTACAGCAAGGTCGCCGCGGGAGTTGAGAATCGGCGTGCAGTCTAGCTTCCCGTAGACTTTGATTTGCAAAAAAGTTCAAACATTTTTTCCGTTAGAACATGCATAGTTTCTATGTGACGGTAATTAAAATAAAGAAAATGCAAATTTGAGAAAATGGCACGGATTTACAAAAAAAATCAACATTTCACGCAACATTTCTGTAAAATGTGGATTAAAAAAGTAGGTTTTTTCTCCAATTTTTCAAAAACAATTTTCGTCAAGTAAAAGTCACCGACATTATCAATATTTCTACCAAGTTTCAACTCAATCGGCTCAATAATTTTTGAGTATTCCTGAACGCCAATTTCGATAATGCAGTTTTGAGAAAAACGCGTTTGAAGTTCACGCTCAAAATCCGAGCGGTGAGGCACAGCGTTGACGGGCTGTAACGTTCGAAATTTTTCGAATTTTGCTTTGAAACTTTGGGAAAATATTCTGCATATATACCCAGGTAGGGAATCAAACGGTTGACGATGGAAACAAATTTGTGTGAGCCTTGTTTCACCGAGCCTGAGTGAGACAGACCTGGGCCAGGTTTCATTGCATCGTTTGGAGCAGCCTGGAACCAAGACTGGCTGCTTAGCCTAAACTCAGGGTTATTTCAAGCTTTATTCAGCCAGTGAATTTTAAGGCTAAAAAATCAAGGCTGGATGCAGGCTTGTTTCAAGTTGTGATAAAATAAAATAAATTTTAAATAATATTCTTTCTGTACTTCTATGAAAAAAAAAAATTAGCAATAAATTTGTCGGGTGCGAAGGCACGAAAAACGAAAGCGAAGGAGGCAGCTCAGAACATTTAAACATATTCTCTTATCGATATTTATGAGGTACACAAAAAAGTTTTTTTCTCGTCACATACACATTTCGTATATACTCACTATCTGGGGTTTGCGTACACTCTGTGTATTACGTGTCCCATAAACAATAAATAAAATAAACTATTGTGTTTAAAATATTTTATATATATTTTATAATAAATAATATAATGAATAATAAATGTATATAATAAATAAAATGAATTCTTTACAAATTCATTAAATTTATCCCAATGTAGAATATAGAAAACTAAAAAACAGGCCTCATATAGCCTCGAGAAGAGTTTGGGAAAAGCCTGGTCATAAATGCTCGTGAAGGCTTCATTAAGGCTCGTTTTGAACCTTGTTGTTTCGTCGTTTCAGGCTTAGTACAGGCTTTTCTACCAGCCTTTGGTCAAGCCTGTGTGCAACAGCCTGAAACCGCGTTATCATTCAGGGGTTCAGCTAGGCCTGAAATCAGGCTGGTGCTCAGCCTGAATAAAAAAATGTGAGCCTTGTTTCAGAGCTTGGCGAGCCCTTTTTTCATCGTCAATTCCTACCTGGGTAGTTCTACCGTTTAAAGAAAAAAAAGAAATCGATTTTTTTATCGTTGCAAATCCCTCCTCCTGTCATTGTACAAAGGACAAGATCGCGAGAAACCAATTGTTAGACGAGGTTACACTTTCTGGCATTTCGGAATGATACCTAGAAAATGGAGAATATGGTTGAGAAAAAAGCACTAGATACCCATGGGTGAATTTTGTCATCGCCAAAAGTCCAATGCCATGCGCATTTTGCATCTCACATGCCCGTACTTGCATTAATTCAGCGGGGTGTGAAGTCGAATGTTTTGCCGAAACTCTACTCGTCCCAAATATCAATCGAGCTGGAAAATGGCTGTGGAAAAACACGTTTATATTTCACCGGTTGCGAGAGTGAATTCCCTTTGTGACTGTAGGATGACAATTTCACGGCATTTAGCCGCGACAGGACCGGGTCCACCCGAACGAGCGGAACAATGCCGTCCACCAACCAGGGCTTTGGCCGTTCCGATTCATCGTCTCTCTCGCTCTCCGTCTCTTATTCACCCCTTCGCTTTCGCTGTTGGTCCATCCATCTCTCAATTGGTCTGTCCTCCGGTTTGTCCCCGCAGTATTCTCCCGCATTGTTCATCCCTCTGTCTCCCTCCCGGTCGTTCAACCTCCGACGTACACATTTATAGAGACACATATATAAACATATAAACCACCAGGACGAGTCTGCATGGACAGACAGCACGCATATAGTATTCACACCGCAAAAGCGTTTTCTATATATTTTTGTTTTTCACCGCTAACAAAAGCATCATTGCAGAAAATAAATGACGCATCTGCGAAAGATCGAAGGGCCGAGGGGGTTGGAGGTCTGGCGAAGGCAAAAAATCGCGCGTCGAAAAAACACCGAAATCGAAAAATTTCCGCAACGTCACCTCCGTTGTAAATGGTTTTTGCAGGCTCACGGTTCTTTCCCATGTTGCATCGCACATCTACACGTTTACCTGTGCACGAACGGGCTCGGTTAAAAAATACAATGGGTGGAAAAAAAAATATCCGAAGATTTGAATATTTTACGAATCATTAAGGTCGGGGTAGTTGGTCACAGTTTTTTCGAGGATTCGTCGAAACAAAAGCACAGACGTTGCTTAACTTATCTTCATTTGTAATTAAACATTCAATATTAACTTTAGGATGATTTACGGAATTGAAACAACCTCCTATCGGACCAACCTTAAAATTGCTATTTGTTTAAGGCGTTACCCCCACTTGTAGCGCAAAAAAGGCCTTTTTCATGAATTTTTTTAAAAGAAAACTACAAAACTTTTTTAATCGATCAATATACCATCTTAAAGAACACATCTTGAACAACTTTCAGTAATTTTTTTATTGAAAAATATTACATTGTTTAGTGGCAAATGGCCGTCAATGAAATAATGTTTTTATATACACGGTTTGCGGTGACCAACATTGCGGCGAAGTGGAACATCGGAAAAAAAAATGCGGATGGATTTAGTCAAATATAAGTATAAACTAGTCTTTCATCGAAGGATTTTAAAAAATATTCATTTTTCACAAAATGGCGGACAGTCAAAGTTAATGGTTCGATTTTAACGAAAAAAAACGGCCGTTTTTTGGCTATAAAACGGCCATTTTTTTTCGAAAAAAAAATCGAACGATTAAAGACTACATTTTTATGTATTAAATAAGCCTGCAAAATTTCAAGAAGATCGGTTCATTAGTGCTCGAGTAATCTTGGTCACCGACTTCAGAAATGCCATTTTGAGAAAAACTCTCTTCTTGAAAGTTTCTCTTTCAACGCTCTTCCAACGCGGATTCTTCTCTTTCAACGCTCATATCTCAGTCAATTTTGTTCGGATCGACTTGGAATTTTCAGGACATATTCTCAGATACTTATACTTCAAAAAAATGCAATTGAAAAAAACTCGATTTTTTCAAAATCGCAAGTGGGGGTAACCCCTTAAATTCGCATACGATTTTATACCCGTTACTGTGGCCTAAGGCTCTAAATCTACTACGCGGTTCTATGAAACATTTCTATTGGCCATCTCTCCCTTATGGCAAACTCCCCCGCCATCACCCTATAAGTGCCCGGCTATTTTTTCTTCGCAAGCAATTTGGTCGACTTTATCAACATTGATTTCCAGGGGCGATAGTCGCCGCGTGGAAAAACTCCCTTCTATAGCGGCTTACCTATCGACAGGTGCAATTTGTCTAATTGAATTAATTGCACATGCAAATTCGTTGACTTTATTCACATTTGTGCGCGAGCGATACTTTACGTTGAGATTGGTACTATGTGTGTACTGATACGTACACGTAAGAAGTTTTAATATCGGAGAGCAGCCAATTCTATTGTCCCGTGAGAGAAATCTCTAGGATCCACTTATAGCCGGAGGAATAATTGATAGATCCCCTCCGTGGCTTTTTTTCCTTACGATTTATATAGAGATACGACTTGTACACACGAAGGCATTCACGCACACCAACGAATAAATATAGTTGCGAGGAAGAGAGAGGGAGAGAGAGAGAGAGAGAGAGAGAGAGAGAGAGATAGAAGGGATCGAAGAATGACAGGTTGTAAAGCTAGATACCGGGTTCGCACGACCCCTACTTCGCTGACGTGTTATTAGTTAATTCTTACAATTACTGTAGTCGTTCCTGTGGTTATTCCATTACCGTGTATATAACGGTCATCTCTCTCGATTTTACTCCCACCTATCTCTTTCTCTCTCCCTCCGTTTCTCCTCCGGTAGATCACTCTTTTTACAAATTTCACAATTCGTCCTGGTCTATCTATCACGAATGAACTAGAAGGATCAATTCCGTGGCTTCGCCCCTGGGGGACAGAAGAGAGATCAGCCAGGACTCGTGCCCCGGAACGAGGCGATTTCCTTTTTTTCTCGTTTTTTTTTTTGTAACTCGAAGCGTTTTATAAAGCAACGGTGTGTTCGGCACGAGACCTCATTGTGGCCGGAAAGAAAGGGCTCGGGAAGGGTCAATCGGGATCGACCGCGATGATTTTCTTTATAACAATACCTGGGTGCGTGATTATTGATTATTGGCCAGACTCGAAGGAAAATCCTGGAGTATAAAGTATATATATATATATGTGCGTGGATATGTGTGGGCATCCGGGGATGCTGAAAAGTGCAGGGGGAGGCGACCACCCACGGTACGTTAAATGCATTGACAACAATCAAGATAAAGTTGCAAAGTTAAATCGCCATTGAATTATTCTCGGTTGTTTCGACGAGCGGTGACCGACGTATTTATCGGTAAACGTGTTTTCACTCGGGGTATTTGAAAATACGTATTGTTCTAAATATTCTCTCTGCACCAAACTCTATGGGCATTTTACTCCGAGAATTTCTTTTTGTTTTGGCTAATCGGTCGACTAATGGCCGACCAAGTAATATTTTCGAGGGACATATATTTAATTACGTTTCTCATTATGTAATTATTGATAACAAATGTATAATCATTTATAGGATTAATAAGACATTTTTACATTTGTTCCAATTATGTTTTTGGGAGACATTTATTTAATTACGTTTCTCACATAATGTAATCATTAGCAACATTTATTTAATAATTGGAAGGAATTTAATAATTCCTAATATTTAATAATATAATTAAAGAATTTAATAATATTTAATAATTAAAAGGATTAATAAAAAAATATTTTATTTTTTTCAATGCTATTTTTGAGAGACTTATATTTAATTACGTTTCTCAAATTATGTAATTATTGATAACATATATACAATCATTTATAAGATTAATGACAAAAATTTACATTTTTTCCAATGACATCTTTTAGAGATATATTATGTTTCAATTATGTTTCTCAAATAATATAATTATGAGTAACATTGATTCAATGATTAAAAGGATGCATTGATATTTAATAATTTGAAGGATTAATAACAGATATTTTCATTTTTGTCAATGATATTTCTGAGAGACACATATTTAATTGGTAGCGTGTCATAATATCACATGTCACAATATCACCGACATAATATCATCATGACCATAAAATATCACAATCCGATAATTCTTCCCACGCGACAGTGGGTCTGTTTCGGTTTGTTTTGTTGTGTGATATTTTGTCGTGTGATCAGGTAACATGGAACCATTTAATTACGTTTCTTAAATTATGTAATTATTGATACCTTGTATTTCACAATCCAAAAGGTTAGTCATTATTTAATAACTTAAAGGATAAATATCAAATATTGACATTTTTCTCAGTGATATATTTGAGAGACATACATTTTATTACGTTCCTCAAATTATGTAACTATTAATAAGATATATTTAATAATTTAAAGGATCAACAACAAATATTTCCATTTTTCCCAACAACTGATATCTACTAAAACAAATTACAATAAATAATACAATAACAAATATTTACGTTTTTCGCATTGATATCTTCGAGAGACATGCATTCGATTACGTTTTTTAAATTATGTAATTATTAATATCACATATTTAATAATTTAAAAATTGATAATCAATATTTACATTTTTCCGAATGATATTTTTGTACAAGAACCATTCGAGTGTAAAGAAAATTGTCCATGGACCAATTCTTTTTGTTTAATTGCCATGCATCATTTGAATAATATTTTTTCTATGATCTGCCTTTCTCTTCTTCTCTCTTCGTCTCTCTCTTTCGCCTTAATACGTAGGCCACTGGAATTTGCTGCTGGAATCCCTCCAATAAATATTACATGGCTGCTCCTCTTTCATTCTCTCTCTATCTACTTCGAATTGCCATTTTGAAGAAATTTACGAATCCGAAAAGTGACTAGTTAGAAAACTAGGCAGAAAAAGGGAGATACGAATATGTGATGTGTTACATCGTTTCTCGGTACAGCACTATCAGTTACAATTTTTATAATGCCTGCTGTGACACTCGACATTTTTAACCCGCGTGCACAGAGGAGCAGAGAAAACTGACTATAATTGAATGAAATACTGTGTTTCGTGATGCCGATGCACCCAAAGTGAGCTTTTAAAAAAACACTCTCTCCACCATGAGAAGACTAATAAAGTTTACTTCGCTTCACCGTATGCAGGTGTATACACGCTGCAACGGTCCAATCGAGTTTAACCTTAAACAAACACTTTAGATCTTGTTTCGGGCACGGGCAAAGCCGAATTCAGAGGTATGGTCCTGGGGTAACGAAGGAGTTGAAGGCCCACTAATTATTTTTCAAACAAGATGAAGGTTTCATCACAGTGTTCAAATAATTTATTGCGCAGAAACAAGATCCTTTCAAACAACGTACGTTGTTTGAGGTTAAGGGGTAAGGCCACAGTAGGATTTCAAAAAATCGATCTTTTTTCGCTAAAATGGTGCTTCATCATCATAAGAATAAGTTACTTTGAGGGTATAATGTAAGCCCACCTCTGGCACGGCCATAGAGTACCTAAAACTTTAAACGCGTTTTTCTCGAAACAGCTTTTTTCCAATTGGCGTGACAAATAGCTTCAACAATTTTCACTCGATTTCCTTCAAATTAAAAAGTTATGCTCCCAACTACATTTCATTCATGAAAATTCATTCAAATACCTTCATTCATTTGAAAATTCATTCAAATACCTTCAACTCAATTCAAATACCTACAACCAATAAAACAATATTCAATATCAATAAAAATTTTTTTTTTTTCAATATCAATAAAACAATATTTTTTAAATTCCGTACGATCAATATCTTCCGTACGATCAATATCAATAAAAACAATATCAATAAAATAATATTTTTTAAATTCCGTACGTACTTCTCTAGGTATTCTAATGTAGATTGACGAGAATTTTTGTTTTTTGTTCTTGGTAAAAAAATTGTGGATGCTAAATGTCACGCCGCGGTGCGCCTAAGAAAAATAGATAAAAGAAAATATTCGTAGTCAACCATTTTGTACATCGAAAAAAAAAATATTTTCTAACAGCTTGATATTCATACTAAATATATGTGTAGTTAATTTTATGAGTGAATCACTTTTTCATACGAAAAAAAATTGTTAAATTTGCACATGGTTTTATACCTGTTACTGTGGCCTAACCCCTTAAGAAGACGTTTCCTGACATCAGCTAAATTCGATTACAATTATAATGTTTTCCGATTTTTTCCATGTGAATAAAGGCATTTTCGTAGTGTGTGATTATATACGTTACAATTTAGTATAGAGTAATTATATACTGTACATTACATATAAGTTGGATTTACGAATTGAAAAGTTTTTTTTTTAACTTTCAATTAGGGTAATTTGAGGATAGATGGCCATGGAAGACTTACTTTCAGTAAGATGAGGCAGGGCTTTTGTCAGTCTAGACACCGTCATCAGTCTCGCGACACTGCATCGGAATTTGCACCAAAAATAAATGATAAAGTGAGTAATTTACAGTTAATGTTTTCAGCTAAGTAGAAAGAAAATTACGCTCAGTTTGTGATTAAACTGTGGAAATATGTAGACTTATTTTATTACCATATTTAGAGCTGTACCACTCAGAACATATACTTGTTTATAACATAACCTCCAAAAGAGGCACGGTTGTTGATTTATTTCGAAGAATTAAGGGTGGGCCATCTCTCCTATATATTTTAAGAATGATAGCCCTAATTTTTCGAGGTCACATGGCCATATTACATATTACATGGCCTACTACTTTTATTGCTCATTTATGACGTATCTAAGCAACCTTTTTTTCCAGATGCCGAACGAATATTTACAAAAATATGATGAGCGCAGCAAATGGAGCCAAAACCATTTGACAGTAGCAATTGAAGCAGTTCGTACCAAAAATGCCTCAATTCGGCACGCTAATCGGGTGTATGGTGTGCTGCGAAAAACCATAAAGAGGCGTTTGAAATCGAAAAATGTCTTAAAGGCCCTTCGTCTGTTTCCGGATCGGATCACGAAAGAAGACTAGTTCGATATATAATTAGCATGCAAAAACACTATTTCCCATGTTTACCCATGTGGCCACCCCAGTATTCTAGAATATATTTTTTTTTTAGTGAGGATAATACTTGATTGTTGTTATCATTTCGAGTTCAATTTGATTACTAATAAACATATGACTGGACAAAAATATAATTATTTGTTTTATTCAATGGACTTCGAAATAGGACGTCCCAGAGAAAACTATGGTCATCTGTCCTCGAATTACCCTGTACAATTTTAAAGCAAACTATTTTTAGATAAGTAGCAAAACTGGAGTTTGACACTAACTACTGAAACTTTAATCTGTGTTTTTTAGCAGTTGCAAAGACAATGTGAGGACACGAATATTTATTTCTACCGGATACGCCGTTGAATTTCAAGAAACAAATGGCTGGCCCAATCCCTGTGACATTTTGAAAATTATAATCCATGCAATATATCATTTTATAGAGAATTCATCGTGTTTGGTGTTTTTTATTACTTTTTACAGAAACACGCTCTGAAAAATGATTTTTAAAAAGTGCATTTAAAAAGTGTGTCAAATATATTTTCTTTGTCAGATCAGAGTAGTTTTTAGACTAATTATCGCATACTATTGGTCAGCAAATTTTACCTTAAAAGTTCAATTGCAGAGACCAACAGTGAGTAAATTCACGATCAGAGGAATTGCAAAAGCCCGAAAGAGTGTACGAGTGAACATTGAATGTAAAAAAAATATGCCTAATAAAATGCAATTTCGTAAGTATACGCGATCTTACCATATACCGCATCTTCCCCTAATAATCTTTGTGACGTGCCGTGAGAAAAATCCATTCGCAAACATCGTCCGCCGTTCCCAACAGTTTATCGACATTCGTGCTCCAAAAACTTGAATTTCGACATGAAATTAAAAAAAATCGTTTTTGCTGAATATCTTTCATCAACACTGTTTCATTCCGCCATTGCAATCAGCAACGATTTGAGCTACTTGCATATAAAAAAATCGATGAAAACGAAAACTCATAATTTTTCTTCTCTACGCGACGTTGTACCAATAAAACAGAATTACCCGATCTTGGATTTCTCAGCCAGTTTGAACCAGGATGTAACAAAAAATAGAAACAAATAAAAAAATGGACGATCTTCAATTCGTTCGGCGATGCTCGAATGCTACTTTCTCATGTTCCGAATAATAAATAATGTCGGAGAGGGCAGCGGCCGGGTCGATGGCGCCCGAATAGGGGTCCTGGACAGGACGATCGAGTGTATGGATGCTGTGAAGCCACCGGTGGGCATGAATGTGGGCGCCTCCGCAGATCGAATGATCGCCCCTCGACCCCTCTCCTTTTCTTCCCGCGCCGTTTTGGTTCCTTTTTTCCTTGCTTATTCCAGCCAGTGCATCGTCAGAATCGTGTAACGAGAAGGAAAGGAAGAAAAACGAAGACGAAAGAAGGAGAGCCGGAGAGAAAAAGTGTGTGTGTGTGTGTGTGTGTGTGTGTGTGTGTGTGTGTGTGTGTGAGAGAGAGAGAGAGAGAGAGAGAGAGAGAGAGAGAGAGGAATAAGGAGACTGAGTTACACGCAAGAATGCATTAACATCGGTAGTTGTGGAGTCAGCAAGCGCGTTACATCTATGTACTCAGGTTTTATATATAACGATCGAACGGATGTGGTCAGACGTTTAATCGAGAACTTTGCGGAATAATTTCTTCCGTGAGAACCTAACTTACTTCAAACTAATATATAAAACAGTAAAGTATGCAGCGTACATGTATATCACGCAATATATATATATATATATATATATATATATATATATATATATATATATATATATACAGGGTGTCCCAGAACTCATCGTCAAGCCGAAACGGGGTGACAGGATTGATTATAACCATCATGAGAAAAATCAGAAAAAAATCTATCCCATGCAGTTTGAAAATTATGGGCATTTAAGAAAAACCTAGAAATTTGGTCAAACTGTAACCATTTTTCAGTTATTGTGGTTAATTTTTATTATTTTTGTTCATTTAAACTTTGGAACCGTAACCCCAAATAACATTTCTAGAATCACAGTAAATAATAATGACACAATTGCCCCAAGTTTCCTAGAATTAAGACTATTTGTTAAACTATGAATCAAAAATTTTCAAAATTTGTCTACTTTGAAAGGCCCTGCTTTAAAAAAAAGTACTAGAGTGCCTTGGCAAGTGCCATTAAAAGTTGGCGCATTTAATCAGGATTGTAAAATGGTACAATATTTCTCAAGCTGCTGAAGACATCAACTCTCGAGGACATGCCCGGCTAATAAGTAGATCTTTTTTAAGAAGATGTAGGGCGTGTATTGACGCTGACGGCAAACAATTTGAACATTTGCTGTAATAAAAAATGTTATTTCCCTATGTATCTGACTTTTATTCCAATAAACCTAAACTAGGTCAAGATTTTTCATTATTTTATTAATTTTCATTTGTCTCTCATCATTTTGCCGTAAAATTAAGAACCTACCAAGAGCTTGTGCGAATAAAAAACATTTTAACTGAGTAAAATGGGTTAGCAAAAATCGGGTTACTTGAGGTTTTAGTTTTCTTACTCGTTTTTTTTTTTGTATGAAACTAACAAGTATTGTACCATTTTACAATCCTGATTAAATGCGCCAACTTTTAATGGCACTTGCCAAGGCACTCTAGTACTTTTTTTTTTTAAGCAGGGCCTTTCAAAGTAGACAAATTTTGAAAGTTTTAAATTCACAGTTTAACAAATAGTCTTAATTCTAGGAAACTTGGGGCAATTGTGTCATTATTTTTTACTGTGATTCTAGAAATGTTATTTAGGGTTACGGTTCCAAAGTTTAAATGAACAAAAATAATAAAAATTAACCACAATAGCCGAAAAATGGTTACAGTTTGACCAAATTTCTAGGTTTTTCTTAAATGCCCATAATTTTCAAACTGCATGGGATAGATTTTTTTTCTGACTTTTCTCATGATGGTTACAATCAATCCTGTCACCCCGTTTCGGCTTGATGTTGAGTTCTGGGACACCGTGTGTGTATATATATATATATATATATATATATATAGGGTGTCCTGTAATAACTGGATAATCCTGTAACTGTCGATAGGTCAGATCATCCCCTACTGGATGCTGGACTAAAACAAAACTTTGGATTTTTCGCATGCCATTTCTACAAATGATAACTTTCTTTGACCCGGTGTAGAAAATAAACTCTTGGTTGTTTGTTTTATCTAGGAAAGTCTTCCTTTTAACTTTAAATGTTAAGGAAACTTTATGAGAAAAGATCTTATGCAGAATTTTCATACAAACCAATTCGAACATCTGACTTTGATAGCCTGCGGTGTCAAAAAAATGTACTACGCATATCGTGCCAACTACTTTAAATAGTTGCTTACTGTTAGTTATTGTTGATTCATATCATTTGTAGAAATGGCATGTGAAAATCCAAGAGCAGATAATTTTTTCAAAGAATTAACATAAAGCCGAAAATCTCGAAAACCGTGGGATTTTCACTAAACTGAAATTCCAGCATATAGTAGGACATGATCTGACCTAGCGACAGTTGCAGGATTATCCATTTATTACAGGACACCATGTATATATATATATATATATATATATATAATATACGCACTTAATTTACACTATAACTTACTTTTATAACAATTACAACTTACACACTTATAGCATATATGTGTATAAGTGTGCGCACACATATCCTGAATGGCTTCATTCCTGTCGGCACTACATGTATCAAACTTTTTGTTACCCTCGTATTTCCATCATTAAAGTATATAGTACGCAGATTGAATTAGCTTCGAGATTTTCCCAGCTCGGGGATCGATCCACGTAGACATCGCTAGACGCGTGAAAGCATACTTTCTTTAGCTTTGACCTTATGCCATCATCGACACGGACATTACCTCATATGTTTCCGCTGTATATAGGCATGTAATGGGGCCAAATAGAGTACGAGTCCCCATTTTCATTGTACACGGGCTTTACGAAGCTCCTGCGCACATTTAACGATGAAAGTGCGAGGAGGCGACGGAATCGTTGGAAAAACGGTCATCATCGGTTTTCTTTTGGGTGCTCTGTGCTTAGCCGAGCATACCGTTGTTCGATGAGTGAGAAAGAAGAGTTCGAAGGAGGACTCCGAAGACATCGTCCTCATAGTAGCCTATTTTGTGAGTACTCGAAATTATGTGAATCGAAATGTCTTGAGAGTCACCTTTGCATGAACGTGAATGTATTTGTGCAGTGGGCATTTCGACCGTTCCAATCAGAGACTCATTTGAAGAAACCAACTTTACGAAGGATTTAAGGCCTTATATACACTTGCGATGGTCGGAAAATTGGAAAAATGTTTCATTGCATATTCTTTAAGGGGAGATATATACGTAGATGGTCGAGGTCGAGGATTTAGAAGCTATGAACATTTCGTCGACCGTAGAAGACCTACACTATGAGCCTGGTATCGATGATTCCATGTAAGTTGACAAATTTCATGATTTATTCAATCCCAAATTTTCAAACGCGTTTTTCTCTAAACCACGTTTTTGAAATCGGTACCCAAAATTTTTCGAAAACCAATGAACCGATTGCCTAGTCCACCATCATCTAGTACTTGCCATAGAATTTTTTCCGCTACTTAGTTTTTGTTTTGTAGGCATAATAACTATTTTTTGGCCCAAAAATCACTATTTATGTTCAAACGTCCGCCATTTTGTCATAAATCGATATTTTCAAAATCGACTATGACAAGTACTAGATTATAGTATCTAATTTAATAATCTTTTTGGTTTTTTTTTCAGATGATTTTTTAAGAAACGCGTGGGGTATACGCAGATTTTTTACGACGCCCCAAGGGTCATACAATATCCTTGTATATTTTTGATATTTTTAAATAAAGAAAATTAAACATGAATATTTTTTAATGTAAATACTTTTAGATAATTAAAACCCCAATCCGAAATTTCAAATAGTTTTCCTAGAAAAAAATTCACAAAAATGACCTTTTTTCTGGCTCGTAGGTGTATATCGCCTTATGAGATCTCCCACATCAGAAGGAAGAATGGCTCGTAGGCAGTATCAAATCAATGTTTTAGAGGCTGCAGAGGATGCATAAGGATTACTGTATGGCCCTGAAATAGACGACTCCATGTTAGTATTAATAAATTAACTTTAAATGTAAAAGAAACATACTCGAATCTTAAACGCGATTATCTCAGAATCTACTTTTCCGATGCGGTGGACACGATTACTAAACAATTATTAATCCGATCCATACCAAATTTATACCACTTATTCATTATGATAATAGCTAGGGCCTAGACGAAGGACTTTGAATTTTGTTGAAAAAAAAATTGTAACAAAAAAACCGAAAATTTAGTACTTCAAAAAATGAATTTTTTGTTAAAATTATCGTCATTTTTTTTAATCAAAGTTTTAACAAATTCTTCGTCCTGGCCCAAGCCAATGCAGTATACTAATGAATTTTTTTTTTTTAATTCTGATTTCAGATCAACCGTTCTCGAGTTATCATGTCCACCGCAACTGATGCTCAAAAGGAGGCGCTCCTGGAAGACAGCTGGAGTTGCGCCCTTTTAAATTATTTTTGAATAAAAAAAAATTGTACAAATACATGAAAATATGTACTAATCCATGTTGTTCACAGTTTTTCAATAAACATTCATTGTCCCCTGGAAAAAAAATCGAGAAAATCTCGTCTCTTCGCCCGCTACAAGTGTATATAAGGCCTTAAAGTGTGTTCTCCCCACATGGAATAAATACACTTTTGATTTTATTAAGTTGAATATTTGAGGAGCTTTTTTTATTTTCGTATTTTTCAAGCACACCTTTATTGGCTCCCGAAATGTCCCGAAATCCAATCCGACTCTAAACATCTCAAAATTTGTTAAAAACTGTCTTTGCAGGCAGAACGGCAGTTTTTAGCCACGGAAAATATATATTTGTTTTTAATTTGACTCAGAGTGGACAAGCCCGGTTTTGTTCGCCAGCTGCACATTTATGCGACCGAAAAATAAAAAAAAAATATATAATAAATAATTTATATACATACAATAATTTTGATGCAATAGCTCGATGTAATATGAATACATAAATTTGGAAATATCTGTTTTCATTGTCGAATAAAAGAAGCGTTGGATGGCACTCGAAAAAGTTACATTCGACACGATTCAGATTTCCAAGTTTTTCAGGAGTTCTATTGGAGCACTTATTTATTAAGGAAATTGAGGTATTTTATAAGGAATTTCATTAACATATTAGTATTATTTTAAGTCTTTTTCGCCTGTTTTAATAATTTTATGAATTTTTTAAACATGTTAGTATATTCATTAAGGAATTCAACGAAATAATGGGTGGACGATATTTCTTCCCGTTATATAAAGACTTATCGAACGACCAACATCGGCCCCGATTTTTTATAACCATTTATCCTCACAGACTTTTCAAGTCTCGTGAGGTATTTCAGTTTGAATTGAACAAGACAACAATTATGTCGCATTAAGCTGAAAATAATTTTTGTTCAAGTTTACCATGATTTTCAATAAGTCAAAATTACGCTGTGAATAAAATGCACAATAGTTAATATTGAATTACCAAGACGCACGTTTTAATTCATCCATGCCTTGCTTCGCCATATTCTTTTCCTTTCGTCGTTCTTCCTCTCTTTCTTTTCGTTCTTACCGCCAAGAGTTCTGCCTCCAGACCCTCCCAATTCCACTTCCCTCAATCCCTCACGCAGTTCTCTGCCTTATATGAATATCGCCGGCTGGCAGACGAAAGGGCGTAAATTGTATCAATTCGTGAACTTTCGCGTGACAGTTGCGACCTTTTGTTCGGGGGCAGCCGTTACGGGGAACGTGTTTATACGTATTATGTATACATAGCTATATTTAAGCCGCCACGTTGTATCTGTGGAGAAGTGTGTACTGGTATATTCGCATATATATATATATATATATATATATATGCACTCGGCGGCAGTGCACTTTGCATTTCACATACCGCAAAAATTGCAGTAGGCAAGCCCGAGGGCTCTATCTTTCTCTCTTTTTTCTCCCTTCCGTATATACTCTTTTCCTTTGAGACCGCGAAAGATTTTTGATATTTCGAGCCGATAAAGTCGCATTTGCCGCGTACTCTCTCTCTCTCTCTCTCTCTCTCTCTCTCTCTCTCTCTCTCTCTCTCTCTCTCTCTCTCTCTCTCTCTCTCTCTCTCTCTCTCTCTCCCTCCCTCTCTCTTTCTCTTTCTCTCTCGCCCACCATACGCGTAAATGCTACATTGCAAAATATATATAAAAAGTGCACGCGCACGCATGCGTTTTCAATTATCGTCAAGCCACCCCTCACTTGAAACTCCTCATGCCAGTTGTTTTTTTTTCTCTGTATTTTTAATGTGTCTGCGGATTTTAAGTATTTTCACGAGCTCCAAATTGATGTTTAGCGTTTTTAGAAAACTCGCGAAAATCGCTGGTTCGGCTTTAAAATTCTGGCAAAAATCGAAAAATCATGGGTACTCCATTATTTAAACGGCATTTTAAAGGGAAAACGGTTACGAAGGGAATGCGTACAAAGCGGAGTTCCAAATCCAAATCGAAAATAAGTGATCGATGATTTAATAACGACACTTTTTTTTGTCGACACGCGAAAAGAATTTGGATTTTTTAATTTATTTTTATAAGCACATGTCGATGTGTTTTTTTATCCTTTCGAATACGAATTTACTAGTAATTTTCTCGAATACTCTCAATTTTTCGTGAAAATGGTCGAAAATGGATAAAGCAGGGTTTTTCGCATTTAATCGACGTAATTTTGAGCTTTGGGCAAAAGCTCGGTGATATTGGTAATCGGCGGAAAATTTCCATCCGATAAGCTCCCAAAATATGGTCAAAGTTAGGAAAAAATGTTTTCACCTGTTTTGGCCACTTTTTCAAAATAATAAAAATCCCAAACTCTCATACAGCCGTGGCAGCGGTCCCATTTGAATCACGCAGACTCATTGGAGGTTTTCCGACAAGGATTCTGGTAAACTTCGAGAATGCTGCTCGATTTATCCTTATATGTTCATTATTTTTTCCGAAAAGTGCACTTGAAAAATGGGCAAAAAAAGGCAAATGTGTTCAAATTGTTGAGAAAATCGATGGTCCGCATTTGAAATTCTACCAAAAATCGAAAAATAATCGGAACTGCATGAATCAAGCGGCAGTTTTTAGATCAGATGATGACGAAGAGAATCCGGGCAGAGCGGACTTCCAAAACGAAATGAAGAATAACTGATCGGCGATTGAATGAAAACACTTATTTTTGGCAGAAAAGCGAAAAAAATTGGATTTTTAATATTGTAACCAGAGTACCCTATAGATGTATTTATATCCTCTGAATACACGGCGTACGAAATTTGATCGATAAATAATGAAATGGTGATGAATTTTCTTCGAAAATTCCTGCCATCGAGTTTATTGATTACGGCCTGATATACGCGATTTTGCCGATTTTCGAAAGTACTTTTCTAGACGCAGTTAAAAAAATGATGCATATGTTGACAACATTTTTTTTACAGATCATTTATGCACGTGGTTAAGTATATGTAAAAAAAATCAGAAATATTAACAAATGGCGGAGATGTAACGTAATAAAGCAATGTATTTTTTTTTGCGCGCGCGTTGATGGTGAAAGTTCTCCGCGTCGATGTAGGCGTCTGAAAAAAATGGACATAATTATAATTGCATAATGAATATATCTTCAGTGTGAACCAACAATATTATTTTTTTAAAAATATTATAATAAAAATTCGAAAATTAGATTTTTTTACTCAATTTTCTGTCGGTATTTTTTTTTAAATATTTTTTCGTGTCATTGAAATTTTTGTTTCTGTGGACCACACGCTAGGTGATGATACTATGAATATGTTGTAAAAATTTCAAAGCGATCTGAACCTTCGTTAAAGAGTTAGAACTATTCTTAGAAGAATACAGTCTTACGTTATTTTTGGAATTTTTCAATTGTGCAAAGCTTAAAATATTCCTGACCGTTCAAGCTAATGGAATCGAAAATAATAAAAAAATGAAAAACAAGGCCTTAAATTTATTTACCGAGGGGAAAATCAAGTATAAGTCTGTCCGACCATTCTGCAAACCTCTGTAAATAAATTGAAACAAAAGAAAAGAGAAAACAAAACATTGGTCGAATGTGAAGAGGTGAGAATCAGTGTGAGGATGCATTGTCGCGAAATGTGTTTCGTATTTGCGGATTATGAGCATAGCGTGGCCGCATAATTTTCACACCGCGAATGACTCTTCACCTGCGTGTACCACACGTGC
This sequence comes from Ophion ellenae, assembly GCA_963210295.1. NCBI lineage: Eukaryota > Metazoa > Arthropoda > Insecta > Hymenoptera > Ichneumonidae > Ophion > Ophion ellenae. Next base: position 24,726,304 of record OY723394.1, on the reverse strand, counting down.
ATTAGCGACCACGTGGGCCTTAATACACACGTCACGGTGATTCAAGTGCGAAAAGAGACGGGCCCAAGCGTGACAAACTCGACACGCAAAATCACAAATGTAGGTTCGACACCGTCACGGACCTTGCAATATTGTCTCCTCTTTCGAATGATCTTTTTCGTCGTTGAATCTTTTATCGTCTCCAGACAGATTGAATACATTTGTGTACATTACGGTGCACGAGATATCGTGATGGATTTTCCTTCTCCACACGATGGACACCGTCCACTTCTACTTACTTCTACATGTACTTCTGACATGTTTCAGAAGTTGTACAGAAAGAACAGTGATAAAATGTGCCAAAAGTGGAGAAGTTTTTGGCCATGGATCGTTGTAGACATCTCGGAGAAATAATTGTCGTTTTTTAAAAGAGCAGAGAACGAAAAACATAAAGACGGAATATAACGAAATAATTTTGAAATAATTTATTCTGGTTATAAATAGTAGGGTAGAGCTACCAAAGAGTACGCGCTAGCAGAGAACCGTAAACCGGGGCTACTTTGAACAGGTTTTGGAAGTTTTTTGTGGATAACTTTTTTTTAACATCCTAGATACCAACTTTTCCAATAGAACAGTCCCAGGTGAAATTTTTTAATGAACTTTTTATAAAAATTGTGTAGAAATGAATCTATAAAGATGTTATATATTAACATGAAAACATAGAATTTTACTTTATATAATTTGTCGGCTCCTGTACGCAGTCACATACGATTCTCAAGGATTATGTAAAATGTATGAAGATTTTATATGTCCATTTCCGTATAACATCTTTGTAGATTCATTTCTATACAATTGTTATAAAAACTCAATAAAAAAAATTCACCTGGGGTGTGTCCTTTGGCTATCAAATGTATAAGAAAGTCAAGCTCCACCACCCCTTCACAATCGGATGTATACATTTTTCAAAGTGTCAAAGTAGTCCCGAGTGTGGGGCTTCTCGGACAGGTCATTGAAATGCAACTTATGTCAAAGATTAAGGGTTACTTTGGAATCATTTTGATAAAAAATGTAATATTTTAGACATTATACATGGAATTAAATGAAAAACAACGATTTTTTATAACCAAATTGACATCGTCGTTGAGGCAGCAGAACTCGAAAATTTTCGTTCAATTAACTTGAAATTTTAACTGTAGCTTCTTGGATTGCTTTAACAGTCAAGTACGAGCACTTTTTTCGATGAATCGAAAATTGTTGAAAATATATCACTTTTGGGCTGAAAATTATGGTCGAAAAAACGAACTTTTTTCAAACTCGATTTTTACTTTTAATTATTTTTTAATTCCCCCCGTACTTGACTGCTCAAAATAATATAATTAACGAAAATATTTCACTCTTAGTTCCGGGACAAAATTTACGACAGTTCTACTTCGTGCCGCAGGAAAGGGTTGGCTGAAAAACAGTAATGCTGTATGACTCGTGCGCCGCCATTTTGAATACTTTTGACAAATAATTTTTTTTTACACACTTCCATATATACTTTATAAAACCTTAAAGCTCTTTTGACCATGTATGTTATTTCTTTCTATAAAAAAAAATCCAAATAAAATGGTCGAAAATGGGCAGTTACAGTGGTGGCCTCCCTTAAGGAAACATTATACATGAAAATATCATGTACCTGGGTGTTATTATAGGCACTTAATGAGTCTTATAATTTTAACACAATCTTTTCAAGTATATTTTTTAGTAATTAATCGAAGGATTTTTCTCACCGATAAACATTTTCCATTTTATAAACACTTTAAGGCCTAATTTTTTGCCGACAATCGATTTTTTTTTTGAAGCCGCCATTTTGTCAAAAATTATTAGTTTTGCTTATTTCTTCGATCAATTACGAGATAATCCATTATATTAACGAAATATTTTTGGTTTTTTCCTTTAGATGATCCAGTCCAGAAATATCGTGCTCTCTGCACGACGCCTTTTTTTAGAGGTGCTCCCGGAGATCAGCTATACCAGTTTTCAAAATAGTTATATTTATAAATAAACCATGTTGACATACAGTTAAAAGTCACCATAATATGTGTACGCATTTTAACGTTAATAAATTTAAAGGTCGTCTCGAGATAAAGTCTTGAAAAATCGATCTTTTTAGGCCCCTGACTGTATATAACCCCTTAAGACGCGTGTCGACGCAACAGAAGCTAGGTTATATTAAAGTGATAGGAACGGGTTCAATTGGGAAGAGTAATACGTAAAAACCCGCAAGAGCATGCGTTGGAACTCAGGAATTAATTGAGTACTCAATACAATTAAAAAATATGTATACATAAAACTTTTTCATTTTTATCATTCAGACAAACCATTGTCAAGTTATCGATCCGGTCATTGGAACACATTTTTTATACAGAGGCTCTGTTATACCTCAATAACGTTGATATGCAATTTTTTTAAATAAAAGTTCACACCTAATAAGTTCACTGTATGCTTAATAACGTACCTTTTTTGCAAATCGCAAATAAATCATCTAGTGGACAAAAAAATTCGTAAAAAAATGACTTTTTTCGACCCTGCTTTCCTATCTCGAATTCTTATCTCCCTTAAGTGCACCAACATGACAAATGTCTCTCAAGCTAATATACGTATGGCTGTATCCTCGGTTCCTATGGCTTGGAATATTCAGCGAAGTGTGTAGAATTCATTGATTTTCGTTTACCCAAACGCCACCTTGGGCTTCTTTCTTGTTCTACCCTTCCGGGCGGCGCTGCTCGTTTGTTATATACATATACACAAGTCTGAGCAAGGGGTGCTCCGTTGTTTAAACAGATTAGTGATCCTTTGAGTCGAAGGGAGCATCTGATACATTTCCGATGCGTGCACTTGCCATTCTCCACCCCTCCCCTCTCTCTCTCGACCCCTTTCTTATCGGAACAGAATACCTTGATCTCCGCGACGTTTTACCTACACATATGTGAACACTTCACCCTCCCTGTACCCTGCAAAAAGTCGAAAATCCGCGCGTCCTTGAAATCCCACTAAAAAAAGGAACGGCGAGAAAAGTAAAATAATAGTAGCCTGTTCAAGCGGGATATGGAACGAAATATACCGTAAAACAGGATCAAATTGACATTAAGGGGGTAAACCGCTCTGGAAACTTGAAAAAATCGTTTTTTGCATAATATTATAGTGTGAACTTTCAAGAATATTTTAAGACAGTCTGGACCCTGAAATGGTACTATTAAGTGCCTATAATCGTACCCTGGGTACTTGATATTTTTATGTAAAATGTTTCCTTAATAAAGATGACAATTTGATGGTAAAAATCGTTGTTTTTCATTTAATTCCACGTATAAAGCATAAAACATAAATTTTATCGAAATGATGTCAAAGTAACCCTTCATCTTCGACATAAGTTGCATTTCAGCCCCATACTTGAGGTTACTTTGACACCTAAAAGAAAAATTGTGGGTCGTTGGTGGGTCTTGACTTTCTTATACATTCGACAGCCAAAGGACACATTGTTCTTAGGGCGCAAAAAAAGTTGGAATTTACGATGCCAAAAAAGTGACCTACGAAAAACTTCCAATACCTGTTCAAAGTATCCCCATTTTACGGTAATAATTGCAAGAGATTAAAAAAAAAGGTTTATACAACGCCAGACAAAAGCCCTGGATCGAGGCGATTTAATAAGGCAGTCTCTATACCGCCTTCCCCGATTACTGTAATATTTGTTAAATATTTATGCACCTGTCAGAAAATCCCGAAGGATTGCCCATACCCGAACACACCGGGTTTTTTTTTAAATGCCTCTTTATAATTCATTCTCTCCCCGCTGCTGTATCCTCCCGAAAAAGGATTCCGTGACCCGGGTCTCGGGGTTTTCAAGAACTTTCGAAGAAGCTGCGCTCCTTGGGAAGCGCGTACACGCGGTTGTGAGGATCCGATCGCCACCCTGGTGGTCAAAAGGGCGATCCCAGTGCCGTTTGGCGATCAGGGCCCTTCCACACTGACGCCCTTCTGACTCTCAATGCTTTACACACGTATGGGTAAGCGTGTGCGTGTGTTATACGAGACAACGAGAGCACCGCAAAACCGCGAGAAACGAGAGCGGCGAATCGTTTCCGAGAGCCAATTCCTCTAATACAAATTCATGAACGTTCTGGCGTTTACCCTCCATTAGACCGGAGAGAAGCACAATAAAAAACGAGCTCTCGATGGCGCTTTCTTGGCAGTGGAAGCGCCGCTGGAACGATCGTATAACGCCGGATAATAGGAACTACGTGGGTTAGAGAGAGGGGGGGGGAGGGAGAGAGAGAGAAGGGACAGCTGTAAATCAAACTCCGAAATTTCGGCTCGTCTGCCGTCGGTCTAGAGATGACCGGAATAAGCGCTCGGTGCGTATATGAACCGCCGTCTCCAAGTATTCCAGCCTCTGGATCCAGCCCTTTCCGCGTCGTATATATACAAGCGTGCGGTTCACTCTCCCGCTCCGGAGATTCGCGAGGTGTGTAATTATTGGACCGAAACGAGAGAGGGACAGAGATAGAGAGACCTCGGGCACCTCGCTCTTGGTCTGCTTACTGTGATCGCATGGGTTTTCGACTTGCGAGGAAAAACGAAAGCGTTCTCGTGTGCCCTCTTCTATTCGCCCTCTTCCGCTTATTTTCACCCCTTGCGGACCTTGAGGCCTTAGGCCACAGTAATGGGTATAAAATCATGGGCAAATTTAACAATTTTTGTTCGTATGAAAAAGTGATTCACTCATAAAATTAATTACACATCTATTTAGTATGAATATCAAGCTGTTAGAATTTTTTTTTTTCGATGTACAAAATGGCCGACTACTCGAAACTTCTCGAAACAGCTTTTTTCCAATTGGCGTGACAAATAACTTCAACAATTTTCACTCGATTTACTTCAGATTTAAAGGTTAAGTTGCTAATTGCATTTCGCAGAGAAGTACGTACGGAATTTCTGCTTAATCGAAAACTTTTCATTTTATGAGCAGTTACAACGAAGTTTTTCGCTGAAAATTCATTTCTTAAGGGGTTACCCCCACTTGCGATTTTTTTATTGCATTTTTTTGTTGCATTTTTTTTATTGCATTTTTTTGAAGTATAAGTAGCTGAGAATATGTCCTGAAAATTTCAAGTCGATCCGAACAAAATTGACTGAGATATGAGCGTTGAAAGAGAAACTTTGAACGCGTTTTTCTCAAAATGGCATTTCTGAAGTCGGTGACCAAGATTACTCGAACACTAATGAACCGATCTTCTTGAAATTTTGTAGGCTTATTTAATACATAAAAATGTAGTCTTCAATCGTCCGATTTTTTTTTCGAAAAAAAAATGGCCGTTTTATAGCCAAAAAACGGCCGTTTTTTTTTCGTTAAAATCGAACCATTAACTTTGACTGTCCGCCATTTTGTGAAAAATGAATATTTTTTAAAACCCTTCGATTGAAGACTAGTTTATACTTATATTTGACTAAATCCATCCGCATTTTTTTTTCAGATGATCCACTTCGCCGCAATGTTGGTCACCGCAAACCGTGTATATAAAAACATTATTTCATTGACGGCCATTTGCCACTAAACAATGTAATATTTTTCAATAAAAAAATTACTGAAAGTTCTTCAAGATGTGTTCTTTAAGATGGTATATTGATCGATTAAAAAAGTTTTGTAGTTTTCTTTTAAAAAATTCATGAAAAGGCCTTTTTTTGCACTACAAGTGGGGGTAACGCCTTGAGTGCAAATACCTACAACTTTTGAATAAAACAATATTTTTTAAATTCCGTACGTACTTCTCTGGGTATTCTAATGTAGATTGACGAGCATTTTTGTTTTTCGCTCTAGGTAAAAAATTGTGGATGCTAAATGTCACGCCGCGGAGCGCCTAAAAAAAAGACAACGAATGAAAATATTAGTAGTCGGCCATTTTGTACATCGAAAAAAAATGTATATTTTCTAACAGCTTGATATTCATACTAAATAGATGTGTAATTAATTTTATGAGTGAATCGATTTTTCATGCGAAAAAAATTGTTAAATTCGCACATGATTTTATGTCGGTTACTGTGGCCTAAGCCCTTAATCGTTGGGGAAGCGCCGGGAGCTTTGCACCCTGACGATTCCTTCCAGCCAAAATTTCGAAGACGATACGAAAAACAAAGAGAAAAAAGAAAGGTTTTTTGGAATATGCGAGAGGGAGGCGTTGAGGACGGTTGCTAAGACTGAATGAGTGAACTTTTGTAAATTTGTGTGGGCTTCACTCGTTTCTGTATTGTATGGAGTTATCGATATTATATGAATATGAAATTAAAATTAGGGATGTAACGGTACCGATCTATCGGCATCTATCGGCTTTGGAGCGATTTCTTTTCAACTGCGGCTCTTATTCAAAATGATTTGCGCCACCGATCGTCAGCAAATAACCTTAATGAGCTCTCTTTTTTAACAAAAACCTCCCTAAGTTCAAGTTTGATTATTGACTATCTACGTTACAGCTAAAAGCTACTTACGTTTAAACCCTGTAGAAACCTGTCTTTTAAAGTTCAGTTCAATGTCAAGTTTGAGTAGTACAATTTTAAGTTTAGATTACTTCAAGCACTAAACTTTAAATTAATAATAAATAAATGAGTATAATTATATTTCTGTTTGATTTTGACACTCCTTTCGCTCCTGGAAGGTACGTAAATAATTTTTCACATTTTCATCGTCTCACTTAAGTACCTTTTTAATGTTTAGGTCATTGGTTAGTGTACAAAAGAACAAGTTTTCTTGTAAATTGTATCGGTGTCGGTATCGCCGATACGTTGATACGATTATCGGTATCGGTATTGTCATAGGATTTTTTTTCCGTTACTCAGTTTTTGTTTTATAGGCAAAATAATAACTAATTTTTGGGCCAAAAATCACTATTTATGCTCAAACGTCCGCCATTTTGTTATAAATCGATATTTTCAAAATCGGCTATGACAAGTACTAGATTATAGTATCTAATTTAATAATCTTTGTGGTTTCTTTTTTTCAGATGATTTTTGAAGAAACGCCAATGGGTACCGTATACGCAGATTTTTTTACGACGATACAAGGATCATACACTATCCTTGTATATTTTTGATATTTTTAAATCAAGAAAATTAAACATATTTTTGAATGTATATTAGGGTGATTCGTTTCACGGTAACTTTTTTTTCTGACCCATCGTGCCCGAAAACCTTTAGTCGGTACTCAAAAACGAGGTTTCGTGAAAGGGGGGTGTTGTCAAAAAATATTTAGAGGTCGCGAATCAAAATTGAAGGTTTCCTACTTGATTAACATTGAAACAAATGTTTTTCTCATTATTAGTGTTACCATTCCGCGAATTTTGATATCGCGATATTTTCCAAGTGGGTTGTCATAGGAAATATGATACTTTACAATAAAGTTCTTTGAGCCATGTCCGTAAATTCAACCGTTTCAGCGGTATCATTATTTCAAGTGAATATTGTATGAAAATATCTATTCAAACGGCTGTAACACCTAAGCTATTAGATATATCGAAAAAAATTCAAATAAGAACTATGTAGAGAAAGTAATTTGCTACAAAAAAGTCTTATAAGCCGAGCCCGTAAATTCAACTCTTTCTCAGCTATAGGTGGATGAAGTAAAATAAATAGATTTTTTTTGTTTTAAAAAATATCTATTTATTTTACTTCATCCACCTATAGCTGAAAAAGAGTTGAATTTTCGGGCTCGGCTTATAAGACTTTTTTGTAGAAAATTACTTTCTCTACAAAGTTCTCATCGGAATTTTTTTCGATATATCTAATAGCTGAGGCGTTACAGCCGTTTGAATAGATATTTTGCACAATATTCACTTGAAATAATGATGCCGCTGAAACGGTTGAATTTACGGCCATGGCTCAATGAACTTTATTGTGGAGTATCATATTTCCTATGAGAACCCACTTGGAAAATATCGCGATGTCAAAATTCGCGGAATGGTAACACTAATAATGAGAAAAACATTTTTTTCAATGTTAATCAAATGGGAAACCTTCAATTTTGATTCGCGACCTCTAAATATTTTTTGACAACACCCCCCTTTCACGAGAGTTCGTTTTTGGGTACCAACTAAAGGTTTTCGGGCACGATGGGTAAAAAAAAAGTTGCCCTGAAACGAATCACCCTAATGTATATACTTTTAGATAATAAAAACCCCAATCCGAAATTTCAAATAGTTTTGCTGAAAATATTCACAAAAATGACCTTTTTTCCGGCTCCTAGGTGTTGAGCTCCCCTTAAAAATGCAGCTTTGAGATAAACGCTGCACAGCCGCCATTTTGGAATTAATCGCTTCAAAAAAATTATTGTATACAGTCCCTGATATGTACGATAAACACCCTTTTTTGTAATCTCGATGTATTTTGTAGTTTTTCTGTTAAAAAAATCCCAAAAAGCCTATTCTTTCGGGCACTAGCGTGGCCTAACCCCTTAATTCACCCGGCAGAAGAAAATGACGATTGAAAATTTTGCTGCATCTTTCCCGCCGATTGGGAACGGCAGTGGCAATACGCACATGGAATAGGCTGATAAATCTGCAGTCATTTATTTTCTTCACGTTGAACATTTGTTTTGTACATTTTAAATATACATGAAAAGATACCTCAATGTTTACGGGCTCACTAATTTATCCTCTTAAAAAAAAATGCCCGTAAAAACGCTTTTTTGGACCTTCAAATTCAGGCTCCCTCCTTAAGCTATTGAGCGCGTTTGGCGTGCTCGATGTTTCGTCATGAGTTTCGATCAAAGACGATTCGCACGGCAATAAAGTATCACGTGTCATTCGATGTGTCTGGTGTGGAATAATACGTCTGTACACGCACGTATGCACGTATGCAGATGCCTTACACTGTTACAAGTAAAAGCGTATCGGGGAAGATCTTCGTCGTAATCGTCGTCGTTTCTCGAAGCGCGTCTCTCGCCACCGCCAGAACCAGGGACGTTGTGCTCCCAGGACGCGCGGAATTCGACGTCAATCAACAGGAACACGCGAGAGCGAAAAGTTATTCTCGCAAAGAGGCCTCTCGGAAAGGAGCAGGGTTTAGTGTAATTTCTACTATAAACTATATGCATACGCTTGTATGGGCTATTTCGTCTCAAGTACGACCATTTTCCAATCATTTTCAGATGCTCCAATGTATAGATACGATCAATTATAATTGACTGCACGGAACTCCGAATGGAGCAAAAAAAACTGTTTTCCGTAGGGGAGTGTGGGATAAATGCAGACGCCTAAGGGGTTATACACAGTTAAAATTTTCGAAAAATCGATTTAAAAAAATCGTCATGTACATATATTTAAGTACACACACGGAAAATTTCTTGTCAATCCGGCGAATATTCTCGAAGTTACACGCACATTTGTAATGACGTGGCAGAGCATTCGAAAGCGCTTTTCAAACTTTAAACGCGTTTTTCTCAAAACGGTGTGTTTTAAAATCGGTAAGCAAGATTTCTCGGAAACGGCTCAACCGATCAGTCTCAAATTTGAACACAATCTTTTCAAGAATATTTTTTAGTAATTAATCGAAGGTTTTTTCTCACCGATAAATATTTTCCATTTTATGAACAATTTAAGGCTTCAATTATGGTCGAAAATCGATTTCTTTCGAGAAGTCGCCATTTTGTAAAAAAATATTATTTTGCTTATTCCTTCGATCATTTACGAGATAATCCATCATGTTAAAGAAATATTTTTGGTTTTTACATTTTAGTTGATCCAGTCCAGAGATATCGTGCTCACCGCAAGACGCCTTTTTTTAGAGGTGCTTCCAGAGATCAGCAGCTTTCAAAATAATTATTTTTACAAATATAAAATGTCAAAATACAGTTGAAAGTTACCATAATATGCGTACAAATTTTCACGTTAATAGATTTAAAAATCTTCTGAAGGAAAATTCTCGAAAAATCGACTTTTTGGGCCTCCTGACAGTATATAACCCCTTAAAGAAATCCTCCAATAAAAGTCAAAATATTCGTACGAATCAGTCTCTTTTTATTAATTATTAAACTTTGATCATTACCTTACGAGATGAACATGATTAATTATTCGTAATTAATCAACGAACATTAACATTTAAAAAAGAAAAAAACCCTCAGTGTCCGTAATTACCCAATGCCATTTGGGTAAATACGGACACTCTTATTCTTGAATTTGGTTAAAAACTGGCTTCTTACCACGCTTCGGATCAGTAATATCTACTTCATATTTCCCAATTTGATCGAACAGCGTTGCCCTCGGAATACCATCTCTTTTCTCGGCTTGCCTTAAACTTAATTCTTTGTTTTTTTCTTTATCTTCCTTGCGGCAATTTTTAAAGTTACGAAGGTATATTTCTTCTCAGTCTTTCTTTTATATTTTCGAGGCATCTGAAATACAACAAAGTCTCATTGAATTTACGTTCGGTCAAAGGACCAAAGATCTATACAATTAAAAAATGGCACTTCTTTAGATAAGTGACTTTTCCGAAAAGTGAGCCTAACATTTTTTTTGTTGCTATTTTCTCATTTAATGGGTTATAAATGATGATATTTAGTCGGGGGGAGCTAAAATTCACCCCCCCCCCTAACATTTTTTTTAATTTCTCAATTTTTAAAGCCTATCTGGGGTGTAAAAATCGCCCAAACGTTTCTACGTATTCTTATTAAAAACTAACGATCTCAATTTTCAGAAAAGACTGGTATAATGATGAAAATAAAGAAATAAAAAATGAAGACAAAAAATATCGTTGCATTCCAAAGATGCAAACTTCAACATCACAATAATTTTGCAGTTACTGTAATACTTGGAAATTCTTTTTGGATGCTACTATGGTGAATTATTTCAGAGTTCAGAATCGAAATTGCGAAATAAGGGTTTCTAGTAACTACAGAATGACAAAACAATATTGAGGAAATTCCAAATCGGAAAAGGATCGAAAATCGCCGAAAATTGAGAGATCATCACAGCGCAACGGGTTAAAAAATAGCCGATCATCGTGATTTTTTTTCGCTGGTTACAATACGCTAACGAGTCTGATTTTTTTATGTACAATCGAAACTACCAAGTAGAACCGAAAAAAACATTTTTTAACGTTTATTTTCATTTTTTTTACATTTTTGTTAACGGTTAAACATTTTGTCGAAAAACGAGTCCTCACGATGTACACGGTTGTGGCCGTAAATATTACCCGAAACAAAAATTGTAAAAAGATTATTAATCAGTATGAAAACCGCCATCTTGCTATGGAAGTCTTTTAAAAATCAAAATTGACGAAATACCGCTGGTTTGAAAAAAAGTATCGAATTTAGCCTATTTTTGGCTTATTTTTCGTTAAAATAAATATGAAGATTTGCAACAAAAGCTTCCATAGCAAGATAAAGAATGGCGTGAAGAATGTTGTGTCCAAATTTGAGACGGATAGCTTCAAACTTCTTCCTTCGAGAGTGTGCACCGTTTTTTTCTGACAAAGCCAACCGGAATGATTCGAATTTCGCCCCAAAAATTGAACAGCATGTTTATAACCGTCTATACTATCGGACGAGGCAAAAAAAACGTTTTTTTAAATTTTATTCTATCATGATGTCTAAATATTGAAAAATCGATCAATTTCACCTGAAATGTCTTATACCGAAGTCACTGGTATGCGAATAAGAATGAGTCCCTCAATTCACCGCTGTATATACATGCTTCGAGAGGTTACGTTGATACCCTCAAGGGAAAGACGATTTCCATCAAAGGACTCGCTCCCGATGATCCTTCTGCCTATTCTCTCTCTCTCCTCTCTCTCTCTCTCTCTCTCTCTCCCTCCCTCTTTTTCTCTTTGTCTCTCACAATTCTCTGGTAATACGCGTTATACGGTGGTCAGAGGGACCGTCTCGGAGATACAGCGACAGAGAAGCGAAGGAGCAAAATCGAGAGTCGAGAGGTAGTAAAGATCGCGCATAGCCAAGAGAGTGATATGCGGTGTGTATGCTGCTGTGACGAGAGTATAGAGACGCGTCTTGCATACGCACGGCGATTCATCTCGTTCGGCTGGACACTTTGATTACCGGTTTCATGCTAAGGCACGAGGGATTCGTCCAAGTCTCATCCCCGAAGAGCCATTTCCGAGGTAGGTAGGTAGAAAGAGAGAGGGACAGAGAGAGAGAGAGAGAGAGAGAGAGAGAGAGAGAGAGAGAGAAAGAGTAAAGTTCGAATACATCACTGTTGAAAATTCTCTATATTACTGAATGCTTTTTTCTGCATAACTCATTTTTTTTCTTCCTTACCTTCGCGCGAAAGAAAATTTGCCAAACAAATTTGCCAAGCGAATAAAAATGAGGAATGAAGACGAAAATTATAGGAATAAGATTGAAGTAATAAATCAATTGAATTAAGTAAATAAATTAAAACACCACCGATGCCTCATTAATTCCGAATGACGAATAGTGTGTCGACATTGAGAGGACTCGGACACTTAGTTGCAGACCGTGCCAATTAAGAGTACTGGATTTTTTGAAGAATCTTCGCATCAATTATCCGTACGCTGGCAGACTGGGTCATTTTGACCCGGGCTAAGTGAGAAACATGCTCACTTGTCCAAAATTCACATTTTCAGAATTTTCCTGCAACAATTTTATTTAAAAAATGTCGAATCTGAATTATGCAGACGTATTATGAAGTGTTCAACGTGCCCTGCTAATTTTTTTAAATAAAACGGTACTGGAGGGTCGTTAATGACAGGCGAATGAAGTACCATCCGGGTCAAATTGACCTGATGTGTGAAAATCGTGGCCAGAGATAAATGCATCAACGGACAGTGATACATATATTCGACATTGCATAATTATACTATAAAATTGATAACTAGTTTCGATCGACATATTGAAAGGTTCAACTAATAATCGTTACAGATTCAGATCACGGTGATGCAAAACGTTTCGAAAGAAATTAAATATTTGCTCTAATTGTTAGCAGAGCTGTAAATGTGGCGTTTAATTCTCAATTTTTTGTCTTCGAAAAGGCAAAATTAATAGCACTTCCGAAAAAAATGATAAAAATTTAAAAAATCGGCAAACATCCATCATAGTCCAGATTCGGAATATTTCCGTGAAGAATTTATAGTTTTTCTTTTCCAAAAGAAAAAACCGATTGTAAAAAACATGCTAAACTTTTTACGTGTAGATCGTGGTACGAAAAAAAATCGGACTGTTAAATCGCTGGTATTGAATCTGAACCAACAGTAACTCATTTCCGACTGTACATTATTACGATCATTTCGCGTGGGTTAAGATTACACATATTGCTTCGTAGATTATAGAGTATAGGGCGTGCGGGCTGTCAAATCGGATGTTTTATGTAAATTTGACGGACATCAAAACAAATCCCTCGTGTCCTATGAGACGTAAAAGTTGTCGGTCGATGCTTGAATGCCCCACAGTGGACCAACAGAGTGACTGTGAGAGGGGCTTTGGGTAGGGGGTGGCGGAGAAAGAGTTTGAGAGCTTTTTCGAACTCGTTGAGTTTGGAAAATCGTTTAGCATAATCGTCTGTTGTTTTGCCCGGTACGTGAGTATTTTCTCTTCCGCTCTACAGTCAATGCAGCGCCGAGGGGTTGAAGCAACCCCCAACCGTACTCATTACGGTGACATCTTGACGAACCGTCGAGAGCCCACAACAAAATAAATCGACGATGTTGAACTAGAGGAACTTTTATCCTGTGGGATAGAAAAGGAAGAGAAGAATACTGTCCCGATAGCAAAGAGGAGGGGGGGAGGGACAGAGAGAGAGAGAGAGAGAGAGAGATATGCCGAGTTTCTGTGGGAAAATTTTACAACGTGGACAACTTTGTCCTCTCCTTCTTCCTGTCTTGCTCCGACTCTCTTGTCTCGCCCTCTCTCGCTCACCCTTCTTTCTCTTTCGCAGAGTCGACACATGCTGCATCGCGTCGGGCCGGATAATCCCACATCGACTCTTCTCGCTTTTGCCCTCGAGTATTGGAAAGTCATTTGCATCAATTAACTTTTCAATGACGTCGTGTAATTGCATTCACCGATCCTGAGAATCTTCCGTCCCTTTCTTCGCCACGTCTCCCGCAGATTATTCGCAGGAGTGGAGTGAAAATATTAGAAGGACAAGAAAATTCATCAACGGGAGGAAATGTACATAGGAATTTGTGTCGGAGTGACTAACCGTAAATATTTCACTTTTTTGGTCCATTCATAACTTTCCACTTTACTGAGCCGAGCCAATGAAGAGCATTCTACTTTCGGAGATTTTTTCACACTTGTACCACAGGATGGCAATTTTGGGAAATTGAAAATGCAATTGACAATACGGGCTGTAAGAAGCAACGTTCGCGTCCAAATGCAAAATAATTTTCTCGCTCACAAGGAACATCACTCAAGTGTCCGCCTTCGATTTTGTCGAAACTCGTATATGTGATGGAGCATTGAAAACTGGACACGTATCTTTTTATCGGCGGAAAAGTGATTTTAAGGGCGAAACCACCCCCCGACGGAAGGCGGGTCGTGGGGTAATTTTGCAGTTTCACCCACAAGCATGGAAGCGATGAAAAATACACTATGGAAGAATATGAAAAATTCAATTGAGGGGTGACACGCCTATCTTCGAGGGGTGGTTTTGCCCCCTTAAAACTGTTTTCCGCCGGTGACAAAAAATACGTGTCTAATTGTTTTTCATGCGTTGTCACATGTATGAGTTTGAACAAAATCGAAGGCGGACACTTAAGGCGGTCCTCTAGTTTCTCGGGTCGAAAAAATCGATTTTTTTTTTTCATAAATCACATCTACAACATGTGTAGAAAATGTGTGCCGAAGGATTTTTCGATATTCGAAGTGGTTCACAAGTTACGGCCCTGGAACGGAGCAGGTATACGGAGCAGGCATACTTTCAAACGCGTTTTTCTCGAAACACCATTTTTCGAAACGGTGACCACGATATTTCAGAAACTACTGCACCGATCTTGTTCAAATTTATACAGCATCTTTAATATGTTATAAGCCAGCGATTGAACTAGGATTATGATGATTGCTTCGATAGATTTTTTTTCTACGAGCGAAAAACTTAAGAAAAAATGAGTAAAAAATAGAATGTAATTTTCAAAAGTGTATAAAAAAGTCAATTTTTGTAATTTAGAATTCACTCTAGTTCAATCGCTAGTCTTAAATATGAAGATTAAAATGCCGTTTGGTTTTTTGATTTCAGATAAGCAGAACAGCCGCAATCTTGGTCACCGTCAACCACCTCTTTTACTTGATGTCTTCCTGTCGGCCACTATAACTTTTATTCTATTATGTATTTTGACTTCAAAAAATTTGTATAGCTTATTTAAATGTTAATAAAGATTATGCAAAAACAATGAGATAGATTATTTCGATGCTTTGCCCGTAAAAAATTGTTGAAAAAGCCGTAAAAAAACAGCCCAGAAACTAGAAGACCGCCTTAAGTGATGTTCCTCATCAGTGACAAAATGTGGACAAAAATATAATTTGTTTGGGTTTGGGAGGTTAAGACGCCATTTTACAAGACGAATTTCGATTAAGTGAATAAAAAGAGCTGTGTCAGTGATGTCGCTCCACAAAGTAGCCGCGATTGTGATCCGAGTTTCCTAATGAAGATTATACACAATACAGTGCCCCAAAGTATTGTGTATCGAAACTTTATGGTTTTTACAATTTATTCTAGGGATAAAATACAGAATCATTGGTGTATCCCTTTGTGAATTTTCGTTATAATCAGCGTGCGAGAAGACACAGCTGTCACTATATCCGCTCTACGATCGCAGCATATATATATATATATATATATACACATACACATACATATATATGTGTGTGTGTGTGTGTTACTATTATATGCATGAAATAATTATTGTATTAACGGTTAAAACAATAATAAAATGAAAACTGGGAAAATCTATAATTCGTTTGGTTAACAATAAATGTTATTATTTTTTTAGTTACTCTACGATATCATGGTTGGAAACGATACATTGTTTCACCACGAAAAAAATGTGCCTATGATGATGTGCTAATATAAAATGACAATAATAATACTGGGTGTCTCAAAATGACCTGACATTTTTAACTGCGCGCCATTTTTTTTTGTGGCGAACATAGAGTACTAATCTTTGACAACTGGCATCAGGAAGTAGTGACGTTTAGTCATGGAGAATTACACGCTCGAGAAACGCATAGAAATTGTCATTTGCTGCATTGTTACTGCATAGTTATTGCAGACGAAGTTTCATGGTCGGGTTATCTCGCGCCGCAGCGATGTGAATTCGACACCAAGATCGTGCGATTTGACGCCATTGGACTTCTTTCTTTGCGGTTTTCTAAAAGGAAAAGTATATGCCAATGATACACAGACCATTTCGGCGTTCAAGGAAGCAATTGGACCATTAATGAAATTAGTCCGCAATTATGCCAAAATGTTATTGAGAATTTCGTCAAAAAAAGAGTGAACGTTTGCAAACAGGGACGAGGCGGCCATTTATCGTATATTGTGTACCACACAACCAGTGTATTGGATACAGTGTATTTTCCACACAACCTCCATGTTTGTACCTTATATTAAAATAGAAATGCTCGTACTTTTCACATAAATAATACGTTTTATTAATAAATTTTAATGTCACGTCGTTTTGAGACACCCCATATAATGTAATAAAATATAATATAATATAATATAATATAATATAATATAATAAAATGTAATATAACAATTATAAAGTTCGATATATATCACAATTATAAGTGCAAGGATTATGTTCTAAGAATAAAAGACGTGTCCAAAGTAAATCCCTAATTACCTCAATCCTTAACGAAATCCGCTGCACGATGTGTCCTTTCTATCAAAAAATAAAAATAAAAAGGATAATCAACACCCCCAAAGATTTGTAAAACGAAAGTCTACCCTGACAACGAAAAAATCGAGATTTTTTTGGGGGGATAAAAAGACTATACGTAAAATGAAGTTTATCGGAGGTGAATTGTTAACTCGAGGAATAACAGTTACACGATTCGTTACTCGCGATGCTACTGGCAGACGATATAGTAACGAGTGGTAACGTAATGAATCAAAGCAGTCGCCGGAACAAAGTCGTTATGACCATCCTCATATTCCGTCCATCTTTACTATCGCGGCAAGACATTTTTGATAATATAAAAAGCGTGAATAGTTATAATTCGTTCGTTAATAATGCAAAGTGTGTAGAATTTTTTTTTTTTCATGTCTCATTATTATCTTCCTTGCGGGGCCTTTGATTCTATTATCAGCCTGGCGTGAAATGTTTCTTACCCATATGGCGTTCTTCGCCGTTTGATTATTCTTCATTCTTTATTACGCATCGACACGAAGGATTACAAGATCTCAGTTCTTTCGCGTTGATATAATGATTAGGGTAGTTCCCAAGAGTCTATGGTTATAAGTAGTTAATGCTTTACCTAATTAAGAAAAAAAATGAGGCTACGCAGGGGTGCTCGGCTGGAGTGGACGAGAGAATTTGCGAGGAGAAAAAATACCTACGTTCATATATATTTATAATAGCTTTCCGCCCGCGGCTTCGCTCGCGTAGACTTGTGTTGAATGCCCCTTAATGAAACGTGCTTCCAAAATGTTTCAGTAAGGAACGCGTAGAATTGTGTTGGAGAGCATTAGTACCAAGTTTCAAGTAAATCTGACCAGATGTTTCTTTTAGCATAGAAACTTTGCTACCCCCTTTTCCCCTTATGGACTGCATTTTCAAAAATTCTGAAATTTCGTTAAGAGGTTGAATTTTTCGAAAACGCTAAAATACGTATTTTACTAATTGTGTTAAGGGGTTACCCCCGCTTGCGATTTTGAAAAAATCAATTTTTTTATTGCATTTTTTCGAAGTATATGTATCTGAGAATATGTCCTGAAAATTTCAAGTCGATCCGAACAAAATTGACTGAGATATGAGCGTTGAAAGAGCGTTGAAAGAGAAACTTTAAACGCGTTTTTCTCAAAATGGCATTTCTGAAGTCGGTGACCAACATTACTCGAACACTAATGAACCGATCTTCTTGAAATTTTGCAGGCTTATTTAATACATAAAAATGTAGTCTTGAATCGTTCGATTTTTTTTTCGAAAAAAATGGCCGTTTTATAGCCAAAAAACGGCCGTATTTTCGTTAAAATCGAACCATTAACTTTGACTGTCCGCCATTTTGTGAAAAATGAATATTTTTTAAAATCCTTCGATTAAAGACTAGTTTATACTTATATTTGACTAAATCGATCCGCATTTTTTTCTTCAGATGATCCACTTCGCCGCAATGTTGGTCACCGCAAACCGTGTATATAAAAACATTATTTCATTGACGGCCATTTGCCACTAAACAATGTAATATTTGTCAATGAAAAAATTACTGAAAGTTCTTTAAGATGTGTTCTTTAAGATGGTATATTGATCGATTAAAAAAGTTTTGTATTTTTCTTTAAAAAAATTCATGAAAAAGGCCTTTTTTGCGCTACACGTGGGGGTAACGCCTTAAAGAGCATCAATACTAAGTTTCAAGTAAATCTTCTGACCAGATTTCTTTTCATTTTCCATACAAACTTTGCCACCTCCTTTTTCCCCTAAGGGGTTGAATTTCTAAAAGCGCGGGAATACGCGTTTCATTTAGTCAAGAAGCACGAAAACTAAATTTAGAGTAAATCTGACTTGATTTTTTATAATTTCCCTTAAGGGTTGAATTTCGAATTTTTACGAATGGAACCACATCGACAGAAATTGCCACTAACGATTCATTACTGCCAATTGATCGTGTAAAATTTTTCATATATATCAATTGTAATTCACGATTAATTTATAACCAAAAAGTTTTAAATTCTTCGTATCTTCAGAATTTATTTTCACGTCTACCCTCCCGCTAACCTTCGTGAGACGTAAAATAAAATGTCGAAGCTCGGTGCGAAATTTTACCGTGCCGAGAGTAGAACCAAGGATACAAAAATTAACGTAATTGCGCGGTTCAAAAGTCGAGATTGAAATAATTTCACTCGGGATTTCCCATGCATAAACGATTCCATCAGCAAATAGAAAAAGATTACTCAGCTATTAGGCGAGCTACGGGGAAACATACGGCTCATAAACCGCATAGGTATTACAATTCTAATTAAAAGTAACATCGTACACTATCGCCTCCCTGGTCCAATTATACGATCCACGGCTAATCACCAAGAGAACCGACGAGACGACGACTATATACGCATGTACAGCGCAACCAAGGGACCATACGGAGAGGGTAGCTGTAGCGATCTAAGACCAAAAAAAAAAGAAAATAAGAGCTCAAAGATGCGATGAGAGCCGGTATGAAAAAGAATCCAAAACTACCCTCTTACACGCGATAAAAAAAACGAGAAGAAAATAAGGGATGGAAGTTTATATTAGAAGACAGTGGAGGCATACAATTAGTCGTACACTTCAAGGTATGGGGGGGGGGAATAAAAGCCCGAGGCCTCGACCGTGTGTCCCTCTCTTACTTTCTGGATTTCCCTCGTCTCCCTCGCCTGCACTACGTAACCGTTTTATTCGATAATTATGCAAATAAGGAAATGATTGTCGTGGCAATATGTCCTACGAATAAAAGTGGGAGACGAGAGCAATTCGGTTATCTTTATGATTCAGGGTGAATGCTCGTTGAAATGAAAAGACTAAAAAAGTCTGACGAAAGAGTGGGAGAGTCGTAGAGAGAGAGAGAGAGTGGGGAGAGAGAGAGAAAGAGAGAGAGAGAGAGGGCGAAAGCACCACCGATCAAGAGATTCGCGCGAGTAACCGCGAGAGAGCGCTTATTTCTTCACGGGAAAGAGAGAAAAGTCCAAAAGTCCTATCTGGGTAGGGGGATGAAATCAACGATAGAGAGAGAAGGAACAGTCAAGCCTATACATGGCCACGAATCCGCGAAGTCAAGCCCTTCATTTGCATCGAAACGTTCATTTTTTTCTGCCGTTCTTCCACCCCCCCCCTTTACCCTCTTACGTTCTCTCTCCTTACGCGCAGATATACGCTGACAGGGCGACGTGGAAACGCGTTTTGCATTTTTACAGAGCGAACCAACCCCCTCTGGTACACAATCGGTGGTAGAAAAAAAAAAATCACCCCCACGAGCCTGGAGATCGTTTTAGGCCGACAAACCCTGACAGCACCGCGCGGCTCGTATACCCTCTCCTTTCCTTTGCCCCGCCGGCCCACGTGGAACATCGAAATATATATTTTTAAACCGGCCAAGCTCAAGATTTAAATACAACCCTCCGGGGCTCCTGCTCATCGATTATACAGCCAAGTGGTCCAATTCGAAACAGGCTGCGATTTGGAGCGGAATGAGGGATGCCGATCAACGTGACCGAGCAGCGCGCAAATTCAACGGGACAGTTGGAAACTCAGGCTTTTTCGATTTCCAACTGTGTGCAAATTAGCAGAGTCTTGGGAACTATCGTGGAAAAAAGTAATGTCGAAGTTGTATAGGGTGTCTCAAAATGACCTGACATTTTAATTTATTATGGAGAGATATACACCTAGATGGTCGAGGTCGAGAATTTAGGAGCTGTGAACATTCCGTCGACCGTAGAAGACCTACACTATGGGCCTGGTATCGATGATTCCATGTAAGTTGACTAATTTCATGATTTATTCATTCCCAAATTTTCAAACGCGTTTTTCTCAAAACCACGTTTTTCAAATCGGTACCCAAAATTTCTCGAAAACCAATGAACCGATTGTCTTGAGGTTTTTTGTGGTTATATAGAATAACCACATCTATAATGGTTACAATAAAAAAAATCGATTTTTTCAAAATCGCAAATGGGGGTAACCCCTTAATCAGAAATTCCGTACGTACTTCTCTGCGAAATGCAATTAGGAACATAACTTTTAAATTTGAAGTAAATCGAGTGAAAATTGTTCAAGTTATTT